>CM062812.1:281699967-282299967 GCA_031772625.1 Pinus tabuliformis
AAGTCCGAGACCTAAATTAATATTTGAGGTTTTAGATCAGTCCCAAGATTGATCAATTCAAACCTCAGAGTTGAACTCTGAAGCTTTTATTGGTGGATCGTTTAAATCTGTCTTTGAGGTCATATAAATCTGCCAACTTAACTACAGATTTTGGTATAGCATCAATGGATGTTTTTGTTTAAGTTGGTTATCATGCTAGTTCTTCATCAACTATCTAGTCATCGTAAGAGCCTTCTGAGGTCAGGAAGCTTATGATATCCAGATCGTTATTAAAGACTCTCAGTGGTGATATTATCAGGAATAGAAGGCCTAAAAATAATTCAATGGAAAATCGATCTAGGCTATAATCCTCTGGTGGGATAAGCTTGGAAGCAACATTGGCTAGAAGATCAGCACTAGCATTCTGGAGTCTTGGAATAAGGGAAATATTAAATGTTGTAAAGTGAAAAGTCAGGTCTTGGACTAATGACTGATAGTGTTTCAAATGTCTTGACAAACAGTGTATATTATTTCTCACCTGTTTTATGACAATCTCCGAATACTTGGAGGTATTTAACGTTAAGGCCAATTGCCTTATACAAACCTTGAACTAGTGCTTCATATTCAATGGTGTTGTTTGTGCAATCAAATTCAAGTCTGCATGCTAACATAGTCTTTTCCCCTCTGGGTTGACTAAGATGCAACCTGCTCCTACTCCATCATTGGATTTAGATCCATCAAAAAATAATTTCCAAAATAAAGATCTAACTACAGGTTTATCTACAAAATTTACACATTTAGAAGTGTCTGTTTGGGAAAAATTTTCAACTTGAGATACAACAGAGTTTTCTAAGAAAGGTGAAGTGTGAGCATTGAAATTACCTAGAAATGATTCTACAGAATAGTTTCTAATTATATTTTTGCTATACGCAACTGGTTCATTTTCTCCTTCTAATTCTGTTACTATGTACTTTTGATGTTTCTCGCGATCAACTCTTATTTGATTTGGCTTGCCATTATAAGGAAGCCACATGTGAGACCAGTCAGTTGCAAAATAACCATGAAGGTTTTCTCACTAGTCTCTACTAAGGATTAAGCCATAGAACTCGGGAATGTCAGCCACAAGTATGTCAATGATTTGGCAAACTTTAGGGTTTGATGAAAGTCTGATTGTTACTTGGTTAAGTTCCCCAACAACTTCGACTTTAAAGCGATCTACCTGAACTATTTGCACAGCAAATTTCTGAGGCTGAACATTCAACTTTGCACAAATTGTTCTGGGTAAGATGTTAGATAAAGCTCCAAAACCAACTAGACAGTTGTGTAATTTTTTATTAAAGACTTCAAAAGTAAGGAGAAATGGTGGAGTGTGGGATTTTGATCTTCCCCTAATTAGAGCGATATCGGTTGGATCAATCTTGTTCAAAGAAGTGCTAGGGGGTCTTCCCATTTCTTGGGCAGCTTGTGAGATCACGGCAGCAGGAAGCGGCGCAGTAGGTACTACTTTAAGTTCTTTAAGAAGTAACTTCTGCTGATGCTTCAATTTACTAAGCTCATGAAAGGTGATGTTTGCCCTAGTTTTCTTCATATCATCAATAATATTATATTCCATTTCATCAGAAACTATCAAAGTTTTAGATGAAGGAGAAGGATCCAATTGAGTAGGTGTAGTTTGAGTGGATTTTGGTACAGATTTCTTACCTATTGCTTTGTCCCTAGGGGTGGCATTGAAGCTTTCTATTTTGGATTTGTTTGTGACAATTCAACAGGGTTTTTACTTCGGGTAGCGACAGGTAATGCTTCTTGCATTTCTTCATTGGGAAGTATAAAATCCCACATTCCTTGTAATTTTGCCACTTCTTCATCGTCCGTTTGTTCTTTGTTTGTTGAAACTTCATCCTCCTCTCCATCTGATTCAGCATTTGATATAGCATTTGGAGGTTTAGGATCAGCAGGGGAATTCCTTTTAAATGGTCTAAAAGGTTTCTTAGAGGAAGTCTCTACTACCTGTTTTTTAATATCAACCATTTCGTTAGACATGGTCTTGAGGACTTTCTGTAACCCTTCAAGATCAAAAGGATCTTTTGGTGGTTTCTTCTTAGAGTCATCCCTAAGGTTACTTTCTTATATTTCCATTCTTCTAATGCGTTTCTCTTTTCCACGGCTAGAATGTGTTTCTCCACAGCTATTTCCTCTTTCATATTTTCGGCCAAAGTTGGTTTGGCAGCTCTATCAACGAAGATAGTTGTGTTTGACAGTAGAGCAGAAATATACCACTCATTTTGGACCTCATCGCTAGGCTTAGATTTCGTTGGTATCTTATTCAACAATTTATTGAAGCGAGAGTTGAAGTCCTTAATGGGTTCTTTTGGTTCGGCTTTCAAGTTGGAGATATCATTGATTAGGGTAGTTGTAGATCTATCATCTCCAAATTTAGTTAAAAATTGCTCTTGAAAAGCATCCCAACTATTAATAGAACCTGATGGTAACAAAAAGTACCATGATCCTGCTGCTCCCTGTAAAGTATATGGGAATAATCTTACAACTACATCTTCTTCCACTACTTCATTCAAGTTAATGGACAACATGAAATTATTTATATGTTCCTCAGCTAATAGGCCATTATCAGGATTGAATTTGGGCAACCATTTCTCTGGGTGTGCTGGTAATTGATGTAAAGGCCCAACCATCCTAACAGCCCCTGGGTTTGTCCATGGCCTTGGAGGATTTTGTGCCATTGCTGGTATGTGGGTAGGGGAAGGTGTAGCAGTGGTTGAAGGTGATTGGGTAGAGGAAGATGTAGCTCCTGTACCTGTGTGAATCACGATCTGGAGTGGCGAGGTGGATGATTGATCTTGTGAGGGTATAGATGGAATGAATGAAGATGATGATAGAACCTCGTTGTGAGATTCAGATGGTGTTTTCTTAGCTTTCTTACAGCTTGGCAGAGGAAATTCGAACAAAGGAATTCTGAACTTTTCACTCTGTGCTCTAGTTAACCATTGAGATGGGGTGAGCTAAGAGGTAACACTATCCTAGGATAACTCAAATTCTTCTTGAGATAGTGAAATCCCCTGTAATTTATGAATCAAAGATTGAACTTCAGGGGCTTCAGTAGAAGAAGAATGATCTGGCTTGTTTGGGATTTCAGCAACGAATTGTATAATTTTTGTGCAACTTCTCGCTTAGGATCAGGGGATTTGGAAGGCTTTCGAGAAGTTGGAGGTGATGGTGAGGGAGTTTTACTCTTATAATGGCCTGTTAATTTGGATGTACTTTCCATTCACAGTCAAGCCCTCCTTCTAATGCCAAAATGTGTGAGCCTTCGAAAATCATTTCTTCAACATGGGGGAAAACCACCCGGTCCAGACCTTGGTTGGCAGCGACTTTTCTATTTGGAGTAGTGGCTCTGACTGGGGATAATGGGACCAGTTTCCAAATCTATTTAATGATTGTGCTAATGGGGTGATATGTGATGTTTTGAAGTAATGTCTGAGCTAGAAGTAATCTAATCTAAACTAACAATCACATGCATTTTATCCTAATTTAAACACTATCTAATTATAACTATACCCAGGATTAAATTGATGTATGTGATCTACAATAATGTCTGAAAGCAATTAATAATAAAGATCATTCAGTTGTGATGAGAAATGAATTCGTTTTAACAATAATCATTTCGTATATGTAGAAATTTTGAATAATATGACACATATTCAACAGAGATTATCCTGATCATGTACTATTGCGGAATACATACACAATACATAAGCTCCTCTACGCTGATCATCAATATAGCAGCATCAATAAACAATAAAACATCAAGATCATTCACACATTAACACAGTATGTAACCCGGGGAAAGCATCTCGCTAAAAACCCCAACTATCTATATATTAATGATTGAGACCATGTAACATTACAAAGTACAATGCTTATCACAAGAAATCCAGTACCAGATCCACCTGTTACACACAATACAGCTCAGATCTGATCTCCAAATCTATTCCACTGCTTGCCTGCCTCCACTGCTCAATACCTGCTCAAGAATGAATGAGAATGGTTTACCAAACTCGTATTTCACCTCCAAAGAATCACTCACACTGTGTTAGACGTGAGTAGAGGCTATAATACTGGGAAAATACATGAGCAAACTCATTGGCATACTCAATCCCTTGATTGTGCAAATCCTCATGCACAACTATAGTCACAACTGATAGCAATCTGATTCTCTAACACCTGTCCCTGCTGAACTGAACATGCAACTGAGTTAACTGATGTATTCATTAGTTGCATTATGATTTAATAATTAGTTTAACAACTCATCATTAGTCTATTTGCAGTTAGACTAACTACAACTAGTTTAACCAAGTCAAACTGAACACAACTCCATCAACTCCACAATCAACTCCACCAAACTCAACTGATTGAGTTCTAACTGAAGTCATGCATGCAACAACTCAACTGACTCATAAGAAAAGCGTACTTCCTTCTGACAGCTACATGGGCCACATTTGTAGCTCAAACTGAAGTGCTCCAAGAGAATAAGATCAAGTTTATAGTCCAAATATTATTATGAGACAATAATATTTGACTTTTCTATTTTGGACAGCCAGTCTAAAAATAGACTTTGATCACTCCTGCTGTGATCACTCCTGCTGTGGTCACTCCTATTGTGATCACTCCTGCTGTGGTCACTCCTGCTGTGATCATCCCTGATGTGGTCACTCCTGCTATGATCATCCCTGCTGGGATCCAAAAATAGAACTTGCGCCATAATTTGCCTGCGAGCCCACTTAGTGAAGGCGACTCTTTTCACTAAGCTCCATCATCTTGTTGCAATCTCAAAACTCCCTCTCGACAAGATATGGATTATCAGCAACCCCTATCCTGCCTCGGTGGTACTCGAATTTGCTCCTGGTGAGAGCCTTCGTCAGAATATCAGCATCCTGATCCTCCGTTGGAATGTATGAAAGCAACATGATCCTCCGCTGCACACAATCTCTGATATGATGGTACCTGATGTCCTTGCTGCCATATACTCGGCCTCTTGAGCTCCCTGCCCAATCTGCATCCTCCTGTCTGTACCAAGATCCATATCCCGATGTGCCTATCAAGTAGCGCAATACATGCTTGCCCGCCTTCAAGAAGAGCTTGGTAGGTTTAACCATAGCTTGTGAAAGCTGGTTAACTGCATAGCATATATCGGGTCGTGTATTAACAAAATACATCAGTGACCCCACCAACTATCGATAAACAGTGGCATCCACTTCTTCTCCCGAAGTGGCATCCTCCTTCCTCCAACCTCCAGGAAGAGGAGTATCAATAGGCTTGCAGCCATGCATGTTGAACTTCTCCAGTATCTCCCTAGCATACTTGCCCTGAGAAACAAACAGTCCACCACTGCGCTGCCATATTTCCAATCCTAGGAAATAGTGAAGGAGGCCCAAATCCTTCATCTCAAACTCTGTAGCAAGATCCTTCTTGCATGACAGTATCAACAGCTCATCACCCGTTAGAATCAAATCATCAACATATAGTACAATGATAAGCAACTTACCCTCCACCACAATCTGGTATAGGTTAGGATCCGCCTCGCTCTTGGAGAATCCAAGTCCTGTGAAATAGCTGTCTATCTGTGTGTACCAAGCACGTGGTGCTTGCTTCAACCCATACAGCACTCTCTTGAGCCTGCACACATGCGACTCGCTGCTGAAGACCTCAAAGCCTTCGGGCTGCTCAATGTACACCTCCTCCTCAATGACTCCATTGAGGAACGCAATCTTCACATCCATCTGATGAATGTGCCATCCCATCTGCGCTGAGAGAGCAAGAATCGTCCGTATGGAAGAATACCTTGCGACAGGTGCAAAGGTCTCCTCATAATCAATCCCCTCTATCTGTGAAAAGCCTCGGGCAACAAATCTTGCCTTGTACTTCTCCACACTCCCGTCAGCTGCCTGCTTAACTTTGTAGATCCATCTCGAACCCACCACTGATTTCCCTTCCGGTCTAGGAACAATCTCCCATGCACTGTTTCTGACAATAGAATCATACTCTTCCACCATGGCGTCTACCCATGCGGGGTCCTCCACAGCTTCCTCGAAAGAGGATGGCTCAGTCACAACACACTTGCTCATAAGAGCCATGTATCCAGTGTACCGATCAGGTGACTGTCTCTGCCTGCATTGGGCTGTAGGTGGTCCTACAACTTTCTTTGCATCTTGAGCCAGTCGCTCAGCTTCTGTCAAGCGCTTTCACCCTCTGATGGTTGGCGCTGCATGAGTGATCTCTTCCACTCCATGAACCTCGTCCTGTGGCTGATCCACATCCTAAAGCTCATCCTTAGGAACTAATAGCTCCTCATCTGCATGTAAGTGTAGCTCCCTCTCAAGCAAACACTTCATGGCTTTCTCCTCCTGAAATTTTATATCCCGTCGCACGACAGTTTTACCACTGTCTGGCAAATACACACGATAGTTGTGGGGCGTATCAGTGTACCCCAAAAATATCCCAACCTCTGCGGTCGGCTCCAACTTCTTCCTGGCATCCTTCGTCACATGCATGTAAATGTTAGCACCAAAAATCCTCAAATGAGAAAGATCAGGCTTCTTACCAAAATAAGCCTCCTCGGGTGTACTCATGCCAAGTATCCTATGAGGACAACGGTTCTGCACATAAACTGTTGTATTGCATGCTTCCGCCCACAAGTGAAGGGGTAGGCCCTGATCATGCAACATTGCCTGTGCAGCACCCACAATCGTTCTATTCTTCCGCTCAGCTACCCTGTTCTGCTGTGGGTTATGGGGAGCTATGAGCTCTCTACGAATCCCTTCTGCCTTGCAGAAATCCTTGAACTCGTCCGAGATGTATTCACCATCATTATCGCTCCTAAGAGCCTTCACCTTCTTCCCCGACTCCTTCTCGACCAGTGCTTTGAATTCAAGAACTTTGAATATGTCTCGCTCTTCTTCTGCGTGAAGAAGATCCAGCACTTACGAGAGAAATCATCAACAAAAATCACATAATACCTGTGTTTTGCTGTCGAAGCAACTAAGAAAGGTCCACACACGTCTGTGTGAATTCTCTCAAGGATCGTCGTGGCGCGACTATCCTTCTCGTGAAAGGTGGCTTTCACAAACTTCCCCAAAGTACACCCCTTGCATGATCTGACTGTGCAAGTGTGCCTTTAGGAAGCCCTGTAGTGATGCTGCAGTATCTTCAAGGCTCCATGGTGAAGGTGACCCAATCTCCTGTGCCACAACTCACCATCATCCCGGCTCACCAATCCTTCTGCCTTGCCTGCCATTGTTGCGCATCCATCTACATGCAACTGATAAAGGTTCCTCACTCGAACCCCTATCTTCCGGGTCTCACCAGTTGTCTTGCTGTGCAGGAAAGCCTTTCCCTCGCTGAAAACAACATCATACCCCTTGTCTTCCAAAATCGCCACTGAGATAAGATTCTTCTTCAATCGTGGAACATGCATGACTTCCTTCAATACGAAGGGTTTACCAGACTCCCTCTCAAAGGAAATGGTACCGATACCGGTCGCACTGTATCTACCATCATCGCCCATCTCGCTGTGCACTCCAAGATCTTTGTCCTCCATATCAGAGAACAAATCTCTATCTCCCGTCATGTGAAAAGACGCACCACTATCCAAGAACCACACCGATCCCATCACACTTGAAACCAAGCATGCGATCAATGAAAAATCAAGCTCAAACTGTGAGGCTAGAGCCTCTTCTGCTAAAGATCCAGCAGCCTGCTTGTTCTTCTTCTTCTGCGGACAATTAGTGGCATAGTGTCCATGTTGGTGACAGTGAAAACACTTCACCTTGGACATATCCTGCTTCTTGCCTTTCGCACCAGACTGAGAAGCTTTCTTGCTCTTCCCTTTCTTTGCTTCGGTAGCCAAAGTGAAATTCTCTTCATCAGCTCCCTTTGACGAAGTTCCGACCCTGGTACTCCGCCTGATCTCCTCCTACACAAGATCTGACCATAGTCTTTCCCATCCTGGCAATTTCTCCTGACCATTGACAGAGTCCTGATAGGAATGATAACTCTTTGGAAGACCAAGGAGAGCCAAGCTCACCAAGTCCTCATCATCGACAGTAACCCCCACACTTCCCAGCTCATCTCAACACTGAGTGAACTTCGTGAGATACTTGGGCATACTGTCACCCTTCTCGCATTTGATGTTTCTGAGTTTATCTTTGAGCGCCAGCTTCCTCTGATCGCTCTTGCTTTGGAATAATTCTGTTAATGATTTCCACATCAAATATGGAGTAGCCTTTCCATGGAGGCTGGACACAATGTGATCCTTCACACCCTCCAACAGAATCCTTCGACATTTTGCGGTCTTCTTTTGCCAAGCATCAGCTTGAGTAGCATCAGTAGGCTTTGGGACATCCGTATCTATGAACTCCTTCAGCCCGTTATCATCCAATACTGCCTCCATCCTGTCCTTCCATGCAATATAGTTTGAGTTGCCCTCAAGAGCATACTCCAATCGCAATCCGTTGAAAGACATTGCTGCGTTGCCACCAAGAAAACACTGCTGCAAATTCGAATTCCACCAGCAACCAACTCAACCGCCTCAGATCTAAGATTCGTGAGAACACAATATTTCTCGTACAGAGATTGACTGTATGGGCATTCACCGGATATCTCACCTTCCAAAAGAAGGATGAATCCAGAGGCTACCTGGCCCGATTACAGACTCTGCCTGAGGAAATAGAATGTAAACACTTCCTGAATAGTAGATCTAATGATCAACAGCTCCGATACCATGTAGAAATTTTGAATAATATGACACATATTCAACAGAGATTATCCTGATCATGTACTATTGCGGAATACATACACAATACATAAGCTCCTCTACGTTGATCATCAATATAGCAGCATCAATAACAATAAAACATCAAGAGCATTCACACATTAACACAGTATGTAACCCAGGGAAAGCATCTCGCTAAAAACCCCAACTATCTGTATATTAATGATTGAGACCATGTAACATTACAAAGTACAATGCTTATCACAAGCAATCCAATACCAGCTCCACCTGTTACACACAATACAGCTCAGATCTGATCTCCAAATCTATTCCACTGCTTGCCTGCCTCCACTGCTCAATACCTGCTCAAGAATGAATGAGAATGGTTTACCAAACTCGTATTTCACCTCCAAAGAATCACTCACAGTGTGTTAGACATGAGCAGAGGCTATAATACTGGGCAAATACATGAGCAAACTCATTGGCATACTCAATCCCTTGATTGTGCAAATCCTCATGCACAACTATAGTCACAACTGATAGCAATCTGATTCTCTAACACCTGTCCCTGCTGAACTGAACATGCACTGACATGCAACTGAGTTAACTGATGTATTCATTAGTTGCATTATGAGTTAATAATTAGTTTAACAACTCATCATTAGTCTATTTGTAGTTAGACTAACTACAACTAGTTTAACCAAGTCAAACTGAACACAACTCCATCAACTCCACAATCAACTCCACCAAACTCAACTGATTGAGTTCTAACTGAAGTCATGCATGCAACAACTCAACTGACTCATAAGAAAAGCGTACTTCCTTCTGACAGCTGCATGGGCCACATCTGTAGCTCAAACTGAAGTGCTCCAAGAGAATAAGATCAAGTTTATAGTCCAAATATTATTATGAGACAATAATATTTGACTTTTCTATTTTGGACAGCCAGTCTAAAAATAGACTTTGATCACTCCTGTTGTGATCACTCCTGCTATGGTCACTCCTACTTTGATCACTCCTGCTGTGGTCACTCCTACTTTGATCACTCCTGCTGTGGTCACTCCTGCTGTGATCGTCCCTGCTGTGGTCACTCCTGCTGTGATCATCCCTGCTGGGATCCAAAAATAGAACTTGCGCCATAATTTGCCTGTGGGCCCACTTAGTGAAGGCGACACTTTTCACTAAGCTCCATCATCTTGTTGCAATCTCAACAGTATAAAAATTTAGCCGAAATGATTGTGAAAGATATATCGCATAAGGAATTATTCATGTATTCAGCATAAAATATAGATCATCATCATACAGAAGTGCAATAATGGAAATCAAGATTCAGACTTTCATACATAAACAATTCGAAAACAAATCATTGCTTAATACATAAATAAAAAGGATTACGAGATAAAAGTACCATTTATAATACATCCTACTCATGTGCTTCAGCGATATTGATCTATCTTCAGTGCATTTAACACCATCTAAGAGTACAAAAGTGCAATTTCAGTAGAAGATGATAAAGCAGATAAAAATAAATCTTGTTCCATTAATTTCACCAGAACTTCCTCAAAGGGACAAAAGTGCATGTTTTGTAGACTGTTTCTGATAATATTTCTGGACCCCTCTCTAAATTCATGAGAGGGGTTTAAATACTTAAACTATAAAACTAAAAATATATTATTACAAAAATAGTTAAGGAGGTTTAAACTACCTGCCTCAAATTATGCAAAAATAAAATCAAAATAGAAATAAACATGTGACTAGTTATCGTGCATTTGATCTTTCAGATCGCAAATGTCCATCATGGGCTTGAGTTGTGTTGGTTGGCCAACTTCAGCTTTCAATTGTCCAACGAATACGGCATCGGTCAGTGTTGGCGCCATTTTCTCCATAGAAGTGGTTAGGCATCGCAGGGTCATCCATTGGCTGTGAGGTTTTACCAAATGTTACCAATATGCTTCCCAGTTTAACCTGGTCGTTTGCCTTATTACTTCTGCTTTTTCTTCTGTTGCCTATTTCCATTGTAGTTCAAGCTGTTTTGCATTAGGAAGAAAACCTGGAATGGATTTTGCCACAAGGTTGGCACTATGTAAATTTTCATTGACATTTTTTATGACATTGTTTATTGTTGCTGCCGCGTCTGCTATTGCCTTTTCTGCTTCTTTAAGCCAAGAATCCCAGCTCGCAAATAAGATTTCTTTATGCGATTCTTCTAGTTTAGGCAAGTCGGATTTTCTCCCATATTTTGTATTCTGCCAGGTGATGAAATCGGAGACCTTTTTAAAGATCTCATCATATTCAAGTCTCATTTCCATGACTTGACTTGTCAATTTGTCGCTTGTTTCGCAATAAGAGTTCCATTACGAAATCTTCTAGCACAATAATTATTTCTAGTGCATCAGCTGGGAGTTAATACCGAGTGCTTCGGTAACAAACTGATCAATTTTTGGATCATCTTTGTGTAGATCATTTATTTCCTATATTTGTGCTTCCTTCTCTGCTAAGCTGGTTCGATGTTCTATTTGCATCTGCTCGAATTCCCGTTGTAGCTTAGCTAACTGTATCTCTGCCTGCTGGTCAGATTTTGCTTGCTATAATTGTTGCTCAAGCGACATAATTTTATCTTATTTTTCTCTAAGCAACATTTGTACCTCTGTTGCTTTGTCCATGGTCATTGTAGCGTAGGCACCTGCAAACTGTGAGAGTCTAGTAAGATTGGTAGACGGGTCGACGGGTGAGTCTTTCCAGAGAACATCCATTGGTTCATTTTTAGGGGTAGTAGCAGCTGTAGAGTCCAACTTCCTTTTCTTTCTTTGTCTTTTCACCACAGCCTTATGTTGTGGGCTATAAAACACATCTAGAGGGGGAATCTCTTCTATTCTCAAAACTATTTCAGAGGTGGGGGTAACAGGGATGTGTTCTACCTCTTGAGTATTTATAGTCTCTTCTGCTGTAATTTCCTGAGTTGTTTTCTGTTGTGGAGTTTGCAACTCTGGCATTTGTTCCTCTGTGTTGAGCCTTTTATTAAAATTGTCCCATTCTTCCTCTAAATCAATTACCAGGGGTTTTATTGGCTGTGTGGAGGTGGCATGGATTTTAGCCTGCTTGCTGACTGAAGTTTCTTCAACTATCTTCTGTGTAGATTGGGTTGTATCCTTTACCAACTCCATGCTTCTATTTTTCCCATTTTGTGATGACTTCTCTGATTCCTTGGTAGATTTCTCTTGGGATTTTGCTCCAGAATCGGTTTTAGGATTTTTAGCGGAGTCACCTTCTATACTTACACTGGGAGTAGGCTCCCTTATTGGTTCAATCAATAATTGTTCCAATGGGACCTTTGGTAACCTCCTTTTTCTGTATCTGTAAAAATTTTCCAAATCTTCACGGTCAAAAAGTAATTGTGCCATATGCTTCACCTCTGTGAAGGTGTTTTTCTGCAAAAAGATGTCATCAAAGGCATCTTCCTCATTACTGAATACTTTTATTTTCACCAAAGGGGTGAAATTTTCGACAGTGCCAAACGGGTCATATTCCCTTCCGGGGAATTTAGGTAATCACAGAGATAACATGTTCTCTGCTTCTTTAAATGCATGCCTAGGTCGTGTAATGAAAATGCTCCACACTGTAAAGGAATGTAGGCAAGATGACCTTTTTTTATTCCTTTAATGTCTTGCTCATCCCTCCCTCACTAGCTGTTTGATAGGATGTCTCTCTAGCCATCAATTTTTCTGGAACATAGTATGGGAGGACATGGGGGGTGGTGATGCTGCCAAAAACCCTGATATATGTAAATTTTTCCTCCCCAAACCATTTGGCCACTGGGAGGATATCTACTTCAGCTTCTTGGGAAAACCTGGGGGCATCTCGATTATAAAGCCGCTTGTGAATAGGGAGCATAACTCCATGAAAAATCTTGAAAAAATGTGGTTGAAAGTTGGATTCCCACATGTCCTTATGGTATATATGAATGGGAAGTGTATTTCGAATAGTCCATTTCCATCCCATGATAGGGAATTTTGAACTAAAACAAATTGCATCCATTACATAGGTGCTCATAAAAAATGGAGGGTAAACCCTCAAAGCAACACTTATTTTCCTTCTATACTCGATAATTGTTTTTGCTAAATTGTTAGACAAAATTTGTGCCCAATTCATTACAGTTGCATTAACAGTTGCATCTATTAACGGAAACCACTATGGGGAGAATTTAGTACTATCAGGTTTTCCAAATAGTCTACATAGCATGGTTGTTGCAAAACTATGAGGGGGACAAATAGACGAAGTAGTGTACATACCGTTTTTGTCTTTCTTGATTTTGTCCTCATTATTTGACCAGGCCCGGTGCAGTCTGCTGGGTCGTCGTTCTCTTTGGCAAACTTCTCAATGAACTGCCTATTGTAGATGACTTATGGCTCTGGTAGGTGGTACATAAGTCGTAGGTTATCTGGGGTAAAAGATCCCATAACCTCTTGGCTTCTTGTCTTGAATTCTCTATCTGAGATGTCGGCTTCATCAATAACCCATTTAACCATGTCGATATAAGGGATTATCTTCGGGCGCGCAGCTATGCGGTGCAAAAATGAGCATGTTGTCTCTAACATGGAAGCGTCTGAGGAATCACGTCCGTCAACTGTAATCTTCGTTTCTAGAATCCTTGGTTGCTCTTCCTCCAATATATTATACATGGCCTCCCATGTAGAGGTTCCTCCCTCTCTGTTGCATGTACTATTCGTAAACAGAGGAGTCATCTCTGACTTCTCTGAGGCGACTTTCTTGCCTTTCTTCACCATTGTTTTCAATGATTTGCTCTGTGGATTTTACCTGAAACTGAAGAACAACAACTATCGGATACACAAAAGATGATAATGAACGTAAAATGAAATAATGCAGATAACTTGTAAAGGTGATAAAAGGAATTTTATTCGAACGCACGTAAGAAGATATCATATCACGCTAAATGGCTTTTCACACATAAATGCAGTTATCTCTTACTAAATGCCCACTAATGCTTCGTTATCCCTTAGCTTTAATGCTCATAAATGTCTGCATCGTAAAACAGGAAGAAAGCTTCTAGGGTGGCGAGCCTTTGAACTGCGATGATGGCGATTATGTGATTTGCGAAGAAATATCGCAGATCGCAATATCGCATTATTCCTTTTCGCCTTTCTTACCTCCTGCTGTGTTTTTGCAAGATGCGAGCCACTCGTTAATCATTTCAAGACATAGCTACTTGCCAGGTTTTTCTATGTAAAAGACCATTTTTAATGAGTGACGGGCCTAAAACATCTGCTTATGATGTATTCAAGGAGTGGGTCCAAGTCTTGATCGCGTTTCACAATATCGGCTAGTGGTAAGTTTGTTGTGTTTGTTTGAATGCCCGAAATGCAATGCGATAAAGGTTATAACGCCATCGCAATTCGCATCTCGCATGTTTCAAAATAACCTTTTTGAGGCGGGTCCTTTATGAATGGCAACATGTGATGCGAGACTAAACTTTTTGAAGAAAAAGCTTAAGGACCTAGTTTATGTCAGAATTAGGATAGTTTCGAGCATAGAGTCCTTTTTCAATCATTTTACTTGATTTGGAGGGTTAGAAAGGTCTTTTGATGGTGCTTAATCATGCTGTATGTGGGAAGGTAAGCATTTAGTAGTTCTCTAAAAAGGGGGGTTTGATTGATATCTTGCTTTATTCCAAAAATAAAAGAAATTCATAATTGCTAAGTTTTGTTTTTTGGATGGATTATTTAAAGGGTCCCCATTTATTAACGTAATATTAACTACCATCATTAATAAATGGGGGTTGTTGAATAGCACAACAAGTTCCTATACATCTCCTCGCTCGATACAGTGTACCAATACGTTGTCAAGATTGAGCAGAAGTTTAAACAAAAGAAGCGAGACTTTGTATCTACGAATTTGAGGCAAGGAAAAGGTTCCCCCAAACCACAGAGCAAAGGACAAGGCCAGGGCGGGGCGAACCAGGACAACCCGCTGAAGCCGCAAGAAAGAACAACACCACAAAGTCAAAGAAGGACACGGGAAAATGGTGTGACTTCCATTAGATCTCCACTCTCAACACAAGTGAGTGTCGGGCCAAGCAGTCACTGGTGGTCGAGCTGAAGGCTTCCAAATCAAACACATGTTCCAACTCGGAGTTAGAACCTGAAAAGGGGAGTGACAAAGGGAACAAGATAATTAACGTGGATACCAGTACCACTGTCGCAACCACTAAGATCCATAAGAATGAGCCTAAAGATCCAGAGGAGGGGGAACGCCTCTTCCACTCATAAATGTCGGTGAAGGGTTCTCCACTATAGTTCATTATTAACAATGGGAGCCAAAAGAACCTCGTTTCAGCATAGGTCATGAAGTGGTTGATCCTACCGACTACAACACATCCATAGTCATACACCATCGGGTGGCTTCACCAAGGACGAGCTCTCCACCTCAGCCAGTAGTGTCGCCTTCCCTACAGCATCAAGACCTTCACGGATGAGGTATTATGTGATGTTGCTCCTCTTGAAGTTTATGATGTATTATCAGGAAAACCATACTTGTGGAAGCAACATGTTGTATATGAGTCTAGACCTCACTCTGTGATTATTACTTTGGGCAATAAGTTGTACAGGATGCCGAAGATAGCCCCACCTATCGCCATCTCTTTGATCACTTCAAAGAAATGCGATAAGATCATTTCCTAGACCAGGAAATTTGTTTTCCTTATCATTCACCCTCAGGGCAAGAAGAAGGTTGTGGCCACGAATTCCAGACAAGGCTCCTCTGCACAGAAGCAACAAATGGACAAGGTTGTGGAGGAGTGCAGGACATTTTCGCCTCACCAACAAGAGTACCTCTACACTATCTGTTCAAGCACTCCATCGATCTGACCTTGGGTGCACCACTACCCAATGGATTGATCTATCGAAGCTCTGTTTTGGAGAACAATGAGATCAAGAGGCAGATTCAGGATTTGTTGTAGAAAGGGAACATCAAGCCAAGCTCATCACCATGTGGAAGCCTGATCGTATTGGCACAGAAGAAGATCGGGACTTGGAGACGTTGTATTGACTATTGGGCATTGAACAAGATCACTGTCTGGAATAGGTGCCCAATCCCACGGATTGATGACCTTCTGGACCAACTCAAGGGGGGGAAATATTTAGCAAGATTGACTTGAAGTCGGTTATCACTAGGTGCCTATCGAACCCTCCGATGTGTGGAAGACTGCCTTCAAATTCAAGGATGGCCTTTTTGAATGGCTGGCCATGCCTTTCGGGTTGACAAATGCCCCTAAAAACTTCATGGGATTAAGACAGATGCCTTCGACTATGTTATTGGTGCAGTTCATATAGACACAAGGGAAGTTGCATAACGATCACCATTGGAAATAGTCCACATACCTGCAACAGTTCCATTTGAACATTAAGTATAAGAAGGGCAGCACCAAAAATGTTGCAGACCACCTCAGTCGACCACCAGTCATGGCGCTGATCACTGTGCTTGACTCTTGTGGGCATGAGACTTCGGGGTGGCCGCATCTTTACAAGAGCAATCCAGAATTCGACATCACATACCAGACACTCCTAGAAGGTAAGCAAGTTCCAAATTTTCACCTTCAGGATGCACTATTATGCCACGTGGGACACATCTGTGTTCCTTAAAGTGAGCGTGCCAAGATGATTTGGGAGGCGCACTACAGTCGGGCCACTTTACATTTAGGAGTAGAGAAAATAGTGGCAGTACTGCAGAAGAATTTTTATTGGCCGAACCTTCATCAAGATGTTGGGAAGTACATTAGATCTTGCACCGCCTACGCCATTGTAAAACCAACCATCAAGAAGCAAGGCCTATATACTCCTCTACCTACTCCTAGTCAACCTTGGGAATCCATCTCCATGGATTACATGTTGGGCCTTCCTTCAATTAAGCACGAAAACTACTGCGTTTTCATGGTCATCGACAGATTCTGTAAGATAGACATTGTGGCGGCCTACAAGAAGAGTATCGCAGCAGAGGCCACTACTAATCTCTTCTTTGAGCGAGTGTGGGTACACATTGGGATCCCATAGTTCATTATATCAGATCGGGACAATAGATTCCTAAGTGTATTTTGGTCAAGTCTCTGGTCAATGCTAGATAGGAATCTTACTAAGTCAACGGCTTTCCACCCCGAAACGGATGGCTAAATAGAGGTCGTCAACAGGATGATCGTACACATTCTACGCATGTACAACTCGAAGCATCCACACACATGGGATGAAAGCCTATGTCCATCACAACTATAACAAATCTCTCCATAGTTCAATGAGCCACAACCCCTTTTAGGTAGGGTTGGTGTTTCAACCACTATGTCCTATTGATGTGGCCATACCATTTGCCGCTACTCAAGCAGATTCGTCTCACGTCTAGTCCGAAGTCAATAGGGCTAACAAATTCATTGAGTGCATTTAACACATCCCCTAACAGGTCCATGATATATTGGACATAGGCAATGTTAAGTATTAGCAGTGCCATGATCAACATCAAGTGTCGCACAAGTTCCAGGTGGGAGACAAAGTTTAGCTACATTTGCAGAAGGAGTGTCTCGCTGGACCCCACAGCAAGCTTCGCCTGCTCCGATATGGGTCATGTTATCACCCCAAGAAACTCTCCTAGGTTGTATATCAGAGATGCTCACGAACATTAAAAACTCAACAAAAATGTTGGAAATAGGTGGATGAATGGAAGAGATGATGCATATTCAAGCCAGATAACCACTTCTACTATGCTTAACCCCAGACATGGGTGAACACCCCCAGACTACAAGGCTTTAGACCACTGATTACTCACAGTTTAAGGAATAGGTGAGCATGAAGAATATTGACCACACCAGCAGATGCACAGGACCCTGTCATGGCCGGCTGCAACCAGTTTAAAGGTCTGTAAATCTATTTCCTAATGCACAGATAGAATGACAGCTCTCTGGCATTAAAACAACAGAAACCTGCATACACATTCAATAATACTTACTAGATTCTAACACAGAGGTGGGATGACAGCCCCTCTGATGCTAAACATCAAGAGCATATGAAAAATGCATAACAGGCACAGCCTGGAACAAAGAAGAAGTGGAAAGTGAGCAATTGACAGCAAAAGAAGCTTGCATTAGCTGAAAATGAAACCAGACGCTGCAGGTATCACAGTAGTTACAGTCTCCAGAAGTTGAAATTTACATCAAAACAATATCCATAAACCCTCATTACATCTTGTTTTTGGGTATATATGGAGGTTGATTACAAAAATATCTGCTATCCTATGCATGGAGGGGTCATAATGGACCACCAACCACCTTAATACTCTGATATGGGTCTCTGATACAATCTATTGCTTTAATGAACAAATCGACCTTTCTGCTGCTCAGTCGTCCTTCTTTGAGCAGATGGATCTGATGGAGTGTAATGTGTATAAGGCTCCATGACTGACTAATGCCTTTAACTGCTCTTTCCTGTACTTTTCTTCCTCGGCCATATTGCTCTTGAATTCAGTTGTTGAAGGATAAATGCATAGGGTATTGGTAGATGGCCGCCATTGTCCTTCGGAAGCACAACTCAGTCAAAGGTGGCGAAGACTTCATGGTAGGTGTACGAGTGGGCAAAAGACGAACATCAACCATTGGATCGCAGTAATCAATGGCATAGGCTGCCAGATAAGGAGTATCGGGAGGACACGTGGATGGACAAACGAGGGTCGTCGGATCGTGGGCGGGTAGATCCGACGGCTGACAGGTGGCTAACAAACGCGCGGGGATCGTACGGGACGGCGGTAAGCGGTTTCCCCGCACCGCTTATTGGAGGTGGGCGGTATTCGTACGCGACCGCGCGATCAAATAAAATTGCGACGTATGGCGGATGGGACAGGCGGGAAATCGCCGCGATCGCGAGTTAACGAGCGGGTAGGTTTCGGCGGCGGGAGGAGCAACTACCGTTAGGTCTGGAGATGGACGATCGGACGGTGGGGAGATGAATGAGGTTTAACGCGCAGGAAAAAGGCTGTAGTGGTGCGGGAACCGTTGAATCAGGGTGTTCAACAGCTGCAATTGCGGCAGAGGGTTTACAAAGGCACGTAAAGATATGAGTGGAGTCACGTGGTTAAGCGCCGGGGGCTTAAGGAAAAGGGGCTTATGGGTTTAACTTTGCGCTCGAGGACCTAAGGGAAAGCGAGTTTGTACAGGGATTTGGAGGCAAAACGGAGGTAGGGGAGTCTATAAGAGCATCGGCAAAGTTAAGGGGAATGGGCGGAATAACTGCATCAAATCCCTTTTTGATCATAAACAACCCGATCAGGCCTGCATTTGACCTTCAAATGGTAAAACTAATAGCAGAGCTAACACTGGCTCCTTCTGGGGATGGGATCCTCCCTGTGAGGTCTCAAGAACCTGCAATCAATGCCTTCCTGATGAAAAGAAATTAGCCAAAATTCCTAGTGTTCCATTAGGCATGGAGTCTACTTTGCCTACACAAAACTGATGAAAACAAAATATTTACAACTTTTAAGGACATAGACCTTAAACAACATAATTTTTTAGAAAACGCCCATTAACTGGGCCATAAAAAACTGTCTCTCCTCCCATACTTTTCAGTATGAAGGTGTTGTTCCCTTGAATCTGAAAATGATGAAAGGGCCTGTCCAGAAAGCATCAAATTTCCCATGGTTGCCTTTCTTTTCCTTCAATGCATCCCATTTCAGAACCAAGTCTCCAACCTGAAAATTATCTGTTTTTTTCCCTTTGTCAAAGGCTTGCTTGATCTTCTTCTGATGTGCTGCAACCCTTACAACCAGCTGTTCTCTGATATGATGTACCTCTACTAAATCAGTGATCCTTTTTGCCATGTCTTCCTCCTCATTCTACTCTTCTTGAAGGAATTTTACCACAGGAAGATTTAACTGAATTGGAAACACAGCTTCAGTGCCATATACTAGCTTGAAAGGAGAATTCCATGTGGATTTCTTAATGGTCACTCTGTCAACCCACAGCGCATACTTGAGCTTAGTATCCCAATTCTTTTTATTGTCCTCCAGCAACTTTTTAATTATCCTGATCAGAATTTTATTAGAGGATTCTGCTAGACCATTTCCTTGAGGATAATATGCAATGGAATGAACCAGTTTAATACCCATTGAATCACACATTTCCACCAATTCTTTTTCCCTGAAGGCTGTTGCATTATCTGTGACAAGTTCATGTGGACAACCAAATCTGCTGAAGATATTCTCTGTCAAAAACTTCATGACCACATTATGATCAGCCTTCCTGGTAGGGATTGCTTCAATCCACTTGGTAAAATAATCAGTGGCTACTAATATCCATCTGTGCTGGCCACTGGAATGTGGATTGATCTCTCCAATGAAATCCAAGCCCCACCGCTGAAAAGGTCCTTTTGCATGTATTGATTTTAGGGGCAAGGACTTCAACTGTTGTTTTCCTTCAAATCTTTGGCACCTATCACAAGATTTAACAAATGAAAATACATCGGAAAATAAGGAGAGCCAATAATACCCAGCTTTGAGGATCTTGTGGGCTATATTCTTCCAATAATGGTGCCCTCACACATGCTGGAATGAAATTGCTGCGTGACTTCTATTGACTGTTCTTTTTCCAGACACCTCAAAAGCACTCCAGATGGATCCCTCCAATAGAGCAGATTTTCATTAATGCAATATTTAGTTGCCCTAAGCTTTATAGTTCTGGCTTGACTTTGAGTAAAGTCTGAAGGGATTTCTAGCTTCAGCAAGAAATTAATTATTACAGAATACCAATCACAAGAAGCTAGATTTTCGGCCACTGACTGCTTTCTGTCTGGTTCAGTTGCTTCCTCTTCTTTATCTGTCTGACCAATTTCTACAATTGTGCAGAGGAAATCAATATCCAATGATCTGCAATTTTCTTCAGCCAATAATTTGGCAAGACCCTGACCTCTGACCAGCTTGGTGGGCTTCAATTCTATATTAAATTCAATCAATTTTGCAATCCATTTAGCCCTTCTTCCATCAGCATCAGGTTGTGCCAAAACATCTTTTATAGCAGCCGAAGGTACATATGCAATTATCTTAGAATGCAGAATGTAAACTTTGAAAGCTTTCAAGGATTTGATAAGAGCATATGCTTGTTTTTCGATAATATCATACCTCAGTTCAACATCCCTCAAAAATTTGCTGAAAAATGCCACCGGATGCTCTGAACCTTCTTCATCTGCTTGCAATAAAACTGCTGCAATGGTGTCTTCAGAGGCAAATGAGAATACATGGAACTCCTTGCTGTAATTTGGACTTATTAAAGTGGGAGCTTCCATAATAGCTTTTTTAATAGACTCAAATGATTTTCTCTCTATATCAGTCCATTTTATTTCTGCCCCTTTCTTCAACATGGAGGTAATATGCTTCACATATTCAACAAAATTCGGGATAAACCTCCTTACAAAGTTAATCTTGCCCAGAAAGGACTGTATATCCTTCTTTGATCTTGGGACAGACAAGGCTTGTATTGCTTTTACTCTTTCTGG
Source organism: Pinus tabuliformis (assembly GCA_031772625.1). Lineage (NCBI taxonomy): Eukaryota > Viridiplantae > Streptophyta > Pinopsida > Pinales > Pinaceae > Pinus > Pinus tabuliformis. The sequence continues at coordinate 281,721,265 of CM062812.1, forward strand.
GTCAATTCGGACACCTGCAGCAGAAACAACATGTCTAACATCTTGCCTTCTTCTAAAGCAAATTGTGACTTTTTAGGATTGACTGAAATCCCAAACCTTCTACACTTCAAAAACACTTTTTTCAAATGCTGCAAATGATTTTGATGGCTACTGGAGTATACTATTATGTCATCAAGGTAGATAAGGACAAATTTATCCTTCTCTCCTACAAATGCTATATCCATAGCTCTCTGAAAGGTTGATCCAGCATTCATCAATCCAAAAGGCATCTTGGCATACATAAAAGTGCCCCAAGGAATGGTAAATACAGTCTTCTCTTGGTCATCTGGATGCACAACAATTTGATTAAACCCTGAAAATCCGTCCAGGAAAGACATCACTTTGGTTCCTGAGACCTTCTGCAGTAGATGCTCCATATTGGGTAAAGGATAGTTATCTTTCTTGGAGCATTTGTTTAAGTTTCGGAAATCAACACACAGTCTGATTTCTCCACTTTTCTTCCTCACCACTACTAGATTGGCTACCCATTTGGAATATCTAAGTGGAACTATAATCTTGGCAGCCAGCAACTTTTTAATTTCTTTTTCAATTAGAGGAAGAAGCATAGGATTTATTGGTCTCAGCTTCTGTTTGAAAGGAATGGTGTCTTTCTCCAGAGGGATTTTATGCTGGATTATCTTCTTATCATACGTTTTCATATCACTATACTCCCAGGCAAACACGTCAGCAAATTACTTCATTAAATTGCAGTATTCAAAACTTTAGTCAGCAGACAATTGAGTGGACAAATTTACATATCTTGGCTAACCTGGACTCCCTATATCATGCTTATAGACTGCAGATTGGTCTTATTTTTGGGCAGCCTTGTAAGGTACATCATTTTGGTCAAACAGTGTTTCTAGAGGAATTAAACCCTTAGGAATATGATTGCTGGGAAGCTGGACAATGCTATTTTTACCAATTTTATTTCTAAGCTGTGATTTGGGGCTTTCTAACAAGGCTTCATTATCTTGGTCAATTTGCATTTCAGAAAACTCATCAATGACTTGTAGAAACCTATTTATCTCATCATCATCATCAAAAACTTTCCAATGCTGGACATTATCAGGCAAGGATGGTCTGTACTTCATTTGGAATTCATAAATAATTTTGGGAGGCATGGGAGGGATAAACAGGCTAGCAGACACAGCAAGGGAATCAGCAAGTTGTTTTTTGGCTCTCGGGATATATGAAATACAGAAATAATCAAAAGAATCTCTGATTCTCCATACCTCATCTCTGTATGCTTTCAGCCTTGGGTGCTTTGCCTAAAATGTTTTATTTACTTGCTGAATGATCAAATCAGCATCTCCAAATACCTTTATGCTTCTGATTCCTCTGTCTTTTGCTGCATTAAGGCCCAATAGCAAAGCCTCATACTCTGCTATATTGTTTGTGACTTGGAAAACCAGCTTAAAAGACAGCTGAATACTTTCTTGTTTTGGAGATACTAGCAACACCCCTGCTCCTGCAGTCTCCCTGGAACATGCTCCATCAAAGAACATCTCCTAAACCTGACTTCCTTGCTCTTCTTCGGCCTAAATTGTTGGTTTCCTGATCTGCAATGAGGCCTTCTGAGATTCTTCTATTTGGATAATACATGCTCCAAAATCGGTGTCCACAGCATAGATGGGATTATTAGTAGGATTCTTCTCATCACTAATGATATATGCCAACTGTGCTTCTCTGTACAATCTCCTGCTTTCTCCTCCAAAAACTGGGACTGTTGCATAAGATGGATCATTCTGTAATGTCCCACCTAGTCTCTTAATCCACCCTCTGGACAGCAGCATGCCAAACTTAGGAGGGACATCTGCTACCACAATATCCATCATCATACTATTCATGGGCAGCTGAGTTAGGGTAATGTCTAGATCTTTGATCAATCCCAGACATTTCACCTTCCTTGAATCAAAAGAAAATAAATCATGATAAGGTCTAGTGATGTCAAGGCCTAACTCTTCCATGACAACTTTAGGCATTAAATTGTGGCTGGCCCCTGTATCTAGCAGGTAGTTGTGGAGGATTTTTTCATGCATGGTCAAGGAGACATAAAAAGATGGAGAATTATTATCAGCAGGTTCAATCATGGGGCTGAGCACAATGGCAGGCTTGTCATCTTGCAAATTGACAGAGTCAGTGGAGGTTTGTGTGGTTTCCAGCTCAAGAGCTTCAAAGATAGGCTTTGTAAACATTTCACTCTTCACCAACTTTATCAGGGGCACAGATATTTTCAATTTTTGAACTTCTGACTCAAAGCTGAAAGAAGAAGATAACTTATCAGAACCTTTTACCTCTTGAATTGGTGCTTTGAGGATGACTGGATCAGCTACTGGTCTTCTCTGTTTGATATTCTGTGACTCTGTTTGGACAGTAGCTCTTTGGGCAGGATTCTCCTTGACATTTTTTTCATTTGACCTCAGATTATATCTTTGCTGCTCCTGAGTTTGTATAACAACCTCTCTGTCCCACTCCTGACTGTCTTGTGTCTGCAGCAAAGATTCTTCATAAGCAGTCAATGTCAAAAATGCAGCGTTGCCTTTATCTTCCATGCAGTGAATTTCATCCTCCTCTTCAAATTGTTCCTCCTCCATGACTACATTTTGGAAAGGAGCTTTAACTTTCTGTTCCTCATTTGGTTCTTCACCCCTCTAAATGATTTGTAACTGCTCATTTGCTCTTCTGAATGGATTGGGATTTCTTGGAGCAAATGTGTTATGTTGCCTTGTTTTTCCTGAATTCTACTCAACCTTCAGCTTAGAAATTTCAGCAGCCAATGACTCTATCATCTTAGTCATTTTATCTAATTTAGGCTCTGAAGATGATGCAGAGGAAGTAGAAGCCTGACCTCTCTGCCTCCTTTTGTCAGCTTGACTTTTTAACTTTTCTGCAGCCATAATATTAGACTCTACTTCTAGGGCTGCATCCTGCATGTCTGCCAGAGTAGCACATCTCCTTTCTCTCAACGATAGGCAAAAATCAGAGTCAATAGCATTGGCATAAGTGAGTTTAGCAGAGTTGGGGGTAGGCTTTACCTCAGCTGGTATCTTACTATACATACGATTGAATCTTTTATTAAAATCAAGCAATGATTCCCCATTTTCCCTCTTTAGGTTGCCAAACTCAGTATGGTAATATAGCAAGTCCTTTTTATCTCCCCAGTGCTTCAAAAATGCATCATCTAAGGCTTCAATATCTGTTATAGATCTCTGGGGTAATTCTCTGAACCACTTCCTAGCCTCACCATCAAGGCTCTGTACAAAAACTCTCATCCACACATCATTTTCACTTATATCTAAGTTATCAGCATAACTATAAAAAGCTTCAAGGTGTTCTTCTGCTGTTACTCCCTCTGTGCTAGTGAATTTAGGCATATACTTCTGATATTCTCCCACAGGCATAGGATTCAAAGGAACAGGCAAGACCAAAGGTCCATATCTGGCAGCTACAATTCTTTCTATCTTCGTGGGTGCTTGCTGGCCTGCCATGATTGAGATATGTGGAAGGATACTGGCAGATTGAATGGTAGGAAGTAATGTGATGGATGGCAGAGACAAAGGGATGTTTTAGACTGTATGGGAAGCTTTTTTTGGACTGAGATTCAAAGGGGAACTAGATGGACAAGGGGCTGAATTAATCTCTGAAGGAATTTCCTTATTAACAGTGCTAGGCTCTAAATCTTCAAACTGTATATCTTCAGCAATAACTTTATCTTTCAGAGATGCATGCGATTTCTTAGGCTTACCTGATCCTGATGCCCCTTTCTATGATGCTTTCTTTGATTTGACAGTCCTCTCAAGGTCAGGCACTGGTTCAGCTAGTGATTTCTGAGGATTTCTTCGAGTATGTCTCACAAACTGAGCCAAAACTTCAATGTGGAGTCGCCAAATGTTGGTCTTCCTCCATTGGAGTCACTAAATAGATGATTACAACCAGAATATGTGCCCAGACCTTGTCTATCATCAAAATCTGGAACTGTGTCGTTATCCCAGGGAAGTTGAGCTTCAATCTCCTCTCCTTGGCAACGACGCCAATTAATGTTATCACCCCAAGAAACTATCCTAGGTTGTATATCAGAGATGCTCGGGAACATTACAAACTCAACAAAAATGTTGGAAATAGGTGGATGAATGGAAGAGATGATGCATATTCAAGCCAGATAACCACTTCTACTATGCTTAACCCCAGACATGGGTGAACACCCCCTGACTACAAGGCTTTAGACCACCGATTACTCATAGTTTAAGGAATAGGTGAGCATGAAGAATATTGACCACACCAGCAGATGCACAGGACCCTGTGATGGCCGGCTGCAACCAGTTTAAAGGTCTGTAAATCTATTTCCTAATGCACAGACAGGATGACAGTTCTCTAGCATTAAAACAACAGAAACCTGCATACACATTCAATAATACTTACTAGATTCTAACACAGAGGTGGGATGACAGCCCCTCTAATGCTAAACATCAAGAGCATATGAAAAATGCATAACAGGCACAGCCTGGAACAAAGAAGAAGTGGAAAGTGAGCAATTGACAGCAAAAGAAGCTTACATTAGCTGAAAATGAAGACCAGACGCTGCAGGTATCATAGTAGTTATAGTCTCCAGAAGTTGAAATTTACATCAAAACAATATCCATAAACCCTCATTACATCTTGTTTTTTGGTATATATGGAGGTTGATTACAAAAATATATGTTATCCTATGCGTGGAGGGGTCATAATGGACCACCAACCACCTTAATTCTCTGATATGGGTCTCTGATACAATCTGTTGCTTTAATGAACAAATCGACCTTTCTGTTGCTCGACCGTCCTTCTCTGAGCAGATGGAGTGTAATGTGTATAAGGCTCCATGACTGATTAATGCCTTTAACTGCTCTTTCCTGTACTTTTCTTCCTCCGCCATTTTGCTCTTGAATTCAGTTGTTGAAGGATAAATGCACAGGGTACTGGTAGATGGCCACCATTGTCCTTCGAAAGCACGGCTCAGTCAAAGGTGGCGAAGACTTCATGGCGGGTGTACGAGTGGGCGGAAGACAAACATCAACCGTTGGATCGCAGTAATCAACGGCGGAGGGTGCTAGATAAGGAGTATCGGGAGGACACGTGGACGGACAAACGAGGGCCGTCAGATCGTGGGCGGGTAGATTCGACGGCTGACAGGCGGCTAACAAGCGCAGGCGATAACGCGCGAGGATCGTACGAGACGGTGGTAAGCGGTTTCCCCACACCGCTTATCGGAGGTGGGCGGTATTCGTACGCGACCGCGCGATCAAATAAAATTGCGACGCATGGCGGATGGGACAGGCGGGAAAGCGCCGTGATCGCGGGTTAACGAGCGGGTAGGTTTCAGTGGCGTGAGGAGCGACTACCGTTAGATCTGGAGATGGACGATCGGATGGTGGGGAGATGAATGAGGTTTAACGTGCGGGAAAAAGGTTGTAGCGGTGCGGGAACCGTTGGATCAGGGCATTCAACGGCTGCGATTGTGGCGGAGAGTTTACAAAGGCACACAAAGATATGAGCGGAGTCACGTGGTTAAGCGCCCGGGGCTTAAGGAAAAGGGGCTTATGGGTTTAACTTTGCGCCCAGGGACCTGAGGGAAAGCGAGTTTGTACAGGGCTTTGGAGGCAAAACGGAGGTAGGGGAGTTTATAAGAGCATCGACAGAGTGAAGGGGAATGGGCGGAATAACTGCATCAAATACATTTTTAATCATAAACAACCCGATCAAGCCTGCATTTGACCTTCAAATGGTAAAAGTAATAGCAGAGCTAACAGGTCATACACCATCACCAAGGTTGTATGGGACAATGCCTTCGAGCTCATCATTCCACCGTTCCTTGGTCTACATCTAGTGTTCAATGTAAACCGCCTTCGACCATACTTTCCACCTTTGTTGGACACATCCGACATTGCAGAACAACTCACACCAATAGAGCTAAACCCGAACTGCATGGAAAAATCCACAACTAATCATATCATGGACATGTAGATCAAGAAAACTTGCCAACAAAGGATCTAACTATATCGAGTTGTCAAAAGAGACCAACTCCTTCACTAGGGCAAGTGGTTCACTAGGGACCAAGTTCAACAAAAATTTCCTCACCTCATGGAGGTTCTGCACGCAATGGGGACCATTACTTCCTAAGTAGGGAGGACTGATCTAGGTGGATATTGGTGGCCACCCGCCTATTCCACGTAGACCTCTAGTTGGTTTCATTTGTTTCTTTGTTTATTGCAGCATTTACTATTTTTAGCAGTTTTTCGGGACCTGAAATTTCATAGCAGTTTTGACCCCCTAAACGATGTTTTTTTGAGGTACGCAACAAGCTCGTAGTCATAGTCATTCTGTAGTCATAGGAAGGGTCCTATCACAAATCTTGTAGTACTCAGATATATCTTTCCAACAAGGTATCGTGTGCACCAAACAGAGATAATATGATCGAGTTACAACCCCAGGAAGTTGGTTGCCCAACTAACCCCAACAGGGCCCACAAACTCTTGGCATTCCATCTCTTTGGGCTAGGGTTTTGGTTGTTTAGGTTTTTCCCTTGTTGTTTAATAATAAATACACCCTTGAGCCTCATTGTAACATAGTTCAGAGGCATGTAGTTGCCACATCTCTTCTCAGAGATAAGCTATCATTGCCCGAGCTAGTTTATTTTTATTTCTGTATGTAAGCATATTTTAGTTCTTTGATATTAATGAAATGAAGTTTTATTTCTGCTGCATCTCTATGTATATGGGTATTTCTGCATTTTTTTGTCTTCCTGCCTAAGTCTAGATCAGAATCACATGTGCATACAGTCTACCATCAAGAATCCCAATAACCCTAGCATCATCTATACTAGAGCCCTTAGACCAAACAAGTACTTTGTCATCCAAAAAAGCAACCCTATCTCCTTTATCTTCTAAACAAGAAACGAAGACAATATTCTTTTTCAAACTCGGTACATAAAGGACATTGTTGAGATGAATGTTGTTACCAGATTCCAACTCTATGGATGCCCTCCCAATTCCTTTGACTGCATAGTTGTTGTTGTCTCCCAATTCAACCCTATGAGACAACTTTTTTTCCATTATGCTTGTAAGATTCCTACACTGTCCATTCATGTGTCTTGATACGCCACTATCTACCAACCACATGTCATCATCATCTCCAAAGGAACCTATCAAAGCATAAAAGCAGAAGAAATCACTTTTATTTTTTAAACCTAGAAGGAACCTATCACTTTTGTTTTTGGTTCACATCTATTACATCAAAGTTCATCATGTGACTTGTAAGAATTGAATTTGGGTGGGGAGTATCTAAATCCTTACTCCCAACCACCCAGAAGGGGAGTATCTAAATCCTTACTCCAACCACCCAGAATAACCCCAATTAACATATAAATATTTTATTATATAAAAGTTTAAAATATAAAGTAACTAATGTACAAATAAATATGCATACTTACTTTTAGTATAAAAGTTTAAATATAAGTGATTTATGTATAAATAAATATGGAAAAAATATTATATATATATATATATATATATATATATAGATAGATATATATATAAAGTAAACCACTTTACTTTATATCTATATTTATATTATTTTCAAAGTTAATTTATGAGTATCCTTTTAATATGAATACTTTAATGTATTATTTTTAATTTAATTAATAATTACTCAACCATAAAAATGATGTTATATTTAATTTTTTTGTTTGTTTGTTAGGCAATGTGAGTCCTAAGATGACATGCTTTACTTGTGGCTTGAGTAACCACAACCCAGGGGCATCTAAACTAGGGTTGGGCCACACTAGCCCTTAACATTGTTGGATTTTTGCATATGGAGTGTCTTAACAAAACACTATGTCATCATCGTCTATTCTATGCCCCTTGGACTTTTAAAAATTAATTTTGTTTATATATACATTTTTTAAATTTATTTTAAAACTTAAAAGTATATGCATTACAAAATTATCTTTCAAACTAAATAAATATAAAGTAAATTGTAATATAGATAAAAAAGTAAAGACCTTATATTTTTTTCAAGGTAAAACTTTGCTTCATTATTATTCACATAGAATAAAATAAAGCACATACATATTCATATTAGCTCCATAAACATAAAACTTACATGTAATTGTCCATAAAAAGACAATATAAATAATAACATAGGTCCAAAAAACAAGTTGAAACTTGTCCCATGAAATAAACTCCCATCAATCTAAACTAAATAAGCAAGTGACTCAAAAAGAGCTCCCTTTGAAATTACAAACCACTGCCAAGAACAAAGACTCGGGATTTCCTATGTCCATCAGCATGCTCAAAAAAGAAAAAATGGAACCCAAAATACTATATACTCACCATAGGTTTGAATTACAACACTGAAAAATTGAAGACTATGACTTAAAAAAGAGTAAATGTGCTCACATTTTGAAGAACATTGCCATAAAATTCTTCATAAAATAGATACCCTTTGCCTAAGTATATTGCTATTTTGGATAAAGAATCCGCTATTATGTTCAAATCATGGTGAATATGATGAAAATTGATAATGTGGAGACTCTCCTTCATCTCTAGAATCCTTGATTTACAGTAATCCAAATTGAAGACCTCAAACTAAGTTGTACCTGCAAACCAATCTATCGTACATTTGGAATCACTAAGAATTTGAAAACATCTTATTTTTTTTTAAGTTGGCAAGATACATAAATGCCTAGCAAGCAATCATTTCACCTTTTGTATTTGTTCCTTTTTCAATACCAATTCTACACTAATAGGACTTGTTTCCCGGGAGTTTGATAAGACCACCAACCCCACATTTTTTCCCTTGAGTTGCACAATCAAAGAAACCAACTGGATAACATTGTAATGGCCTAGGGAATTTGATCCATCTCTCGCTTTTTTTCTTTTTGTTTCAGATTATACTCTGTAAAAAGTGCCACAATCTTGGGAGTTTGAATATTAGTATTAATAGTTGTGTTTTGGAAAATAATCAGGTTTCTTAAGATCTATATTCCTCATACCACAAAGATAGGAAGGGTGTAATGATTCCTAATCTTAAAATTCCAATGATGTAAAACCTCCTCAAAAGTGGTTAGTCCTACCTTCTCTTTAATTCCTATAACCTGTAGGATTGAGTTCCATAAATCTCGTACAAAGTTTCTTCATGGGTCTTATAGAGCCTACACAAATTTGGGCAAGGTAAACCTCTTTTCTGCAGGCTTTCCCAGATTAAGATTTTATTTTGTAATTGTAGTCCAATGAAACATCTCAATTTATTTTTTATGTTCTAGGTCCAAATAAAATTGGTCTACCAACAAACACTTTGTTCCACAACTAAAATAGCAATAATTTCATAAGCAAGCTTTGTTCTCACCTTACTAGAAGAGTTGTCCTAGCTCCAAACTAGTGAATCATTTTTTTCATTTAAGAAGATACCATTATTGTATAACCCCTTTACAAAGTTATTCCATTCATCAGCTAGCTTCCCCTCCAACCCTAAAACCATCCATTTGGGTTTCGAAAACTTAATAGTTTTTTTGAAATTTTATAGCAACTTGCTCCTCCAATTAACAAATATTTACCGCCTAACACATGTTTTACATCCCTAATTTTCCAAACCAACCATCCAAATAGAAAAGGAAAAGAATCCATTGAGGCCTTCTAGACAATATAACTCCTAATAATCAATTTAACAATAAATTTTCTAAACTAGTCATATGCCCACAAATTTCTAAAATACTTATCCTACAAAAGTTGACTTCATAATCCTTCACTAAAAATTCCTCTCTACACATTTTTCATTACTAAAGACTTATCGAACCAAACCAACCCAGGTTATTAAAACCCCAGCTTCCAAGCTTTTGGCCTAGACAAAGATTCCTATTCCTAGTTAACTAGATGAACCCCTTCCTTGGTTTTCCTTCAAACAACTTAGGTCTTTTATTTTGTTCAAAATGGATTTAGGAATCTTTGACAATGATAACCAAAATAATGGAATCTTTTTCGGTATAGATTTCACTGGTAACAACCAACGCAAGGTGTGGATATTGTAATTTTACACGTAAGACTGCCTCAAAGTTGAATTGGGTGATGTGTCTGCACATCTTCATTTCTACGTAAAGAATCTACCCGTCCGTGTGTCGTTACCCACAACTCTCAGCTTTAAGAACACGTCGGATAGCCTTTTTACTGGATGGAAAAGAGAGGCTTTTAAGGTTCCCTCTGTGCCGAAAGAAATTTGGATTCCACTTTATATTTTCATACATAAACAACCCAAATAAATATCAACTCATTTATATCGTTTCTGTTTCAGTTTGAAAATATGTCAACAGCAGCCATTGAAGATATGTTAGATGCACAGAAACATGAAGAAGCAACGGGAGAATCTGTCCATGACCATGCTCTGCAACTTCTATTTGAGGAAGCAATGGAAGAATCTGTCCGTGACAATTCTCTGCAACTTCTATTGGAGGAAGTGGTGTGTGCATGTCCACGGCAGCCACTCCAGGCTCAAGAGGCACAGACACTATACGGATTTGCAGGGGCCCACTCTTGTTCAGACTCAAGTGCAAGCTCTTCCACTGTTCCCTCCGAGGTGAGTTATTCATTCTTCGTAGCCATGGAGGAATGCAATTTTTTTTTCCTTTTTTGCGAACCGAGACAAGTTTGTGGGTATCGTTTCTGCTTGTTTTGTCCGCAGGATTCCTCGCCTAATAATGAGAGCGGGATTGGGAAGGAAGGGATGGAGGGAAATGCAAATTCCCCTGTTATGAAACAACTGTGTGGAATCTGTTTAGAAGAAAAATACCCTTCTGAATTTTTTGATAACAGGGTTTGCTCGCACATGTTTTGTTGTACTTGCATAACCCTGCATATCAGTAATAAACTGCAAGAAAATTTGGTGTCCATTGCTTGCCCTGAGCCCAATTGCAGCGAGCATCTGATGCCTGAACAGTGTGTAGAGGTCCTTCCAAAACAAACTTTTGAGCAGTGGAGTTTGGTATTGGTGGAAGCCGGTATTCCCCCTTCTCAGAAGGTGTATTGCCCTTTTCAGAATTGTTCAGCACTCTTGTTGAAGGATGCTGTGCCTGATGAAGTAGCATGCTCAAGTGAGGCAGCTGCTACTGTTAGTAAAGAATCAGAATGCCCTCAATGCAGAGGGTTATTCTGTGTTAACTGCGGTGTGCCATGGCATGCAGGTTTAGATTGTTCTGAATTGCAGAAATTGTCAGATTCTGAGAAAGAGGAAGGTGACCTGATGCTATTCAAGCTTGCCAAAGAGAACGGATGGCAACGGTGTGCAAGCTGCAAACATATTATTGAAAGAAACTTGGGATGCTGTCACATGACTTGCAGGTCAGTAAGCTGGTAAAATGGATTCATAGTCAATAAACATAATTAGGGATGTTGTGAATTATATTTTGATATATATAATTGTTTTCTAATTGGAGAAAACGGGGTGGTCCTCATCTTATTTGCTGCAGTTGATAAATCTAACCCTTCCAATCTGAAAAAGGGAGATTACTAGTCTTCTCCTCAGGTTACAGTGTCATATGACATAAATTAAGCATGGTTTAACTCTTTTAAGTTTTTGAGGTTTTTTTGGATTTTTTTTTTCCAAATTGTTAAAATCTGGTAGAATCATCAATTTGATTTATAAATTTAGCAAAATCTAGATATCCAAGAGGTCTTTTTTGGTATGAGGTTTTTCAGAGTATAAATTGAAAATAAATTTCAAACAACTAAAAACACTTTGATGATTCAGATTATAAATTGAAAATAAATTTCAAACAACTAAAAAACACTTTGATGAAAATTTGTTTCACAGAATTTACTGCTAACACTCCAAAACATAGAAGACACCCAAAAAGTTAGAGTGTCATTTGAATTTAACACTCCAAAACATAGAAGACACCCAAAAAGTTACAGTGTCATTTGAATTTAACACTCCAAAACATGGAAGAACACCCAAAAAGTTACTCGGTCATTTGAATTTTATGAAAATGAAAGTAAATAATTTTATTAATAATAATAATTTAATTTTTTATTCACAATGATATTAAATATCAAAATAATTAATAATTTATAAATTTCCTATCTGTTATTTGTAATATTTATAACTTAAAAAATCAGATTTACATAATACGGATCCTGTAAATTTTTTATTATTTAAGTAAAGCTACCACTCCATTTGCTGTTCATTTAATGGAAATTGAAGAGTTCTTGTTTATGTAACTAAGCAGAAGGAGAATTGACACATATTATTGTGGGTGGTGTTTCAGGTGTGGTTACCAGTTTTGTTATAAATGTGGATCAGCTTGGAAGACGGATGGAACTACCTGCAACTGTTCTGGTTAGAGGATTGGTTAGAGGATTGAGGGAGGGCTTGTGGCATTTAGGGCCAGCAGAATGCCACTTTTTGAGAGCGTATTGGTTTTATGTATGCTTTACTAATGCTCCTGCATTTTTTTTTTCTTTGTACGGCTTTTAAACTAATTTTGTTTAGTTTTTTTCCTTAGTAGTCTTGTTGTTGCAAAGCAGCACTAGTTTTCTTAGGAAAACTGTGGCTCTTTGTCAAGTTGATAATGTTAATATGGAGATTATTACATGGTTTATTAGGAGACGATTAAAAGCAAGAAAAGTTTTGTAATATTGAAATTATTATATAGTTAAGAAATATGATCAATATAGAATTAGAATTATATTTGATTGTGTAGATTTTTATAGTTAGAATTTATGTTGTTAATTTGTTTTGTTTTTTTTTTTTTTTTTTTGAGATTTTGTGTATTAGGATTAAAACAATAAACGGTTAGGGTTGATGCTTTACTCATCATTAGAAACACATAAGCTATTAGTGAGACCACGACCAAGTTAAATAGAATGATTGGTAATAGCTAAATAGAATTGTCCCAAGTAATTGGTGACATCCACCCCAAATGCCGATTATTCTAATCATGATACACAGTTTCTCCCTAAAGGAAAAACAAATTGATAAAATAAATTATATTTATAATATAATATATTTATTCTCAATAATTATATATTAATTTATTGTGTTGGAGAGACATTCTCTACAATCTAGTTTAAAAGAAATTTCTGATATCTTTTGTGCTCAACCTCTAATTGACATTTATTTCTTTCAAAATAAAAATAAAATAATCTTTAAATGAAAAATTGTTGTCCATTATAATAAAAAAAAATGAACTTTAAATTTAAAAAATTATAAAATACCAATAATGTAACTCTCACTCTCATAGTGGTCTTGCATGGTTTATTCTTGATATTATAGTCATTCAAAGGAATTGTGGTAAAAATATTTTATCTTCACTCTTACCCATAAATAAAATATTTGGATGTGTGCATGTTAACTAATATAATTTTATATCAACTTTAGTGAGACAAAATAATTGAAAATAGATCTTATATTTTTTATTTTGAATACAAGGAAAATGTATAATTTGTAACACCATCCTCCCACATTTACCCAAGTTAATGAGTCCGTTGGGGTAAACATGTGATGAGAGACTACTATGATCTGATTCAACTTTCCATGTACAATTAAGGAAGTGGACCCGACAAAACACAACCAATTTGACCTTCTACACATGTTACAGAATCTTCAGGAGCCAACCAACCCTACCAGGTGAATAACCCCTGAGGTAACTTGACATTTTACTGACCTACAGCCTCAGTCGCTCCCATGATATAGGCATGTATGCAACTGGGACCCTCCATTCGCTCCCACAAAGGGCATGCCAGTGACTGGGGACTTTTTCAGGGAGTTATGTGCCAACGACCCTGGATTCTATGACACTTTTTCAAGGCCAAGACTCAGGCCATTGTCGAGAACTCCATGAAACTTCCAGAAATGGTAAATAACATAGAAACAAATGTACTAATGCAAACATTTGATCAATGACTTGACTGGACCCCTACTAGTTGTTAGTGTCAATCAGTCTAGCCTGTCACCAGTGATCAAATATGCTCTTACAAGGTGTTGTTAGGGTGTCAAGTCAATTTTTTGTCATTTCAGTGAATCTTCAAATAAAAATTTGGTCACTGGTCGTTGTGTCTACATCACTACTGCTCCCTTCACTTACTCATGGTCTTCATCCCTCATCATGGCCATTGTCTTCTTCGAGGTATCATATCTTCATTTAAATGTCTTGGGTCATGAAATGGTTAAATTCCTCATTTTAGGTCATGGTCTAGGGTTTTGCTCCATGTGTCATCATGATACCATATGTCAAAACAAAAACATGTCTATCATGTGATTTAGTGGGTAAAGGGAGTTAGTAGCTTAGGGAAAGAAAAATAAAGGTAAAGATAGTGTTTTATTTCAAATAAGACAATGTTGCAGTACACTACCTCGTCTCATCGTTTCTCATAGGGACATTTTGCTTCAAAATATGTTTCTGACCAAATGGAGAAGAAGTTTACAAAAGTAAGAGTTTTTTGTCAATTATAGTCCAAGGAACAAAAACCTCCTTCAATTTATGCACAAGAATTATGATTTGAGAGAAATGCCCAAACTACACTTGCAACAGGAGAGTTGTTACACTTATGGACAACTTGACTTCAAGACAGTTTTTCAGGGATTTGGATCAGGTGTTGGCATTGCTTAAGAACTCTATTGTGTAGCAGACATCATAATCTTTCCAACCATACCACTTTCAACTCAAAAATCCTTCAGGAAGGTAGTCAAAAGTGCTTTGCAAGTTGGCGTTGCGCTTTTGTCAGAGACACTCTGTGTTTTTGGAGCGACCTTGGGGAAATAAATTTTTCTTCCTGCTAGATTGTCCAAATTACATTTTTGAGGAGTCCATCTTGTAGCAGACTTCAAGAGATTTCCAACAAGCTATCAAGTTCTCAATTTGGTGCAGTTTAAGGCATACAAAAGCGGGTTGGAAGATAGCGCGTTGCACATACAAACACTATGCTGCGTTTCCAGAGGTGGCGCTGCACACCGGTGAATTGCGCTGCGCACAGGACAGAGTCTCCTAGAATTGCAACAAATCACTCAAATTCGAGTTTTCAAGCCTTTAAATCTAGTTTTTTTATCCTCTAAGCTTCATAATAGGTAAGTACACTCCTTTGCCCCATAATAGGTAAACAAAATGAATATGAGTTTAGTCCTCTAGAGTTTTCTATGAGTTTCATGTTTTGAGCTTGCAAATGATCAGTTGGAGCTTTGAAACCCTAAAATCACTATCCCTATACCTCTATTTGCATGCAACTCATCATCCCCATTCACCAACAAACCATTTCCCTTCATTCCACTTCACCTCCCTACAAACCCTAGCCCTAATCTATCAAATTGGGCAGTTTCCCTAGCTAGGACTGTGTTTAAATTTCCTAGCTCATCTCCCTCATTCATTTAACTTCCTAAAGATTCCTAAAACCCCTGTCCATCTCCCAAAATTTCCCTACTCCCTTCCCTAACTCCCTCATTTCACCACTTCAATCACTTTTCACTGTTTTTTTTCCTCTTTCCTATCATCTAGGGTTTCAAAAATGGAAGGAGACTCTTCACCATCAGAGAAAAGAAAACATCATAAAGGGGGGAATATTTTGAGGTATGAGCCCACAAATTTCAATGAGATCAATTCTTCACCATTCATAAGACAATGCTTTGAAGATGTCAACTGCCTAGGGTTTTGTCAAAGAGTGGGAGAGGTAAGTTTTCATGAGCAGCTCATTGATTTGATTGCCACCAATCTGAAAGGAGAAAAGGCCACCATTGCAGGGATTGATTTCACATTCTCAGTTGATGCCATCTCTCTTTCCACAGGGATAACTAGATGTTGAGGCACATGGCCCACCACTACCAAACCAGAAACAAGATTTGCAACATCAAGGTCAAACAAATGCAAAACAAGCTGAAGGAAACCCTAAAAGGAAAAGATGAGAAGGACAACTTGGAGATGCTTGTTGAGGCATCCATGATAGCATAGTACACCTCATTTGGCACTTCTGGACCAATTTTGGGAGTTTTTTGAGCATTTTTGGTTTTTGGTGAAATTTGGTGCAAATTCAGGAAAATGCACTAGTTTCAGAAATGCTGCGCTTTTTCCTTAGAGCTATAAATGACAAATGGTTTGCATTTTTGGAAATATGATGGCCTCCTCTCAAAACCCATTTCCTCAGATTTTTCAAACAGGGCTCAAATTTTGAGAAAAATGAGAAAAAGGGGTCAAAAATCAACATTCTGCCCCTCTTTTTGACAGGCGTTGTGCTTCTGGAGACACCTTGGGAGAATGAGTTTTTGGAGGCTTTCCCATGGGTCATTTTCAAAAATTCAAGATTTTCTAGAAACTAGACAAACATGGCTATTTTACCGTTCTTTCAGATTTCAATTTTGACTTCAGGAAGTCACCTAAAAATGGCCTCAAACTTGGCATTGCGCTTCTGCAATTTTCTGAGATTTTAATTAAAAATTTTACATTGTGTAATTTCTTAGAGTTTCTAGTTCGATTTGGGTAAGGGTCAAATTGATGATGCAATTTTATTAGTTCGATGTTTTGATGATGTAATCATGAATAAATTAGCATAATAGGTTGTTTTTATGATAAATTATTCCTCATTAATGAAGAGAAACTCAAATCAAAGTCTAAGAGAAGAGTTTGTTTTCAACCATCTCACTCACTTATTGGTTGAAATATTCTTGGAAACTATTCCACCACTCATGGGTTCGACCCCTGAAGGTGGGGAAACTGTTTATCTTAGTCTATATGTATCATTTTCTCAGTCAAAGAGAAGAGTTGGACAATTAAGGAAAGAACTCTTGTAACTTGTGCTTCAACATTTTTAGGGAATCAAAGAACAATTGTAGCTATTATCTAGGAATTCATGTGCAGTGAGTTTGTGATCTTGTTTCTTCTTTATTATAGTTTCATATGATAGATATTCATCTCTTCTTTCTATTCATCAGTTTCTTCGGTGATTTTTGCTAAGTTTATAAGCATAATTCTTTCCTTAAAGCTCTGTTTTGATGGAATTATCACTATATGTTATTTGCTTTCTAACTTAATCAATTCATGACATATATGCTCATTAAGTCTTCTTATTTCTTTTGAACGCTACACTACATTGACAAACCCTAAGCCATCACAAAACTACTGCTACCTTGCTCCTTTATATTTTTGTTTTTGTTACTCTTTGATCTTTTGACGTAGTTAGCTAGTTGTCATCCCTTGTTCAGCATCAAAACCCTAAATTTCCAAACCTATCTGAGCCTAGCATATCTAGCCTAAAATCCTTTTATATTCTAGTCAATTCTTTGGTTGTAATTGCATAGAGAGAGCCCTCTCTGGTTTGGTAGGCTAGGTACTAAAATGAAAGCTTGGTCTGTGGTTACCTTCGTCGATCTCCTCATCAACCCGAGACATTGTGGGGGATAACACTAGCCATGATAGACATTTCGCCAAACATGTCACAAATATGCATTCTACAATGCATAACAACATATCTGAACATAGGGGTCTCATACTTATCTGAGCATCGTTAAGAAACATTAATGCCTTATCACATTAATTACATTATCATCTATTAGGTCAAATGTTCATTGTTCATTCATTGACAAATCAAAACATGATGAGAGTCATACATCACCACTGTCATAAAACATACTCATAACCATCATATAAATATCATAAATAATAAGGATACAACCATAAAATCCACATATAAACCAATATATTTACACATGGAATACCAAGGAGAAAGAACTCTTATTAATGAATGCATAAGCCAACCAGGTATAGGACTTCCATGAACCACCTGACCATAGATCGGGTGAACCAAATGTTTCTTTTAACCAATCATCCCCGTGTCATATTCCAAGCATGAATGTGGGACTCATAACCAGAAATCAACGAGGACTTCCCGAGGCTAGACCACCTGACCCTCATTAATAGAACCAGGCTTTATCATAATTCACACAAGATCACTAGGTCCTAAACAAGCATTGATGCCACTGGATTTCTCCACCTACACCATGAGGAATTTGTCTATCTCTTAGTCTCTAGGCTTTATCGCACATCCCACCATACAACGGTAAAGGATCCTTAGGCCTAATTAAGACTCCACCCTCCAGGCTCTATCATATATCCCGCCATTCACCGACCAAGTATTGCTAGGCCTGATCAAGGGCACCCACCTCTAGGATTTACCGTATATCCCACCATTCATCGGTCAAGGATTCTTAGGCCCACTGAGGTAACACAAAATCTGGCTTTATTGCAACCCACAGTCTGGTTCAAGGTTTACTAGGCCAAGGCTTTACCACAATCCACAATATGATTCAGGGATCACCAGGCCATGTGTTCTTTCTTTCAGAGACCACCTCACTGAGTTTCGAATCCATCTAACAATCTTGCTCAACCAAAACATGAGAACCCCATCACACCATGGCTATTCAAAAATGGAAAGGCAAGGCTGAAGAACATTGTCACACTTGGCAAAACCCATGCCAATGACAACAAGAGAACCAATAACACACATGCATAATCATGCATGTCAAAACTAGCAAGGAAACCATACATACAACTTGATACCTACAAATAATCTCGTTTTAGCTGCTTGATTCTTCTCTTCCTTACTTGATCTTTGCTTCCTCTTTCCTTTTTTGTTTTTCTTGATCCAATGTTGAAGTGATCTAGGAAAACCCTAAGTGCCCAAGAGTGTGTGAGAGAGAGAATAGAGAGAGCTCCAAAACTGAACTGACAAAATGTTACAAACTAATCTTCAAAAGCCTTTTTATTAATGAGGTCTCCCTTTTCTTCATTTTCCATTATTTTCCTCCTCACATGCAACCTGTGACCTTTCACCTTCATTTTCTCCTAATTTCCAATATTCTCATAAATAAATTGCGAAAAATGTCATTTTTCCTTTCTAAAGCCTTTGTCATTGCCTTTGCCAATTTCCTTAGCCATAATAAACCATGAACACCCCGCACAAGGATTTCTTTGCCCAACATTCATCTTGGAATAAGTGTCCCATGACCGTGGTTATTATTTTGCCTTTATTAACTTTTTTACATGGATTTTTTTACCAGGGCTATTATAGAACCCTCCCCCTTGGGGGAACACTATCCTTGGTGTTCAATGACACCTACAACCAACAAGACTGTTGAACGAGAAACATATTGCCCATGGAACTTTATAACTTAGCTCAATGAAATATTTACAATGATCAACCTGCTGAAAAGCAACCAACATGACAACATAACCACATAATAACTATAATGATAGGACACCCATACTACTTATTGGAGCTTTAGAACACATCTCATGGTGGTACTTACATCCATATACATATATACATATACCAAAAGCATTCGCTCAACCAACTAATAGTGAAGGATACGTAGCCTGCATCTAATCTGCCATCTCCCATGTAGCTTCACCAGGCCCAAAGTGCTTCCACTGCACTTTAACCTGCTTGATTGCTCGGTTCCAGAGCATGAACATCTTTCTCTACAATATAAACTGAGGCTTTGGCTAGAATTCTCCATCTAGTTCCACCTACAATACAAAGTAGTCAATCACATGATCAACATCCTTAACATATTTCTTAAGAAATGACGCATGTAAAAAATCATGGACTTTCATTGTCGGAGGCATTGCAAGTCAATGGGCTATTGGTCCAATCCTCTCAAGAATCTTGAAAGGTCCACAAAACTAAGTTGTCAGCTTGGCACATGACTCAATCCTCAAGGAACTCTTCTTCAACTTGATGCGCAAATACACATGTTCCCCAACCCGAAACTCCTTAAGCAACATGTTCCTATCTGCATAACTTTTCTTTTTGCTATGCGATGCCTATAGATTCTTCTTGATTACCTGCATTTCTTGTTCCATATCTTCCAACATGTTTGGTCCAATCAACACCTTGTTCACTGGAACGCTCCAACTAATGGGAGTATTACAACTCTGCCCATACAATGCTTCAAATGAGCTCATCCTCAAAGATTCCTAGTAACCATTATTGTAAGCAAACTCAACCAACGGAAGGAACTCCTCCCATCTCCTCTACTGATGCATCACATACATTCTCAACATGTCCTCCAATATCCTGTTAACCTTCTTTGTCTATCCATTTGTCTGTGGATGATAAGTTGTGTTGAAGGCCAACTCTGTCCCCAAACGTGCAAACAACTCCTTCGAAAATTTGGAAGTGAACTTGGCATCCCTGTCTGACACAATCTTCTTCGACACACCATACAACCTCACTACATCTCTGATGAAGACTTGTGCTACGTCATTAGATGAATACGTAGACTTCACTAGAATGAAGTGTGCTACCTTCGTCAACCTGTCCACCACAACCATTATGGAATCATGTTGTCTAGATGTCCTTAGAAAACCAATAATGAAGTCCATGGAAATTACCTCTCAGTTCCACTCTGGAATCGAAATCGAATGTAATAATCCACCTGGATGCTTACACTTTGCCTTTACCTATTGACAGTCCAAACATCTAGCCACAAACTTTGCTATGTCCTTCTTCAGATGGGGGCAATAAGAATAAAAAATTTGCTGCTGTCAATGTCTTCTGGTATCCTCGGTGACCTAAATATGGTTTCGCATGAAACTCTCTCAAGATAGTCTTCTTAATCTCACTACTGTCTGGCACATATATATTGTCCTTAAATTTGATTAAACCATATGTTGTGAGACGATAGTCCACATCCTACTCACATGTACTATGTTGTAACCTGTGCCTAAGCTGTCTATACTTGTCATCCTGCTGACCTACCTGTAGGATTTGATCTTGTAAATCTATCCCATAGGAGCTCATAGCTTCTATATGATTCACTTGTGTGATCCTATTAAGAGCATCTACAACCCTATTCTCTTTACCCTTGATGTAATTGATCTCAAAGTTGAACTCACTAATCGTGGCCGACCATCTAGCTTGCTTGGCATTCAGATTCAACTAGCCAAACAAGTATCTCAATCCACTGTGATCACTCATCAATACAAACCTTCGACCAAGAAGATAGTGCCTCCACATCTTCAACACATGAATGATCGCTACCAACTCAAGATCATGTGTCAGGTAATTCTGCTCATGCTCATTCAGTTTCTGTGACTCATAACACACTACTTGTCCTTCTTACATAAGAACCCACCAATTCCTCTCTTGCAAGTATCTGCACATACCACAAACTCTTTGTCTAGAATTGCAATATTTAAAGCTAGAGAATTTGTCAAAAACTACTTCAACTGCTCAAGACTTGTTGCACATTCCTCTGTCCATTCAAATTTCTTACCTTTCCTCTGTAGTTATGTAATAGGATATGTAACGTGAGAGAATTTCCTGGTGAACCTCCTATAATAGCCTATTAGCTCCATAAATGATCTTACCTCATCCACTTTTATAAGAGCTACCCACTCCATGATAGCCCTTATCTTCTCTGAATCCGCTTTTATACCTTCCTTGGAAACCACATGTCCCAAGTAAGGTACCTATGTCTAAAAGAAATTGCATTTGCTAAGCTTGGCATACAATTAATGTTATCTTAACAGTTTCAATATTGTTGCTAAATGTTCTGCATGTTTCTCCTCATTCTTAGAATATATCAATATCTCATCAATGAATACAATAACAAACTTGTCTAGATAAGGACGCAACACACTATTCATCAAGCACATAAAGGTAGCTGGAGCATTAGTCAAACCAAATGGAACTACGACAAACTCATAATGCCCGTACCTAGTCCAGAATGTTTTCTTGTAAATTTCCACTTCTTTAATGCGTACCTAATGATATCCAGATCTCAAATCAATCTTTGAAAACATTGTTGCTCCCTTCAACTGATCGAACAAGTCATCAATCCTCGACAATGGATACTTGTTCTTGATGATCACCTTGTTCAACTACATGTAATCGATGCATAACCTGAGAGTACCATCCTTCTTCTTCAAAAACAATACCGGTGTACCCCATGGCGATACACTTGGCCTAATGTATCCCTTGTCAAGCATTTCTTTCAATTGCAACTTCAACTCTATCCACTCTAGAGTGCTCATTTTGTACGGTGCCTTCGATGTTAGTGTTGCCCTTGGTACCAACTCAATGGAAAAGTCCACTTCCCTATGAGTTGGAAACTCTGAAATATATGTAGGAAACACATCCTGAAACTACTGTAAGACCAGGTACCTACTCAATACTTCCGCATCCTCATCCTCCTTACCTTTATCGCTAGAAATATGCACTGCAAATAACACACACCCTTTTTTGTGACTGCACGTTGCCTACATAGCTATCACCATACTATTTGATGTTGCCTTCTTCTTACCCTACAAGATTCTATGTTCTCCATTGTCATCCAAGCACTCAATGGATTTGTCATAACAATCAACCTTAGTCTTGTGAAGATACAACCAATCCATACCCAAGAGCATACTATATGGTCCCAATGACAATACATTCAAATGTGTTGATGTAGGCATGTCATTCAACTCAAATGCACAAGCTCTTACCCAATGATGCACTCTTTTCATCGTACTTGTATCCAACTGCACTAATCAAGATTTTACATGTACTTCTTTATTCAAACCGTACTTATCCACCGGATTATGACTAATATAACTATAATTAGATACAGGGTTAATCAAAATAGAAACAACTTGACCACAAATCCTACCACCCACGTCAATGATAAATTCATGGTGACCCGCCTGCTTGTTATCCAGTGCTGCATAGATATGAGGAATGCTCTGCCCAACATCCCCAACAGTTTGCGCCTCCTGTGCATTGTAGATCTGAGGCCTACCACCCTAATTCTATGGAAAATATCTCTTAAGATGTTCTCTACCACATGTCCAACACTCCAACCATCATGTACCATCACCTCTATTCTGCTATTGTGGCCCATGTCCCTATCTAGCTACGTTGAACTTCTTGTATGGTGAAACATTCTGAGGCATTGTTCTTTTTAGATGCCATTTACCTTTACCTTTAATTTATCTTTCCCTTTCCATCCCTGCTAAGATTCATTCTTACGCTTTGACTGCTCGTAAAAGTGTTTCAATTTCCCAATAACTTCCCTAAGTGACCGAGTCTTATCATACTCAGTTCGATCTCTAAATGCTAATGGTAATTCACTAACAAATCTCTAAAATTTAGCCTTTTCATCCTTAAGATACGGTACATACCTCAATAGATCCAAGAACTTGGTCGTATACTCCTCATCTGTCATCGATCCCATTTTAAGCTCATAGAATTCCTTGGCCTTATTGTTGTAGTACCTTTCTAACAAGTATTTCTTCCTGAAGAGTCTCTTGAATTCATGCCAACTCAAGCATTTTGTCCTAATGTATCTCACCCATTTTACATCTTGCCACCAGATCTATGCTTTCCCTTTGAGGCTGAAGATAGCTATTATGACCTTCATATTCCTGTGTATTTATGTAACTCAAATAAATTCTTCATCCCAAGTATCTATTCTTCTGCATCCTCAGGTTTCTTCAAATATTTCATCAAAGGTAGGTGGATTTTCTTTCTTGAACTCATCTAACAAGTATCCCCTGTCACTCCTCCTATAAGGATGATAATGATGATGATCATATTGTCTGTCAGAATCAGAACTAGAATAGTATTTGTGTCCATCACCTCTCCTATCCAGAGTATCCAATACCCTGCCATCTCTAATCATGTCATCTCTATCTGACCCATGCCCAAAGTGATATCTACTACCATATGCCCCATTTGTCTTGTCCTCTTGCCTATGGTTGATCTGAAGTGGTCCCTAACTCTGCAATTATTACAAATTCTGAAGGATTATTGCATTGACTTCTGCTTGTTTCTCCTATTCCTGAATGATTATGTCATTAGCTACCTTGCGACTCCTTATTTCTGCCTTAAAACTTATCAATGTATTTCCTAAGTCAAAAGAGTACCCAACACCACGCTACCCATAAGGAGAATCTCGTGAACTATAGTCTACCATATTTCTAGTCATCTTTGATCTTCTTCCTGCAAGTATACCATGTAAGCTAAACCAAAATATAAACATAATAAACATACCTCAATATAGCTTTTGTAGAAATTTTGAATAATTACGCCGTAAGGCGTTTCCCTCTGAAATCAACTCCCCCAATTGCCACCATGTCCTTGTTTGAGCCATCAGATTAGATGTTAGACGATTGAAACGTTCCAGACCGTTGGATGTAGTTTAGGTTAGTTTTTTATATTTTTTCGGCACAGTTTTTCTCGCTGCTTCAAATCGCCGCACAGTTTTTCTCGCTGCTTCAAATCTCCCTGAGCAGGCAGCGTCTCTGGGCATCCGACTCTAGGAGCTTGGAGCTTGATGAGCTTTTATCTCCAGTGAGGGTTTTGCAGGCAAAGTTTTCAATGGATCTTCAGGGCTTCAAATTTCCTCCATCGGAAGAGAAATCCTGCATCGATCAGAAGAAATTTCCCGCGTTTTATGAAGGAAAATCCCCTTACAGACAGAGGACGGACTGGATTATGAACGAAGATGCCAGATTCAGATCCTCCAACTGTGGAGAGAATGACTTCATTTGTTTTGCATTCCACCCGCGAAGTTTGCTCTGATGCGGCCATTTTCCGCAGTGCTGTTTCGGTGGTCGGTAACTCTGTTTGGGTCCTGTTTGATGGTCTGGCGGTGGATCAGAAATGTTTACAGGTAAAAAGCTTTAGTTTTATCTTTCAGCTGGTTCTCCGCTCTTATTTCTTTGTTCTTCGTGACTGTAGGCGTTCAAGCCCTATCAGATACCCTAATCAGTTTTCCTGTATTTGAAATGCAACGCAGGACGTTGGGACCCCGAGCTGGCTCAACCTGCTTGGTAGGGCGACGTGTCTACAGTGGCGGAGTTTCCTTACGGGTAAGAACTTGCCATAGTTTGAGGGGAAATTTAAAGCGTGGCTCCAATGCGACCCAACGGTAGAGATTTTGCCAGAGTTTCCTCATCTCCAATTGTGGAGAGAATGACTTCATTTGTTTTGCATTCCACCCACGAAGGTTGCTCTGATGCGGCCATTTTCCGCAGTGCTGTTTCGGTGGTCGGTAACTCTGTTTGGGTCCTGTTTGATGGTCTGGCGGTGGATCAGAAATGTTTACAGGTAAAAAGCTTTGGTTTTATCTTTCAGCTGGTTCTCTGCTCTTATTTCCTTGTTCTTCGTGACTGTAGGCGTTCAAGCCCTATCAGATACCCTAATCAGTTTTCCTGTATTTGAAATGCAACGCAGGACGTTGGGACCCGGAGCTGGCTCAACCTGCTTGGTAGGGCGACGTGTCTACAGTGGCGGAGTTTCCAGTTATGGGTAAGAACTTGCCCTGGTTGGAGGGGAAACTTAAAGCGTGGCTATGGCTCTCTGCATCTATGGGATGCCTGTTTCGTAGCCAAAAAGCTCAATTTAGAAGAGGGTTAGAGCTTTTAATGGGTTTTTTCCCAAATGTAAATAAATTTTGCTATGACGATGTGATTATCATTTCAGATATTACCTAGAGCTTATTCTGCTCTGAAATTATGTAGTTTCCTGTTATTCTCTTTTGTGACGATGAAGGTTTATAGAGTTGTGCCGGTTAATTATTCTGCGGTTTGATATGGCTACCATGGCCAGCAGTCGACGGCACCATTTGCTTAAATTTGTTTTTGAATCTTTGCTAAATATGTATACCCAGTTCGGGGTTTGCGTCTTCGGTTATATCTTCAGAAAATAATGTGATGTATACTCAATTCCTTGCTTACTCGTGTTTGCCCGTATGTTATATCGTTTACATATTTCAAGGAGTTGTCTACGTTATAAAGAGTTATAAATCTTCGATTTGGATATGTGGTATCGGCCAACCTGATCTCCGTTTAATAATTGCAGCTTGTTTACCAGTTACATACGTTTAACATTACCTACTGTATGTTCTTTTCCTTTGTAATTGCGGGGTCTGCTACCCAGTGTCATTATAGCCTGGCCTCCTCAGTTTCCAAGTTTCTTCCGGGAGCTTATGATCCACTCCCAACCTCCAGGGTTCATCATTTTGTGCTGTTATTGCCGCCTATGGAAGATTGGGTCGAGCTGCAGAGGCAGAGAAGATGTTTGAAAAGATGGTTAACGCAGGTGTGGAGCTAGATGTTTTTGTTTATGGTGCCTTGATAAATGCATTTGCTGAAGCTGGATGTGTGGAAGAAGTTGTACGTTACTTTCAAATAATGAAAAATGCTGGTTTTTCAGGGAACTCTGTGGTGTATAGTTCTTTGATTAAGGTTTATAGTAAACGTGGTTTTTTGAAGGAAGCACAAGAAACGTACAAACGCATACAGAAATTGGGTGTTGAACCAGATGCCTTTTTATCAGGTTGTATGCTTGACCTTTATGCTCGCACTGATATGGTGACTGAAGCACAAGAAGTATTCAAAGTCTTGAAGGAAAAGCAGCAGGCAAATGAATTTTCTTTTTCCATGATGTTGTCCTTATACAAAAAGAATGGAAGGCTTAATGAAGCCACTGAAATTGCAAAGGAAATGTTAGAATCGGGATTTCTTACTAACGTTCTTTTAATAGCGTCATTAGCCTGTTCATTGCAGATGGAAGATTGAGAGAGGCTGCTGAAGTTTTTCATCAAATGTTAAAACTAAAGGCTTCACCCAATGAGAATACATACAAAACACTGGGCATTCTTCTGAAGAGAGGAGGCATTCCAAGGGATACAGTAGAGCAGCTCGATGTTGCACGTAAAAGTGGGCTTCCACATGGTATTCAGGCCTTGAGAATGACAATCTTTTCTGCAGTGGGGATGCATGCTGAAGCTTTGGAAGCTTGTGATGAACTGAGAGCTTCTGGGTTGGATTTTGATGTGTCTTCTTACAATGCTGTTATATATGCACTTGGTAGTGCTGGGAGGATTAATGAAGCTTACAACATGTTCATGATCATGCAAGCCAAAGGTCTTGAACCAGATACAATTACTTATGCAAGTATGACAATTAGCTATGGGAAGCTAGGGTTGGTAGACGGTGTTAGGAGAATGTTTTACAAAATGAAACAGAAGGGTTTTCAGCCAAACGAATTCATGTTCAAGGCAGTTATAGATGCCTATAAAAGTGCTGGGAAGTTTGCTTTAGCCAGATTTGTTACCCAGGAGAGGGAGTTCATGCATCAGTTGCAAGATCATGGTCACATTATATAAGATTATGCAGATCTGGTTTCGAGCTCGATTTCATGTGCAAAGCTTTTAAAAGGAAGCTGGCATACCCTGTATTCATGCTGTTGTGTCTTTTAACATTTTGTAAAATTGT
Source organism: Pinus tabuliformis (assembly GCA_031772625.1). Classification (NCBI taxonomy): domain Eukaryota; kingdom Viridiplantae; phylum Streptophyta; class Pinopsida; order Pinales; family Pinaceae; genus Pinus; species Pinus tabuliformis. The sequence continues at coordinate 281,748,572 of CM062812.1, forward strand.
AACAGGGTTTTTTTTTTCGGGAAATTTAAATCTATGCTCCTTGTATAGCTTCCACATGGTATTCAAGCCTTGAGAATGACAATCTTTTCTGCAGTGGGGATGCATGCTGAAGCTTTGGAAGCTTGTGATGAACTGAGAGCTTCTGGGTTGGATTTTGATGTGTCTTCTTACAATGATGTTATATATGCACTTGGTAGTGCTGGGAGGATTAATGAAGCTTACAACATGTTCATGATCATGCAAGCCAAAGGTCTTGAACCAGATACAATTACTTATGCAAGTATGACATTTTGCTATGGGAAGCTAGGGTTGGTAGACGGTGTTAGGAGAATGTTTTACAAAATGAAACAGAAGGGTTTTCAGCCAAACGAATTCATGTTCAAGGCAGTTATAGATGCCTATAAAAGTGCTGGGAAGTTTGCTTTAGCCAGATTTGTTACCCAGGAGAGGGAGTTCATGCATCAGTTGCAAGATCATGGTCACATTATATAAGATTATGCAGATCTGGTTTCGAGCTCGATTTCATGTGCAAAGCTTTTAAAAGGAAGCTGGCATACCCTGTATTCATGCTGTTGTGTCTTTTAACATTTTGTAAAATTGTAACAGGTTATTTTTTTTTGGGAAATTTAAATCTATGCTCCTTGTATAGAGAAATTGTGGATAAAAGGGTACTAGTAGTTCTTTTAGTGTATAACAAAAATGCAAATAAAAAGACATTGGTCATTCCCTTCTCCAATATAAATTAAGACTTTGAAAACAGAGGAGGGCACCCCAAAATCCTGAAGCTTGACAGTGGTATCCGAGATTCTCAAAAAATTCTGTGAGATTTTCTCAAAATCATATTAGAATTTCTATTTTTTTTTCGAGCAAAATTGTGATCTGTTTAGACTACGCGATTGAGGAGATGCATTATCTATTGAAACTACAATTTTGCCCCGACGGCCCAGTTCTCATCGGAATATGGTGAAAAAAATTAATGTGTTTAAATCGTTTTTTCGTTTCAGAAATAAAATAGTGATTTCAAATTCTCATTAATTTTCTACACGATTTCAATTATAAACTGGCTAAACATCCTAACACCCAAATTAATCTCCTGAGTGGATCATTCAACACAGAGAAGCAATCTAACTTTCGCTTGTAACACAAGCGATACTTAAAGAAGTGGTGGATGTGAATGCTCAGAAAATGGGAAAACGACATATGAGATCACCAGCCGGTCATCCCTTTAAGTCAAGAACATATGCCTTTTCTATTACGTTACCAGACTGAACTTTTGTTCAAGGCTCTGTCTCACTGTTGCACCAATGGAAAGTAGAGCAGACTACTGGTCGGCCAGGGCCCAGCATAGATCCATGCAAACGAAAGGCAGAGACATGTGACTGTGATACTAGCCACAACCTCACATAAATAAATACATGCCCAGGCAAGCCTGACAGAGGGCAACTCCATTGAATTAATATATGAATTAAGGGTATCATGGTTCAGAACAACATAATGTTCAAATGTGAAGCCAATGAAATTATATAAGATTACCCTGCTCCTTTCTTACTAATTTTCTCTTTATAAACTAGCCATTTGGAACTTTGATGTTACACATTCAAATTCTAGTATCATCCACCTAATTCTAGTATCATCCACCTGTTTAATTCTCATGTTGGGGCATCTGCAATATTTGACGACATAATGCCTTTAGAAGCACATAGTTTGTTTGACTACCTGTCCACTAGTTAGTTTGTCTATGCTCATTATGGTAAATTCGATCTTACACCTTGAACAGGCTTTACTTGTAGTTTACTAAATCCAATGGCTGGTTTTTTGGGTATCCGACACTTGATTAATTCTCACCTCGGGCAATCTTTGACAACATAATGGCCTCTAGAAGCTCATAGAATCCAATTTTTAACATACTCTCACTCTTTTTATCACTAGGAGTGCTTAATTCAAACAATGGTGAGACCATTTGGATGTTAGAAACCTAATGCTAATTTTCTATTTGTCCCCAACCTAATGAATATTAATATTGGTGATAGCATATCTTTAAAATGAACATATTGAGTTAATTTCCCTTATATAAAGGTCTTCCTTATTTATTCATAATCTTTGAATTTCAATTACATCATTGTTCTCATCCTTTGTCAAATGTTCATCAAGCAATGTCAGAAGACAGTATTGGCATCCATCAAGGACCTTAGGATAAACCTTATGAACTGAAAGCACTTGGTAATATGAATAGATGATCTAGCCATTTGTTGATGATAACAAATAAACACCGGTAAAGAAACAAAATTGCATAAAAATTTGACTTCTTTCTTCTATGCTGTTGTTTCTTATGTCATTTGCATAAAATTTTGACTTCTTTCTTCTATGCTATTGTTTTTTATATCACTGCCTTACGGCGTTTCCTTTGCAACATGTGGTGCAAATGCTAGTATGACACATATTCACAGAGATTATCATGATTATACACTTATAAGCGGAACATGCATAATACATAACCTCCTCTACGTTGATCATCAATTTACAGAAGCATAAACATTCACAGGTGCACATAGAAGCATCAATCAAACTCATTAACACAGTATGTATCCCGGGGAAAACATCTCGCTAAAAACCCCAACTATCTGTTTATTATATTGATTGAATCATGTAGCAATACATAGTACAATACTCATCCCAAGTACTCAGTACTATCTCCTCATGCTACACACAATACAGCTCAGATTTGATCTCCAAATCTCTCCCCGCTGCTTGCCTGCCTTTACAGCTCAATACCTGCTCAAGAATTGATGAGAATGGTTTACCAAACTCGTATTTGACCTGCAAATAATCACTCACACTGTGTTGGACGTGAGCACAGGCTACAATTCTTGATATTGGCCAATTCATTAGCATACTCAATCCCTTTGATTGTGCAAATCATCATGCACAGCTATAGTCACAATTGATAGCAATCTGATCCTCTAACACCTGTCCCTGCTGAACTGAACATGCACTGACATGCAACTGAGTTAACTGATGTATTCTATAGTTGCATTATGAGTTAATAACTTGTGAATTAATTAATAACTAATTCACCCAACTCATCTCTAGTCTATTGATCAGTTAGACTAAATACAACTAGTTTAACAAAGTTAAACTGAACACAACTCCATCAACTGCACCTCCAGTCCACTAAACTCAACTCACTTGAGTTCTAACTGAAGTCCTGCATGCAAATATTAGTCATCCCATAGGTAACCACGTATTTCCTTCTGGGATCTGCATGTACCACATCCGTATCTCATCCTGAAGTGCTCCAAGAGAATAAGATCAAGTTTATAGTCTAAATATTATTATGAGACAATAATATTTGACTTTTCTATTTTTGACATCCAGTCTAAAAATAGACTTTGATCACTCATAATGTGATCACCCATACTGTGGTCACCCATACTGTGATCACCCATACTATGATCATCCCTGCTGGGATCAAAAATAGAACTTGCGCCATAATTTGCCTGCGGGCCCACTTAGTGAAGGCGACTCTTTTCACTAAGCTCCATCATCTTGTTGCATTCTCAACAAGCATTTCTTGTTGCACACTTTTCAACACTCCCTCTCAACAAGAAAGGCTTCCTCTCAAACCCGATCCTGTAACTCTGGAATGTTCTCCATGCAACACATCTGGCCGGTCCACTTGCTCTGTCATCAAAGTCTCTGACTGCTATTGCCTCTGTCGACTGAAAACTCTGCATCTCTGTGCTCTTCAGTATCTAACTGCTCTAGCCTCTGTCACTTTGATCTTTGACTACATCCGTGTTGTTGCTGGTTCTATCTCCCAGCATTGCATCTACACTGCACCTCCCAACTGACCTCCCTGTTGGGCTAGAAAGACCCTCTGATGCTGAAGCTCTACCTGCTGCTGACAAGTGCTCCCTCTCTGACATATGCGCTACTGCAACATCTCCATGCATCTCGCACCATTGCACACCTCTCTGTGCCACCTAGCACTGTGCAAAACACTTGTGCCTCTCGCATTGCTGCAGCCTGCTAGCTATGCGTTGTCATGGGATTCCCTGCATTGTCGCTCTCTCTGCCGCTCCATCCGCATCTGTCTCTACCTAATCAATCAGTTCCTGCTACTACACATTGGGGCTCCCGTAGCAAGGTCTCATCCAAGAGGTTGGGTACCTCAAGGATCCTACCCCTCTTCCTTGGGACGATCAATCCACATCACCCCACCTCCTACCTGGAGGTATGGCTGCATGCGATCCCTCAGCCCACCTGGCTCGAAATTTCCCCCTACTAGAGGTCTCTGGATGAGTAGATGTCTCTACTCGATCTCCTCTCAGCTTCCCTTGTTGTGGCTGCTCCACAACCTTCTGAAGCTGCTGCACCAATTGTGGCTCCTCCACAATCGTCTGAGACTTCTTCTGGCTCTGCATGTTGAGAGGTAATATACGCTCCCTCTCAACCACCAAGTCTCCATCAGTTGCCTTGCTGCTCAAGGCTTTGCATGCATCTTGAACCTCAAGAGCATACAGGATCTTGACCCGTGAACCAATCTGATTCACCTGTCTAGCGATGATGTGTCTAAGGAAAACCTTTCCCTTACTGAAGACTACATCATAGCCTCTGTCTTCCAGCATCGCGATCAACACCAAGTTTCTCTTCAGTCCTGGTACATACTTGACATCGGTCAAGGTAAGGCGAGCTCCATGCTCCCTTTGAAAAATAACCGTGCCTACACCTGAGACACTATACTTCTCATCATTACCCATCCCTATGAGTATCTGGAGATATTTCTCCTCCAAAGTACTGAACAAAATTTTGTCACCGGTCATGTGGAAAGAAGCTCCACTGTCAAGAAACCAACCACTTCCTATCATGGATGAAACCATGCATGCGAAGAGTGTGAAATCCAACTCAAACTGTGAAGCAAGTGAGGCTGCCTCACCTTCAGATCCTTCCCCGGATCCCTTCTTGGATTTCTTCTTTGGGCAATTAGTAGCATAATGACCCAACTCATGACAACGAAAGCATCTCACCTTCGACTTGTCAACCTTCTTCCCATCATTGGAAGAACTAGATTCGGAAAGAGAAACCTTCTTCTTTCCCTTCTTCGCCTTACTCTCTAAGGCACAGTTCTCCTCATCATGCATGGATGAAGAACCGTCTATGGTGCTCCGTCTAATCTCCTCCTACACAAGATCCGACCAAAGTCTCTCCCATCCTAGCAGTTTCTCCCTTCCATTCACTGAGTCCTAGTAGCTATGCCAACTCTTAGGAAGGTCAAGGAGTGCTAGACTCACCATCCTCATCCGACAGTCACCCCCACACTTCCCAGCTCATCCCGGCATTGGGTGAACTTCGTGAGATACTAGGGCATACTGTCTCCATTCTCACACTTAATGTTTCTGAGTTTTATCTCTTGCTTTGGAATTAAATTCGAATTCCACCAGCTCAAAACTCAACCGCTCCTGATCTAGAATTCGTGAGAACAAAGTATTTCTTGTACAGAGATCGACTGTATGGGAATTCACTGGATATCTCACCTTCCAAAAGAAGGATGAATCCAGAGGCTACCTGGCCCGATCACAGACTCTGCCTGAAGAAATAAAATGTAAACACTTCCTTAATAATAGATCTGATGATCAATCCTCGCTTGATATCCTGTAAAATTCTCTTCTACAAATCAAGCAGCTCTGATACCATGTAGAAATTTTGAATAATATGACACATATTCACAGATATTATCCTGATTATACACTTATAAGCGGAACATGCATAATACATAACCTCCTCTACGTTGATCATCAATTTACAGAAGCAGAAACATTCACAGGTGCACATAGAAGCATCAATCAAACTCATTAACACAGTATGTATCCCGGGGAAAGCATCTCACTAAAAACCCCAACTATCTGTATATTATATTGATTGAATCATATAACAATACATAGTACAATACTCATCCCAAGTACTCAGTACTATCTCCTCATGCTACACACAATACAGCTCAGATTTGATCTCCAAATCTCCCCCCACTGCTTGCCTGCCTCTACAGCTCAATACTTGCTCAAGAATTGATGAGAATGGTTTACCAAACTCGTATTTGACCTGCAAATAATCACTCACACTGTGTTGGACGTGAGCACAGGCTACAATTCTTGATATTGGCCAATTCATTGGCATACTCAATCCCTCTGATTGTGCAAATCATCATGCACAGCTATAGTCACAACTGATAGCAATCTGATCCTCTAACACCTGTCCCTGCTGAACTGAACATGCACTGACATGCAACTGAGTTAACTGATGTATTCTATAGTTGCATTATGAGTTAATAACTTGTGAATTAATTAATAACTAATTCACCCAACTCATCTCTAGTCTATTGATCAGTTAGACTAAATACAACTAGTTTAACAAAGTTACACTGAACACAACTCCATCAACTGCACCTCCAGTCCACTAATCTCAACTCACTTGAGTTCTAACTGAAGTCCTGCATGCAAATATTAGTCATCCCATACGTAACCACGTATTTCCTTCTGGGATCTGCATGTACCACATCCGTAGCTCATCCTGAAGTGCTCCAAGAGAATAAGATCAAGTTTATAGTCTAAATATTATTATGAGACAATAATATTTGACTTTTCTATTTTTGACAACCAGTCTAAAAATAGACTTTGATCACTCATACTGTGATCACTCATACTGTGGTCACCCATACTGTGATCATCCCTATTGGGATCAAAAATAGAACTTGCACCATAATTTGCCTGCAAGCCCACTTAGTGAAGGCGACTCTTTTCACTAAGCTCCATCATCTTGTTGCATTCTCAACAAGCATTGCTTGTTGCACACTTTTCAACAGTTTTGGGGAGGATATCTCATCTACAAGATCCACCAAATCAACACAATACATGTATAAACATAATCATAACAACATATAGATATCATCCTAACCATAGTCCAGTCATCAACGCATGACCATATCAACACACATCATGACCTCATGCATGATAACTACAACCATATTAATGTATGCATAACAACGTGTAAACACTGACATACATAAACAATGCACAACCAATCATACACTCATGACGACACATTCCACAACAACACCATCAACTTTCACATAGCGACACCACTGCAACCATGACCACCACCGTGCATATGCAAACAAACACATAAACCATAAGTATAAGGAACACATATGTAACCGACATGAATGTATGACCAACACATCGCCTATCCAGTCCAAGGGGTGAACCATGCTTTGATACCACTCTTTAACACCCTCCTCCCACATTTACCCAAGTTAATAGGTTCGTTGGGGTAAACATGTGACGAGAGACTACTATGATCTGATTCAAATCCCCATGTACAATTAAGGAAGTGCAATCGACAAAACACAACCAATATGACTTTCTACACATGTTACAAAACCTTCACGAGCCAACCAACCCTACCAGGTGACCAAGCCCTGAGGTAACTTGACATTTTACTGACCTAGAGCCTCAACGTCTCCTATGACATGGACATGTATGCGATTGGGACCTTCCAGTCGCTCCCACAGCAAGGGCATGCCAGCGAGTGGGGACTTTTTCAGGTAGTTCTGTGTTAGTGACCCCGAATTTTGTGCCACTTTTTTAGGGCCAAGACTCAATCCACTACCTAGAACTATATGAAACTTCCAAAAATGATAAACAAAATAGAAACAAAGATACTAATGCAAACATTTGATCAATGAATTGAATGGACCCCTACTAGCCAGGACATGCATTTCATCAAACATTTCGCAAATATGCATTCTACAGGTCATAACAACGAATGTGGGCATAAGGGTCTCATACTTATTTGAGAATCGTTAAGAAGCATTGATGCCTTATCACATTAGATGCATTATCATCTATTAGGTCATATATTCATTGTTCATTCATTTACAAATCAAAACATGATGAGAGGCATACATCACCATTGTCATAAAACATACTCATAACCAACATATGAACAACATAAGTAATAAGGATACAACAACCATAAAATCCACATATAAACAATACATTTACACATGAAATACCAAGGAAAAGTAACTCTTATTAATGAATGCATAAGCCAACGAGGTATAGGACTTCCATGAACCACCCGACCATAGATTGGGTGAACCAAATCTTTCTTTTATCCAATCACCCTCGTGTCATATTCCAAGCGTGAATGTGGGACTCATAACCATAAATCAACCAGGACTTCCCGAGGCTAAACCACCTCACCCTCATCAATAGAACTAGGCTTTACCATAATTCACACCAGATCCCTAGGTCCTAAACAAGCATGGATGCCACCAAATTTCTCCACCTACACCGTGAGGAATTTGCCTATCTCTCCTAGTCCCTAGGCTTTATTGTACATCCCACCATACAATGATTGATAATACCTAGGACTAATCAAGACTCCACCCTCCAGGATTTACCATATATCTTGACATTCATCGGACAAGGATTCTTAGGCCCGATCGAGGGTGCCCACGTCTAGGATTTATCGTATATCCCACCATTCACTGGTCAAGGATTTCTAGGCCCACTGAGGTAACACAAAATCTGGCTTTACTGCAACCCACAGTCCAGTTCAGGGGTTACTAGGCCAAGGATTTACCGCAATCCACAGTCTGATTCAAGGATCACTAGGCCATGTGTTCTTTCTTTCAGAGACCACCTCACTCAGTTTCAAATCCATCCGACAATCCAGCTCAACCAAAACATGAGAAACCCATCACACCATGGCTATTCAGAAATGGAAAGGCAAGGCTGAAGAACACTACCACACCTAGAAAAACCCATGCCAATAACAACAAGAGAACTAATAACACACATTCATAACCATCCATGCCAAAACTAGCAAGGAAACCATACATGCAACTCGATACCTACAAATAATCTCACTGTAGCCTCTTGATCCTACTCTTCCTTGCTTGATCTTTTCTTCCTCTTGCCTTATTTTCTTTTCTTAATCCAGTGCTAAAGCACTCTAAGAAAAGTCCAAGTGTCCAAGAGTGTGTGAGAGAGAGAATAGAAAGAGAGCTCCAAAAATGAACTAACAAAAGTTACAAACTGATCCTCAGAAGCATTTTTATTAATGAGATCTCTATTTTCTTCATTTTCCATTATTTTCCTTCATTTTCCTTCTCACATGCAACCTGTGACCTTTCACCCTCCTTTTTCTCCTAATTTCCAATATTTTCATGAATAAATTGCCAAAAATGTCATTTTACCTTTCCAAAGTCTTTGCCATTGCCTTTGCCAATTTCCTTAGCCATAATAAAACAAATGAACACCCACACTGGATGTATTTGCCCAACATTCAACTTGGAATAAGTGTCCCATGATCGTGCTTATTATTTTACCTTTATTAACTTTTTTACATGGATTTTTTTACCAACGCTGTTACATAATTCTTTTACTTTTAAAAAACATTTCAGTAAATTATTTGAATATCCATTATATATATATATTTGAATGTCTAAGAAAAAAATAATTACTTTCTAAATAAGAGAGAGATCTATATCCATTCAATTGTTAACATAAAATTGATATGTAGCATTTAAATGATTTTAATAATGGTTAAGAGCATGTGTTTTCTCTTAAGATACTATAGGTTTGAATCTAGAGAGACATTGAATATGCATACCTCATGAGATATGTACACCTATTTAGAATTTAGGAGTCAAATTGTTGGGGAACCCCTCGTCCCACAAACAAGTGTGGAATTACTCAGAGGGATCAAATATCTTAAGATTTAAACCTTTATTTTTCTTCTAAATTTTACACTTTAAAGAAAGTTTACACTTAAAAAGATTTGATCCCCTTAAACACTTACTAGAAATGTAATTAAGAAAAAAATGGATTACTAAATGTAAAATTTAATCTGTAACAAAATTTAAATTTTCTTTTAATTTTCCAGCTATCATAAATATCTTTATTTTTTACCCATTGAATTTCCAATCTTTCTAAAATGGCCTTTAATATACAAGTTAACTCTCCAATTAGAAGCATGGCTTGTACTTCATGATTTTTTTTTAAATATGTTTCACAATAGATACCCTAAACAAGTGATTCAATGGAAAAAGTGGTTAATTTATATTTGTATATGTTGTATAAAATTATTTTGTTTATTTTTGTTATATATTTTGTAACTATAAATAAAAAAAGTTTTCATTAATAAAGACTTTACTTGTAATTCTTTAAAAAATAAGAATTTTTTTTTTTTTCATTAATAAAGATAACTTATGAAAAAAAATTACTTCAATATGTAGGAATCATATTAATGATGAGCACTTCATAACATCCCCTCATGAATTTAAGAATTGAAGTGGTAAATAAATTCTTGGAGGAATACCTTGAGATAGTGGCATAATGGGCTACATCTACCTCAAGGGTGTTACAACACCATATATAACTTTTTGGCCAGAAGAACTCCATTTGAAGCCTTATATGGGCATCTTCCACTTTCAATAAAAATATTATGGTGCTTATAATTTAAAAGTTGTTGTTAAAAAACTTATTTCGTTATGTAATGAATTCAATAGCAAGTTGATTTGAAAATAGTTCACTATGAATTTGAAGTAGGATAATGGATGTTTGTTTAGTCATAATTGTACAATTAAAATTCACTAAAAATTTACAAAATCATAAACTTGCGCCCATGTTTTATGGCAAGAGCTAACGAGCCTGCCATAGGGCATTAAATGTTCGCTTAGTTGCATGCTCCATAACGCGATAACACACCGCCATTATTTTTAATTTATCTACTCACCGCGCGCGTGTGTTATCGCGTTATAGAGCATGTAGCTAAGCGGGCATTTAATGCCCTATGGCAGGCTCGTTAGCTCTTGCCATGTTTTATGACCATTACCAAGTCCAAGAAGAGTTGACCAAGTAACTTATGCTTTAGAAATACCAAAAAAAGGAACTTACATGATATCTTCAACATTTCATGTTTGAAGAAAAAGCTTGGTTCAATAACTACTATACATACAACACTACCTCCCATGCGCCCATCCCTCCCAACTAACATTTTTTTTTAATAATCAAAACAATAAGCTTCAATACATATCACTTAGTACAAGCAACAAATTCACAAGTTTTAGGAAACAAACAAACATCTAGGCCAACTAGTTCATATTCTAGCATTCTAGAGAAGTTAAAATTCCGAATTTTCCTACATGTTAACAATCTAAAAAACTAACCAAGATATAAACAATAAGAAAAAATATATAGACGTCATTTAGAGCTAAGCATTATTCCATACTTTTTGTCTCGTTGAGTGGGGGAGTGGGTATTAGTCTTTTATTTCCATTGTAATTTTTAATTGATGGATTTAGCCTTCCTCAACATGACCTACATGAGCCCATTGACCGGTCTCTATGTTCTTGAATCCAACAGATAGGGTATCCATTCTTTGAGTCTAAAGGAGGAAACTAAGTCTACCACACTCAACTTCGATATTGTTAGTGGGATGAATTTTGTCATGAATAATTTGGATTGGATCATTATATAATTTTCAATCCATCTCAATGATTTTATAGTGGAAAATTTGAAATAAACGAATTATAGGAACATTTTTACCAGTGGGACCTAGTTTCGAGAATTAGGGTTTGAAACTTTTCGGGGTTAGTTTCAGGACTTAAATGACATATTTTTAGGGCTATCTTTCTTGATTAATCATAGGACGAAGTGACATTGTTATGCACTCTAGGACCTTTCTAATTGATCCGTAAACTGTCGTGGATATTCCACTAGACATTTTATCACAACACATTTGATAATTTTTATTTTTTAAATGAGATTCTATACTATTACAGTTTTATTAAATTTCTATATTTTAGATTTTACTATAATTAATGCATGCATGTGGATGGAAATTATATAGAAAATAAGCCCCCACACACACAAGATACAAAATATGCTCTAGGAAACCCTTTTGGGAAAAAACCCAGTTGGAAAGTGAGGTCGCTTCGCTCTCTTTCTCTGTCTAGAAATATGGCTACAGGTACAAAGAAGTATGGGTTGTGGCCCGTGGGTTTCTACAATGCACAAATCCTCTTTGTGTGCTTTACTTCCTATCTCTCTTGCCTATTTTTGCTCAGCTATGGAAGAAATGCACTCGAAAGACTGGAATGCCTCTTCCTCCTAGTGGCCTGATTATAACACAACTTGATAGCCTACTAGTGGTTAAGTTTGACTACCTCAACTCTTAACCAAAGTTACAATATAGACTCCTTTAGAGTCTTTTACATCAAAATCACGTGGCTAGTCCCTTTTCCATGAATAATGGGGGTTGACGCGACATCCTCCCGAACTATGGTGGTGAAAATAGAGAGGTCAACTTCTGAGTGGCATAATTTTCGCATACATATAACTTTGATTGATGCGCTTCTTGTGTTGTTGGAAAGATCTTTGTGTGTAGAATATCATGAAAATATGATGCATTTAAGCGACAAAGTTTTACCCCCCAAAAACTTCATTTGATGCTTCAAAACGTTCGTAGAAGGTTTCAGAGCCCGTTTTGCCAAACTGGGTCTCGCCGATAAAAACGGTCTCGTGAGCTTATTCCTCCACTTTTTCCACTCTGAATGCACTAAGATGGATGACAAATAATATAATGATCCAATATGGATCACTAATAATGCAAGAATCACATTAAATAGAGTCTAGATGCAAAAATTATGCCTCTTAGAAGTTGACCTAGTTTGAATGACCATCATAATTTGAGAAGATGAAATATCAACCCCCTTTACTCATAGAAAAGGGGCTAGCCACATGGGGAATATGAAGAGGACTATAGAAAGGTTGAGTTGTAACCCATGTTGAGGGTTGAATGGGTCAAATTTAAATTGCATTTGACTATTAGATTGTGTTATAATTGAGCCACTAGGAGGAAAAGGGGTCTCATTCTATTTTGCTTTCATTTTGTTTCATATAGAGTAGACTAATTGAGTGTGGATAGTGAGAGGGCATAAGGGAGGGGATTTGTGTTTTATAGCATCCCACAAGCCATAAGTCTTAGGAAAATCCATAGAGAGTACCTTCTTTTTCCATTCCAAACAAAAGAGAGTAGGGAAACATAACCTTCCAGCTAGGTTTCTACTGAAACGGTTTTCTAGAGCATATCTTGGTGTTCAATTTGGTTAAATTCTACATCACAACCAGTAATGAAAATTTAAATGTAAATTGTTTGCTCATCCAAACTACTATAACAAAGCCATACAAATTCAATAATTTTGATACAATTTTGTGCTAGGGATGCTCATGTTGACACTCTGTTGATAACATTGTGATTGGAGGGAAAAGTTAAAAAAACATGCCATGCATTTTTAGCCAAATTTAGTGTTGCAAATGTTTCATTTTAATACTTTTTTTTATTAAAATTTGAATTATTCAAATTCTACGTCACAATCATTAATGAAAATTTAAATGTAAATTGTTTTCCCATTCAAACCACTACACCAAAGCCATACAAATTTAATAATTTTGATAAAAATTTGTGTTAGGCATGCTCATGTTGAAATTGAACCGACACCATTGTGATTGGAGGGAAAAGTTTAAAAAAACTTACCACACATTTTATTAGCCAAATTTATTATTACAAATGTTTCATTTTAATATTTTTTCTTAAAATTTGAATTATTCAAATATTATTATATTCCATATATAACCTAAAAGTGCAAATATTCATAAAATGCACTCAGTTATTTCTCAATCAATCAACATATTTATAATGCAACACGATTTTACTAAAAAAATATATCCAACCCTAAAGATATCTATAGAGGTTAAGATATATCCAATGGTAAAACCAAGAATCACTTCACCAACAATTTATTTATCCTAATTGAATTTTACATTAACACTAAGATTCTTCCTCTCAATCTTGCAGTTATTAAGAACTTTGATTAACTTTACAATTAAAAACCATTGATGCTTTTCAATGAGAAAAAAGCACAATATGATGACAATTTGGAACTTTAAAGATGAACTTGGCAATATATCCATTAGTAATTTGTACAAATTTAAAACAATCAAATACCATAAACTTGATACCAAAATAAGTAACTACTTTAAATCCATTCTTTCTTATTATTTTTTCAAATTTTGTGGTGAGTTTTCGTCATATGATATTATATACTTACACTATAGAATTTTATTTGATCGCAATTTTTCCTGCATTTAAATAGGTTATATTCCACATGAATACCATGGAAAAAACCATGGGTTCTTATAAACCTAGATCTCTAAAACCATAACTTCATTGAACCAAGTTTACCCAAACCACTTGAAAATCTTAGACATAAATAAAGTATGGTATGTGAATTAGTATAATAACAGTGATCAAATTAAAATAATAATATGTATTTTAATTTTAAAATAAATTATTTTACATTTTACATTTATATATGTTTTAATTTAAATCTGACATGTAATTTTGTTTTGTTTATATATATACATATAGATATACTTGACATTTAGAAAATGTTGACATACTTCCTTTCTTACTTTACACCTACACATCTCCCCTATATTGGGTTGTAGAGCGCCTCTTAGTGCAATAAAAAACTGTGGAATTTGGCTCTAAGGCTCAATGGTTGTTGGAATATTTATTGATTTAGCTAAAATTTGATGTCTTTTGCTAACAGGAAGTGCTCAGAAATGGTCATTTGAAGATGATTGCACACTGATGTAATTTTGAGGATGACCAAAAACTATGGATCTTGGTTCTAATGCTCAATAGTTCCTAGAACATTTCTTGTTTTAGCCAGAAATTGATGTCTTCTACTAACTCGAAGTGATCACAATTGACGATTTAAACATGGCAACAAACTAATGTAGACTTGAAGATTACCACAAACTGAATCATGTTCATGGATTTGACTTAGGTTGCAACTCTAAATTGGGCTCAAGCTTGAGGCTTAGGCTCTATGTTTCACTTTGGCTCAGGCTCACTTGATATGACTTTGAAACTAGTAGCTAACTATCAATTCCCCCATTTTCAGATACATGGTGAGAAGATGAAAATTTCTCCATCGTAAGACATGTCAATACTCAAGAATGAATTCTATGATATGACCAATATATCTTCTTGGTTTTTGATGACCATTGCCAAGAAGTGATCCATTTAAAGTGAATATTTTCTCTTGCAAGAGTCTTGTTTCTAGAACATTTGTTTGAACGCTGAATGTGTTTCACACAATGCTCACGAGGATGAAGATCAAAACACTAATCTTTCATGTGGCCAACTCAATGACAATGTTGGCATTTAAGAATATAATGTGGAAATGGAGTAGGCGAAGATGAGCTTTCCTAAAGAAACACAACACTTTGAAACTGGATTCTATCTTGATTACAAGATTCACAAAACAAAATTGAGTTTCTCTAGCTCCAATCTTAGCTCTAGTGAGATGAACTAGAATGAAGGAACCAGAGCCAATAACCAAAGTTTAGAACCATAGTCAGAGTTATAGCTAGATACAGACTCATTTTCCATGAGCACCATTGAGTTTGTGGTCTTACCTAAACCACCACTCAGTAGAAAACTAATTACTTCTACTGGACAATAGTTTGTGGTCATATTTAAACAACCATCTCAACAGTTTATGTTCATCTTTAAACTACCATCAGAGAGCACTTCCATTTCATAGTTTACATCAACTTCTAGCCATATTTAGAATTGTTTTAGGAACTACCTCAATCCAAACTCGAGTTGGTGGTCAACATTAAACCACCACTAATGAAAGTCTTTTGTTTCTGATACCTCATTCCAGGTTTGTCATCTTCCTTAAGTCACCATATTCAAAGAGCAAATCCAACCATTGGTTGTTATTCACCGCCATATTTTATCTCTCTTCCTTGACTCACATACACTTGTTTGAATTAAGGGGGGGAGTGTTTGAAATGTAGTCTTCATGCATTATGTGAATTAGATTATTCACTTGTGAGGAAGGAAAAAAAGCCACAAGTGCAATTGAATTGTCATCATGAGTCGAAGAGATCTCTTGGAATATGAAGTTGTATTTATGTGTATCCATTAATACCAAACATTTTAATTGCCCAAATTTGGGTAAAAGTTGATGTCTTATGTTGATTGGAAGTGCCCACAAATGGTGATTTGAACATGATTGCAAATTGTGGAAGTTGGCTCTAAGGCTTAATAGTTCCTTGAACATTTTCTGATTTCGTTAGAATTTTATTCCTTCTGCTAATTGAAAGTGCTCATAAATGGAGATTTGAAGATCACCACAAACTATGGAACTTGGCTCTAAGGCTCAACAATTCTTGGAACCTTTTCTAATCTCTTCTGCGAATGGGAAGTGCTCACAAATGGTGATTTGAAGATGATTGCAAACTGATATCTGTTTGAAGATGACCACAAATTGAATTATGCTCATTGCTTTGAATCAGGATGCAACTCTGACTTTGTCTTAGGCTTTTGTTGTGGCTTAGCATGCTTGTACATTTTTTATTGATAGTGCTTCAAAACTAAAAGCCCTACTATGAATCACTAATATCATTTTTTATTGATAGTGCTTCAAAACTAAAAGCCCTACTATGAATCACTAATATCATTCTCCCTGTCCCTCGCCCTCGCCTCCTCCTTCCAAATTAGATACAAGGTGAGAAGCCAAATATCTTGCCACACCACTCATATGAATGAAGATAAAAAATTGTGATACTAACCAACCGCCCATTTACAATGCAATTTAATGAGTAGACTTACAAAAGCACGCCCAATTACAATGCAATTTAATTACTAAACTTACAAAACACACCCATTTACAATGCAATTTAAAGGGTAAACTTGCAAATAAATTACTCATTCATTTATATTGTACGTTTCAGTTTGAAAACACGTCAAAACCTGTCGAAGGTATGTTGGATGAACAGAAGCGTCGGGAAGCAATTGAAGGTATGTTGGATGAACAGGAGCATCGGCAAGCAATGAAAGGATCTGTCCATGACCATGCGCTGCAACTTCTACTCGATGAAGCAATGGAAGAATCTGTCCGTGACAATTCTCTGCAACTTCTATTGGAGGAAGTGGTGTGTGCATGTCCACGGAAGCCACTCCAGACTCAAGAGGCACAGATACCATACGAATTTACAGGTGCCCAATCTTCTTCAGATTCAAGGGCAAGCTCTTCCACTGCTCCCTCCGAGGTGGGTTATTCATTCTTCATAGCCATGGAGGAATGCAATTTTTTGCCTTTTTTGTTTTTTGAGAAACGAGAGTAGTTTGTGGGTATCGTTTATGTTTGTTTTGTCCACAGGATTCCTCGCCTAATAATGAGAGCAGGACTGGGAAGGAAGGGGTGGAGGGAAATGAAGATTCCCGTCTTATGAAGCAACTGTGTGGGATCTGTTTAGAAGAAAAATGCCCTTCTGAATTTTTTGATAATAGGGTTTGCTCGCACAGGTTTTGTTGTACTTGTATAACCCTCCATATTTGTAATAAATCGCAAGAAAATTTGGTGCCCATTGCTTTTCCTGAGTCCGATAACAGCGAGCATCTGACGCCTGAACAGTGTGAAGTGATCCTTCCAAAACAAACTTCTCTTGAAGATATGTCGGATGAACAGGAGCATCGGGAAGCAATGGAAGAATCTGTCCACGACCATGCTCTGCAACTTCTACTCGATGAAGCATTGAAAGAATCTGTCCATGACAATTCTCTGCAACTTCTATTGGAGGAAGTGGTGTGTGCATGTCCACGGCAGCCACAGATACCATACGAATTTGCAGGTGCCCATTCTTCTTCAGATTCAAGTGCAAGCTCTTCCACTGTTTCCTCCGAGGTGGGTTATTAATTCTTCATAGCCATGGAGGAATGCGATATTTTTCCTTTTTTTTGTTTTTTTGGGAACAGAGACAAGTTCGAGGGTATCGTTTCTGCTTGTTTTGTACGCAGGATTCATCGCCTAATAATGAGAGCAGGATTGGGAAGGAAGGGGTGGAGGGAAATGAAGATTCCCCTGTTATGAAGCGACTATGTGGGATCTGTTTAGAAGAAAAATTCCCTTCTGAATTTTTTGATAACAGGGTTTGCTCGCACAGGTTTTGTTGTACTTGCATAACCCTCCATATCTGTAATAAACTGCAAGAAAATTTGGTGTCCATTGGTTGCCCTGAGCCCGATTGCAGCGAGCATCTGACGCCTGAACATTGTGTAGTGATCCTTCCAAAACAAACCTTTGAGCAGTGGAGTTTGGCATTGGTGGAAGCCAGTATTCCCCCTTCTCAGAAGGTGTACTGCCCTTTTCGGAATTGTTCGGCACTCTTGTTGAAGGATGCTGCGCCTGATGAAGTAGCATGCTCAAGTGAGGCAGCTGCTGTTGTTAATAAAGAATCAGAGTGTCCTCAATGCAGAGGGTTATTCTGTGCTCAATGCGGTGTGCCATGGCATGCAGGCTTAGACTGTTCTGAATTGCAGAAATTATCGGATTCTGAGAAAGAGGAAGGTGATCTGATGCTATTCAAGCTTGCCAAAGAGAATGGGTGGCAACGGTGTGCAAGCTGTAAATATATCATTGAAATAAATTTGGGATGCTGTCACATGACTTGCAGGTCAGTAAGCTGGTAAAATGACTTCATGGGCAATAAATATAAATAGGGATGTTGTGAATTAATATTGATAAATATAATTGTTTCTGATTGGAAAACAGGGGCGATTCTCAGCCTAATGTAACTTATTTGCTGCAGTTTATCAACCTAACACAAGTGACTTATTTGCTGCAGTTTATAAACCTAACACGTTCCAATCTGGAAAAGGGAGATCAGTAGTTTTCTCCAGATTTAGAATGTGATATAAAAATACAATTTATTATAATTTAGTTGTTAAATTAAAAGTGAAAACGGTTATTATTGATACTTATTTGTTTATGGCTCATTATTATTCAGAAAAAATTATTCTATCTAGAAATTATGTCGTTATAAAATTTTACTCTACCAAATATCTTCCAACTTAAATGTTAATCTTTTAAAAAAAAAAACATACTCTTAGCTAAACAGAAACAATTTACTAAAATTTATATATATATTAAAATTTTTAAAATGGTTTTTCAAAAAACTGTTTTTAAATTAAATTATATATTATTTATGTACCTATCAATAAAATACTAACCATGTAAAGAAAATATTATTTTAGTACAACTACCATTCCATTCGGTGTTCATTACAGGAAATTGAAGGGGTAGTGTTTATGTAACTACAAAGGAGAATTGACACATAGCATTTTGGGTGGTGTTTCAGGTGCGGTTACCAGTTTTGTTATAAATGTGGATTAGCGTGGAAGGCAACTTCTTGCCATTGCTGACACTAAATGCAATGTGGATCAGGGTTTATTGCATTTAGGGTTAGCAAAATGCTATGTTTTGAGAGTATATTGGCTCTACACATGTTTTGCTAATGCTCACTGCATTTTTTGGTAGGCCTTTTGGCCAACTAGCCAGCCTTGGTTTTTTTCGGAGTGGTCCTGGTTTTGCAAAGTAGCCCAAGTTTTCTCAGGAAAACTGTGGGTGAATTCTCTTTTTGTCAAGTTGATGATGTTCAAAATTGTACTTTTTTCAAATTGATGATGCTCAAAATTGTACTCATTTTAGAAGAGGATTTGTAATATGGAGATTATTACACGATGAATCAAAGCTATAGAAATTATTATATGGTTTAGAAGAATGATCAAAATTAATTAATTTTGAAATGTTTTGTTTTATTGTTGTTTTTTTTAAATAATATTTGTATATGTTTTTAAATTTGCATATGTAAATATTAATTTTAATAGTTATAATCATCATTATTATTTTTAAAATTTTGAGATAGTAATTAAAACTATATTTGAGTATTGATTTTTATAGCTAAAATTTATATTGTTAATTTGCTTTTTCTTCTCGAGAAACTTTTTATTTTGATTAAAATACTGTATCTATCATCAAACATATACGCTGTTTGTGACAAGTGTAGGAGCAGATTGGTAAGAGTTCATGAAATTTAATTGTTAGGAAAAACTATTGAAGAAAAAAGTGATTGAAGAGGAATGAAAGAATATTTTAATAACTAAATATTTTTCCATTCTTCTTTAATCAATTTCTTTTTAATAATTTTAGTAGCCATTCTATTAGTTTTTATCAATCATTCTATTTACTAGCAACTGTCTCAAAAGGTACAAAGAGATGGTTATGGGATTGATAGGATTGTTAAGTTGGAATTGTTGAATTGGAAAAGTTGTATTAGATTTAGGTTGTTTAACGTGTTTGTGTTAAGTTGGTAATACACAATTAAAATAATAATTGAAATATTGAGATGATGAAAGTTGACTGAGATATAATTTACCATTTATTTTATCAATGAAAGGTTTAAAACCATTGTGAAAAAATATTGATTTTCTAGAATGGGCAATTTCTATTAAGAAGAAACAATAGGTATAGGTGTTCTATGTCATTTTATGATGGCTTTTAATAAAAAAATTTCCCTATGTCTGATATAGTGGCATTCAAAATTTATGGTGTATTCTTATTCTCATTTGTATTCCCTATTATTAATGATTATCTCGTTTAGGGAATTATCTATAATTGTTGTAAATTAGAACAATGTAATATTACTCTGCTTCAAGTTGAACTAGACCCAAAGGATGACAAATTAGAAGAATCCTTCTATTGTTGCTTCAATATTAGGTTTTGGATGATATTGTTTGCTGAATGAGATCTTTGCTTAATGGACCACAACCAATTGTCATAGGTTCTTTCATAGTGCATAACATTCTGCATATGCATTTGTGGAGTAACTCAACAATACATTGCTCCATCTCCATGGAGTCCCATAGATTGTCTATACATATGAAAGAGGATTGGTGCCATATGCACACTTTTCTTAGTAATGAGAAATGAGATCTTGTCACCTACAATATAAGATGTGACAACTATTCAAAGGATGGTTCTTATATTGCCAACAATGGAAACTTTTATAATTCTACATCATCTAAAGGACCCGCAATACATGAAGATTTTGCATGAACTCTCTAGTGTAATATTCACATAATGTTTTACACTACCAACTAAATAATTTGCCACTTCAAAGGTAAGTGGAACATATTTTCACTCATAAGTAAAGACAATCTTATTGTTTACAACTATGCATAGGCAACACTCATGGGCATCATTTAGAAATTATTTACCTAGGTTTTATCTTTTTATCATTATTTAATAGTAAACAAAAAAACATAGCCCGTAACCCAAAAACAAAAAATAAATAAATTAAATATTTTTTAGTATTCAACCGAAAAAAAATGTAGCCCATAATCCATTTTTTTTTATACAAATTAAATACTTTTGAAAGAGCCTTACCACAAATCAAAGAGTGTTTTTTTTGTTGGAGTTGGGATTTGAAAAACATTTAATTAATTAGAAATATAATTAATATTATAATAACAACTTTTACAATTTAATTAAAATAAAATGTAAAAACAGAGTATCTCATTACAAACATTTTTCCTTCCAATTTTTACGCAATACAATAAAATATAAAGCAATAGAAAAAAAAATATATTT
This sequence comes from Pinus tabuliformis, assembly GCA_031772625.1. Lineage (NCBI taxonomy): Eukaryota > Viridiplantae > Streptophyta > Pinopsida > Pinales > Pinaceae > Pinus > Pinus tabuliformis. The sequence goes on from CM062812.1 coordinate 281,770,149, forward strand.
TTCCATAAAAACATGTGAGCAAACCAATGTTGTTTTATGAATTACAAGGTTTCACCAATGTTAGTGCCCTCCTCATTAAACAAACAACACGAGTACCATGATGGCTTGTCCTTCACCTTATCTTCCCCACTCTGACATCGCAAACCATGGCTGACTTGGTTCTCTTGTGGCTTGTCCTTCACATTCGCTTCCCCACTCTAACATCCCTCTACAAATCTCGTAGGTCTGGTACTATGTGTTGATTTGGGGTAGCATCGAATGTGCTCTAGGCCTCGAATTTTGCACGGAGGTTTGGGCTCATGTATTTCAAAGAACCCAAAAAGCGTTTTGGGAAATTCCACCCAGAAACGATTTTATTAAAATAATTAATATTTTCTAATGGGACCCTAAGTCTAAACTCAGGAAATTAAAAATATTAATGGGTATTAATCTAATTATGGATGTAACTTCTAGAAGAATACGAAGATCAAGCCAAAAATAATCTGATCCTTTGATTAGGAGTTAATCGAGGCTGTTGGTTGTCCAACAGAAAGATATAAGAAAGGCTTGAGGATCAATTGGAAAACACACCAAGAGATCAAGAGTTCAAATTTCTGAAGTGAGAAGTTCTCAGGAGGAAATTTCGATTGAGGAAATTTTTTGCAGTTGAGGGGCCAGGATAACATCCAGAGAGAGATTTTCTCAGCTGGAGAATCATCAACAAAGAGTGATCCAGTAGTCCAGACGCAGGGCCACACAGAGGCAACAAGAGGGTGAGAGAGAGTCTGAGATTTTGCTGAGGAGAGTCAATTTCAGAAGTCAGGAGCTAGGGTGTGAGACTGGGAGGCTAAGAGCAGAGACTTTGGGTAGCAAATCGATCAGCACACTGGGTGACACAAAGACTGCGTGAGGACTGCGAAGAGCAGCGTAGGGCCTACGAAAGGCACTTCATTTAGTATCCGGATCAGTCGGGATTTTCTCGGTGATTGTGTGAGGTAAACTCACAAATCTTTCTACCAATATTTCTCTCTCTGTAACTGAATAACCTAAGAGGTATTCAGAATTTGCTATTGCTTAATAATAATAAATCCTTAGAATTGCTGTACCGATTTTCTCGCATTGGGTTTTTCCGGGGACATTTGTCAAAAAATAATGGTGTCCATTGTGTTGTATTTTCTTTCTTGTGCAATCTCTTGTTTCCACATAATTATTTAATTAAGTGAAGGTTTTTTTTCTAAGTAAGTTTAATCTATTAATATGATACAAAAAAGGAGTTACAGTGAGGCTCGGCCTCAGAGGATCTGAGCATCATTCATCACACAGTCAGATTAACTAGCTTTGACTGCCCCAACAGAGGGGAAACCAGTCCAAGAAAGCATAAGTCCAAAAATAGCCCATGCAGGGGTTACCAGTTTGATCACAACACAACAGAAACATTTTAGACAAATCAGAATCCTAACCAGGAGACACAGAAACTTAACCAGAACTGCCTAGTCAACAAGACAAAACATCCACCTGGCAAACTCGACACCTGGCTGTCAATTGTCCGGGGCTGGTTCCTCCACAATCGGACACGCGTACTTGTCCGAATCGTCATCCTCGTCCAAAGTGCCACGGCCATGTGCTGGATGGTCTCCCTCAATGTTGCATGCTCCCACACGCGTTCCTTACGTGTCTCCATGGCGACTACCTGATGCCTGCGTGTTACTAAGCTTACCCTCCTCAACATGCTGACTGCCAGCCACCGCTTTACCATGCAAGGTGGCTCTATCTTCATCTGCTCGCTGATCACCAGTGTTGCCCCGGCTCCTGCTACTTGGTTCTGCTCTGTTCGGCTCATTAGTGTGTTCAACTAGAGGAGCTGGCGGCTCAATTTCTTCCGTAAAAGTAATTGAAATGATGGCTACGATTACTAGGCGATTCAAGGAGCTACGAAATCAAAATTGCGTGGTATGGGGAACAGGATGCAGAGGTAGGGGGAAATTAGCAGTGCGAACCACCGCATCTCCTCTTCCTGTGCCATGGAGCCAGGCTCTTCCTCTTCCGCTGCGGGTGTCTGGGTAACGCCTAGTGAAACTAGGTGGATTGGGGTTATCGGTTGAGGAAGCAGGGGAAACCGAGTCAGGGCTGGGCATTGCAGGTGAGCGAGAGCTTCCGCCTCTAGTGCCACCTCTCCTACTTCGCATACGGTGGCAGACCATGGTGGGGTTGAAAGCAGGGGTAGTAGCAGCGGGGATGGTGGAGGAATTGACAGAGGAACGACGCGGGGAATTGACAGAGGAAGTGTGGACCTGAGCTAGGTTGCAGAGGCGGGTGTGGGAATGGTGGAATCCATTGCCCAGGTCAATGCAGCTTAACAACCAGCATCGACTACCTATTACAGTGCGCACATTAGGCTCTCTAGCCTGCGGAGGACAAACACAATGAATCAGGGGGGGAGGAATTACAGAGTAGTTTGCAGGCTCCATTGTTATGTGTGATTTGGTTCTGTCTCGGCTTGTGCATTCATTAAATGGCGCCTGCAAGGTGCCTTGAATGCAATTCAGATTGGCATGGGGGAAGTTGCAGGGGGCCATGTGGCCAGCTCGCCTGCCGCCCTGCTGTCTTATCATTTTAATGACTTGGGTAATCACCTGCATCCGGGTTTTAATTAAGTGAAGGTCGCAGTGTATGTATTACTATATTTGTCGTATGAAACTGCAAGTAATTTGTTTAAAGGAATTTAACAAATAGGAGTAATATCATCAGTTGATGTAGTAGGGGTTTCCGTCATGGAATTTCACATGGTATCAGAGCTGTAGGTGAAGCAAGAAGAGTAGAGCCAGTGGATCCAACGCTGAGCAGAAGAGGGAGTTCGAAAAAGTTGCAGGAGGCAATAGTTCAAAACCCCAGAGGGTTTACGCAGTTCTTAGTTGGAGGGTACATTTTCAAGGCAGTGTCTCTTCGAGTGAGTTGACAGAGAGGAGAACTCCTAGTTCGAATTTTTGCTAGGGCAGAGGGAGTAGTGTTGAAGTCTCAGTGTGAGAGAGTTGGTGGGATGCAGATTTTTCAGCATGCAAATTGCTGGGTTGAAAAAACGTCAGAGAAGAGAGAATATAAGCACCTTGAGGGAACATTTCCTCAGCAAACTTCTCGTTGAGAAGCCCATTTTCTCATTGGCTGAGCAATAACAATGAGAAGTAGAGAGGGGATTTTCGACATTTTTTGGCAGAAATGGAAACCATTGGCTTGAGGGATCATGACAGGTTGGATGGAGCATCCAACTATGTTATCTGGAAGGCTAGAATGTCATTCCTTCTAGATGAGCATGCCCTCAAGACGTACGTCGACAACGTGGTGGCTGAACCAGCAGATCCAGATCCGCTGAAGACGTACAAGGCTAAGATGGCAAAGGCCAAGAGGATGATCTTGGATGGAGTCAAGGATCATGTGGTGTGTCACGTTGATAGCAGAGGAGCTGTTAAGGAGATGTGGGATGCCTTGGCCACGTTATATCAGGGATCTTTTGAGCAACGAAAGATTTACTTGAAGCAGAAGCTGAGATTTGCTTAGATGCAGAAAGGAGAGCGTGTGGATCCATTCCTCACAAAGCTGGAGGAAACCCGTGATGAATTGTTTGTTGTGGGGCATACACCTCAGTATTCAGAGTTGGTTAGGCTAGCCCTCAATTATGTCTCAGATGAGTGGCAAGTCTTTGTTCAGAGTATCCTGGGAAGAGCAACATTGCCAAACTGGGATGAGATGTGGGCAACTCTAAAACAAGAGGAGTTGATGAGAGACTTAGTCAAGGTCAAACTTGACGGAAGTAGTAGCAGCAGTGGGTCGAAGCCCAAGGAGGAGGAGGATAATGCAGCCTTTGCATCAAAGGGACAACAGGAGCATCGAAGACGTAAGAAAGAAATCTTGAAGATCAAGTGTTTCAGGTGTGGTGAGATGGGTCACTACGCTACACAATGTCCTCTCAAGAATAAGGACAAGGATGAGAAACATGATTCGAAGGCTACATCTGTGAAGATCAAAGAGGAGGATTTCGCCATGACAGTCGAGATACCTCCAGGTGGGAGGTGGGTTGATTTGGAGCTGTAGTTCGAAAGAGTTACAGATGGGCAGGATCCTTGAGGGTTCCACCTCTAGGATCAATACCTTCCTACGGGAGCCCAGTTTTGTGGTAGTAGGATGGACTAGTGTTGGATGGTGTCGAGGAGTGTCAAAGAGACAGTTGCAGTGGCTAAGAGCGCTATAGACTGAACAATGCAGAGTAGAGTTGGCAGCAGTGCAAATGGCACAGAATAGAGGTCAGTAGCAACGCAATAGATTCAGAGGGCCAGTGCAGAGACTAGCAGCAGTCAGGCTCCATCATTCATGTGGTATCATACTGAACACAATTAGTTCAGAAATTTTGGATGTTTTTTAGTTGATTCTCTCAGCAACTAAGTTGCAGTATGGATTCAACGTTAGCAGTGGCAGTGCTAGCAGAATAGCAAATGCAACATTTGATAGGGAGTTGTAGTACAAATGTAGCATTGGCAGTGGCAGTGTCAAAGGCAACGTTATAGTTACAGCAGCAGTGCAGTAGTTGGTGGACAACATGTCAGACATTAGCAGCACAAAGGACTATGCTTCAGAGTCAGAGCAGTATGCAACAACGTATATTGTTAGAACACATTCCTTGCTAAAAGGGAGTGTTGCTTTGGGGTAGCATCGAATATGCTCTAGGCCTCAAATTTTGCAGGGAGGCTTGGACACATGTATTCCAAATAACGCATAAAGCGTTTTGAGAAATTCCACCTAGAAACGATTTTATTAAAATAATTAATATTTTTTAATGGGACCCTAAGTCTAAACTCAAGAAATTAAAAATATTAATAAGTATTAATCTAATTGTGGGTGTAACTTCTAGAAGAAAACAGAGATCAAGCCAAAATAATCTGAGTCTTTGATTAGGAGTTAATCTAGGTCGTTGGTTTTCTAACAGAAAGATATAAGAAGAGGTTTGAGGGTCATTTGGAAAACACACTGAGAGATCAAGAGATCGAATTTATGAAGTGAGAAGTTATCAGGAGGAAATTTCAATCGAGGAGATTTCTTGCAGTTAAGGGATAGGGATAGCATGCGAGAGAGAGATTTTCTTAGTCGGAGAATCATCAACAGTTAGAGGTAGAGAGTGATCCAGTAGAACAGACGCAGAGGCTAACGCAAGGCCACACAGAGGTGGCGCAAAGGGTGAGAGAGAGTATGAGATTTTGCCGAGGAGAATCAATTTCAAAAGTCGGGAGCAGGGGTGTGAAACAAGGAGGCTGAGAGCAGAGACTTCGGACAACAAATAGATCAACAAAATGGGTGATGCAGAGCCTATATGGGTTGACACAGAGACTACGGGAGGACTGCACAAAGCAGCATAGGGCCTGCTAGAGGCACTTCATTCAGTATCTGGATCAGTCAGGGTTTTCTCAGTGATTGTGTGAGGTAATCTCACAAATATTTTTGCAAGTATTTCTCTCTCTATAACTGAATAACCTGAGAGTTATTCAGAGATGTATTCAGAATTTGTTACTGCTTAATAATAAACAACCCTCAGAATTGCTGCACCGGTTTCCCCGCATTGGGTTTTTCCAGGGACATTTGTCTAAAAATAACGGTGTCCATTGTATTGTATTTTCTTTCTTGCTCAGTCTCTTGTTTCCGCATAATTATTTAATTAAGTGAAAGCTGCAGTGTATTTATTACGATATTTGTCGTAGGAAACCACAAGTAATTTGTTTAAAGGAATTTAACAAATAGGAGTAATATCATCAGTTGTTGTTGTAGGGGTTCCTGTTGTGGAATTTTCACACTGTGTTGATTATCCATGGACACAGAACTTCTGATTTTTTCCCCTTTATGATGATGATGCTTGTGCTCATAATTCAAGTTTTCTCCACAGGCCCGAGGATGCAGACCCTGACAACATCTTTTTATTTATCTCTCATTCTTGTTTTTTCCCTTATGTAAAGACTTAAATTATGATGGGAAGTCACTAACGGAAAATATATTATTTACCTAAGTATCAAATATTTTTAAAGATTTTAATTTTGAATGATTTTTTTTGCAAAGTTTAAGAATAAAAAATCATTACACTTGTTTCAAAAGCATGCACAAATATAAGAACAATATCCAGAAATAATGACATAAAATATATGTGGCAATTATCCATATTGAAATATTTATTTTTACAATGTTAAATATTATAAATTGCATTGGTCAATGTTATAACAAAGTTGTTTTATCAATATTTAATTAAATGGTTGATTTTATCAATAATGCCAATGTGTGAGCTTGCTATGTTGTTGATACATAAAACAACAACCATTGAACTTTCTAAATGTGATACTTATTCATGCGTCTAGTAGCCCTTGAGAAAGTCTAAAAAAGTTGTTGAGGATCCCCGATAGATTGAAAATATTAAAAGAAAAAGATTATTTATATTTTTCAAATTTTAATTTATAGTGTAGTCATGGTGGTTATCTAGAGTTTTCTTATCACTTTGATGGCTAGGCAATAAAATGCAAACAGGTGGCATCATGAGTTTGTACTCCTTAAATTGCACCGCTTGTAAATGGAAAACCTACTTCTTTCAAATTTGTCAGGGTTAGGGGTAAAAAAGCATTAACCATGCTCAATGTATTGATGCTACAATTCAAATAGGAGGTGCATTGGTCATTATTTCCAGAGTCAAATCGGTTCTGGATGGTTTCTTATGCGTTTGACGTGATTTGGTTAATAAACTCAACAACCAAATTCTAGGCTAGAACATAAGTCCTCAACTAACTCCAATACATATAAAAAACAATACAATTTCCATTTCGAGAACAATGACACTCTTATAAATACTTGGGCATGCGTTCTCGATAAAAATAAAACCTATTGCATATGTAGAGAGTTCAGTGACTAAATCTTGCAAGACAATCTATCCCCATAAAATTTGTCCTCTTTGCTCTTCCCATCCATCAATGGGTTGATTTGTTTGTCAAATGGAAGCTATGCACCACATTAGGATCTCAAGAAAATTCCATGACAGGAAAGAAAAACTGAAGAAAAAACTATCATCCTAGAAGTGAGGATTTGGATCCACAAACAAAAACCAAGACGAATTTTATTTGATTCATTCAAACATAATGAATAATAGTGGTATTTTTACTTTTAATGAAAATAATTTTTAACATTAAAAGTAGAGTTAACAAATAGAAAAGAAGATGAACTTTGGTTTAATTTTATAAATAAGAAAAAGAATAATGACATCGTTATTTTTAATAGAATAATTTTAACATTAAAGGAAGTTTAAGATTGTGGAAGCCATTTAGCATTCAACAATAATAATATTAATAATTATTTAGTTGATTAGTAGAAATGAGTTTCAATTAATAGGTTATAGAGTAAGACATGTTTCTTTCATATAGGCCAGTGATAAAAGCCAATTGATGATAACAAAAATATTCACTACTTTCTTGTTTTGAACAAGGCCGAAATAAAACTTCATTAGATAAAGCCACTAATTTCTATAGCAATAACTGAAACCCTAGAATTATCCAGAGTAATTTGGAAGGTTTAACGTGGTAATCTAATAACATGTTGAACTCTTTATAGATAGGAGGAGGATAACAAGTCTTTTATGCATTAAAATTTATAATGCATTGCTTCTATAAATGTGTTTTGACAATTGTCTTTAATTTAGCCTATAGTACAATCAATCTTCAGAAGTTTTGGCACGCACATCAGTTTCAGAATGCCCTGGGTTCCATATTATGAAAGTACATGACAAATTGTTGTTTTGTTATAACAAATTTGATGTGTTGCTACAATATCCAGATGTCCAAACAACCTTGTTTCTTCCGATCATCATCATCCTCTTTCAAAATATAGGAAGTTTAATCCACTAAAAAAATCATTGAGCATGTATTAATTGACTACTGGTTAGATAAGTGGAGCGATATGCTCGTACCTCTACATTCATGAGGCAATAAGGTGTGAAGATATTCCAGCCGAAATTTCATTATTTGATCCGGATTTAAACAGGAACGCAACAAATTACAGAGATAACCATAAAAACACATAGATGCAGTGGAAATAATACTTCATTTCATTAATGTAAAACGCTGAAATATGCTTACAGACAGAAATGGAAATAAACCAGCTAGGGCGATGGTAGCTTATCTCTGAGAAGAGATGTGGCGGTTACATGCCTCTGAACTATGTTACAATGAGGCTCGAAGGCCTATTTATTGTTGAGAAACAATGAAAAACCCTAAACATCCAAAAACCTAACCCTAGAAGATGAAACGCCAAACTGTGGGCCCTGTTTGGGTAAATTGGTACATCAACTTCCCGGGGTGATAACTTTGGCATACGATCTCTGTTTGACGTGCACAATATCTCGTCAGAAATATATATCCGAGAACTACAACTTTGGGAAGAGCAACATTGATCAATGGGCCCATGTTGCTCCCAATTTTCCTAGAAAACGTCGTTTAGGGCCTCAAAACGGCTCCGGAAGTTCAGGACCCGAAAAACTACTAAAAATAGTAAATTGTGCTACAATTAAGGAAACTCAAAAGCTGAAATAAACAATGGTCAGGGTCCAAGTGGACTTGGCGGGTGGCCACCAATATCCACCTGGATAATTCCTCCCCCCTTAGGAAGCAATGGTCCCCATTGCGTTGAGTTCCTCCATGAGATGATGAAACTTCTGCTGAACTTGGTCCCTGGTGAGCCACTTGCCCTAGTGAAGGAGTTGGCCTGCTTTGACAACTTGATACAGTTGGATATTCTATTGGCAAGTGTGCTTGATTTGTGTGTCCATGATCCGATTAGTTGCAGCTTGTTCCATGCAATTTGGATTTAACTCTGTGGGTGTGAGCTGTTCTGCAATGTCGGATCTGTCTAGTAATGGTGGAAAGTATGGTCAAAGACGGTCCACATTGAACACTGGGTGCAGGCCAAGGAATGGGGGAATGTTGAGCTCAAATGCATTGTCTCCCACAACCTTGGTAATGGTGCAAGGACCATATCGGAGTGGTTTGATTTTCCGATAGGCTCCGGTAAGGCGTTCCTTTTGCAAATGCAACCAGACTTTGTTGCCCACCTGAAACTTGTGTGGCACCCGATGTTGATCATGTCGCTGCTTGTACTTGGCATTTTATTTCTCCATAATGTCATGGACCTGTTGGCAAATATGTTGGATGTGCTCAATGAAGCTATTTGCCTTATCTGTTTCGGACTGGACATGAGTCGAATCTGCGTGAGTAGCTGCAAATGGCATGGCCACATCAATGGGACATAGTGGCTGGAATCCCAAGCCCACCTGAAAAGGGTTGTGGCTAGTCGAGCTGTGGAGAGCCCGGTTGTAGCTGTGCTGAACATAGGGGAGGCTCTCATCCCATGTGCGTGGATGCTTTGAGTTGTACATGCACGTAATGTGTACGATCATCCTGTTGACAACCTCTGTCTGACCATCAGTTTGACGATGAAAGGTTGTGGACTTAGTGAGTTTGGTGTCCAGCATTGACCAGTGATTGGACCAAAATGTACTGAGGAACCTGCTATCCCGATCTTAGATGATAGACTGTGGGATCCCAAAGTGTACCCACACTTGTTCAAAGAAGAGTTTAGCAGTGGCTTCTACTGTGATATTCTTCTTGCAGGCTACCATAATGGCCATCTTCGAGAACCTGTTGATGACCACAAAAGCGCAATTGTTTCCATGCTTAGTGGAAGGAAGGCTTGACATGTAATCCATGGAGATGGGTTACCAAGGTCGACAAGGGGTACGCAGCGGGGTATAGAGGCCTTACTTCTTGATGGTCGGTTTGGCAATGGCGCAGGCAGTGCATGATCTGATGTACTTCCTGACAATTGTCGAAGATTCGGCCAATAAAAATACTTCTATAGTACTGCCACCATTTTCTCGACCCCGAAATGCCTAGCAGCCCGACTGTAGTGTGCTTACCAAATAATCTTGGCACACTCGCTTGAAAGAACACAAAGGTGACCCAAATGGCATAACAGGGCATCTTGGAGGTGAAAATCTGGAACATGCTGAGCCTCCAAGAGTGTCTGGTATGTGTGGCTGAATTCTGGGTCACTTTTGTAGAGAAGTGGCCAATCAGAAGTCTCGTGCCCACAAGAGTTGAGCACGATGGTTAACACCATGATCGGTGGTCGACTGAGGCAATTTGCAACATTGTTGGTGCTGCCCTTCTTATACTTGATATTCAAATGGAATTGTTGCAGGTATGTGGACAATTTCTGATGGCGATCATTCTGCAATTTCCCTTGGGTCTGTATGAACTGCAGGGGTCGATGGTCTGTGTGGATGACTGTTTCCTTCCCCAAAAGGTAATGCTTCCATTGTCGGCAGGCCTGCACAATGGAATACATCTCTTTGTCATAAGTGGGATACTTCCAGACTGTGTCTGAAAGTGTCTCACTGTGATATGCCACTGGATGTCCGTGTTGAGTAAGGACTACCCCAATAGCATAGTCAGAGGCATTTGTCTCGACCTCAAATGGTTATTGCAAGTTTGGTAATGCGAGCACTGGTGCCGAGCAGAGGTGATCTTTCAACTCTGTGAATGCCTTCTGTTGAGATTCAGACCAAAAGAATTTTGCTTTCGCTCCTCCCTTGGTGACATGACTCAAGGGCCAAGTGATATGAGAAAATCACAACACGAACCTGCGGTAGAAGTTGGCAAGACCTAGAAAGCTGCGGAGCTCTATCAGAGTGGTTGGAGATGGCCAATCCCAAATGACTTGGATCTTGGCTGGATCCACATGCAACCCCTGTTCATCAATAATGTATCCCAGATACTAAACCTGGGTCATGCCAAAAGTGCATTTCTCCAAATTGGCACATAACTTGTGTTACCATAGTGTTTGGAGAACCTGTCGAATGTGGTGGAGGTGCTCTTCCCAACTCTGACTGAAGATCAGGATGTCATCCAAGTATACCACTACAAAGGAGTTGGTGAATGGCTGCAAGATGTCATCCATTAGCCTCATGAAGGTTGAAGGAGCATTCATCAATCCGAAAGGCATAACCAACCATTTGAAAAGGCCCTCCTTAGCTTTGAACGCAGTCTTCCACACATCGGAGGGTTCGATTGGTACCTGGTGATATCCTGACTTCAAATCGATCTTGCTGAAATATCTTTCCCCTTTTAGTTGGTCCAAGAGGTCATCAATCCGTGGGATCGCGTACCTATTATGGACAGGATCTTGTTCAGTGCCCGATAGTCAATATAGAGTCTCCAAGTCCAAGCGTTCTTCTGTACCAACACGATCGGGCTCCCACAGGGCGATGAAATCAGACGAATGTGACCTTTCTGCAGTAGCTCTTGAATCTGCCTCTTGATTTCATCGTTCTCCAGAATGGAGCACCGATAGATTGGCCATTGGGTAGCGGCACACCTGGGGTCAGCTTAATGGAGTGCTTGACCTGACAGTGCAGAGGAACCCCTACGGGGGAGGTGAAGATGTCCTCGTACTCCTCCATGACCTTGTCCATCTATAGTTGTCGTGCAGAGGGGCCCTGTTTGGAGGTTGTGGCCACCGTCTTCTTCTTTCGTTGAGGGCGTATCATCAGGAAAACAAATTTCCCAGTTTTGGAAATGAACTTACTGCATTGTTTTGCAATAACCAAAGAGATGGCAGTAGGCGATGCTACCTCCGGTATCCTGTACAACTTATTTCCCAAAGTAACAATAACAACACGAGGACTTGATTCATACATAGCATGTTGCACAATACCTCATCTGTGAAGGGCTTGATGTTTTATGGAAGGTGACACTGTTGGCTTATGCGAAGATCCCGTCCTTGTTGAACCCACCCGATGGTGTACGGTTGTGGATGTGTTGTGGTTGGTAAGCCGAGCCGCTTCACAACCTCTGCCGAAATGAGGTTCTTTTGGCTCCCGCTTTCGACATTGAATTGTAGCGGGGAGCCCTTTACCCACATCTGGGAGTGGAAGAGGCGCTCCTCCTCCTCTAGATCTTCAGGTTCCTCCTTCTGGATCTTCGTGGTGGAAACAGTGGCGTTGGGCTCCGCATCGATAATCTGCTTCCCTTTGTCATTCCCCTTGTCGGGTTCTGACTCAAAGTCGGAACATGCATCTGATTCGGAAACCTTTAGCTCGGTCACCAGTGACTTTTTGGGCTGACACTCACTTGTGTTGTGAGTGGAGCTCTTATGGAACTCACACCACTTCCCCGTGTCCTTTTTTGGCTTCGTGGCGCTGTTCTTTGCTTGCAGCTTTGGCGAGTTGTCTTGGGCCGCCCCGCCTTGGCTTTGTCCTTTGTTCTGCGGTTTGGGGGCACCTTTCCCTTGCTTTGGATTCACAAATCCAAAGTCTCTCTTCTTCTGTTTAAACTTTTGCTCGACCTTGACGGCATATCAGTATGTTGTGCCAAGCGGGGAGATGTTCAGGAATTCTATTTCTTCTTGGATGTACTTGTGCAGGCAGCCGCGGTATTTGACAACCAAATGCTGCTCTGAATCCTTGATACCCAACTTTGTGCGAAGGGTATGGAAAATATTGGTAAACTCTGGCACGTCTTGGTCCCTTCCCTACCGTAGCATGGTCCACTTTATATATTGATCCTCATAGCTTCTGACAGGGTAATACTGCTCCTTGATGGCATCCCGGAATGAATTCCAAGTGGGTGCGACTGAAAATAGTGAGCCTGTACTTTCATCCTCCTGCTCGCAGTAGGTTTCCCACCAGTCCTTGACATGGGGGGCTGCTTTGAGAAGAGCGAAAATAATCTTTTCCCGACTGGAAAAATCATGAACAAAAAAAATAACCCTCTAGCAGATTTAACCATTTATCAACGACATCTGCGTTTATCTGACCCTCAAATATGGAGATTTGAAAATTAACTTGTACCTTAAACGGTGTGGCATTTCCAGAGTAGCTGTTGGAAGCTGATGCGTTGCCACTGGGTAGCTGCTGAAGGATCTGGGCAAAGCTGTCCATCATCACGATCCTTTGTCGCTCGAGGGCTCCTTCGAGCAAGATTTTGATAGGATCTCCTGCTCCCTTGTCTTTCTTTTCATCCTCCATGGGAGGCCGTCGGGATTTGCGAGGCCGTTCTTGCAAAGTTTCGCCCAGTTCAAGCCCTAACTCCTTATATCCCGACCTCGTTGGGGACATGCAAATAAAAACAGAGAAAAGGCAGACCGCTCTGATACCACTGATTCGGATTTAAACAAGAATGCAACAAATTTCAGAGATAACCATAAACATAGAGATGCAGTGGAAATAATACTTCATTAAATTAATGTAAAATGCTGAAATATGTTTACAGACATAAATGGAAATAAACCAGCTAGGGCGATGGTAGCTTATTTCTGAGAAGAGATGTGGTGGCTACACGCCTCTGAACTGTGTTACAATGAGGCTCGAAGGCCTATTTATTGTTGAGAAACAATGGAAAACCCTAAACATCCAGAAAACTAACCCTAGAAGATGAAACACCAAACTGTGGGCCCTGTTTGGGTAAATTGGTACATCAACTTCCCGGGGTCGTAACTTTGGCATACGATCTCCGTTTGACGCGCACAATATCTCGTTAGAAAGATCTATCTGAGAACTACAACTTTGGGAAGAGCAACATCGGTCCATAGACCCATGTTGCTCCCAGTTTTCCCAAAAAACGTTGTTTAGGGCCTCAAAACAGCTCTGGAAGTTTAGGACCCGAAAAACTGCTAAAAATAGTAAACTGTGCTACAATTAAGGAAACTGAAAAGCTAAAAGAAACAATGGTGGGGGTCCAAGTGGACTTGGCAGGTGGCCACCAATATCCAACTGGATCAGTATTTGGGATCTTATCTGCACAAAAGCTGAACAATTGATTGTTTTTCAGTCTACACCAACACTCAAACCACCTCTTGTAATGTGTCAGGGTTAATACTAAACAAAACTATAACACAAAAATTCCATAATATTTGATAAAAAGGGAGAAAATCCTCAAGTATTATTCAAGAATGTTGTGAGATCTTTCCTTATAATATATATACAACTACCAATTTCCGCTATGTTGACCATATAACACAACATACTGACTTCCATGCTCCAAAACGACACATGACTACATATCCTTGTGGTAAGTGTCTGCAGGGCAAAGAATAGATGCCATCTTCAACTATAGAATCCAATAACTGTTGTAACACAAACAATTAAAAGCATAAGGTAACAAAGGAACTTCATGGGAAAACAATGGTATGTGTGCAGGGAATTGGAGTTCAAACACATTCTTTTTGGTTTCCAGGCATATCAAGGGGAAGTCCACTTATACAAATGCACTTGCAATAGTAGATAGCCACAACATACATATGACCTTCACTTCAGAATGATGTCGCAACTCCTATAATAAATCATTCACTGAATATTGCTTTTGAGTAATCAATCACATCCTTAATTAAAAAACCTAGAAACAAACTCCAAATACGTGTTGACAGAGAGAAAGTATTGATAAATTCCACTGAAGACGAATCAATACATCTTCACCTGCTTCATGGACGCATCCGTACTGAAAGACTTACTATAAGGCTTACATTCTGGGTACGGTCATTCGAAATGTTCATGCAAATGACGCAAGAATGTCCTACAACCCAAGGATTAATCATTTTTTATATCAGTCACGAAAGTACTGCAACTCTTTTAAGATTAAGAGGCGATACTATAGAAGCCTCAACAACTCGAAATCACAAAATAAAACCGCATAAAAGAGGATTATTCGAATAATACTCCCTAACTGATGACAAGCTTGCACAATACGTGTTCCACCATCCGCTCCAAATTACCCTGAATTTTATTTGCCAACCTACTGCAAAACAAAGAGCATACAGGTAGTTTCCCTATGATTTATGATTAAGGGGCAATACTACAGTCCTACAGGCATCAACAATTGAAAATCACAAAACAAACCCGCCTAAAAGAGACCATATTATTCAAATAATACTCCTTACAATAAATCATGACAAGCTTGCACAGTATGCCTTCCACCATCCGCTCCAAATTACCCATAATTTTAAATGCCAACCTACTTCTGCAAACCAAAGAGGTCATATTATTCAAATAATACTTCCTACAATAAGTGATGACAATCTTGCAAAATATGCCTTCTAACAGGAGAGTTTTGTGCAGGCAATCGAAGCTCTCACACAACATGTTGATAGTTGCAGCCGAAACATACGCAAGTCGAGGACTGTGTTACTGCAGAAAATAATTAGGACGAAGAGGAAGAGATCTTTCAATTTCCGAAGCCTATAACACCTAAATGCCTATAACACTCACTCTGATACCTGAGGCCATTGGCCGTGAATGATTGAATTCTCTTCTGAGACATCAATATCATTTTCAAGAATTTGCTCACAGGTTTCAACGACCCAACACGAACTTTGTGGATTACGTACAACAACGGGACATTGTGGTGCACAAATGTCAGGTATAAATGTGGTCATAAATGTGCACACATGTGGTGTACATATGTTAGGCACAAATGTGCACACATGTCACTTGCAGATGTCAGGGATAAATGTGCACACATGTCACTTGCAGATGAAAAAGGTAGACAAATCTATGAGGTGAACTGATTCAAAAGAAAGACCTATCGACCTAAATATGGTTCTACATTCTTGCTCTTGCAAGGAGTTTGTGTTTGAAAGAGCTTATGTGTCCCTCATTTTGGGTGAAGTGTCCACATAAACTTGAGTTGTTTTAATCATGATACATAATTTCTAGAGAAGAAAATAAATTGATAACATAAAATTATATTTATAATATAAGATATTTTTTTTTTACAAGATCGTCTACTCATATATTATAAAACTGCACTGTGCAAAAGCTGTTACATCAGATTCAAGAAGAGGAAGAAGAGATGAAGTCCAAAACCGGGGCGCAGCCCTTGACTTCTGAGAGTTTAACTTGAGGAGAATATGTTGAAATAGATATCTACTGTACTGTCTGACGAACAAGCCATCTATAAGATTTACTTTGCTATTCATAAGATTAACACCAGAATTGGTTTACTGTGTCTTCCATCTGATCATCCCTCTGCTGATCCTTTTGGCTTGCCTTTGTAGAGACCTCTGCCTGCGTGCTCTCCGTGAGGTTCTTGATATGGTTGATGGCCTCCTCCAAATGCTGGCACTTTTCCTTAAGGTCCTCGATTTCCTCCTTTTGTTTTATAAGCTTTTTTCGCTTGGATCGACTGAGAACTGCGTGGATGGCCTGCTGATCGAAGTAGCTCTGCTTTTTGCCTTGCTTGTTGCTGAAGAGGAGATCAAGAGGAAGGAACCACAGTGTTCTATGAACGTACTGTTTGCTTTCGCTGTGGTGAACTGCGTTGCCACGCTCAGGACGCCCAACTCTACCTATCTGATACTGATAAGGCAATGAGTTTCTGAGGAGATCGGGGAAGGGAGAGGGGATATAAAGGGGAGGGGGGGACCATTCATGATGAGAGGGCGGGATATTTTTTCCTGCGGGAACAGGAAGCAGATCCTGCTTCAGATTCGAAGTGCACTCTCCAGATGGGCGGAAATGATGTTTGCCTGAGAAGTCAGAGGGGAGATCACGAGAGGGTTGAGTATGCATTGCTCTGGGATCGAAGGGAGAGGAGAAAGACGGCGGTGTGAAGGAGAAAGGAGAATCGAGGGATGAGAGACCGATGAAGTGATTGCTGATATGACAAATTCCAGAGGCGCTGTTCTTATGTGCTGTCTGACAGTTTGAGTTCTTATGGTATCGCCCTTTCATATATTCTTTCGTTCTCACGAACCTGTCCTTGCTGCCTGTTAACTGCCTTACTTGCTAAGGAGTCCGCCTCTGCGTTATTTTCTCTTAGCACGTGCCTAAAGGTTACTTCACCCATATTTCTGATGTTATCTGTTATCCTCATCCTTATGTTGTTGAGGCCTGCTTTTCTGAATTCTTTGTCTGTGCTCATGGCTGAGATGATGATGGCCGAGTCCCCAATAATGATGGCGTTCCTTAATCCCAATCTGGATAGAATTGCGGTGCCTAGAAGTAAGCTGTAAGCTTCGGCTGCGTTATTCGAGGCCTTTCCAAGTCCCCATTCATAGCTGCAGATGGAAATCCCCTTATGGTCTTTAATTATGCCTCCTGCTCCTGCTTCTCCGGGATTGTTCTTTGATGCGCCATCAAAGAAAAGAAGGGGGCGATTTTGATTGGAAATCCATTGGCTTATCTCTTCTTTAGTTCCCCTGAGTTTCCAGTTGGAATGCTTCTGATGTGCTTTGCTCTGGGGGGGAGGACTCTGAGAGTGGCTGATGTTGAAGTTACTGTACCAATCCCTTTCTTCTTGTGCCCAGCTCGTCTGATCTGGGGGAGCTATGAAGTTTGCGCTGACAGCTTCAGAAATGTTAGCAATTGTTTTTGCTATGACATTGTCTAATTTAGGCGTTTTGTTGTTAAAAACGTGATTGTTCCTGGCTAGCCAGAGGTTCCAGCATAGGGTAGCAGGAATGCACTTCCACACTCTGATTAGATTATTCTTGCCTTTTCTAGAATGAGGGAAATCTTTCTTCCAGTTCTTCTGTAGATTGTGCATCTGGTCGTGGATTCCTCGAATGTCCAAGGGGCTTGTTAACTGTTTCCAACAACTTTTAGCGAAGGGGCAAAGTAGGAAGGAGTGCTGAATAGACTCCTCCTCTGCTCGGCAGAAACAACAGATCGATGGGCCTTGAATTCCTCTCTTTCTCAGATTCTCAGCTGTAAGAATTTTCCCTTTTAAAAGGGTCCAATTGAAGTGTTTTACCTTTGGAAGGCATTCTGACTTCCAGGCAGCTGTGTGAAGGTTCCAATTTGCTGCAGGAGTTGTATTTTGTAAAGATTTATATCCTTCTTTTACTGAGAAGGACCCTCCACCAGTGTCCCAGATGTATCTGTCCTCGTTCTCCTTGTTGGTTGGTGCTGATCCAGAGAGTGAAAGCTTCAGTGTGAGCCATAGTTCTTTGAGGTCCAGAGGAAGATGCAGATCTTTCCAAGCAAGCCATCTATTTTGGTTCCACAGAGATATATCGTACAGGGTGATTATCTTTCGTTCCTCCATCCAATCTTGCAGGGGCCTGAGCTCTTGAAGAAGGTTTCTTGGGTTGGAGTTCATTATTCTATCAGACCATATTTTGATGTTCTTTCCGTTGCCTGGGAGTTTGGAGACATTTTCTCTGAAGTGTGCCAAAACTTTCTTGATGAGACGCCACATCGGAGTGCAAGGCCTGTCTGCTATTGGTTCATTGAGGATGTTGGAATTTGGACCTCTGAGATATTTTCTTTTTATTGTCTCCACCCACCACGAGCCATTTCCTGTGAGAATCCTCCAGATCAGTTTGAGCCCCAGCGCCTGGTTGGAAAGGCTTGGTATTTTTATGGAGAGACCTCCTTTTTCATAAGGAAGAGTGACTTGGTCCCAGTTGACGAGGCTGAATTTCTTTGTGTCCTGTTTACCTCCCTGCCAGAGAAAACTTCTCATTATGAGTTCCATGTGTTTGTGGATACTAGCAGGAGCCATAATTACCGCATATTGGTAAATTGGGAGGCCTGAAAGGACAGCCTTTATAAGGATGGTTCTGCCAGCTAGGTTTAGCCAAGAGGCGCCCCAGCTCTGGAGTAGGCCTCTCATCTTTTCAATATGATTTGTCCAGACCTCTGCTTTGATGTGTTCCTTTGCCAGAGGCAGACCCAAGTAAGAAAATGAGCTCCAATTTTTTTGTAGTGGGATGTCCAGAATTTGGGCTATTCTTTGCTGTGTCTGATAGGGCACATTCCAAGTGTACAGTTTACATTTCCTGTTGTTCAGTTTGCCTCTGGAAGCTTGGAGGAATGCATCCAAAACTCTTTTGAACCTCCTAGCCATCAAACTGGAGGCTCCCCCAATTAATAAAGTGTCATCCGCGAATAACGAATGATTTATCTCCTTTATTCCTCTTTCAATGCGTATGCCTGTGATTTCTTTTTTGTTGCGAAGATTTTCTAGATGAACACTCAGAGTCTCCGCCATGATAATGTAAAGGAAAGGGGAGAGGGGGCAGCCTTGCCTTAGCCCCCTGGAACTTCTGAAGAATTTGCTGGGGCGACCATTGATCAGCGGGGCAGTCCAAGGATTGGAGATACACCCGCTGATGATGCTAACAAAGTTGGAGGAGAAACCGAATTTTTTTAGGACTGCACTTAAGAAGGAGTGGTCCACTCGGTCAAATGCGTTGGCCATGTCCAGTTTGATGATCATTCCACGTTCTCCTCTATTGTGGCTGCTATGGATGGCTTCCTGGATTAAAATAACATTGTCTGTGATCTGCCTCTTTGGGACAAAGCCGCCCTGATTCTCTGAAATTAGAAGAGGAAGAAATTTCTTTAACCTGTTGGCAATTATTTTTGTTATGATCTTGTATGAGACATTGCAGAGCGAAATGGGCCGGAACCTATCAAAAGATTTGGGGTTTGCTTCCTTGGGAATCAAAGCTATGTGTGAAGACTTTGTGTTGTCCCCCAACTTGTGATTTCTAAATGCATTTTTTACCATTCTCACAAAATCCTTCTTTATAGTTTCCCAATGCTGCCTGTAGAATGCAACTGTAAATCCGTCCGGCCCCGGGGCCTTGTCTTGCTGCATGCTGAAGGTGGCTTCTTTGATTTCTTCTGCTGTAGGATCTTGCTCCAACTTGTTATTGTGATCCTCTGTTATTTTGCTCTCTATTACACTTAGGAATGCATCGCTGTCATATTGTTGGGGATCTGCCGAAAGAAGGGCCTTGAAGTGATTAAATGCTGCGTTTTTTATGTCTTCTTGTTCCTTCAACTCTCTCCCTTCCACTTCGATTTTGTCTATCTGATTGCTGGCTCTTCTGATTTTGACATTATTGTGAAAGAAAGAAGTGTTTTTATCCCCAGCTTTCAACCATAAGCAACGGGATTTCATTCTTTGCTCCTCTTCCTCCACGCGGTTTTGCCGATATAGCTCTTTGTACAGATTTTTTTCCTTCTCTAAGTCCTCTGCTGTGTATTGCGTCTGTTCTTTTTCTTTGTGCCAGCTCTCCATCTCTGTTAACAGCTCTGTTTTCTTTTTCCTTTCAGAGTTTGCCTTATCCCTCGCCCATTGCTTTATAACTGTCCTAAGTTGTTTTATCTTTGTTTCCCATACGAAATGTGGCGAGCCTAATACTTCATTTGCCCACTGTTTTCGTACAAGGGTGCGAAAATCTTCATGGGAGTCCCAGGCTTTGTTATATTTGAAAGGAAGAGGACCTAAGTTTATTCCTTTGTCCAAGGTGAGGACCACGGCCTTATGGTCCGATGCTGTGCCGTGAATTATATGACTCCTGATTGCTTGGAAATTACCTGCTACACCTTCCTGAATTAGGAACCTGTCCAGCCTCTCTTTTATATTGTGTGATCCTGTTCTCTTATTGGTCCATGTGTATTTGCCATTCGACAGAGGGGTGTCGATCAGATTGAAGAGCTGAATGATGGCTTCTAACTTGTCTCTCGATGGATCTGCATGGTAGTTCCCACCATATTTTTCTTCCACCTGCCTAATTAGATTCAAATCTCCCCCAAGAATTATCCAGCTGCTGTGGATAGTGGTGAGATCCGCTTCTATAGAGTTCCAACAGCTGGCTTTGTCTCTGTAATGGTTAGGTGCATATATATTATAAATGTAATAAACTTCTTGGGTGCTTTTATTCTTTAGATCTGTTCTGATCCACCAGTTGCATAGCTGTGAGTTGATGATTTCCCACTTGTTTTTGTTCCATAATGTTCCTATACCTCCTGAAGCCCCATCTGAACCTTTTGATATGCCTGTGTAGTTTTTGAATCTTTGGGTTTGGAGTAGAAAGTCCTGCTCGGTGGTTTTGGTCTCCTGGATTAGGAGAATGTCTGGCTGTTCCTGATTTATAAGATCCTTGATTGCTTTCAGCTTTAAGGAAGAGCCGATCCCCCTACAATTCCAAGAGACCAAGTTCATTATTTACCAGTTGTGGGGTGAGATCCTGATTTCTCCTTGGCCTTTTCGCCACTTCCTTTTAGCTTGCCTAGGAATGAATCCATGGGTTGTTGAGTACCGGTTGCCATCTCCTTAGCTGCTGTTTCGTCCCTTAGCTCTTTATTCGTTTTTCGACCAACTTTTCTCGGGGGATCGGATGGCTGGTTGGCTTCTTTTGCTTTGTTTCTAGTGAGGATTCTTTCGATGGTAGGAGGGGGGGAGGGAGGAGGGTTGGAACACGGAGAGGCTGGGCGTGGGGATTGAGGAGGGGAGGGCGGAACTTCAGCTGTTAGGGATTCGAAGGGGTTGGAGGAGGAGGGGAAAGCTGAGGAGGGAGGGGGAGGAGGGGGAGGTTGACTTGTTGCCGGAGGGGCTGTGGAGCTAGTGCCCGGGTTAGAGGAGGGCTTTTTCCTTTTAACTTGTTCCCATGGTCCTTCAGCATTTTCCTCATTATGTTCTACTTCATTTACTTTTAACTTGCTACATCTATTGGCAAAATGGCCGTACTCGTGACATACCTTGCATTTGAAGGGCAGCTGTTCGTAATCCAGCTGCTGAATGTGCATCCATTGATCCACCTTTAACTTAATGGCTTCTGGCAGTCCTTTCCCAAGATCAACTTCAACGCAAATCCTTGCACACGCATGCATATTCTCCCTTGGTTCCGATCTGTCTATATATTTTCCAACTGCATTGCCGATCGCTTTGACCGATTCATCCCCCCAGCAGTGCAGGGGCAAATGGGGGAGGCGCACCCAAACAGGGACCGCGTTGGGAATGTCCATTTCCGGATCGAAGTCCGGGGTCCATCTGTTCAGATAGAGACCTCTTGTGTCCATGAAGTAAGGTCCATTGCGGAAGATGAGGTGCTTATCTTCTTTAGTCTCGAACAGGAAGGTGTAGTATCCTCGCCCGCAGAATCTGATGGCGATCTTTCCTTGTATCATTGTGCTCCAGTTGCGCTCCACCCATTTTTGGACAGTTCTTGGAGATGGCCAGAGTCCAGTGAACTGTCCAACAAGACCTCTTTCTGATAAAGCTATTGCCGATTTCCTTGGGAGGGATGGAGGTAGGTTCACCTCAGGGATCTCATCCAGCTTTTTTATGAACTTTGATAATGAGGGGCGAGGTCTGGCATCTGATGGCTCTGACAGAAGAGAGGCGAAGATTTCCTCTGGGTTCTCTGAAGCTGGAGGAGGGGAAGCGGATCCTGCCATTGCAGGCCCGCTGAGAACGACAGGAGGGACAAACCGTCAAGCGGCCGGTTCCCCGAAGGTGGGGTCCGCGCTAAACGACGAGAACAAGGGTGCAGCAGAGGCCCGACCAGGCGGAGCCTGGGGGCGAGGGCAGAGGCACGGGGTTCGATCGGTCAGAGCTCCTTCGCAGCGTCCTTTGAGAAAAGTGAAATCATTTGGCTGCTCATTTCTAATACTTAGAACTGTTGTTCATTTACTTTCTGCTATAATATAAGATATTTATTCCGAATAATTCTATATTAATTTATTGCATCTCAAAGGTGTATTCTACAACCCTAGGTAAGGGAAGTATGTAATTCCTTAATGCTCAACCTAGAGTTGACATGTATCCCTTTTAAAATAAAAATAAAATAGCCTTTAAATAAAAATATGAAGTTGGTTGTAATAAAAAACAAAAATGAATATATTTAATTTAATTTAAAATCATTATAAAATATCAATAGTCCAAATATGTATGTGCTCAATAAGTACCAAAGAATTGTGATAATAATATTTCATCCTCACTCAATGATAAATAAAATATTCAGATGTCCTCACATAATTTTATATCAACTTTAGTTAGGTAAAATAATTACAAGTAAAAAGAATCTTATAAACTAATTAAAAATAATATATATATATATATTCACTTTTCAGTAAGAGGAAAATGTATAAATTTTATATTTTTAAATTATTTGAATATCTATATAGAAAGTTTTTTTTTTTTTTTTTGTAAATTCATCATTGGATTTACCAATTTACATTTCCAGATAAACAACATGTTGATTATAACTCCACTCCTTTTTACATTTCCAGATAAGCGACATGTTGACTATAACTCCACTCCTTAAATGACTTGAATGTAATTATAGCCAAGATGAACAAATAACACTAAATATAGAACTCGTCTGACCGTGTATATATATATATAATTTGGAGTTGTCTTTAGTGCGACCTTTTGGAGATTGGGAATCTGGTGGAAAAAATTGAGGTTAAATCTTGATTTGTATTATTTAAAATGGTTTTTTCACTGCATATTTGGATTCAACACCCTAAAAAAGAAATTAGCTATCAAACTTGCGATTTCAATAAATTGCTGCCAGATTTTAGAGAAATTTGACGGGAAAACCCACCGAAAAAGCTTCCAAAAAGTCTCACTAAAGACAACTCCCATATGTATATATATATCCAAAGAGAAATAGTAATTGATACTAAAATAAATTTAATTCATTCTTAAATAAGAGAGATGTGTATCCATTCAATTATTAATATAAAATTGATATATAGCTTTTAAAATGTATTAATAACAATTAAAAGTGTTTTCTCTTAAAATATCAAAAATTTAAATCTAGAGGGAGTAGTCAAAAAGTTAGAGAACCTTTGTCCTACAAACAAATATGGAATTACAAGTTTTATATTTATATATATATATATAATCTTAAATCAAATCTCTCTAAATACAAACTATTTTTCAAATGTTTAAGCCTAAAAATATTTATACCTTAAATACACTTTAAATACCTTTCAACCTTACTAAATTTATAGCTAAAATAAATCTACATTAACATATGTAAAATTTTAATCAAATTTAAATTTCCTTTAAATTTTCCACATATATATATAAACTTAGCCACTTTCAAATATTTCGTAAACGCTCCTTTAATGCACAGTTTAACTCTCAAATTACAAGGCTGGCATGAATTTCATGAAATTTTTAGACCAATAGGCAATTTCTTCCCTGACTTGGAGTGGGCAAACACTGTTCACTCCGGCCAAGAGTTTGATTTTTACCCTTCTAACTAATTAAATTTTGCCATGTAGACTTCAGCCCACGTTCTCCGTTCCGTCTGCAAAATATGATAATCATTATGCAAAGCCACACTAAAACAGACTATATCCTCCGCCATACCTATTTTAGCAGTTCGGTTTGCAAAATCTTATACTCATTATGCAAAGCCATACTAAAAACCGACTATGGATTTGACTGCAAAGAGTTGGCCATTAGAGCTGTTCATGGCGAGGCTGACTGTTCCTAAAGCTCCGGCCCCAATAATGACACCTCTCACCCATCCCCTTTCTTGTGCTCTCCCCGTCTTGTGCTCTCAAAAGCACGCGGATCCTCTGGGTTCTTGTTTGTGAGGGTGAGGTTATAAAAAGCCCCCGTGGTTGAGCGAGAAAGTCCGCAGTGACACGCTGTTTTTCTTCCTCCTTTCGTATCCGCCCATGTTACCTGCCAGTGCTTGAAATTTACAAGCTCCCTGTTGTCAGGAACGATGGCGGCCATTCACTTCCAGGTTTGGACGGCGGCCACAATTAACGATTAGCCGCCCATGTCACTTGCCAGTGCTTGAAATTTTACATAGCTCCCTGTTGTCAGGAATGATGGCGGCCATTCACTTCCAGGTTTGGACGGCGGCCACAATTAACCATTCTCCCAGAGTTTCATTGCTCTCAGTCCCGATGGGTTCGAAGGGGAAGCCTAAGTTGGCGTTTACTGGACGGTTTGAGCGCCCGATTTTCTTAACTACATCTTATGCTACTTTTTCAGGTCAGTATTTCTCACATGATTAGGTTTATTTGCACAACGACATTTACAAACCCTAGTGGAATCCTTTCCTATAAAGAATGGGAAATCCTTCACAATAAAGAATGTGATAAAAAGATCAGAGCTAATGCCAACCCTAGAGTTCGATATGGTAGATGTGAATTTTGCATTTACGAAAGTTAACCTATTTTAACTAGGTAGCAATGTTCAGAATTTTCTTTACTGAATGCTATTAACTCCCAAACCCTAGATCTCATATTTATGTTTCAGATTATGGTCATGGTTAGAGAAGCATCTCCAGTGTCCGTCAATAGCTTTTAAATACAACTGGGTGCAAACTTTTATATCTTTGAAGAAACTATTTTTGGATGTAACTTTCAAGGTGTACAATCTCCTTATCGAAGAATAATCAATCCGGGATTGTGCGACCTTGAGGGCGTTAATACCTCTCGGCTTTACCCTGATCGGGTGTTATTCTTGCAACATTTTATTCAACAATTTAGACTTGGGGTTCTTGCCAAATCATATATTATGTTATGCTGATATGCATTTTACCATTCTGTTTTAGTTATATCTATATCTGATAAGAGTTTTTCTTTGCAATTATTTAGTTTGAGCTTCTGGCTGAACGGAATGAACAGTTATCATAGCAATGCTTCGATTTGTCTGTGAAGAGAGACTGCAAGTTTAAAGTTGAGTCCTAAGCATTTGATCTAGAGCCGTGGCAGAGGTCGATGTATCCTAAACTATCACACATTTGCCCAATTAGCAAAATTGAAATGTTCATCAATAAATTATCATGTCTATCGTGGTAGCCTGGTTGAAGCACTTTTAAATTTCAAGGTAATAGGCTAAAGGCCAAAAAACAGAAATCTGTTACTTGGGATAAAAAGATGTTTTGGATTAATATAAAAATTTACAATGCCCATTGAGTGCACATTTGCCTGTTGTAAAATCGCCTCAGAGTAACAAGTGTTGAAAATGTAGCAAGCAAGGTCTTCTGGCTTGTGCCTTAGCCAATGAAGAAGTGTCTTTCTATCAGTATGAGTGCGAGCTCATGAGTTAGACTTAAGTTAGGAGGAACAAGTGCGCAAGAATTTAAGAGCTGATTGGCTCAGTGTTTAGGAGCTGGGTCCTAAAGAATAGGAGGCAGAAAGTGCCCTAGAAAATAGGACCTGGAGTGCCCTAGGAAATAGGGAATTTGCGCAAGAGAATAAGGCTGCCAAGTGTGCAAGGAAGGAGGAGCAGAATTGAGCAATGAAGCAAGGTTTGCAGAGCAAGTCAAGGAGGCAGCAGAGGGTTGGTTGCGAGCTAGAGGGCCAAGATCAAGCAGTGATCAAGGCAGGCTGAGATCAACTATGGCAGCTGAGATTTGTTCCTCTTTCCCTTTCTTACTTTTGTTGGGTTAGCATAGACTTGAAAAAGTGCATCACAAAGACAAGGAACAACCTGTTATGGAAATTATTCTATCCCATACATCAACAATGGGGCAATAAGGCTATGAAAATTATTCTATCCTGCATGCAACCCAAGGTTTAGAGGGTGATTCAAAATGCATCTTAGTGACGAGGGAAACAAGGGTATTACCTCTCCCATTTAATTTTACAAAATTTCATAAATGAAAATTTTGAGAGAGGCACCTTAAGGGTTCTTAATATGTCAACAACAAGCCATAAATTCTTCTTTGAGATTATGTTCGACCCTCTTAAGGTTATAAGAAAAAAAAGAGATTAATTCTGATCCAAAAGAGTATAACATGGCCAATCTAGATCGAGTGTTTCATTCCCATTCTTGAAAGGCACAATTTACTGGCATGGGTAAGAGTAGCAGGGGAATTCTTCTTCAACCCAAAAGAAAAAATTAACAGAAATGTGAAATCTTGCAACACGAATCTATGAAAATAGGTTTTGCTCTTAAAATTTTATGTTTTCCTTTTTTATTCTTTCCATAAAATAGAAAACCCTATACAACAATGTAATTCATCCGCCAATTTTATGACAATGTGGAGGCAACATTTTCTCCGATTGATGATTGAGATGCTAGTTGTAGTTGTTCTGATTATACAAGAGGAGAAAGGAAGTCAAGCCTGGTATACCTAAGAAAGGAAGTTAAGCCTGGTCTAATTATCAACAGCGGAAACCAATGCAATCATTAAGATGAGCCATGCGTCTATTGTAGTATGATGTAAATTAACATACGAGGGAAGAATTTTTTAGAGTGTAGCATTTGGTTTTGCTAGTTTTGGTAAATTCCTAAATTCTGTCAACTTTTTCAATCATTGTATTTGGTTAGATGGAGCTGCACTAGAGCAGAGCTGTTGATAATTGGTTGGTAGCAGGAAGACACATTTTCTCGTGATATTGGTATCATGTCTGCCAGAGCAGACTTGGTTTACTTGTTTTTTTTTTTTGACAGAAACGGTTAGAATGATATATTGATTCTTGGCAGAAATGCCTCAATTTAGATTACAAAGAGGTAGGCAGAGCTCAGATTTCTCCTCGGCCAGGAACCATATGGCTTCCCCACTAGTGAGCCTGCGAATTTTGCAAACTATATTACGTGTAATTTTCTCTATCTTTCCTAATTTGCAGATACAAACAAACTGCTCCAATAAAAGACAGTAAAACATTTTAATCAGACAGTTAAGGGATGGGATCCCAGCCTTCGTCTCCGTCTCTTAGAAGAACTCCGAGGGGGAGGAGAACCGCTTTATTGGCTTCAGCATCGACTTCTTTGTTATTGTCTCTCTTTACATGAAGGAATTCCAGACTCTGAAAGGAATTTATCAGGGATCTAATTCTGCTCAGCAATCTTGATAACCTTAAATCTGAAGGAGAGGAATTGTCCACAATGGCCTTTATAATAGACTGGGAATCCCCAAATACAATTGCATCTTTGATACCCAGAAAAATGAGCAGCTTGAGCCCCTGGAGAAGAGCCAGTGCTTCAGCTTGAATGCTGGTATTGAAGCCCACTCCCCAAGCGTATCTAGATTCAGTTCTGCCCTCTGCACTTTTGACTACACCACCTGCTCCGGAAATACCAGGATTGCCTTTTGCTGCACCGTCAAAAAAGAGAACTTTTCTTGCCTTCTTGATGCAAAACTCAACGAATTTTGCAGCCTTAAGACGGATTTGCCAGTGTTTTAGCGGAGAGGGGTGCCTGACTCTATCAATGAAATGGAGATCAAGAGAGGCGCCCCATACAGCTTCTTGTTCACTAAGATCTGCCCTGTCTAGCTGATCTCCCAAACAGTCTTTTAGATGGCTTTTAATTTTTACCCAGGTTATCTTGGGATCGCTCTTCTTGTCTTTGAATATCCTTTGATTTCTTTCCAGCCATATATGCTAGCAGATTAATTTGGGAAGGGCGAGCCAGGCTTCTTTGATATGAGGATTCTGAGAAGTGCCACCAGAGTACATATGCTTCCAGTTTGAGAACAGGTCTGAGCAGCGATTAGGGGGAGCGAAGTCAATGCTCCATGGGCTTAAAGCCTCCTTCCAAAGATCTGCAGCAAATTTATAGAAGAGCATCAGATGGGAGGTATTTTCTTCGTCTTCCCCACACAGCGAGCAACGAGAGGGCCCCATAAAGCCTCTTTTCCGAAGCCTATCATCGGTCAATATTCTCTGATGGCAAAGAAGCCAGCAAAAAGAGTCAATTTTGGGGATCGTTGTCTGAGACCAGATCCCCTGCCAGGGCTTCGGATCAGGGGGGACATTAGGATGCAGAGAGAGCTGTCTATAACCCTGCGAAACTGAATAACGCCCAGGGATCGGACCCCATCCCCGAGTGTCTGCTTTTCTGCTATTCAAAGGGGCTTTGCCTTTTAAGAGGGAAAGAAAGGTAGCGTAATCTTTGGAAAGGTTCATAGGCACCTCTAATTTTTCCCATCTCTGCCAATCGCCATTCTCCCAATGTGATATGTCCCACAGAGTTTTAATACCAGCTCTGTCCATCCAGTCTTTCAACAAAACCAGGGAGCGATCATCAGCTAGGGGATCACTGCCCATAATGCGATCATCCCAGATTTTAATGCGCTTGCCATTTCCAGGGATCCAGTGCGCATGTAGTTTAATTAAGGCAGAAGCTTTTTCGCACAGTTTATGAATCATCGTTCCGGAGGTTGTATTAGGATTGTCCAGGCAGCGTGTTCTCTGCCCACGGAAATATTTTTTCCACAACGCTAGCTGAGCCCAACCCGGATTTGGGGCAATTATCCTCCATAACAGTTTTGCACCCAATGCGATATTTTGCTTACTGATATTCTTGAAGTTCAATCCGCCTTCCATTCTGGGCAAGGAGATTATATCCCAGCTTAATAGGGGGATTCTCTTCTCATTTGCTTTGCCGCCTTTCCAAAAGAAATTTCTTATGTATTCCTCCATTTTCCTCGTGATGCCAATAGGAGCCATCATAACTGCAGCCTGATAAATGGGAAGGCTGTTCAAGACAGCTTTTATAAGCACTGTCTTGCCTGCTAGATTGAGCCAATTGAAGCCCCAGGATTGAATTTTAGACTTAAATTTTTCCAACAGAGGCAGCCAGTCTCTGCTGAGAGCCCTTTTTTGGAAGACAGGGAGCCCCAGATACTTGAAGGATGACCAAGAAGAGGTGGCTGCAAAGCCGAAACAGCTGGAAATGGCTTGGAGCGATCTGGCAGTAGAATTCCAGCAGAAGATATGACATTTGCCTTTATTGAGGCTGCTTCCTGAGTCTTCACAATAGGCATCCACCACATCTTTAAATCTTTTAGCCAAGGGCAAGGAGGCAGCACCCAGCAAGAGAGAGTCATCTGCGAAAAGCGCATGGTTTATGCTTTTGACACCTCTTGTGATGTTCAATCCCATTATTTCTTGATCAGTCTGCTTTTTATTCAAAAGGAAGCTGAGAACAGAAGCTTGGAGGACAAAGAGCAAGGGGGAGAGAGGACACCCTTGCCTCAGCCCTCTAGAGGCTTTGAAGAAGTCAGTGGCCCTCCCATTCACCAAAGGGGCAATCCAGGGCTCACTAATACAAGCCTTGATCCAGTTGATAAATTTGAGGCCAAAACCAAATTTGTGCAGGACATCCAACAGAAATCTATGTCTCACCTTGTCAAAGGTGCTTTCAAGATCTAATTTGATAACCATTCCTTTCTCTTTCCGGGTCAAGCTTGAGTGAATCACCTCTTGGACCAAGATAAAATTGTTCACAATCTGTCTTCCTTGAATAAAACCTCCCTGATTCTCAGGAATAATGTCAGGAAGAATAGTTTTCAGTCTGTTTGCGATCACTTTTGTTATCAGTTTGTAGCCTATATTGCAAAGGGAGATAGGACGAAATCTGGTGAAGGAGTTGGCGCCTTTTTCCTTAGGGATAAGGGCCAGGAAAGCCGAATTGGTGCTTCCCCCAATTTTCTGACAAGTTTGAGATTTCCGGACCATTCTGCATAAATCTTTTTCCACAATCTGCCAACAATTCTGCAAGAATCTGGCAGTAAAGCCATCTGGGCCCGGGGCCTTATCAGGCTCCATAGCAAAGAGGGCGGTTTTTATTTCATTATTAGTGACTTCTGCTTCCAAAAACTGATTCTTTCTGACAGAAATCAGAGTGGGAACCTCATTTACTAAAGTTGAAGTATGCCCCAGACCCTCTTTTTCACTATACAAATTTTTGAAATGAAGGAAAGCAACGTTTTTTATGCTTTGTATATCTCTGTGTTTGATGTTCTCTTCCTTGATTTCGGAGATGGAATTGAAATTTTTCCGAGCTTGGGCTTGCTTGTGAAAGAAGGATGAGTTCCTATCTCCTGCCTTGAGCCAAAGCCTACGAGATTTGATCCTCCAATACTCTTCCTCGGCCGAGCTTGCTTTGAGAAGTTTTTGCTGAAGTTCCGCCTCCTTGTCGAGAACTTCTTTTGTGATCTCTTCATTTTCCGATTTCAGATGATGAATCTCGAGACATTCTTGGATCTTTTTCCTTTCCACTGCTGGGTTAGGAAGGGATTTTACCCAAGTTTTCAATACAGCTTTCACTCTCCTGAGTTTTTCCTCCCAAACAAAGAAGGCAGAGCCGTTGACTGGTTGCTTCCAAGTATCTTTTACTAATTGCATAAAGGATTGTTCCTTGACCCAAAGGGGACTGAATTTAAAAGGGATAGGACCTTGATCCATATGGGCCAGAAGATCAAGTTTGATGGGTCTGTGGTCGGATACACTACAAGGGAGAATATGCATTCTAGACTCTAAACCAAGAAGAAGAAAAGCACTTTGAACAAGAAATCTGTCTAACCTTGCAGCAATATGTCCCGGACCGAGTCTTTTATTGGACCAAGTGTACTTGCCCGACGAAGGTTTGATGTCGATCATGTCCCAATCCTGAAGCAGGTCCTCAACCCATTCTCGCGCCGGATCCCTTACAATGCTTCCTCCACGCTTTTCAGCCAAAGATAATGTGAGATTTAGATCCCCTGCAATGATGATGTTCGCTAAATCTTCAGAATCTGCCAAACTTCTAATGGAATCCCAACAGATCTTTTTCTCTCCTACGCTGACTGGAGCATACACGTTAAAGAGACAAAGGGTCTCATCTGAATCAACGTGTTGCAGCTTTGAGAACAACCAATGGGTGTTGGCGACCTCTTTAACCCTTGAGAATTTGTTTGCGTTCCAAAGGGTGCCCAGGCCTCCTGAGGCACCACGAGCTGAGATAGCTTGCCCTTCACTTCTCTGCCACAGTTTTTTGCCGATATGGAGGAAGGCCTTGTCCTCCATTTTAGTCTCCTGGATGAGGAGTATATCAGGAGATTCAGATCTTATCAGGCTTTTGATGGTTTCTTTTATTTTGCTCCCCATACCCCTACAATTCCAAGAGATAATCTTCATCACTTGCTTTTTGAATGGAGAGCTCCTTTAGAGCTCTGGGACTGATTTCTGGTCGTCTTCGGTGTTTTAGCCAAGAGTTTCTCGAGGGTTGGTTGGCTTCCTTGGAGTTTGTCTTTATAAGTCTCCTGCTCTCTTTTTTCACGGGCAGATTTTCGGCCTCTCAATGATCTTCTAGCCGAGGTTTGCGAATCTCCTATTTCACCTTCTTCTTCTGAGTCCTCCGAGCCTTGCACTTCCTCAGCCTCTTCTGTGGGTATCTCTTTCATTCTGTCTGCATTACTTTCGACTTGCTTTGGTCCCGAGGGGGGCTCTTTGTGGGGCGATCCTTCTTTCTGCATCTCTATTTCTTGGGTGTCTTCTATTGCTGAGCTTAACTGTATAAATTTATTTCCTTGTTCTTCCATGAGAGGTGTTTGAAGCCCAAAGCCTGCCTGGGGAGCTTTGCCATTGGAATTACCAGTTCTAGGGGCTTTGTGAGCAGTTTTGGTCCTTTTGACCTGAGTCCATCCTTCCTCCTTGCCTTTCTCCGCTTCACTATTTTTTGGACAGCCTCTAGCAAAATGACCATAGACATGGCATTTCCTGCACTTGAACGGAAGCTGCTCATAATCCAGCTTTTGAACATGCGTCCAACTTCCAACCCTAGTCTTTATTGCCTCAGGCAGATCGACCTCAAGGTCAACTTCAACACAAATTCTGGCACAGTCGTATTGGTCTTTACTGTTTGCTCGATCAATGAATTTGCCCAAGGTGTTTCCGATGTGCTTAAGAGACTCCCAGTTCCAACAATGCACTGGCAGGTTGGGCAACCTAACCCACACAGGGACGGCTGTGGGGACGTCAACTGCTGGATCAAAGTCAGGCGTCCACTTATTGAGATACAGCCCCTGAGGGCCCATGAAATAGGGACCGTTACGGAATATCAGATCCTTATCATCCTTTTCAGAGAATTCAAACAGGAAGAATCCCTTCCCCAGAAAATATGAAGTGACTCTGCTTTTAATCAGCGGCGCCCAGTTCCTTGCGACCCAGCTCTCCGTGGTTTTGGGGGAGGGCCAGAGTCCAGTGAACTGTCCAACCAAAGCACGCTCAGCCAAAGAAAGGGCGACCTGAATCGGTCTCTCAGGAGGGAGCGAAATCTCAGGGATGTCATCCAAACGTTTCACAAACTTCGCAGCCTCGGTCGCTTTCTTCTTTGGAAGAGAATCCAGCAGTTTGATAAAAGCCTCAGCATCAGAAAGGGGGGGCGACGATGACTCCATTGAAGCAGCCTTAGCTCGATCGAATCGAGCTCACACAAATCCCAGCGGACATAGTCCTTCAAGCCTGCACAGAGAAGATGCCCCTGAAAATTAGCAGAAAAGCAAAGGGCCGAAGCACCGCGAAGGAAGACCAGAGCGCCTCGCAGGATCAAAGCGCCTCGCGGGAGAAAGGCAAAGCCCTCCGAAGCGGCCACAGGGCCGAGGCGACGGCCTCAATCTCAGAGGATCAGCTGCAGAGCGGCGTGCAAGCGCGCGGTCCGACTTGGTTTACTTGTTAATGATGTTTCTTAGTTTTAAATATGGTAGTTTCATTAATTTCTGTTGGTTAATGCTATACATTACTATTCAAAATAAGCTTGTTTACACCCAAGCAAAAATTATCAATATTGGCAGTTCTCTTCTTACATCTAAACATAGGAAATCATGTTCCTTTTGTGTGGATCATTCAGTGCAGTTTCTAGGAATAGGCAGCAATGGCTATCATATGCCCAATCCCCTAGTGGCTTGGGTGAAGGTGCAGAAGGGCCATCAGGAAGTGAGAATCTAATATTAGATGACAGTCATTGGAGGTAGAGCTGAAGAATGCTATTCAGGCTGAGGACTATGCACGAGCTGCAAGACTTCGTGATGAGCTGGTTGCTTCATGAAAACAATCAAGCAGGTATTCTTGCTGCCAATGCATGATTTTACAAAGTATTTGAAAAAGGTGACCTGAGTGCAATGGGGATGATATGGTCCAAGGGAAATAATATGCACTGCATACATCCTGGCGCTGGTTGTATTTCTGGGTATGATATTGTTATGGAAAGCTGGGAGTTGACTTTTGGACCTGAATTGGATCTTCCACTTCAAATTGAGTTACAAAATGTGGAAGTCTACATCAAAGGAAACCTTGGTTTTATTACATGTTTAGAGCTTGTGCGAACTAGTGGCAATAACTGGGGCAACAAATATCTTTGAAAAGGTTGATGGAAACTGGTATATTTGTGTTCATCATGCTTCACACATTGCCTCCTAACATTGCAAGTCATGTTTTGTATAATTTACCTGAAGTTGTCAAATTTACAATTCTCATTGAAAAGAAGCTGATATGTCTTCCTTCATCAATCTTTTCCCATTGGTTCTAAGGAATTGGATCTGTTATTTTTGTATCGTATAGATGCACAATATCAAATATCAAATATTACGATGTTTCCCTGGCCATACCTCCATAACATTGTGGTTTGGAACCCAAATACTTTATTTATGGTCCTATTGGTTATTTGTATGGCATAAAACAGAAAATCAGATGTTGGAAATGACCTCAGTTATTTAGGCGATTGGCAATAATAAGCTATTAATTTGTTGCTATTTTGAATCATCACTGAATAACTTTAGTGGCTGATATTCTTTCTTTTTCAATTCAGGGATTGGGATATTATGGTGATTTACTGATAAATATAATTAGATTTTGCAGTTGAACTGTTAAATTTATTAGTGACTGCTCTTTGGCTCCCGGATCTGTGAATCTTGACATACATGTATATTGACTTGTGATATAATATGGGATTGGGATATTATGGAGATTTACTGACAAATATAATTAGATTTTGCAGTTCAACTATTTAAATTTATTAGTGACTGCCCTTTGGCTCCCGGATCTGTCAATCTTAACATACATTTATATTGACTTGTGATTTTAAAAAAAAGTTACGGCTATCATGCTGTCAATTTCTTTTGTTTTTTTATTTTTCTGTAGTTTTCTATTGACAAGGTCAGAAATATACAGCCTATAGGCATTACAGAAATGTGTACAGTATATACAACAAGCACATGTAGTGCTACACTGCTACAATATGCATCTACTTACAATCAGCCTTAATGGCATGTATTCAGATGATGAGATTGGAGACATGGACTAACGACAGCCAAACTGTAACTTATTTATACATAATTACAATATGTCATAGGTAATGACAAATGTCTTTGGTCCCAAATTTTTTTAGGAAGGAGGATAAATCAGGCACTGCCTATAAGGTTTAAGTAACTGGACACTCAATGTAGTTACTGCTCCAATGTGGTACCTGGACAAAAATCAGTACATCAGTTTCACTGATTTCCTAGATTTATGTCTTCAACCTCAGGTCTAAATCTAGTTCTGAGCTTGCTAGACCTCTACTGTAGTTATGCCAGTTGCACTGCTGATCTGAGTCATCTTTTTGATTGATCCTTGCAGTTCCTGCTGCATGGCTCCTAGAATTTTGGACTAACCCTGCATATCCTTCAAATCTGTCATCCTTGTTTTTAGGTTTTGAGGAGACTGAAACAGAGTCAGAAACAAAAATGACAAATTATTAAGATGGGCACTGAAGTGGAAAGGAAAGTCAAACAATAAAAAATTAAATACACATACATGCGCGCACACACACATTGGCTGAAAAATAAAGCAAGATGTTCATCAAATCAGGGAAGATATTGGAGAATTTTCTAGGAGTTCTTGGTAACTCAAATTGATAATTGGATCAGATACTTTCCCTGTTTGTTAAGGAGGTTTTTCTTTTTTCTTGACTTTTATAGCAAAAATACATTAGAAGGCATTCTAAGTTTAGATGCTCTACATCTATTACTTTTTTTAGGTCATTTAAGTAATCTAGTTAGTAACCTCTTCAATCTTGATTACAAAATTGAAGCATATTATAAGGATGCCAACACTTGACGAGTTCAATGTGTGTGCACATGTAAATAAAGAACATGAAACATTAAGAGGAAACAATTTTCCATGATTTCATATTTATGGTTCAGTAACGTAAATTTCTATTAATGACCGTCTTCCTTTTTTCGGTATTTAGGGCCAATTAACATTTTTCATATTTATGGCTCCATAACGTAAATTTCTATGAATTACCATCTTCCCTTTTTTCAGTTTTTAGGGCCAATTAGCATTTTTCCTAGGTTAGTTTAGTGTTTAGAAGGTTTGTACTGGAGTTAGGCTTTGTTTATTCTTCCTATATTTTTAAAGTTAACTTGAAAATTTAACATGAAACATTAAGGGGAAACACACTTTCATGGTTTCATATTTATGTCTCGGTAACCTATATTTCTATGAATGATTGTCTTCGTTTTTTTCAGTTAGTAGGGCCAATTAGCATTTTGGTTTGGTTAGGTTGTCAGGTAAGTGTGCAGAAGTCTTTTACTTCAAATGGCTTTGGTTTTTTTTTTTCCCTATTTTAAAAAAATAAATTTGGGCAACGGTTTCCATGGATTTCCAACTTTTCCATTTGGAAAACATATCTAGACGGAAATGAGAAAGGGATTAAAGGTTTCCCATAACATTTGTTAGTTTCATTCTAAAGCTAAACATCTAGGGTTAGTATTCTATGTCTAATAGTTATGATTTTGGTAAAACATCTTCAAAATTAATTCCACATTATTGTTTCCCATGTTAAATATAGAGTAGTGGTGCTAGCAGTCAGCCGACTGAACAAATAATACCCTTCTATACCTAGTGCCTTCCCCTACTTGTTTTGCGATGAGATTTGGAAATGACTATGCAATCTTTAAGTGTCATGGGCTAAGGAAAATATATGGAGTTGTGTCACTTGTTTAACAGCCTTGCATTGCAAGCCTATGCTTTTAGGATCATGCATCCTGACTTAAAAGCAGCACGTTGTCCGAAGGGGAAGGTCTTGAATTTCCATGCATATATGAACCTTCCATTTCATCATGTGAATTGATTCAGCTTTCATCTACTTTTAGGGTCTCTAAAAGGAGACCCTAAAGGTTTGATTTTGGCAGCAACTGTGGTAAAGCCTTTCTTTGGCAAATCCCTTAACTTTGCACTGTTGGTTCCCAGATATGAGTTTAGAGTAGGGATTTCTTTGGCCAATCCCTTAACTTTGCACTGTTGGTCCCCAGGTACAAGTTTAGATAGCCATTATGGGTAGCTAGCTTTCCATGTCTAGCAACACCTTTTTGAGTCTCAACATTTAGGTTAGATGGTCAACTTTGCAGAGTGGAGTGGGGTGTTGCCAAGGTTTGATTGAATATCATTTGGTTTGAAGATTCGTTTAGACTACAATTACAAATATGTTCAATGCAACAGCTCAAGGAAGTAGTGCTCGTTTTGAAGTAAATTAGCAAATGAGTAGTGCTGGATGGAAATCCTCATGGAATTGGAGGACTTTCCATAGTAAACTCAAAATTATAGAAGATATCTTGGCTAAACCTATTTAGTGTTTATGTTTAAGGCCAATACAATAATATATTTATAGTATATTATTCAGCATGTCTCGTACAAGTTTAAGGCCAAATACAATAATATACTTATAGTATATTATTCAGCATGTCTTTTACAAGAATTGATCATAGACCCCAATTGACCGTGACAAATGACAATACCCTAGGTATATTAATCAGCATGTCTTTTACAAGAATTGATCCTAGAACCCAATTGACTATGACAAATGACAATATCCTAGGTGGGGAACATAACACTAGACCCAATTGACTATGACAAATGAGTTGTAAGGACAAGTTATGGTACTATGACAAATGACAATATCCTAGGTGGGGAAGATAACACTAGATCCAATTGACTATGACAAATGAGTTGCAAGGACAAGGTATGGTACTAGACCCCAATTGACTATGACAAATGAGTTGTCAGAAGGATAAGGTATGGTTCTTTGGAAATTAGTATTTTGAGTCATTATACATAGAGTTATCTTGGAAATTAGTATTTCAAGTCATTATACAAAGAGTTATCTTAAATCCAAGTATAAAATGTATTTAATTGTTTGAAAGGTGTTAAAATTGGAAACTGGGGCCAAACTCCATGCGGGTCATCTTATTTATGGCAACTGATATTTTTCTTGGATCCCTCTCATCGAGAACTGTAGAATTGATCTAAAGATCATCCGATTCCGGTAAGTATTCATGGAGTTATGAATTTATTTGTGTTATAAGACAATTCGTCAAGGTCAGCCAGCGACCAAATAAACCCCACATGTGCTCAACGTTTTAGTATAAAAGGAGATGACTTAATAGTCATTTCTACACACACGTCTATCTTGTTTTCTCTCCACTTGTCTTGGGTTTTAGTGGAAGAGAAGTGGAAGCCCTAGACTCTAGAAGAAAAGAGGCTACCCTAGCCACAGTCAAGAAAAAGGAATACGTTGCCCTAATCTAGAGGATGCAATCATGAAAGAGAAGCCCTAACGCTATCTAGAAGGAAGCCTACAACCCTATACGCTGGTCCCTACCAAAACGCAGTCAAGGAGGACATTACCATGCCCTAGCCACAACATTAGGAGGCTGCCCTAGACAGTGTGGAAGGGTTGTGTGGACAACATATTGAGCAGGAGTCTTAGCCGCTGTTTGGAGGGGTCCAAAGTGTTGGAGAAGGGGCCGAGTTCCCTTGTTATCATGCCGCAACAATAAAGGACTGTTGGAAGGGCAGTCGCAGTCATAGCACTGATTTGTGGGCAGTTTTAGTGACACATTTATAGGGTTGCAATGAGGGACTGCTAACAGCAATTGGGAGATGAAGTTTGGATGCTGAGAGACCTAGAACAGACCTCCTAACTAGGCCGCAGTCACCTCTAAGGACATCAAGGCAAACATGGGTATTTTCCCTATACGTTAGGCTAGTTGGTGTGCCCTAACCAGACTAGTACATGCATAGAACCCTGGGCAGAAATCAGCTGTAGCATGCGCATGCAACATAATTGAGGGCTGTTTGTGGACTGATGGATAGATGCATGGGACAACAAGGCAACTAGTACAACAGTGCTAACAATGTTGCACGAAGCGGGAGCGAAGCGGAAGCGGAAGCGGAAGCGTCATTTTCCAAAAATCTAGGAAGCGAAGCGTCCGCGGAAGCGTCTGCTATATATATATATATATTTATATTTTTTTGCATTTATACTCAAAACAAACATCCCAAATACCAAATTAATTGTAGAAGACATGAAAACATGCATATTTTTGCATAAATCAAGATAGATATGGCATCCATGATTCCATTGTAGTTACTAGTATGTACAACAATCATCTATATTCTAGCTATTACAAACATACATCAAATTTTTAAGCATATTATAAAACATAAAACATTTA
This sequence comes from Pinus tabuliformis, assembly GCA_031772625.1. Classification (NCBI taxonomy): domain Eukaryota; kingdom Viridiplantae; phylum Streptophyta; class Pinopsida; order Pinales; family Pinaceae; genus Pinus; species Pinus tabuliformis. The sequence continues at coordinate 281,809,170 of CM062812.1, forward strand.
AGCATATTATAAAACATAAAACATAGAGCATATTATGATTTATCTAGCAAGTGAGCAACTGTCAACATTTGTCATGTCCAAAATTCAAATAATAATGTTTACAAAATATGTCACTTGGTCACCGCCAAGCCAAAAAGGTTCAAAATTCAAATTCACAAGTCTACAAGTCTAATGAGTAATCTATGACAAAAAGTAGTAGATTGTGAATATATCTACTAATCTCTCCTCCTTCCACCACGAATAGAACGTGGTGGCGGGCCTCCACGTGGTGGCAATGAAGAAGATGGTGCCTGTGTAAGTCATGGCACTGAAACTGATGAAGAAGAACCCCCTGCTATTGGTGTTGAACCATGGAACCTAGGAACCAAGGGACCAGATGGGGGTGGGGGTGGTGGCATATCAACACGGTCATCATCATCCTAGAATCGCTCAAAAAATTCATGCAAAAAAAAAAAACACTAGTTAACAAAAAAATTAAAAACATGAATTAGAGAAATGCTTTATAAGGGAAAATTGGAAAATTCATACTACAATGGACATACCTGGATAAGAGCATCCTCTAATTGCTCTAGTCGCAACACTCCATCCTCCAAATTGGGCTCCTCTGGATTCTTGTCCCAAATCAACAAGTCTTTATTAGACTTTGCATCTTCACAGTAATGGGACAACAATCGCAAGTTGTAATGAACATAAACCAAGCTCTCTGCCCGGTCTAAACTCAACCTGATCCTTTTAACACTGTGGATGAAAGAATAAGAGCTCCAACACCTCTCTGCAGAAGAAGTGTTTACCACCTGTGATAGCACCCGCAATGCCAAACTCTGTAGAAGTGGAGTACCCCCTCCATGCATGTTCCACCACTCAAGAGCAGAAAAAGTCTCTCGATCTTTAATTGCATGCATGCTCCCAAATGGACCAGTGTTGAGCGTATAGTTGCTCACCTGTCTCCGTACCAATGCAGCGTCCTCCTCATCAGGGATTAATTTACTCAATGCAGCCATATATTTTTCGTGAACCTCTTTATCTTGGTGTGGTTTTCTCCTGCTTCCCCCCCAGGTGCTGGTGTTGAAAGCCATGATGGATGATAGTATTTAGGTGTCAAAACATATGCTAATGCATGCAATGGAATATTTAGCATTTCCCATCGGTTTTGCACCTCTACACGAATATAATTGTACAAGGTGGTATCTCTAGGCTCAACAATGTCTTTAATCTGCCCCAACATGCTATCCATTTGCTCATACACCTCCCCAATTACTGGTCGATCTGAATCTGCAAACTTGATCATGTAATAAATTGGTTTGGTGAATTGCAAAACATATTTAACCTGTGACCAAAAGTAACTGTCAAGAACAGTGTCCTTGACTGCATTAGCACCATCTGTGTCAGTGTTAATTTCATCCCATGTTTCAGCACACACCAGATTAGTTAAAGCTTGTCTCACCTTCACTAGCCGCCTAAAGGTGAGGTAATAACTAGCAAATCTTGTCTTTGCAATTTTAAGCAATTGCAACTTGGAGTAAGTGCCATAGAAGTAGTTTACCCTTGTATGCCCTGTGATGAATTTAATGAGCTGCTTCCCTTTCCTGTAAACCTCAGCAATCCACCCACAATCTTTGTGTTTCACAATATCATGCATCAAAAGGTTCAATGTGTGAACCAGGCACCCAGACCAAAAGATGTGTGGATGAGTACGCTCAATAATTTTTCCTGCTGCCTTACAATTTGCTGCATTATCTGTGATCACTTGAACCACATTATTCGGACCAACATCTTTGATTGATTTCAATATGAGATCTGCAATATTTTGTGCAGATGCAGTGATGGAGGAGGAGTCATGACATGCAATAAATACTGCACCACTAGAAGAAACACCAAGAACATTTATCAAATGTTGGTTTCTAATATTTGTCCACCCATCTGATATAATGGATACCCCAGAATCTACCCACTCATTTGTAAAACGTGTCAAAGCTCTTTGAACCTTAGCTTTTTCTCTTTCTAATAACACTGTTCTAGCTTTCTCATAGTTGGGGGCCTTGTATCCTTTTGGGGCTTCATTGATGGCCTTTACCATTTCATGCCAATAGGGAGAGCGAAGCACATTGAATGGTACACCGCAAGCACAAAGAAAATGGACTATCTTTCCATCCACATCATCCCTCCCAGCAACATTAAGGAAATCCCCTATTGTTCTTCTACCTCCAGAGCTTGCAGAAGTACCATGAGGAGATGAGCAACTACCAAATTTAGAGGTTGCACTTGATTCAGAATGAGTTTTTGTTTCTTGTTTTTTTGTTGTGCAGCCATCTCTATTTGGATGTATTTTCTTCTTTCTTCAGTTGAAATGTTTGGGCAAATTTGTACCCCCACAGAACCCTTTTTTTCATCACTGTCCAGCACCCCACAAAGATGCCTCCTCAGACGGGTATATGAACCACAATATGGTTTTCCTCCATGACAACCATGAGGGCACACAAATTTGTAAGATCCACCACCCTTTCCCCCATCAAGTTTGGTCACATAGTTCCACAAGGGTGTTGATGTAGCTTTCCCATTTTGTGTTTCAGTGTCCCCTTCAAGTTCATCCCCTTCCTCTTCAAACCCTTCCTCCTCATCATACATTGGGTCACTACTATTAGGACCATCACCAATGTCCTCTTCTGTTTCTTCCCTTCTATTCCTCACCCTTGCCATCATTAAAACCAAGAGTGGAATGATACATAGAAGCCAAAAGAACACCATCTTGGAATATGGATATAGGTGGTGGACAACGGCAACCTGTAAATAAAGGAGCAAGTAGAAACAATGGGAAAGAGTAGGAGAGGGAGGAGAAAAATACAAATTTTTTTTCAAAAAAACAAGGGAGTTTGGGGTTTGAACTTACCTCTTTAGCTCTTGTAGATGAAGTCCTCCAAGCTCCTCCTCCTTCTCCTAGCTCCTCCTTCTTCACTCCTCCAAGCTCTCCTCTCTTCTCCTCTCCTTTCCTCTCTTCTCTTCTCCTCTCCTCTCTTCTCTTCTCCAACTCTCATAAACTCAAAGTGAGAAAATGAGGAATGAATGGGGGCTTTATTCTTTTCATTCCTCACCTTAACCTCACCCTAACCCACCCCCTTAAGGTTGAGTTAACTTAACTTTAAAAAAAATTTAAATTTTTTTTTGTTTTTCTCCCTTGGGCACGCCCCTTTCCGCCGAAGCGTACGGAAGCGTGCGTGAAGCGCACGCTTCCTGCTCCGAAGCGCCACGCTTCGGCGGCCCGAAGCGTCGTACGAAGCGCGCTTCGGAGCCGGCGCTTCGAAAATTCCAGGAAGCGCAATTTTTTTTACGAATCGCGCTTCCTAATTTCCGAAGCGCGCTTCGGAAGGCGCTTCGTACTGCGCTTCCGTACGGGGCGCGCTTCAGAGCTTCAGAGCGGGGGGGGGGGGGGGCGCTTCGTGCAACACTGAGTGCTAATATATATGGGACAATTGGGCTACATGGTGCTGCCCAAAATGTTGGGACAACACAATGATGGGACAACAATGTCATTATGGACAACAACTATGTTGGGACAACCCTATGACATAGGACATCAGTGACATTGTGCAGCAGCTATAAAGTGGGACAACCCTATGACAGGATAACAGTGACATTGTGTAGCAACTGTAAAGTGGGACAACAGCTATGACATGGCAGAAAAGTGGGACAATAGCTGTGACATGACAGCAGCAAACATGGACAACAACAAGCATGGTGCGGCATGGCAAGCGTGGACAACATGGATAGTTGTGGCAAGCATGGTGTTGCAAGCACATGAGACATGTTGTATGACAACATGGTTCAACAATGGCACATGGGACAACAGTGCAACATAAGGTGTAGCAGTCATGAGGTCTAGTTGTGTGATGATGGTGCAGCACAGTGAGGTACAACATGATGACGAGATGCAACACGATGATAGGTGAAGGTGTCACCTTGGAGAATCAGTTGAAGCAGCATGTCTTCAACTGATCTCATGTATCATCTTCTTAGAGATGATCTATGCTCTTATCTAGATAAGTCAGTGTTGACTTGTGTTGTAAATGTACTCTCTCTCTCTCTCTCCTGAACTATTGAAGAACATATAAGAAGAGTTGATCAAGGGTTTCCCCACATTGGGGTTTGTCCTTGGCTAGCGCCACATCTTGTGTCCTCTTGTCTTGGCTTGTCTTCTGCGATTTATGTTTATGTTCTATCTGTAGTTTACTTTAATGCTGATGTGATTGCTAATATGGAAAAGATATTGAGCTAACTGTGAAAATTGAAATAAATTGCTCTAAGCATAGAACATACCTAAACTTAATATGGTATCAGAGCTGAGGTGAAGACAAAGCCCAAACAAGAGTGAAAAAGCAATCACCGAAGACAGTTGGGAAAGGACAAAAGGATCAATGGATTCCTCATCCCTCTTCAAATTCACCAAGAGTGAAGTCAAAGTAGAGTATATTATCAGAATGGCGCAGCGAAAGCTTCTAATGGCCTACCTACAGATCACTTCAATGGGAAGTCCAGATCTCAGGGTGAAAGGAAAGGCAGATGCCTTGCTTACAATAAGTTCAGCCATTATGCGAAGGAGTGTCCGAATGGCAGGGACACATCTCTTGATGAAGATAACAATCATTCCAGGGACATCTTCAATGATCGAAGGAATGACAGGTAATGCAGGTCATCAAGGAAACAACCGACTCTTCAAGGAAAGCAAGGAACCCCAGGTATGAAAAATCAAATGTTGTTTATGATAAGATAAAGAAGCGTTATCTTGTATTGGCCCTCTCCTTCAAATTCTGTGGGAATCTGGCTTATTGATTGTAGTGCTTCAAGGCACTTCATCGGATAGAAGGGTGATCTGTATAATTTAGTAGAGATGGAAAAAATTGTGGGATTATACTTGGAGCTGATGCCACCTATCCTAGAAAGGGTGTAGGGAATGTTACCCCTCAATTGAATGAAGGTAACTCAATTCTTTTACAGAATCTCTCTTATGTACCTGATCATAAGAAGAACTTGGTGTCCATTTCGGCAATGGAAGTCGAAGGTTTCAGGGTGACATTCATCGATGGAAGGTACGTTTGAAAATAGAATTTTCAAAGATGTTTTTTTCTCATGGGTTCAGGGTTGGCAATTTGTATCAAGTTGCAGGATGGTCCATTGGGGACCATGTCAATTGACACATCTCATCTATAGCACCGAAGGTCTATTATGGGGCCCTACCCGATGTGAGTCAGATGGTGACAGGGATGCCTGAATTCAAGAAGAGCATGAAGGTACATGTTTGAGATGTATCGCAGGAAAATCTTACAAGGGGACCATTCCCCTCATGTAGCTGGTCCATAGGTTTGGAACAATCCGAAGAGTTTGAGATTCATGATCGGGAAGCTCTTGTATACAGGGGGAAGAAAGCCCTCTATGGCTTGAAGCAAAACACCCTAGGCGTAGTATGAGAGGATTGATAGCTGTCTGATGAAGCTGAGATTCAATAGGAGTGAAATCGATCCAAACCATTGCCCGAAGGTTGTGGATGATAGACCTCTCATACTGACACCTTCTGAGGACGACCTATTTTTGACTGGTGCAAACCCTCTCATTTGTAGAAGTAAGAGGGAGTTGGACTCTGGATGTGGAACGGTAAACTGCAAGCTCGTGACTACCTCGAGGATCTTAACTTTCAGAAGTTATATGGTAGTGATGCCGGACCAGATTTGGGAAATACCTCTGAGTTTCATAAACTCATTCACGTTCTTGGTGAACTTCTGTCCGGACATATGATTTGCAGTTAGTATGATGAGCTCATATATGGTTGAGCCTCACTGGATTGGTGCCAAGAATCTTTTGAGATGTCTTCGGGGCACAATCTCTCATGGATTGAGATACACTGCCGGAAATATGAAGCTGCATGATTGTTCGAATGCTAACTAGGCAGGCAGTGTGGAGGATCTCAAGAGCACTTCTGAGTGTTGATTCTCTTTGGGTTCTGCTCAATATCCTGGATGAGTAGGAAGCAGAAGACGGTTGCTTTGAGCACCGCTGAGATTGAATACATAGCTACGAGTATGACCTCGTGTGAAGTTGCCTGGTTGCGGGAGCTCTTCAGTGAGTTGTTTGTACACATGATGGATACCATTGTGATCTTCTGTGTCAACCAGGGGGGATTCGATTGTTGAGGAATCTCGTATTCTATAATTGCTCCAACATATAGACATCAGATACTACCTTATCTGGGATATGGTACGTCGATGAGCGAGGAGGCTCCATCTCATTAAGACTGATGTACAGGTCGCAGACATTCTGTCTAAGTCCCAGGGAAATGTCCAATTTGTGACTTTCCCGAATGACTTGGAGTCGTTAAGAGACCTTCTTATATGGGTCCTGTATGTTGCATGCATTGAGCTCTGGGAGCTCCGAGGGGCTTGGGGTACTTATTAGAGCAACACGCAACCATAGGGCGACTCACCTAATGGTGCGTTGTGTACAGGGCGAATGGCTCAGCCTTCCCCTGTGATACCCCGAGACGACTTAGGGACAAGATGAATGGTTCTCCTGTCGAGGCATCCTACTCATGCAGTCTGAGACTTATGGGAAGTATCTCTCATCTGGCCAATGAGCAGGGAAATGAGGTTAGGGACCATAGTAGTACTATCGATGGACACATCGTTGTATCTATCGTACTTCCTATGCTAGGATGACCACCATTGATCTGGGATCAATGAAACTGATCTGGGATCAGTATGAATGGTTTGAGACACTCTCTTGTGATATTGATATGGGATTAGTGAAACTGACTTTGGGTTCGTAAGAGTGGTACGACACACTCTCTTCAAATGGAACTGACTTCGGGTCAGTAGAGAATGGTACGAGACATTCTTGATCAATTCTTCTTCTTCATGGTTCAGCAAAACAAAGCAGAGTAGAGCAGAGCAGAGCAGTGCAGGGCACTGATGGCAGAGATCGTACAGTCGGACATATGGATCAGCGGATGGAGTTCTCCCTAGTTGAGAGGGAGTGTTAAAATTGGCAAGTAGGGCCAAACTCCATGTGGGTCATCTTATTTATGGCAACTGATATTTTTCTTGGATCCCTCTCATTGAGAGGTGTAGGATTGATCTAAAGATCAATTGATTCCGACAAGTATTCATGGAGTTATGAATTTATTTGTGTTATAAGACAATTCGTCAAGGTCGGCTAGCAACCAAATAAACCCCACATGTGCTCAATGTTTTAGTATAAAATGAGACGACTTAATAGTCATTTCTACACACACTTTTATCTTGATTTCTATCCACTTGTCTTGGGTTTTAGTGGAAGAGAATTCTAGGAGTGGAAGCCCTAGACGCTGGAAGAAAAGAGGCTACCCTAGCCGTAGTCAAGACGAAGGAATACATTGCCCTAATCTAGAGGACGCAATCATGAAAGAGAAGCCCCAACGCTATTTAGAAGGAAGCCTACAACGCTATACGCTGGTCCCTACCAAAACGCAGTCAAGGAGGACATTACCATGCCCTAGCTACAACATTAGGAGGCTGCCCTAGACAACGTGGAAGGGCTTTGTGCACAACGTATTGAGCAGAAGTCTTAGCTGTTGTTTGGAGGGGTCCAAAGTGTTGGAGAAGGGGCCGAGTTCCCTTGTTACAATGCCGCAACAATAGAGGGCTGTTGGAAGGGTAGTCGCAGTCATATCACTGATTTGTGGGTAGTTTTAGTGACACATTTATAGGGCCGCAATGAGGGATTGCTAACAGCAATTGGGAGATGAAGTTTGGATGGCTGAGAGACCTAGAACAAACCTCCTAACCAGGCCACAGTCACCTCTAAGGACAACAAGGCAAACAAGGGTATTTTCCCTATACGTTAGGCTAGTTGGTGTGCCCTAACCAGACTAGTACATGCATAGAACCCTAGGCAAAAATCAGCAGTAGCATGCAACCGAATTGAGGGCTGTTTGTGGACTGATGGATAGATGCATGGGACCACAAGGCAACTAGTACAACAATGCTAATATATATGGGACAACTGGGCTACATGGTGCTGCCCAGAATGTTGGGACAACAATGTCATTATGGACAACAACTATGTTGGGACAACAACTATGGTGGGACAACCCTATGACATAGGACAACAGTGACATTGTGCAACAGCTGCAAAGTGGGACAACCCTATGACATAGGACAACAATGACATTGTGCAGCCGCTGCAAAGTGGGACAACAGCTATGACATGGCAGCAAAGTGGGACAACAACTGTGACATGACACCATCAAACATGGATAGCAGCAAACATGGTGTAGCATGGCAAGCGTGGACAACATGGATAACTGTGGCAAGCATGGTGCTGCAAGCACATGATACACGCTGTATGACAACATGGTTCAACAATGGCACATGGGACAACAATGTAGCATAAGGTGCAACATTCATGAGGTCCAGCAGTGTGATGATGGGTGCAGCATGGTGCATCACGGTGAGGTACAACATGATGACGAGATGCAACACGATGATAGGTGAAGGTGTTGTCACCTTGGAGAATCAATTGAAGCATCATGTCTTCAACTCATTTCATGTATCATCTTCTTAGAGATGATCTATGCTCTTATCTAGATAAGTTAATGTGTTGACTTGTGTTATAAATGTACTCTCTCTCTCTCTCTCTCTCTCTGCTGAACAATTACATATAAGAAGAATTAATCAAGGGTTTCCCCATATTGGGGTTTGTCCCTAGCTAGCGCCACATCTTGTGTCCTCTTGTCTTGGCTTGTTTTCTGCGATTTATGTTTATGTTTTATCTACAGTTTACTTTAATGCTGATGTGATTGCTAATTTGGAAAAGATATTGAGCTAACTGTGAAAATTGAAATAAATTGCTCCAAGCATAGAACATACCTAAACTTAACAAAAGGTCTTTGCTTGTGCAAGTGATTCATCTTGCTTATGATTTGGGTGGCTTGTAAAATGTCACTTAGCTTAGAGGTACATAGCTTAGAGGTACATTATTACAATAGTACAAGTTAACATGTGTTTTAAAATAGTATTTACATTTTTAACTTCTGTTTTCTGTTTGTGTTCAGTGTGAAATGTATGTTTAATAAAAAGTCTTGGTTTTTGTAATTCTGATTGTTTTAATATATATTTATAAACATATATTTATATATATTTATATTTACCTCGAAAGGCGTTTTTCTATACGGAGTTGGAGTGGGAAAGCATTGTTCACCCCAACCCCCAACCAATTAAACCTGAACAACCAATCAAACCAACCAAACCAACCAAGAGTGAGAAAACACTGTTCAACCCAACCAATCAAACCAACCAAGAGTGATAAAGCACTGTTCAACCCAACCAATCAAACTTGAACAACCAATCAAACCAACCAAGAGTGAGAAAACACTGTTCACCCCAACCAATCAAACCTGAACAACCAATCAAACCAACCAACCAAGAGTGAGAAAACACTGTTCACCCCAGCCAACCAATGAAACCACCCCAACCAACCAATGAAACCAAGGATCCCAACCAACCAATGAAACCAAGGAGCTTCTTCAGGAGTAATCAAGGAGCTTTAGGAACTTTATTTTCGTTCTCCTCGCTCCAATAAATACTAGAAAAATCACCTGGTGGTTTCCCATGCGAATGTTTCTCGTACTTTTCATTCTTGTTCCACTCTTGTTCTGCGAATGTTTCTCGTTCTTTTGTCTTGTCCTACTCTTGTTCTGCTGGCCACCTCCCACCTCCTTTCGCATGTTGCTCGTCCTTTTCGTTCTTGTTCCACTAGTTGCCTCTTTTCGTTCCTGTTCCGCTGGCTGCTAATGGTCAAAACTTCTCATCTTCAACTTGAACCTTCATATCTCATAGCAACAAGCGAAAATAGGCTCCCAAAACAGGCGAAAGAAAGGGAAAAAACAAGGAGCATAATTGGGCAATTTGGAAGGATATTTAATGCTTTGATTCTTCAAACGCTTTGAGATACCTTTATGTCGTTGAATTTGAGGCCGGACATGTCGATTATAAAAATGCAGGAGTTTGGGTATTCTTTATCATCCACAGGAGTGGAAGCCATGACCTTTGTGTTACACACATAGGAGTGCGAGTTTGAGCATTGAGCAACTTCTCTAGATCGTCTAACACGCTGCGCAACTGATGCACGGTGCTTAACAAAGGCTCCATTGCTATTCTTCAAATATCTTGCCCTGCAAGAAAATACACTCATTATCCCATAATTTTTAATGGCCGAATACATTATTTTCCTGTAAACTTGATGACAAAACTTCAAATTCCAAAATTTGCAAATATATCTGAAAACAACCACATAGCTTACCAGATCTTGAAGGACCATATCTCTTGCACAAACGCCTCCAAAGAATGAATACAAATTACCCTTTGGAACTCAATGAGGAGGGAAGAGAATCTGAGAAAATACATAGGATGCTTTCCCTCCATTCTGGAAGCATCAAGGATTCTTGAGTTGCTTCTGGAACATTTGGGTAACCTTTCTCTGAATTTTTGACAAGCATCGCAAAACTTCAAAACCCCCAAGCATTGTAGAACTTCAAAACCCCCAAGCATCGTAGAACTTCAAAACCCTAGTGAGGGACCAGTAGATCAGTAGGGATGTTAGAGTTCGCAGAGGCATGGAGCCTGATGTTGGAGGAAGGAGTATCCAAAGAAGAGGGGTGTGTTTTGCAGGCATGCGTTTTGTTGGTGTGGTTGAAGCGGTTGAGGATTTTTGAAGCAAAGTTAGCATGGACATGGATGGTCCACAAAGAGGGAGTTGCCGCATTCGTAGTGAAGTCGTTAGCCACCGGTCATGTTTCCCTGATACCTTACAGGAGGGATTTTCGTCGCTCCAAGTTGGATGATGCTTGCAAGCAACCTGTGCAAATCCCTTGGGCATTTTGCTCCTGATTGCCAAAATTCGTTAGTTTTCAACAACTGTGGACTTCTTGGGCATATTGTTGTGGAGCGCACCACGAAGTCATTGTGCTGGAATCGCAGGGAGCCTGGTCATGTTGCAAGTATTTGTTCTAATGGTCCCATTTGTCACACATGCATCAAATCCAGGCATTGTACGACTCCATAGCTCCCACCTGTAGACATTAGCTTCTGTAACAATTGTTACAAACTGCCACCAGTGATCCCACTTGGACACATAGTTTCCGAGTGCAAGAATGAGAAGGCATGCAACAACTGTCGCAAGGCTAGGCATCTTGCTTGTGAATGCATCTTGGTACATCATTCCCTGATAAATAGGTTAGGTGCCATTGTCAACCTGAACCAACAGAGATGTTAAATATTTAGTATTTCAAGGTCTGTATTTTTTCCTGATAGAATAGTTCTGTTGTTTATTGAAAAGGCGAGCTGATTCAAGTGCTATTTCTAGAATATATCTAGACGTAGGGAACTCATCTCTTGTTGCCAGATTGGAATAAGTCTAAACCGCTAATCATGCATCAGAGTGGTGTGGCTAAAAGGTTGGCCTTCCACAAAAGAGGATCTGTAATAGTGTGTTAGATTCCCAAGTATAACCGTTACAATAACACATATTTGATTCTCTATATTCCCTACACAGAGCAATTTATATTATCTACGTTATTATTACTTTGGCCTCCATAAAACAGACAATGGAAAACTTCATCTCGCCCCTAATTTCTTAAGGTAACTTTGATACTTTTTATTGGTAGTTTCGTCTCTTTTTATGAAAGGAAGACCTCTGTCAGCGTTTGCCGAGGGTTGGATCGTCAGATTGAAAACTCCCTATGGATTCATGATTTACTCCAAGAACTTATTAAATTGAATGGGGTCACGAATTAGAACAATCATATGAACCTTACATCCCTACTTTATGAATAGAACTTTAGTGGGTAGTGAAGGTTGGTGGCACAATAGGAAATCACCCCAAATGGTGTAGATTCTTGTCAATATTTTGAAGTCTTTTGGCTTTTCATTGTCCTACTATTTGACTAGAGGGATGCCTTCTCTCTCACTTTTTGCCGAACCATAAGACAAACTAATCTTCCTAATCTGTTCACCGTAGCATTTTGAAGCGTTTAGAACTAATTTGAATATGGGTTGTAGCATCTTATCTCCATTAGGGGACTTTTGAGGTCTAAAATGGGCCTCCTAAGAAAAATGTACAACCAAAATAAACTTTATAAGAACCAATAAGATTCAAAATGATGATTTAAACCATGGGGATGATTCACCATTTTTCAACTCGTATTTTCAATTTATCTCCCTAAGGTTTTATTCAAATTTTGAGCGGAAGTACTCGTTGGATGTAAAATTTAATTCCTCATCCAAAGAGTAACCATGTTGCATACTTTCGATAGACCCTGCTACACGAAAAATGAGAAATACATGAAAAAACGTGATTGAAATTGCATTTTTCATATATTTCTCAGTTTTGATGTAGCAAGGTCGATCGAAAGTATGCTAAATGGGTACTCCTTGGATGAGGAATCAAATTATGCATCCAAAGAGTGTTTTTGCTCAAAATTTGAGTAAACCCATAGGGAGATAAGTTGAAAATACGAGTTGAAAAAAATAGTTTTTTTTTTTTTTTTTGGTTTTGGTTTCCCCTCTAAAATTTGATGATGTCATCTAATCTTATTTTATTATTTCCACTATTATTTTATAATTTCTTTAGGAGGCCCATTTTAGGCCTCAAAAATTCCCTAATGCATTATTCACATGATCTATTAGACATATATATTCAGTGATATTTTGACACAAATGTAATAGGGATAATACTGCATCTAGTAGAACTGAAGCAAAATACATTATGTTTTGAACTTTAGTGCTTGTTGTCTATATCTAAGAAGAACAATTGTGACGAGCATAAGCAAATGTACAAGAAACATGAGGGTCTCCATGAAGCTTGGAATGCAAGAAAAACTCCATGGAGACCCTCTAAAAATATGATTTTTTCCTCTTCAACACCCCTAGTGCACTAGCAAGGAGAGTTGCAATGCTTCATAGGTCTAGAAAAGAGAATTGCAACATTCCAACACCTTAGCAAAGGAGAGTTGAAGTGGATAGGATTGATAGAGAAAATGGATAATAGTGGAACAGATAAAAAAATGATCAGAATTTGAAGATAAGAATGAAAGGAACATATTAAACATGGTAAAAAAAGTGTTGAGATACATCTAACCACACTTCAAAGCCATCTATAAAAGCAATGCTCCCCATAGAGAAAAGGGGAGAACAAAAAAAAGAGATAGGTAAATGTTGTCGAAATGAGTTGTGGTGAGAGGAGGATCCAAAGGCAAGGAATGTAAAGGATACAACCTTGTAAGCTCAATTAATTTAATATAGAAATCACTCTTCCCCCCACTAACATATGTTGTTTTCGCAATTGTGAATATATGTTTTTGGATTATTTTTTGTATTAATGATAATGTGGTTTCTAGGAAGAAAGATCTAGTGGATTTATTTCTTTTGTGGTTTATTGATCCAAATTTAAACAGGAACACAACAAATTACAGATATAACCACAAACACAAAGATGCAGCAGAAATAAAACTTCATTTCATTGATATCAAACACTGAAATATGCTTACAAGCAGAACGGAAATAAGACTAGCTCGAGTGATGGTAGCTTATCTCTGAGAAGAGATGTGGCGGCTACATGCCTCTAAACTATGTTACAATGAGGCTTAAGGGCCTATTTATTATTGGAAAACATGAGAAAACCATAAACAACCAAAACACTAACTCCAAGATGTAACACCAAGAGTTTGTGGGCCCCGTTGGGGTTAGTTGGGTAGCCAACTTACCGGGGTCATAACTTGGTCATATTATCTTCATTGGGCGTGTACGATACCTTGTTGGAAAGGTCTCTCTGATTACTATAAGTTTTGCCACATGCCCCTGCCTATAGCTACGGGCTTGCTGTGGACCTAAAAAAATGTCGTTTAGGGGGTCAAAACTGCTCTGGAAGTTCAGGACCCGAAAAACTGCTAACAATAGTAAATGCTGAAATACACAAGTAAACAATGAAACTGACGAGAAGTCTACGTGGGATAGGTGGGTGGCCACCAATATCCACCTGGATCATTTCTCCTCCCTTAGGAAGTAATGGTCCCCATTGCGTGCAAAGCCTCCATGAGGTGAGGAAATTTCTGTGGAACCTAGTCCTTGGTGAGCCACTTGCCTTGGTGCAGGAGTTGGCCAGCTTTGACAATCCGATATAGTTGGATCTTCTACTGGCGAGTGTTCTTGAACTGTATGTATATAATTCGATCAGTTGTGGCATGTTCCATGCAGTTTGGATTTAACTATGTTGGTGTGCGCTGTTCTGCAATGTATGATGTGTCTAGTAATGGTGGGAAGTATGGTCGAAGGAGATCCACATTGAACACGGGGTGTAGACCAAGGAATGGGGGAATGCTAAGCTCAAAAGCATTGTCTCCCACAACCTTGGTAATGGTGTAAGGACCATATCAGAGTGGTTTGCGCTTCCGATGGGCTTCGATAAGGTGTTTTTTCTGCAAATGCAACCAGAGTTTGTCGCCCACCTGAAACTTGTGTGGCACCCAATGTTGATCATGCTGCGGCTTGTACTTGGAATTTGACTTCTCTAGGATGTCATGAACCTGCTGGCGGATGTGTTGGATGCGTTCAATAAATATGGTCGCTTTATCCACTTCAGACGATACATGTGTGGATTATGTCTGTGTAGTCGCCTGAGGCATGGCAACATCAATCAAACACAACGGTTGAAATCCTAGACCCACTTGAAAGGGACTGTGACCAATCGAGCTATGGAGAGCTCTATTATAACTGTGCTACACATATGGAAGCCTCTCATCCCAGGTTTGAGGATGCTTGGAGTTGTACATGTGGAGTATGTGCATTATCATTCTGTTGACGACCTCTCTCTGACTATCAGTCTGGGGATGGAAGGAAGTCGACTTGGTGAGTTTGGTGTCCAATAGTGTCCAGAGGCTTGATTAGAATGTGCTCAGGAACCTGCTATCCCGATCTGATATAATGGTTTGTGGGATCCCAAAATGGAACCATACTCGTTCAAAGAAGAGTCTAGCAGTGTTTATTGTGATACTCATCTTGTAGGCTGCCAATACAGCCATCTTAGAAAATCTGTGCATGACCACAAATACACATTCATTACCATGTTTGGTAGAAGGGAGGTCAGACATATAGTCCATGGAGATGGATTCCCACGGCTGGCTAGGAGTAGGCAGAGGAGTGTACAGGCCTTGCTTCTTAAAGGATGGCCTGGCGATGATGCAGGCAGTGCAGGATCTGATATATTTCCCAACCTCCAGTCGGAGTTTGGGCCAATAGAAGTACTTTTGTATTACAACCATAGTTTTCTCCACCCCAAAGTGTCTTGCGATCCGACTATAGTCTGCTTTGCAAATTAGTTTGGCACGCTTGCTTGAAGGAACACAAATGTGGCCCCAGGTAGCACAATAATGCGTCCTAGAGGTGGAAATTAGGAACTTTCTTCCCATCTACTAGCATCTGGTATGTGGAGGTGAACTCTGGATCATTTTTGTATAATTGCGGCCATCCAGAGGTCTTGTGACCACAAGAATTGAGAACAGTAGCGAGTGTTGCAACTGGGGGCCGGCTGAGGCAGTCTGCAACATGATTGGTGCTGCCCTTTTTGTATTTAATGTTAAAGTGGAATTGTTGCAGATATGTAGATTGATGAAAGGAGAATTTGTGGGTAAGGCAAAATCCCCTTTCATGTACAAATTTCGATCCTGAGGCCTGTGGGTTATGGCCCACTAACTATCGGAAGCGTTATTTGATGTGTTTAAGCCTCAGAACCCGGACCACAACACTTTATCGGATTTTCCTTTAAAAATCCAGGACCATTCATTTAATCGGAATACACAGGATTACACGGGAAAACCCGCAGCCGAACCATAAGGCTGGACTTCAAAAGTATACACCCGCTTCTATAAAATCTTCGGGTTCACACCTTCCAGCCTTTCCACAACGCTGCTCCGAACTTCGAAATGTCGATACCTCCGATCTCGGGTCGGTGCTATATTCCCTATTGGCGATATCGCGTAATTGCATATCGGCACATCGGCATTCCTTCGTCTACCAGCCCTTGACCTTCCCGAAATGCGCTCAGCGATCATATCTAGACCGTTGATCTGGCACTCGATTTGACGATTGCGATTACATCGCATATCACCATCGCTTTGGATCTTCGGTCACCGATCAAACAATCCTCCGCCATTGATCTATACTTAGTGGATCCAACGGTCCACAATAATCTCAGGTGGACAAGTAGCATGGAGAATACCTGCCCGAAAAAGCTGTTTTCTCTCTCTCCTCGGCCTGCTACGTGTCGCTTGGCTAATGGAATTGGGTGGTCATGCAATATTACCACTTACCACCTTTGCCTCGCCTGCTATACCACTTTTGCATATAAATCCGCTAATGCGATATCAATTCCTCTGTCTCTGCGATATGATCCTGTCTGTTGATCATATCGATCCAATAGCTCCTGTGCATTCTCATCCGTTTACTCCTCAATTTAATATTGCTCGCCTTCGATGGATTTCTGCGTTAAAACACAATTCTGCCACCAAACTCTGTCTATATACGACATCACAATTAATTCGATATCTTTGGTTTATGATTGGATCGCTATCGATCCTTACAGTGATCGATGGTCGATCAAACCCTACAATATGGAAACGTTCAGCCTATCTATGAAATACACACAGGCTATCTATACAATAATACACAGGTGCACAATTCAACACTGAACACACTATTTCATTATACACAACATGATTACAAGCTAAGGCATTTCAGCCTTAGAACAAGCTCCCTCTCGACTACATTGTATCTATCTCTGTTACACAATTTCTATTATTTGTTCTCTCTATATTCCTCTCTGTCTACGCAAGTTCATGTATATAAGCAATATTGGATCGGATCATTGGAAGGATCCGATCAAATCCACTCCTTGATTTCCTCTCACAAATATCTCAACAAGCCTTAAATCTCTCTACAACTCGCTATATGGATATATATGAATACATGACAGATTACATTAATATTTAATTAAGTCCATCAAATTACTCTGTTTTAACAGATTTTCCTGGTTTTGCTCAGATGGTCCATGTCCTCTCGTTCTTAGCTTTGGATTCCTCTTTTGATTAAGTGGGGGTCAGATGCTCCTGCATCAGACTTCCGAAGCACAAAAGTTTATGACCTCCTGGTCATATGCTTCTCCTTATCCTTAACAATTCTACCCACATCCCTGTGGAATTGCCTTTATGATCTTCTCTGAGCTGCATCCAAACCTTTGCAGTAACAGTCTTCCTCTGCTACACGATACCTCACCAAGCTTTCTCCTGAGCGTAGTCTTTTGGCATCCTTCTGGTTCTCTCCTCCGGAACCAATTGAGCACTCCATGCTCTAGGCTGCTGCAAATCTTCTCACCTTCCGTTGTCGTTCGTTGCACGACAGTAAAGACCATAACTCTCCTGTCTTCAACACAACTATACCTCTTCTCCTTCTACTTGCACTCTTCTTCTTTTTTGCAGGAAATCCTTTCCCTGCTCTGATACCACTTGATGAAAGGAGAATTTGGGAGTAAGGCAAAATCCCCTTTCATGTACAAATTTCAATCCTGAGGCCTGTGGGTTATGGCCCACTAACTATCGGAAGCGTTATTTGATGTGTTTAAGCCTCAGAACCCAGACCACAACACTTTATCAGATTTTCCTTTAAAAACCCGGGACCATTCATTTAATCGGAATACACAGGATTACACAGGAAAACCCGTAGCCGAACCATAAGGCCGGAGTTCAAAAAGTATACACTCGCTTCTATAGAATCTTCGGGTCCACACCTTCCAGCCTTTCCACAGTGCTGCTCCGAACTCCGAAACGCCGATACCTCCGATCTCCGGTCGGTGCTATCACGTAATCGTATATTGGCACATCGGCATTCCTCCGTCCACCAACCCTTGACCTTCCTGAAATGCGATCAACGATCATATCTAGATCGTCGATCTGGCACTCAATCCGATGGTTGTGATTATATCGCATATCACCATCACTTTGGATCTCCGATCACCAATCAAACAATCCTCCATCGTTGATCTACACTTAGTGGATCCAATGGTCCACAATAATCTCAGGTGGACAAGTGGCATGGAGAATACCCGCTCGAAAAAGCGGTTTTCTCTCTCTCCTCGGCGTGCTACGTGTCGCTTGGCTAATGGAATCGAGCGGTCATGCAATATTACCACTTACCACCTTTGCCTCGCCCGATATACCACTTTTGCATATAAATCCGCTGATGCGATATCAATTCCTCTATCTTTGCGATATGATCCTGTCCGTTGATCATATCGATCCAACGACTCCTGTGCATTCTCGTCTGTTTCCTCCTTAATTTAATCTCGCTCGCCTTCGATGGATTTCTGCGTTAAAACACAGTTCTGCCACCACACTCTGTCTATACACGACATCACAATTAACTCAATATCTTTGGTTTATGATTGGATCGCCATCAATCCTTACAGTGATTGATGGTCGATCAAACCCCGCAATACGGAAACATTCAGCCTATCTATGAAATACACACAGGCTATCTATACAATAATACACATGCGCACAATTCAACACTGAACACACTATTTCATTATACACAACATGATTACAAGCTAAGGCATTTCAGCCTTAGAACAAGCTCCCTCTCAACTACATTGTATCTATCTTTGTTACACAAGTTCTATTATTTGTTCTCTCTATATTCCTCTTTGTCTACGCAGGTTCATATATATAAGAAATATTGGATCGGATCACTGGAAGGATCTGATCAAATCCACTCCTTGATTTCGTCTCACAAATATCTCAACAAGCCTTAAATCTCTCTACAGCGCGCTATATATATGAATACATGGCAGATTACATTAATATTTAATTAAGTCCATCAAATTACTCTGTTTTAACAGATTTTCCCAGTTTTGCTCCGATGGTTCACGTCCTCTCATTCTTCGCTTTGGATTCCTCTTTTGATTAGGGGGGTCAGATGCTCCTGCATCATTGACCACTTATGATGACGATGGTTCTGCAACTTCCCTTGTGTCTGTATAAACTGAAGAGGTCGATGATCAGTATGGATGACCGTCTCCTTCCCCAGAATGTAGTGCTTCCATTTTCAACAAGCATGCACGATGAAATACATTTCTTTATCATAGGTGGGGTACTTCCGAATTGTATCAGAAAGTGTCTCGCTATGATAGGCCACTGGATGCTCGTGGTGAGTGAGGACTATACCAATAGCATAGTCTGAGGCGTTTGTCTCGATTTCAAATGGTTGTTGCAGGTTTGGTAGTGTGAGTACCGGTGCAGAGAAGAGGTGACGCTTCAACTCAATGAACACCTTCTGTTGGGACTCGGACCAGGAAAAATTTTCTTTTGCCTCGCCCTTAGTAATCTGACTCAAAGGCCAAGTGATATGGGAGAATCCCAACATGAACCTCTGATAAAAATTTGCAAGGCCCAAAAAGCTGCGAAGCTCCGTTAGAGTGGTCGGGGTTGGCCAATCTTGAATGACTTGGATCTTGGTCGGGTCCACATGCACGCCACACTCATCTATGATGTACCCCAAGTATTGGACCTGGCTCATGCCAAAGGTGCATTTCTCCAAGTTGGCACACAGTTTGTGTTACCGAAGGGTTTGAAGGACCTGCCGAATGTGTTGCAAGTGTTCTTCCCAACTCTTGTTGAAGATGAGGATGTTGTCCAGATAAACCACCATAAACGAGTTGGTGAAGGGCCACAAGATGTCATCCATTAGCCTCATAAAAGTAGTGGGGGCATTTGTCAACCCGAAAGGCATAACCAACCATTCAAAAATGCCTTCCTTGGACAAAAAGGTGGTCTTCTATACATCTGTGGGCTCTATTAGAACTTGGTGATAACCATAGTTCATATCGATCTTGCTGAAATACTTGGCCCCCTTGAGTTGGTCCAGCAGGTCATCAATCCGTGGGATTGGATACATGTTCCTGACAATGAATTTTTTTAATGCCTGATAATCAATGCAAAGCCTCTAGGTTCCATCCTTCTTCTGTACCAGTACAATC
This sequence comes from Pinus tabuliformis, assembly GCA_031772625.1. Classification (NCBI taxonomy): domain Eukaryota; kingdom Viridiplantae; phylum Streptophyta; class Pinopsida; order Pinales; family Pinaceae; genus Pinus; species Pinus tabuliformis. Next base: position 281,829,273 of record CM062812.1, read on the forward strand.
GGGCTCCCACAAGGCAAGGAACTTGGTCGGATGAGCCCTGTTTGCAGAAACTCATGGATTTTCTGCTTGATCTCTTCATTTTCTAGAATGGAGCAATGATATATCGACCCGTTGGGTAGAGGTGCTCCGGGAGTTAGATAGATTGAATGCTTGACCTGACAATGCAAGGGCACCCTTGTGGGTGAGGAGAAGATGTTCCTGTATTCTTTCACGACCGCGTCCACCTGCTTCTGCTGCTTGGAGGAACCCTTCCCAGGGGCCATGGACGTGGCTACAACTTTCCCCTTACTTTGAGAGCAAATTAGAAAGAAAACAAATTTCCCATTCTGGGAGATGGCCTTACTGCATTGCTTAACAAAGATCAAAGAGATGGCGGTAGGTGGGGCTACTCTGGTATCCTGTATAACTTAGTACCGAAAGAAATAATAACAGAGCGAGGGCTAGAATCATATGCAACATTCCACTTCCATAAGTATGGTTGTCCTAATAATATATCACAACTTTCAAGAGGAGCAACATCACACATTACCTCATTTGTGAAGAGCTTGACGCTGTAGGGAAGGTGACATTGTTGGTTGACGTGGAGATCTCTTCATTGGTGAAGCCACCTGATGGTGTATGGCTGCGGATGTGTTGTAGTCGGTAGGACCAGCCGCTTCACGACCTCTGCTGAAATGAGGTTCTTTTGGCTCCCGCTGTTGACAATAGACTGCAGCGGAGAACCCTTCACCCACATTTGTGAGTGGAATAGGCGCTCACCCTCTTATGGATCTTCAAGCTCAATCTTCTGGATCTTGGTGGTGGCCACAATGGCACGTCAATGATTCGCTTCCCTTTGTCATTACCCTTGTCGGGTTATGACTCAGAGTCGGAACATGTGCCAGATTAGGAAGCCTTCAGCTCGACCACCAATCGCTACTTGGCCCGGCACTCACTTGTGTTGTGAGTGGAGATCTTATGGAACTCACACCACTTTCTCATGTCCTTCTTTGTTTTCATGGTGTTGTTCTTTGCTTGTGGATTTGACGGGTTATCCTGGGTCACCCCACCTTGGCTTTGCCCTTTGCTGTACGGTTTGGGAGCACCTTTCCTTTACTTCGGATTCGCAGATCCGAAGTCTCGTTTTTTCTGTTTAAGCTTCTGCTTAATCTTGACAGCATATAGATACGTTGTGCCAAGTGAAGAGATGTCCAGGAACTCCATCTCATCCTGGATGTACCTGTGTAGGCATTCGCTATACTTGAGTACCAAATGTTTCTCAAAATCCTCGATACCCAACTTCGTGCGAAGGGTGTGAAAAACATTGGTAAAATCTGGCACGTCTTGGTCCCTTCCTTGTCGCAGTGTGGTCCACTTTATATATTTATCCTCATAGCTATTGACAGGGTAGTACTACTCCTTGATGGCGTCCCAGAATGAATCTCAAATGGGTGCGGCCGAAAATAGTGAGGGCGTACTTTCATCCTTCTGCTCACAGTAGGTTTCCCACCAATCCTTGACGCGGGGGTGGCTTTGAGAAGAGCAAAAGTAATCTTTTCCTGATTGGAAAAATCATGAACAAAAAGCTATCCTTCTAGTAGATTTAACCATTTATCTATGGCCTCTGCATTTATTTGACCCTCAAATATGGGAATGTCAAAGTTAAATTGTACCTTAAAGGGTGTGGCACTTCCATGTAGCTGCTGGAAGTAGATGCGTTGCCCCTGGGTAGCCGCTGAAGGATCTCGGAAAATTTGTCCATCATCGCATTCCTTCGTCGCTCGAGGGCTTCTTCGAGCAAGAATTTGATAGGATCTCCTGCGCCCCCCCGGTCTTTCTTTTCTTTCGCCATGGGAGGTCGTCGGGATTTGCGACGCTAGTCTTACAAAGGTTCGACCAGTGCAAGCCCTAACTCCTTATATTCCGACCTCGTTGGGGACAAGCAAAGAAAAACAAAGAACGAGCAGTCTTCTCTGATACCATTGATTTGAATTTAAACAGGAACGCAACAAGTTACAGATATAACCATAAACAGAAAGATGCAGCAGAAATAATACTTCATTTCATTGATATCAAATACTGAAATATGCTTACAAACAGAATGGAAATAAGACTAGCTTGGGTGATGGTAGCTTATCTCTGAGAAGAGATGTGGCGGCCACATGCCTCTAAAATGTGTTACAATAAAGCTGAAGGCCTATTTATTATTGGAAAACATGAGAAAACCCCAAACAACCAAAACCCTAACCCTAGGAGATGTAACAACAAACGTTTGTGGGCCCTGTTGGGGTCAGTTGGGTAGCCAACTTCCGAGGGTCATAACTTGGTCATATTATCTCTGTTCAGCGCGTACGATACTTTGTTGGAAAGGTCTCTCTAAGTACTACAGGTTTTGCAGCAAGCCCCTACCTATGGCTACGAACTTGCTGTAAACCTCGAAAAAATGCCGTTTAGGGGGTCAAAACTGCTCCGGAAGTTCAAGACCCGAAAAAACTGTTAAAAATATTAAATGCTGAAATAAACAAGGAAACAAATGAAATTGATTGGAGGTCTAGGTGGGATAGGTGGGTGGCCACCAATATCCACCTGGATCATTTATAGAGAAAAGGACTCCAAGCACCAAGATCTCAAGAAGCTCAACCACCTAAGGCATCAAGCATCCACCTTCCAAGATAAGTTGCACCCACTACCCTTTTTTTGTTTATTTTAATGATGCATGCATGTTTGTCATTTCAGTGGGGTTAAGTAGATCTCTAGTGCACCATTTGTCATAGATCTTGAGTAAGCTTGTGGGTAAATACTAAAAAGTACTTCGTTACTACAAAGAAAATAATAAAGTTATGGAAAATGGTGACTACTAAAGGATGGAAAGCCCCAGAAGAAGGATATTTTGATGACACTAGAACCCTATGACTGCTGCAAGTTATTAACTGAATACTTTACAAGTGGATGCTTAGCAATAAGCTGGTGCTCTTTTTTCACATGAACTTCGTTGCAAGATGAATCACCTAAAGTATTGTTTAGCAAAGAAGGGGATGCCTGAGCTTAGAAAGGTGAGCTTGACGAGGAAAAGGAAACTTAAATAATTTGTTGTGAGAAATTCATGTGACACGATAGTTGAAATAAATGAGGGTGTATTAGAAAGGATAGTGGGTTGAACTCTTGCATGTGGTAACCTTATTAAGTAAAGAATTTTATAGCTACAGGTAAGTATCGGGATATTATTCTATACTTATTTGTGCTATAAATATACATGATTATGGTGTCTATACTTATTTGTGCTATAAATATACATGATTATGGTGTGGAGGTGAAAAATCATGTGAATGAAATAACTTTTATATAAAAAGGCTATAAAAATTCTATTTTTCTTAATAATTGATAAAGTAAATGTTGATATGCTAAGACTGGGAGGTTATCAAATTATTGAAAGCTAATGTAAGTGCATTGTGTATAGCCAACTGTGCAAATTTACAAAGAGCACGATAGCATTGCAAATGCAAATGAAGAACGAAGAAGCAACATGGAAGTTAGAGAATGAAATGCATGAGACATACCTAAAATTGATTTGATATTTGGATTTAAACAAATTATTGTATAAATGATTATGTGCACCAATGACGATGAAAAATCCAAGGGGATGGGGATGGGAATGTAATACCCCACTTTTGATCCTCAATTTAGTATTGTGTATGCATATGATAAACCAACAAGTGTAATTTGTAGTTGAGCATTCAATGTTAATAAAATACAACAGCAATTATGTTCTTTGATTATTAATTAATATTGTTTTATTAAGTCATGGGAAGGTTAGTGACGATGAAAAATCTAAGGGGCTGGGAATGGGGATGGGAATGTAATACCCCACTTTTGATCCTCAATTTACTATTGTGTATGCATATGATAAACCAACAGGTGTAATTTGTAGTTCAGCATTCAATGTTAATAAAATACAACAGCAATAATGTTAATAAAATACAACAGCAATTATGTTCTTTGATTATTAATTAATATTGTTTTATTAAGTCATGGGAAGGTTAGTGCATGAAGGAGGCACATGGTTCTCTGTAAGGTTACGTGGGCCCTTCATGACATGCAACTAAATCTTTACCTTTTTTCCTTGCAATAGAACTATTATTCAATTAAAGTGTTTGAGAAGAAAGCTCAAATGTTTCTAATGACATTTACATTATCGAGAGCCAAACTATTCAAAGTTTGTCTTACTTTGTGAAATACCATATTGTTGGAGAAATTGGGAGGTTTGTCCCTAATAAATTGCCATGAGAATAAATTAATTTGACTAAGGAAATCCGCAACAACAAATTATGAGAGAATTGTGGTTAAATGATAATGATTGTCATTGAGGAAATCTACTACATCTGGTAATTCCCTAAAATCCTAACAATGAAATTTCCTAACCAATATGTTTTGAATCCCTTAAGAGAAGTGGGATAGTGTGAGGGACTATGGAGCAAAGGATGGAACTCCATACATTGGGTTGTGCAGAATGTTGGGGAAGAATGCTATGGATTGAGATTATTGTAAGTGTTATTATTAACTATGAATCTAGGCATTAAGCTATGAAAAGAGAAATTAGAATCAACCATAGGAATATTTCACCCTTTTGATTCATAGCATCAATTTAAGGGTAGTCCCTATTGCAGAGAGAATTATTGCAACATGGAGATTATGGTTGGGTGGAACGTTGATCTTCTGCATTTATTTGGTGGATAATTTCCAGACATACAACTGTTCATAAATATACTTGTTTGCATTTATTTGGTGGATAATTTCCAGACATACAACTGTTCATAAATATACTTGTGCATTGTGTTGGATTAATGTTAAATTCATATAGCTTCTATCATGGATTGAGTCAATTTCCAGTTTGTTCAATTCTTACTACTTGTATTAGCGTGCATTTATAAATTATGGTGTTATGGATAATTGAATGGTTTCACAATCTTGCATAAATCTATATTTCCATGCCTCTATATGGTGATTAGTTAATAATAAAGAAATGATATATGATATTATAGCAAAAATTGATGGAAATTTAGATAGTTAAGAGTACCTCATATCCTCTCAAAGTGCATAGAAGGTATTAGGCACATTACACATTATACTCCACACCTATTCTAGAAACTACAAGTTCTTGCTCGTTTCATGCTCACTAAAAGTATAAAGAAGATGGAAATTAAGAAAACCCGAATGCTTGCCTATGAGATGAGATGCTATGTTATAATACCCACGGCATATGTGCCCTCCTACGTCAATTTCTGACTTCTTAATATCTTACTTGGTAAAAAGACATATACCTAAGATCTTCAACATGAGCTAAAGAAAATTCTTATAACTATGTATCAAATTTTTATCATTCTCTTTTAATTAAATGACTCTTACTGTATTGCCTTTTTCAATCTAAATAGTATCCATTGATTCCCTTGAAAACATAAATAAATGAAAGACATTTTTTTCAATGTTGGTTACTTCATAGCTATCACACAATATATAAATTAAACAAGATTAATCGCTACAATATAACATAGTCTCTGCCTCTATCACTAATTAATTGATGAAGGCTATCCAAAATGTGGAAGAAGCACAATAAAAATGTACTTCCACACTTCACGCAATTACATATCTCATTTAACCTAAGTGTTTTGTGACCAATGGATAATTCATAGCATAGGATATCCACTCTCGCGTAGCAGTATCACCCATTATGTTCAACGGTGCACTGTTGAAGTAGTAATTCTTTAGATCGGAGATTTGGCCTTAATTGACGAGAAATTTGATCAAAAAGTCAGTAGCGTTTCATACTTTGCGTGAGTTAACAGAGATTGAAGGACGCAGAAATGAATGTAGGATTCCTCATCGTGACAACGCCATCTCAACGAGTATATTTTTTTATATTGCGAAAACTTTGGACAATGCTGCCTTGTTTTATCATATAGTTCATTGCACGCCTTCATCCCACTAACATTAACAAGCAAGGCGGGCTCCACGTCAAGTGGAATCAATATTTAATCCACGTCCTTTATGACATTCAGAAGTTGTGCCCTTCCATTTGAAAGTAATAGTTTGTATGAAGGAAAATAATCAGTGTTGAATACGTTTCATATTTGCATTTATTTAGGGTGTTCAAGTTGTATAATTGGATGTGAGACTCCAACTTTATTTACCGATGCAATCAAACACTTTGAAAATAATTCAAACTTTTAAAGATACTTCTCGATCATTATAACCGGTGTAGTAAAAACAATACATTTGAAAACAACAAAATGTTTTGTTGCCTTTAAAAGTGAAAGGAACGGTTAGTAGTTTTAAATTCAATTAGTGTCTGTTTTGATTCCCTGTATCTCAGTGCATTATGGAGTGAGTTATTCCCTGACCCCCTGCAATGGCAAGCCTTATTTACTATGCCATCGAGCCATAAATGCGCGGAGGCAATATATGCCTACCATCGAATAATGTACTTGTTCCAATCCAACGGTGAGCATATATTGCCCCAACTTATTTATGGCTCGATAGCATAGGAAATAAGGTTTGCCCCCTGCCATGGTCCCAACAACAAAATCTTTTGCAAATCTTAGTCCAAATCCAAGGGATGGCTACTACATGAAAGTTGTTAAGCTGCTTTGGACGGGCTAAGAAATAAAGCCCTCAAAGTCAAAGTATGTGTGTTAAAATGATTTGAAAAATAGGGACAACGAATTTTAACCTACTTGATCATAAATGCATGTTAAGCAACATGGGCTCACATTTGCACATTGGACATGATTTGTAAGATCTCAAATGTCTAAAATTTTAATAAACCTAGCACACTTTAGTGTTCTAATTAAAATTGTTTGCAACTAAAAATAATGAACACAACAGGAACTGGAATTGCAACCTCTTATTTGTATTATTAACTGAAGAAAATAGTACATGTCCATACAATAACATTATAGCCCCTGCAATGGCATGCAAGATTGCTCATCAGATGAGAAGACAAGGACACTAAAGCATAATTGTGAACCTTGGATGGATCCACTAGACAAAAGTCTCCGCGGGGTTTTCGTCCTGGGATCAAGCTAGAACTAGCCAAGCCGAGTTCTTAAGAAAACACAAATAGATAGACAACTCAGGATGATCCCACTCTCAGGATCTTATCCCCTCTTATAGGCTTGATGGACTCTCTAGAAATTTTATTTTATTTTTTTTTTTCCCTCAAAAAACGAAGGCAAATACCATGGGCAAATACCACGGTAAATACCATGGATAGATTCCGTCCACTTTGGCCATATTAAGAAAAGGGAATATTACAAATCCTCCCACCCAAAGATTGCTTGCCCTCAAGAAATCCACTTCTATCCATAGTAGAAGCATTTGTACATTGATACCAGGATCCCATACAAACCAGTGTGTTATCCCATGCCTCCATGCTAAATGATCCTGAATGGATCCTTTAATACATGGATCCCAAACAATCCTACGACCAATCCTTCTTTCAATAGATTCTCCTGGATCCCAATGCCATGTAAGTCCTGGGACCTGTGGGTTATGATACCATCTCAGCCCTCTATCAATATTCATGCCTAAGGGCCCAAATTGCAATATGCCCTTGGCTAAGAGTATCCTCTTAGGAATCATCCCATCAATAGGTTCCAACTTATAATCTCTTGCCAATCCATCTCGTGGAAAGGATCTAATGCATGAATGTCTGCACATGGAATAAGTCTACCATGCTGATACTGCTCGATGCTCAACTCATGCTGCTCCACTCGGTTACCCAATATGATCCATTTGGAGAAATCTACCCTTCTCACCCTAATGTGCAAGGGTGGGTTGGTAGTGCTACAAGCCCTATCTATGCACACATGTATATGGTTGTCCCAAATATACTCCTCTTGCTACCTTGTGAGGGAGTTGAGATGTTCCTCTACACTAGATAGCTTGGCCACTGACTTGGCACATACCCCTATGAGCTCCTCAATTTTTTTGTCCTCCTGTAAGATAGTGTCTCGAGCTGTTCAGACTCTCTACTTCAACATCATAAGATTTCATTTCCAGAAAGTCCTCTACTGGCAATTTTGGTGCCCTATTGAATGTCTTTGTACTTGTCTGCATCGGATTCCCAACTATCACAACTCCAACTTGAGCCTTTCACTGGCTCTCTGGGAATGGTTCATCCTGCACATTATGTTTGTCATGCTCCCCCTCGTGATCGTGATCATCATGTTGGTTCACTATTGCTGGCTACTCACTCAAGTCTCCTTGAATGTCCTCTCCCTGGCCTTCTCCACCTGTGGGGAAAATCTGTCATTTATCCTCTCTAGTTGTCAAACATGGATGCACTGGTGGGATACTATCTACACTTGATTGCTCCTATTCTTCATAGATGTCCTCTTGGAGATCTATGGACTCAACTGTACAAGAGTATGCCACATTGTTAAGGGTAATTTCCTCCTTCCTTCCCCCGTGTACTTCTAAGTGCTTGTCAAGATGGTTGATTATCATCGACTTGTAATGCAAGTCTCTTTGAATAACATTGTGTTGCTACTCACCATCTGTACTTGACTCCTCAGATCCTTCATGGGTGCTTTTCTTGGTGCATTTACTTTATATACTTGACTCATTTTTATCAGGGCCGAAGACATAAGCATAATGCAGAGTAATAAGAGCATATGGATTTTTAAAAAGTTTGTTTTAAAGACTTCTCAGGGAACACCAATTTTGCTATAGTGAATAAGGTAGATAAATAGGCCAATAAAACATCTCAAAATAGAGTGTGGTGAAAGATGTATAACAACCTTATTCTATCTATGTGGAAGTTTTGTATGGTTAGTTTTTCCAGTCTACCTAGTAGTTTTTCTAGTTAGTGTGTCCTTTTTCTATAGAATAATTGGGATATATTTCTCCCTTTTTAGGAATTACTAAATTTTTTAATATTCCTTCATTGTGTTTATGGAGATGTTCTCTGTGTCATTTACCCATTGATTCATTTACCTTAGGACCCACCTCTTAATTCTTCCATTGATCAACCCCATCAAAATAATTCCTATGGACCCATTTCATCTTTACAAAAGCCAAATGCTCAAAAGCACCAAACTCCTCAAGTTAAGTCTAAGTCTCCTATGTTTTTTTTGGTCTAATGACAAAAACCCGTCTCAAGTTCTATGTAGGTAGTCTTCATTTTCCAAGCATAGGAAAACAACATCATGTCTTGATGTTGAAATCTTGATTCTCTTTCATTTTTTATGATCATGGAAATCATTGCCCTTTGATTGATTTTAAGAGGAAAAAAATAGTCTAGAAAAAATTCACCACATTTAATAGTTAACCCCAACAAGTGTGCCCCAAATTCCAACATACTAGAGCGACATTAGAATTATGATGTGTATTAGGGTAAAAAAAATTAAGGGAATGATATTTAGTTAATTTTGACATCACAATGGATTTTAGATCTCAATATTAGAAAACAATGTCAAATTTCACACCCAAAGATAGTATTGTATAACTTTCATTAGCCTCAATATTCATAAAATAACAACTATCCTCTCGAGATCTACAATGGATAGTCTCCTTCAAGATTTTAAAGAAAATGATTTTGAAAGTAAAAAATTGATGAAGGCCCTTTCTCTTTTCTCATAACTTTTTTTTATATGAAAGAAAGATGATTGCGAAAAACAAGTGTTTCATTAACAAAAGTTGAATGATATCCCTACACCTAGTCCTATTATCTTCATCCCATTTTATATCTAATAATCATAAACTAGCAATTGCACCAGATGTTGCAAAGGAAACACCATAAGGCAATAGCATATAGCACTAATTAATGCTTGTTTGACAACTATTGAAAGCCAAGAAAATATCAACAAAAGATAAGTACCATGCTACAATGAAATCTTACTACTACTTCATTAAGCCTTATAAATCATGAGACCTATTTTTAAGTTAAATAACTTGTTTGATAATGCCAACATGAATGCCTCATAAATAAAGAAATAGGTCATGATTTTCTACCTTCGAAATGAGAGGTTGTTTTGGTACTATTCCTCCATGTTTCTTCTTGAAATGGGTGATTGTGCTCTAGATTTCCCTATTGTGAGTTGGCTAGGATAAAAAATAAAACAAATAATTTTATCAACTACTTGATTAATAACAAATTTTAGCATATTTCATAATAAAAATTTCCATGGAAACATGCTTTTTATGGCATTACAATTAAAATATACATGATGTGAGGGCTTCCTTAAATCTTCAATACAAGAAAATTGCTAATTGTTTCAACCATTACTTGAATTTTACTCATTTCTTGTCCATGCATGAGTTTTTTCACATGTCTGATCATTTTGTTGTACTCCATACACTACGACTGGGCATTACATTTGTTGCAGGTGTTTCATTGGCCCCCTCATATGTAGATGCATGATTCACAACCTTAAGAGTTGTTGTAGCTCTTGTGTGATCTTTAAATATAACTAATGCATTATTGTGATTTAGCAACATTAGCTCACACTCACCTCCAAACCTGAATATCAGTGAATTCACATTTGCATCGTATGGTAAATCAAATAGGAAAATGACAAGCCTTGACTCCATATCTACAGATGATTTGAAAGGTATACGATGCACCTACCCTGTTGCAGGAATTTAACCCTTGGAATTTATGCTATGACATAGAGGGGCTTTTGAGTTTTTTGTAGCTTGTACAATCAAAACACACGTTGGATCCCTTCCTGCAAAATATACAGAGAGGTTACATCTTTATGCAAGAAGCTTCAATGTATCCCTTTTCTCTTAGGGTATTGCACAAAAACCATGCAAACAAATGCCTTTTGTTTTAGACAAAACCAAGAATCTAAACCTTTCCTCAACATCTGAGACCCATTCTGGCTCTCTGGTTATCAAATTTGAAATCTGTGAATTCACCCTTAACAGATCAACCTTTGTTGTGCAAAGGCCAAAGGCATACTTCTTTAACTTGGCACACTCATCATTACAAACAAGTTGTCTTTGCTCAATAGGCACTTTGCTTGAATGTGACTGCAATGGTTGAAGAGGAGCATGCAATTTATGTCAGTTGTTAGAACTTGGACCCTGTAAACCATTTTTTGTAACCATAATGAAATTTGACTTATAAAAAATATCATAAAATACCTTCTTGTACTACATAAAGGCCCCATTGGAGAGGATGAATTATCATCAAGATATTGTGCAAGGTACTCTAAGACTTAGTAGACCAAATTTACATTTCTTGGTAAAATACTATGGCCAGAGACTTTTTTTTTCAGAGTGTTATAAACGTCAAATTACTACAAAATACTAGCCTAACATCTCTAATATTAATAGGATCTCATTCTATAACCTATCATATTGCTTGCTAAAGCTACCCTTGCTTTGATAAGTCTGTAAGCTAGGATAATGGATAACACTGGATATCATAATGAACACAAATAGGTTCATGATAACATGAACTTATAAAATTCAGTCAAACTATAGTGCATAATAATGAATCAATACCAAATCACAACAAGAATAACGAACAACTTACTTGTCGCTCCAAGCTATGTGAGAGCTTCCTATCTACCCCAAAAGATTTCCTATAAAAAAATTAGGCAAGTACAATGCTCATACACTAGAACACAGAGATGGAAAATAAAATTCCATGAGATATATATTAAATTTTAAGAGAATGCTTTTATGCTTGAAATGTTCCAAGGAGTCACAATTTGTTAGTTGTTTTGGTTATGATTATTATGTATAAAGGCAATTTACATGCTTAAAAAATTTGAACCAACTCATCCATTAATTTGTGTGTCAACCACAAGTTCACCATTATTATGACAAGGGGTTAGCTCAATATTTGTTAGCTACTATGGTACATAAAGGAGATAATGATATGTACACCACAAGATGTAAACTGCAAACCCTTTTGTTTTAATGTGTGGCTCAACAAAATATTAACTGCAAACCCTATCGAATAGGGTAACAAAGAAAAATAGAAAAATAAGTTTTGTGATGGTGTTTTTGCTCGCAGTTTGGAGAATTAATAAGAAAGGCAGACAACAAGTCTTGAATGGGTGTTTTTAGAGAACTATGTTAATTCAAACAAATGGAAGACCCCTCACTTCATTAGAAAAGACCCTTTATCAAATGCACAAATCATAATTAGACGATGAAATCCCGCTCAAACTTCAAAAGAAATTTTCATGTTGTTTATATAAAATGTCATTCAAAGAAATCAAATGCAAGGGCACGAACATTAATTAGCACGTAGGTACAAAGTTGACAAGTAACAATGGTAGCATTTTGCTTCTTGCCATTCTGCTAGCCTTGTAATGACTACACCATCTACAACCTTTATATATAACACTAAGTTGCTCTCAGTGTTGTGCATCGATGGGTTGGGTTTAGACTTCAATACAGAGTGGACATGGCATGGCAAGAGTGAAAAAGTTTTAACAGGTGCAATGTAGACTCAATTTTCCTTTGTACAATAGGTATTGAGGTACATGTGTACCTCATTTACAACTTTCCAGATGCAATGTAGAAGGTTATCGCCCTTATTTTCTACAAACCACACCTGCAATTCAGGAAATAAAAACAAATAGCATTAAGTTACTCAAACAAAATGTTTGATACATGAAACAAAAATAAAAACAAAAACAAAACTCTACATGTACATTTGTGTACCTTCCTTGCTTCAAGCAAACAATTTCCAATTCTCTGTTTTTATTTTTATTTTATTTTTTTATTTTTAATTTATGGGCTTGTACCATGATGCATTACGGGGGGGGGGGGGGTTGTGTGGTGTGGAATTAAAAGGAACATATAAAAAAAGTGAATATACATGGACCCTATGTTTTGAAACACTCTAAAATTTAGAACTTTGAACCCGAACACTTTCAGGACTACAATTGGCCATCCAAGGCTGATGAGGTAGCCCCTCTTTCAAATCACAACAATGTTAATCAAAGGAGCTTTAATCTGATAGGAAATGGAGAGACTCAAACTCTCAACTCCTTAAAGAGCAATGATTTTCTAAATCGTTTTTCAACCTTTGAGACCACTTCTAATCTCCAGGAAAAGGATATATACATGAGTTTCCAGCTAGCCCAATAGGCTTACATTGGCATTACCCAATTATCCTTTCCTGCTTAACAACCCTTGTAAAATGTAAGAATTCATACATTTAAAAAGGAAATGTAAACGAAGTACTTGAAGTCATAATCAAGATATATGCGGTTCATAGTAGGAATGATATGAGTCAATGTCCTCCAACGGAGGGAAAAAACTTGGTTACATCAATTGTTATAACTCCAAGCTTTTAAACCAATTTTTGTAACCAAACTGAAATTTAACTTAGAAAAATTAACATAAAATACCTTGTTGTACTACATAAAGGCTCCATTGGAGAGGATGAACACTTGTCAGGAGATTATGCAAGGTACTTCAGGACCTAGCAGACCAAAATTTACATTTCTTGGTAAAACACTGTGGCCAAAGACTTTTTTAGAGTGTTATAAAAGTCAAATTACTCCAAAGGAGTAGTCTAACATCCCTAATATTAATAAGATCTTTGTCTATAACCTATCATATTTCTTGCTAAAGCTACCATTTCTTTGATAAGTCTGTAACATAGGATAATGGATAACATTGGATATCATAATGAACATAAATAGGTTCATGATAACATGAACTTATAAAATTCAGTCAAACTATAGTGAATAATAATGAATTGATACCAAATCACAAGAAGAATAAAAAAAGTTACTTGTTACTCCAAGCTACGAGAGAGATTTCTATCTACCCAACATGCGTTCCTATAAAATAATTATGCAAGTACAATACTCATACACTAGAACATGGAGATGGAAAATAAAATTCCATGAGATATATATTAAATTTTAAGAGAATTCTTTTATGCTTGAAATGTTCCAAGGAGTCACAATTTGTTAGATGTTTTGGTTATGATTATTATGTATAAAGGCAATTTACATGCATTAAAAAATTGAACTAACTTGCGATTTTGTCCATTAATCTGTGTGTCAATCAGAAGTTCACCATTGTTATAACAAGGGGTTAGCTCAACTAGTTGTTGTCAATGTCAGTTAAACCAGTTGTCAATGTCACTAGCAATTGACCAATTCACTACTAGGAAGTGAATGCCCTTGGCTCTCTACCAGGGGCACACTAGATTACTCAAGGTTCATTGGGGATGTCATCCACCAATGTGTTGACGGTGTTGGCCCTGTCAACATTCAGGGGATCACCCTGGTATGAAGTCCCAACTAGACCTCAAACCGTTTGGTGTGGGAGTCCCATCCGGTATGATGGCACGATTGCCATTATCTTAAGGATTTGTTTCAACTCTTGCTTGTCAGCAGAGGAGAGGTTTGCTTTGTCTTCGAGAAGTGAGGTTTGCGTGCCTAGTGAGTGTAAGTGTACATGTGTCAATGGTTCTTTCACTGTGAGGGGAAAAGGTGAAGGTGAGTTCCAGGTTGAAAGTGTAGGAATTTACAGGGTAAGTTCCTCAGAAAGAACACCAAAAGGACACCGCTCACAACCAGATCTCAAATCAATACACCAGTATTTTGACGTGGTTAAAACCCTCAAAGAGGGAAATAGTCCACGGCCTGAGCCAACGTGGCCACTTCAGGCAATTTATTAAGAATGAAAATTTACATAAGCTTTCTCTCATAGACGGATTACCCGAACAATGACCCTCCATGCGCTTTAAATAGAACTCATGGACCAATCGGGTGTCAAGCCACGGATCAAGTGTCGGTAATACCGAGGAGAAAGTGAACCGTCGGATCATTACATATCGTGACCGTCGGATTGTAAGTTACAAAATGTACAACGGTAAAGAAACACACTTTACCTAACTCTATACCTAACTCTATACTAGACCAAGTTGAACTTAACTATTTCCTATGTGTCGGAATATCCTAACATCCCCCCTTAAGAACAACTTGGGATAGGATTGAAGGATTTACAAATATGACACAATAGGAGAAGGAAGGAGGCACTAGAGCCTATCCCCCCTTAGTGACAACTTTTTGAACTCCAAGCATATATCGAAGTTTAGTGAACTTCGCCTCTGTGAGAGCCTTTGTGAAGATGTCTGCAACCTGATCATCTGTTGAACAATATTGCACTTCAAGAACATGGTCATGAATGAGCTTTCTGATGAAGTGCATGTGTAGTTCAATGTGTTTGCTGCGCTGATGCTGGACTGGATCTTTGCATAGCTGAATGGCACTTTGATTATCACACCAAAGTGTGGTTGGATGTTGCTGCTCAAAGCGAAACTCTGATAGGATCTGACGAAGCCACAAGGCTTCCTTACTAGCTTCCACGGCACCACAATACTCTGCTTCTGCTGACGAAAGAGAAATGGCAGCCTGTTTCTTACAAGCCCATGTAATAGGTCCTGAACCAAGAGTGAAGACATAACCGGCAGTAGACTTCCGATCATCAGGGTCACCAACCCAATCAGAATCAGTGAAACCAACTAATAGAGGAGCTGCTTTGGCACTGTAATGAATCCCAAACTGTACTGTACCTCGAACATAACGAAGTATTCTTTTAGCTGCCTTCCAATGACTTTCACGGGGGTTTTGCATAAAACGAGCAACAAGGCCAACAGCAAAGGACAGGTTAGGACGAGTATGGGTTAAATACAAGAGTTTTCCTACAAGTTGACGGTATAAGGTAGCATCAACTTCAGGAGAAGTACAAGAGACTGAAAGTTTGACTCCAGACTGAAAGGGAGAAGGGGCTGGCTTACAGTCTTCCATGTGAAAATGACGAAGAATATCACAAGCATACTTGGACTGGGAAAGGAAAATACCCTCCTTGGATTGCAAGACTTGAAGACCGAGAAAATAGTGTAAATGTCCTAAGTCTGTCATTTCAAATTTCTTTTTAAGGCTGAACTTCACATGGTTTATAAGGTTGGGATCACTACCAGTAAGAATAAGATCATCAACATAAAGAACAAGGATGATGAGAGAGTTGCCCACTTTCTTGGTGTAGACAGTATTGTCAGAATAACACCTAGAAAAGCCAGATTCTAAAAGAAAGCTATCCATTTTGGCATACCAAGCCCGAGGAGCTTGCTTGAGACCATAAAGAGATTTCTTAAGTCGACATACAAGGCTGGAGTCTGTTTGGATGAAGCCAATGGGTTGTTCCATATAGATTTCTTCATGCAAGTCCCCATGCAAGAAGGCAGATTTAACATCCATCTGATGGACTTCCCATTTTAAAGAGGCAGCAAGGGAAAGAACAAGGCGGATAGAGTTCATTTTGGCAACAGGGGAGAAGGTTTCAGTGTAGTCAATGCCTTCAACCTGTGAAAAGCCCTTAGCAACAAGACGAGCTTTATGTTTATCAACTTTCCCATCTGGTCCATACTTGGTTCTGTAAACCCATTTACATCTAACAAGTTTGCGTCCCTTTGGTAGAGGAACAAGATCCCATGTATCATTTGCCAACAATGAATGATATTCTTCATTCATAGCTGCTTCCCAATGTGGATGGCCTGAAGCTTCTGCAAAAGTGTCAGGATCATGATTTTCTGGAGCTTGAGCCAGTAAAGAAGAGGCTCTTTCAAACTGAGAACGTGTACGTCGCTGATCTGTAGGATCACCGGCAAGATCACCTGCTGCATCCCGAGTAGCACGGACCCATCTTGGAAGTTGAGGATCCTGAGAAGGTGGGGGAGGATTGTCATCCTCACTTTCATCATCTGAAGAGGAAATGTTTTCAAAAGTAGAAGAGATAGGAAGAGGTGGCACATCCGCCGGACTAGGCTCGCAGGCTGATTTATTTTCATCAAATTTTACATCTCTTCTAATGATAACATTTTTGGACTTAAATGGAATAAGTCTATAACCTTTTACATCTTCAGAATATCCAACAAAAGTACATTTCTCACTCTTAGGTTCTAAAGCTTTATGCTTTTCATCTGGAATATGGGCCCATGCTTCACTTCCAAAAACACGAAAGTGACTTACATCTGGTTTAATGGAACTCCAAGCTTCTTCTGGAGTGATATTCTTTAGAACCTTAGTAGGAGTGCGATTTATTATATAATTTGCACAATTAATTGCTTCGGCCCAAAAACTAAGACTGAGTCCTTTAGATTGCAGCATACAATTAGCCATTTCCTTTAAGGTGCGATTTTTCCTTTCAGCTACACCATTTTGTTGTGGAGTGTATGGAACAGTATGTTGCATTTGAATTCCATTTTCGGTGCAAAAGTTGATGAATGTGTTTTTAACATATTCTCCACCATTATCAGTTCTTAGCTTAAGAATTTGATGTCCAGATTGTTTTTCAACAAAGGCTTTGAAGGCCAAAAAGGTGGTAAATACTTCGCTCTTGAGTTTTAAGAAGTATACCCAAGTGCGTCTGGAGAAATCATCAATGAAAGTTAAGAAATACTTGCAGCCAGAGAATGAAGCAACAGGAAGTGGACCACATAAATCACTGTGCACAAGCTGTAAAGGGGCTGAGGCGTGCCAAGAGGCACGTTTTTCAAAACTGTCCCGATGATGTTTTCCGAGTACACATCCGGAACAAACACCATCTCTGCAAGATACCATAGGAAGACCTGTCACCATATTTTCTTTACATAGATGCTGAAGGGAGCGATAGTTTAAGTGACCAAATCGCTCATGCCAAAGTTTGCTCACTTCATCATTATGAGCAACAAATACTGAGGGAAGATTTGATGACCCAAAGTTGTGAAACTTATACAACTTTGTGGAATCATCAGCAATACCAGTAGCTAGAATCTGTTTAGGATCTCTTAGATCCTTGATTACAACATCATGAGGTGAAAATTCAACAATTTTACCTTCACCTGAATGAGTTATCTGATATACAGATAGAAGGTTGCAGGATAAGGTTGGAACACATAATACATCATTAAACTGACCATTGTCTAGATGAACAGTTCCAGTCCCTACAACATTAAGAGATCTATCATCACCAACATATATATTTTTGGTGTTACAATCATTTAAAGAAGAAAACATGGCTTTGTTTTTGGCCATGTGATAAGAGGCTCCAGAATCAATGAGCCACTCATGAGAATGAGAAGAAGAAGATACATTTAATGCATAACCAGACTGAGATGATTGACAACGACATGCAGAAAGTGCCATCCCTGAAGATGAAGTTGAAGTTGAAGTTGAAGAATGCTCCACATGGATGTTATGTTTCTTCATTGCGGCTTCCAAGGCTTCCATCTTCTTAAAGCATTTAGATTCTAAGTGGCCATCTCGATTACAAAAGTTACAATGTCTATCAGTCTTCTTCCATTTGTTTTTATTGGTCTTATCATTTTGCTGAAATGATCTTTCATTTTGAGGGTGAGTTTGCTTAGGACCCTTGTTTGGTTTAGGACCATTCTTTTTAGGATATGACTTCTTAGGATTCTTTGAATTTGGTTGCTGCTGGGCGGCTAACGCTTTCTTGGAAGAGTTTCCAAGATTAAGAAGACCAAGGTGTAAGAGTTTTTCTTGTTCTCTTATTAAAGAATCACAAAAAGAGTCAAAGGAAGGGGCCTTGTAGTCTTTTCCTTGACAAATGAAAGCTTCCCTTGTAGAATGGAAGGTGGAAACAAATACAGAGTAGGCTGGTCCCAACTTAGTAAGGATGGAATAAATAAGGTTACTATCTTCTTTCTTAACCTTAACACCTTCCAAGAGATATCTAAGGGTCTTGAATTTGGACAAGAAATCTTCAATGCAAGAAAAATTATTAGGATCCAATGTAAGCAACTCATTTTCAAGTTGATGGGCTCTAATTTCATTTTTAATCCCAAAAACTTTAGTGATTTGTTCCAATGCTTCATGAGGAGTATCAAGTTCTGCAATATGGAATCTAAGATCAGGCGAAATAGACATCCCTATCAAACCACATGCTTGATCTTGTATATTTTCCCATTTTGCAGCCTTGTCTTCATCTTTTGGTTTCTTCTCTTGGCCTGTGGCTATTCTGTAGAGACTTTTACTTCTAAGTAAATCTTCCATGTAGGATATCCATTGGAAGTAGTTAGTGCTGTCAAGAATGACTTGGCATGGACTTTCCATTTTTAAAAAAAACTGAAGCTGAAGATGCTGAAAGTAAGTGTTCCAATGGATAGATCTCGAAAAATTAGGCTGTTTTAAAAAAAAACGGCTCTGAAAAAGACTTTCGGATGAAGAAGTTATGGCTTTTTGAATTTTTTTTTTTGAAGTTGCCGGCAAAGTGCGCGAATGTGCGGGAATGAAAAAAAAACGCCCCCACAAAATGGGGATTTGAACCCAAGACCTCTTCTCTCTTAAAATAGCTTTGAACCAATTGATCTATACAAAAAAATTGAGAGAGAGAGAGAGAGAGAGAGGGGGGGGGGGCCTTGGGTTGCGTGCTTGCCTTGAGAAAGCTCTTTTTCCCTACAAAACACAAAACACAAAACCCAACACGGACATGCAAAGAAAACGAACCTTACGGCTCGAAGTTAGCTTTACCCAAAAAACTAAATATTTTCAAAAATGAACCTTGCGGCTCAAAGTTAGCTTTGGCCGGAAACTAAATATTTTTCTCAATGTTTCTGATTTTCCGAGATCACCCTAAGGCGCAGGGAAAAGAGCATACGCATGAGAAAAATCCTTCCTTTCTGTTTCTGATTTGCCCAGATCGCACAGAGTCGCAGGGCAAAGAGCATACGCAGAAATGAAAGGTATAGATCCGGTTAAAAAAAAAGGTAAATAAACCGAAACCGAAATAAGCAGAGAGAAAATAACAGTAAACTGCAAATAAAGACTATATACCTCCAGATCTTAAAAATGACGCAGCTAGGGCTACCGGAAACCTTTTCGCGTGAAACGAAAGGGGTTCCTCACTGGAACAGATGCTCCGAACACAACAGAGCAGTTCTCTCGGCCCGAAAGCAGTCAGAAACAGCAGATCTAGGACACGGCAGTCGGATGCAGTTCTACTGGCTTCAGATTTGGATCACCAACGGACGCGGCCCTCAAATAGCTCTGATACCATGTAGGAATTTACAGGGTAAGTTCCTCAGAAAGAACACCAAAAGGACACCGCTCACAACCAGATCTCAAATCAATACACCAGTATTTTGACGTGGTTAAAACCCTCAAAGAGGGAAACAGTCCACGGCCTGAGCCAACGTGGCCACTTCAGGCAATTTATTAATCAAAGAATGAAAATTTACATAATCTCTCTCATAGACGAATTACCCGAACAATGACCCTCCATGCGTTTTAAATAGAACTCATGGACCAATCGGGTGTCAAGCCACGGATCAAGTGTCGGTAATACCGAGGAGAGAGTGAACCGTCGGATCACTACATATCGTGACCGTCGGATTGTAAGTTACAAAATGTACAACGGTAAAGAAACACACTTTACCTAACTCTATACTAGACCAAGTTGAACTTAACTATTTCCTATGTGTCGGAATATCCTAACAGAAAGGGATTAATGCCAACTCGGCTAGGAACACACAACACAAATGACATATACAGCGTCCGACAGAGCAGTCCACTCGGATGCAACAGTCACAACATACAAGGTAAGATAACATGTACAACACTCACGGATCAATCCGAACGAGTGCAACGGTTGTTACAACAAGGTTCATTTCAAAGGTTTGTCTGATGTCCGACAGAGCCGTTGACACGAACGGGACAACATTAGCAACATATGCAATACATTTCCATTAATAAATTATGAATTACAACAAATGAATCAGTTCAGATATAGAACATAGGTTAAAAAAACATGCATTACAAGTGTTAAAGTTCAGTCTTACAAAAAATACAATACATGTGTGAAAACGTGCTAGCTTGTTGATAGGGCTCTGAATTAAGTGAAAGTTACAAAACACATCGTTACACCATACATCACTAATCTTGTCAGCAGGGCGTTGGAGCGACTACTTACTCCTCAAAGAAAATATTACAGACTCTCTTGGCTATGTGGAAGGAGATGAGGTGAAAAGTCCTTTCATGTACAAATGAGGGGGGTATTTATAACCAAGGGTGAAACTGACCCTTGTGGCTGTTCGACTATCCTCATGACCTTTCGATTTCCATGACTTTCTGACTTACATGACTCTATGTTCAACAAGTGGGTCTCTTGGACTTCCACGTTACATCACATTGATTGACAACAAGTCCATAGTGGAGATGTGGGCAACATGACTCATGACTTGACTCGACATGACTTGACATGACAATGTTGGTATAATCATGCTGCTGCTGGAGTGCATGTCGAGCTAGAGTGCTGCTGAGTGATTGATGTCTTCATGGTGTATCATAGCTTCACCTTCGCATGGTAAAGTGCGCGGACTCTACGATGGTCCTTGGTTCGCTTAATGAAGCTTTAGTATGTTGTTCCTTGCTTTCATGCTGGAAGGCCTGACATGCTCACTTGTTTGCGAAGGTGCGTGTTCGTCTGTTGGTGAACCTGTTCATCTGCATGTTCTCCCTTTGTTCACCCCGTTCGTCATCTTGACATGTTTGTTGGTGTACCTGTACCTGCAGTCACTCATGACGAGACAACATCAAATCCAAAACCTCCTAGTCTACCATGACACATGATCATTCAGATGCAGGTGACCGGGAGAGGCAGCAGGGCTGTGATGCGGGATGATGGCTCTGGGAAACTGCTGATGAAAACTATGCAAGAGTCACTGAGAGATGGAGACAAACAATTTGAGTTGACAGTGACTGTCTGCAAGGTCTGGCTCGGTTGGGAGGCAAAATTGCGCAAATTTTGGGAGGGACAGTCCGGGCTGTAGGAGGGCAAGGTAGGCATGCTTTGCGCATTTTCTGGAATGAATAGTTAGGAGGGGTTGGACAGCCAGATCTGCGCAATTTTCCAGAGGAACGAGACGGGCTGCATGAAGGGTCAGTTGCGCAATTTTTCTGGGGAACTACCTGGGAGACTAGCAGTCAGAACTGCGCAATTCCCAGAGGGAACTGCCAATTGGCTGCTACGGTCACTGGTAGCCAAAACTGCGCAATTCCCAGAGGGAAATGCCAATTGGTTCCTGGGGTCACTGGCAGCCAGAACTGCACAATTCCCAAAGGGAACTTCCAATTGGCTGCTTGGGTCATTGGCAGCCAGAACTGTGCAATTCCCAGAGGGAACTTCCAGTTGGCTACTCAGTCACTGGTAGCAGAAACTACGCAATTCCTGGAGGGAACAGGCAGTCCGTTGCTGAGAGCTGCTGGCTGGGAAAATTACACTAAAGTTGGGATGCCGGTCTACTAATCATCTCTGCGCAATTTCTGAGCTAAGCTGGCTGATGGGAAGAGTGAGGCTTGCTCATGAGCACTGCAAAATTTCTGAGATGAATAGCTGGTCGACGTCCGGGTGGCCAGCATGAGTGCTGCTTGAGTTGCTTGTGGGCAGCGCTGCTTGAAAGAATCAGCTTGGTGCTTCTGCGCTGTTCTGGTTGACAGTCGATCAAGTCGAAAGCAAGGTGATGGTCTGGTTGTCAGTGAGGAGTATGGTCGTTAGAACTTCAGCAAAAATGACTAAGTGTGTGAACAGTAGAAAGATGCATAGATGATCATATGAACACACACTCGCATGACTTGACAATGAAACGACTGAACTATCCAGACACACATGTTCAACATGACTGATCAACAGTGCAAGCGACAAGCGCGACACTTGTGATTGATCGTTCATGATCGAGACGACGCTTGCACGATAGTGAATGTGACTCCGTGTGTGAGTGCGACAGATGCTTTCATGGAGAACACAAAAAACACATACGAAGCAAAGATTTTGAGCATAACCAGAGCATGGTCGCAAGCATGACTTAGAGATCAACATGCAGAGACTTGAGTGCAATAAACAAGGAAGACGAATGTAAAGACTCACACAAGCTCAGGGGGTGAACCCAAGTGTGTGTAGTCATCAAGTGAAAGGTTCCAAGGGAGGCTCCGAAATTGGTGCAGGCCAAAATTTTGGAGGGTGGTTGTAGCTGTTACAACACAATGGGATAGGAGGTTTTCTTTAGAGCCAAATAATTTTATTAAACATACCCAAAAACAAAAACAAAAAAAATAGTAGAGTTGTGATTGATTTTTTGTAAATATTTTGTACCTCTAAAATGATTATAATGGATTATAATTGATCGTATTTTATAAAATGCTTCCTTTGGGGCAACAGGGAATGAAAGGTGGCACTGAAGGTATCTTGTTGCTTGCTTCATGTTTGTGATAATAGAGCTAATATAATGTTTTTTTGGAACATGAGAGTATAAATTCTTGTATTTATATAGGGACATGTTAAGTTTGTTTCAAGTTTACACATTCTTAAATTTGGGCATAGAAATACATATAACAACGCAAAATTTATATACCAATAATGCACTAAACTGTTTACAATCAGCGTTTACTCGATACACACATTGAAGTTTGAAGTAGATGTCCAGAAACCATACTTACTCGATACACACATTGAAGTTTGAAGTAGATGGCCAGAAACCATACTTAGGATGTCGTAATCACGAGCCCAAACCCTTAATTCAATTCCTTCATGAAATAACATAAAAGAACAAAGTTATTATGTATTAATTTTTAAGTTAGTATGCTTATATATTTCTTTAAATAGAGTTGGTACTCACTTGGAAATATATATTGATTTTAAATACTTTAGCATATAGTATTATATATATATGTGTGTGGGGATGGTGTTTTGTGGAATGGAAAAGCTAATTTTTACGAATCAAATTATAAAGCAAATTTTCTTTGAAATATGGGTTACTAAGAATTTTAATAATTAGTTTTATATTATTACCTCAAATTTTCTTATAAATGATATTTGGCTTTATATTAAAAAATAATTAATAGCTAACATAATAAAAATACTTAATTACTATCTATGTTTAAAAACAATTAATAATTAATATCCAATAATAAACATACTTCATAACTATTTGAAACATATTTATGATCCAGATAAACTTTAAAAGTTTGTTAATATTTATTCATACACATAACTATTTCAAAGTAGGGGAAATAAAACTTCGTAATGCATTAATTACCATTAAGTTTATCTCAAAATTGATAATTTCATTAGTGCTAAGTACCTCAAGTTTTCTAGGGTATTTATCAAGTATTCTTTTAAATTAATTTTTCATTAGAATTGAAAATTCACTTATAAAAGAAAAGTGATTATATAACATTTCAAACAAACAAAAAATTACAAGATTATATTAGAGGAAAGAGCTTTGAAATTAATCATTTGGTTCACATCTAGAAAACTTAATTCCCTCATGTTTACTTGTACTCTTTTCTCAATAAAGAAATATTTCTTCATTCATCATTATCATAAAAATATTATTAGAAAAGATTTTAAAAGTTAAAAAGACAACCCATCAACTTACTTTTTGTAATTATTTTTTATAGGTAATATTATATATTTATATTTTTTATTAGATATGATTTTGATAGGTAATATTATATATTTATATATATTTTTATTAGTATCATGATGATTAGTGTTTAGTAAAACTATATGGCTTATTAGACCTAAAGAAAGCAAGAGATCAAAATTAGTGACAAATTCTTTCATCCCATGGCCTTGTGAATTGAATAACAGTAATTTTGTTTTTTGAGATGGTGTTAATCACATTCTTATAA
This sequence comes from Pinus tabuliformis, assembly GCA_031772625.1. Taxonomy (NCBI): domain Eukaryota; kingdom Viridiplantae; phylum Streptophyta; class Pinopsida; order Pinales; family Pinaceae; genus Pinus; species Pinus tabuliformis. The sequence goes on from CM062812.1 coordinate 281,853,923, forward strand.
TACCATAGTTTCCATTATCTCTAGCTTTTTATTTGCCCATAGCGTTTCATTAATTTTGGAAGTAATAACATTCTTAATATTATCTTAAATGTGCAAGAAGACCTCCTCCTTTATTTCCAAATAATACAATTAAAACTAAGCATCAAAATATATTAATAATATAGGAATATTATCATTTCTTCCACAAAAAATTTAAATAATGTTTTTATAATAAAATTTATATAAAAAAATAATTTATTCAATATTTTAATATTTATTAATAATTTATTTAGTATTTTGGTATTTTTATTTTTATAACAATTAAATTTAACTTTTTTTTTGGTTACTAATATAACAAATTAATACATCTCCACTTCGTTAAAAATATTTTCCTTCACATAAATTAATTATTAAATTCACGATCAACATGTAGAAACGTGATGGAAAGGTAAAATGAAGTAATCAAAAATGCATTTGAGTATCCCTAATCATAATGCCTTGGACTCTGGAATAGGAGATGTTATTCGACGATAGTTTTGAATGAGAAAGTTTTCTGGAGCGAGGATCCAAGCCAAGTAACCAAGCCGAGTACCAAAGTCCAAAAGGTGCAGTCGTCGATTAGAGTTTTCAAGTGTAGAGAGTATGCAAGCAGAGTACCAAATTTCTATATGGCGTTGCACTGTAATATTCTATGGCAGAATCTCATTATTCATTTTAACTTATTAATACCGGTTTTCAATCTTATGGTAAACAATATTTCAATCGTCTAACATCAAAATGACACAGATGACATAGGAGGGGAATTATTCGCAAAAGGAATGCCTTACTGTAATATTGTATGACATAATTTTGTTATTCATTTTAATTGATTAATATCAGTTTTCAATCTTATGGTAAACAATATTTTAATTGTCTAACACCAAAATGACACAGACAGCATAGGAGAAGAATTATTCTAAAAAAAAATACCTTATGGAATATATATATATTGTTTAAAAAAAATAATCATACTTTTTAACCCCTAAGGTGATGATTCATCTCTTTGATCACATGTGCAAAAGGAAAAAACTTACGATGGTGAAGGAAAACAACTCTTTAAGGGAAAAGGGACTTTGGCCTCGTTATTACAAGACAATAGTTATATTCATGACCAGAAATATAGAGGACAAACCAATGTAAACATCGCAACACCAAATTATACCAAGTGTTCAAATTAAGATAATAACACTTTTATACATGTATCATGGTAAGTGTTAATAAGAATGTGTATACAACTTTAACTATTTATAACTAAGTGTGTACATGTATAGAATTTTTATTTTTATTTATTTATTTTCTAAGTAAAGGCTAATTCTATTAATAAAGAGAAAATATTTACATGGAGGTCAAGACCTCAGAGGAAGCCGAAGCCATCCAACAACACTGACCCAGAGTACATAAGACCAAATAACTAGATGACCAGATAACCAGATAACCCAATTCCCGGATTGAGATGACCAAATACATAATTCCCAGAATCCATACATACAAAAATACTGGCCAAGATGGTAAACAACAGTACAGGGCATATGAGAACTATAGCCATGATAATTTCTGTGCTACCCGGATAACCATATGCAAAACTGAAGAAACAAAGGCCTGATAAACTTGCCGAGCCAAGACCTGATAAAAAGCATATGACCATAAGAGCTGATATCTATGCCGAGCCAAGACCTGATACAAAACATGTTGACAAAAGCCAGAATAACATAGCACATAGGATAGAAGAACCAGAAGGGAAACTGCGACATCAGGCGAGGTTCCGGAGGCATCATGCATTTTGCAGAGGGTCCCGAGCATCCTTCTCCACCCGGCAAGGAATGCCCATCCACGTATCATCGACATTGTCCCCGGCACCCGTGTCGCTGCCACCTGGAGGAGCTGCCAAGCACAGATTGCAATCTGATGGGTTCGCCGGATCGACCGCAGCCAAACTGTCCTGAGCATTATCTTCTGGAGGCTTGGGGACATCAGGAACGTTCCCCTCAGCCTGCAAGTCACCATGATCAAACACAATTCCTACATCTTCTCCCTGAAGCACGCTATCATCCTGAGACTGCGAGGGTGAGGTATGGACAGAGACACTGGGCCTGTCTTCTTCCTCAGCCAAAATGACAGTAATGCTAGCTGAGAGAATCGGTCTATTGAGACGACTGTGGAATTTAAAGTGGGTGGTTTGGAATGAATTATGCGGGAAGGGCTTACCATGATCAGAGGACGGGGAAGCCGAAGCCAAAGGTATAATGTTTTGGGGAGAAGGCTGAGAACGTCCGCGGTTTCCACCGCTGCCTCCACGGCGAGAGCAACCATGGCAATGCACCATCGTCAGGGGAACAAAGAGACCTGAGGGAAAAGATGAACAGGGCCAGACAGAGTAGGATCGAAGGTGGGAAAACCAGGTAAGGAGCTTACACCAGAAAAGCCACCAAGCTACCAGAGCAACACAAGGATGCAGGAATAAGGACAGGCTGATGAAGAGAGACCCGATAAGAATGACAGCAGAGACCACCGACGAAGCCATGAATATAACAACCTGCGAAGAGTCTCGAACAGGGAGCGCATTCAATTCCGAATGCTTGAAGAACTGCCGGTATTGAGAGTGATTCATTTCATCCACGGGAGGAGTTGAAGGCCGTGCAGGATTGCCAGGTGCAAGTCCAGATGCCGGCTTGACATGAGCCCGCATTGATTATGCCTTGAAAGCACCCGCATCCGGGTGTACATGTATAGAATTTTAACTATTGAATATAAACATGATTAGGAAGGATTTTGGTTTTTCAAAACATACACTTTACCTACTTTGATTTTAAAAACTACCATGTGAAACTTTAAGTTTTATATTTATTGGTTCTGGAATAATATAAAATTTAATATTTATAAATAATAACAAATAATTATATTTATAATATTATGATGAGTAATATAAAAATATTAAATATTTTAATTATAATGCAATATATAATAATAAAATATTTGAAATATAATATAATTAATTATTTTTTTGAGAATATTTTTCGGCGTAAATCATATTATAGTATTTTATAGCTACAGGTTAAATAGGGAGAGCAGATCTTCCAATGGCTATATTTGACTAGGAAACAACTATTTTGATTGAGAAACGGCTAAACGGCTAAATTTGACTGGCCAAGAGAGAGGAAAAGTTAATGTTATGATTATTACCAAAATTATTGTTATATTTATTACGAAAATTTGAATAAAAGTAAAGTTTGTATTCAAAAATTTTAGAAAATTAATAAATTAGTTGTCCAATTATAATTAAAAATATATAAATGGTTAGTAAGTCATCAAGGAAGTTAGTTTTTTTTTGCTACCTGAAAATTGCTAATAGGAATACTAATTAAATGAATATTTATATTGTGAAATATCTATAAAACAAAAACAATACATCAATAATATAGTATGGAAAGATATGTAAAAATATATCTTCCTAATTTAATATAAATATATAAATAAATAGTTAATAAGTTATTATGCAAGATAGTTTCATTTATTATTAATATCATAGACATAAAATGTAAGAATTAACTCACAAGACCCTAACCTATTAATAGACCTATCTAAAATAAAAACACAAATGAATGATCTAATATATATATATATATATATGGATGGAGTAGTAAATAAATGTATATTATGAAATCAAAACCTTAAATCATTAATATAATATGGAATAATATGTATATATATACTTACCAAATTAAATATATAAATAAATAGTTAATTAGTTATTATGCAAATTAGTTTCTAGAAAGAATCAACTCACATAACCTCAACCTATTAATCTACCTATCTAAAAAGAAAACAAAAACCAATTATATATATATATATATATATGGAAGGAAAGAAAATAGATAAACGAAAAGGGAAAGAAAGACAACGACCATACCAAACAAGGGGAAATAATTATTTTTTATTATATATAATATTATAAATATTTTTAATAATTAAAATTAAAAAAAAATAAAAAATTTAAAATATAATTTGATTAATTAATTTTTATTAAAATATTATATAATTATATAATCTTATAAATATTTTTAATAATAATAAAAAAAATTTACCATTTATATTTTGACATTCTCCAAACAAATTTAAAAAATGCTTGCCATTTATTTTTATTATTTTAACACTTTCCAACCAAATTTAAAAATGCTTAGATGCTTTTTATTATTTTAACATTTTACAAGAAAATTTGAAAAATGGTTAGATGCTTATTATTATTTTAACATTTTCCAAGCAAATTTAAAAAACGGTTAGATGTAAATCATGTATGGTTTGATATTCTTATCATTTGGTTTGATATTTCATCTTATATTCCCACTAATGCAATTTCTATTACTGATGGACAAATATTTTCATCGGCCGATCTATTCAATGCCGGGATTCGACCTGCTATTAATGTGGGTATTTCCGTCTCTAGAGTAGGATTTGCGGCTAAGATAAAAGCTATGAAAAAGGTAGCTGGAAAGTTGAAATTAGAGTTAGCTCAATTTGTAGAGTTGGAAGCTTTTGCACAATTTGTTTCCGATCTTGATAAAACTACCCAAGATCAATTGGTGAGGGGTCAACGATTATGTGAGTTGCTCAAACAATCTCAGTTGGCTCCTTTCACTGTAGAAGAACAAATAGCTACTATTTATACCGGAACAAACGGATACCTGGATATATTCAAAATAGCACAGGTGAGAAATTTATTAGTAGTTTAAAATTATTTATTATAAAAATGATTTGTTTGTTTTTTTTTGTTTTTAATATTTTTTATTCAAATTAAATTAAAAATCACTGATAAAAAGTTGTTATTATTATTATTATTATTATCATCATCATCAGTTAATGTATATGTGATTTATGAGATTAATTTATGATTACAGAAATAGTGATTTAGGAATATGTTATTTAGGAATTGTACTTGCACAAACCTTTAACATGATTGATTTTTAGGTGTCTTTTTTAACTTATTATAGAGTTTTGAATCTAGGTCACATTATAGGTCTAAATCTTTTGAAACCAATCATGTTAACGAGATTTGACCTTTAAATTAAGGGTTATGGGGTGAGATTTGATTAACTTATGTGTGTACAAGTCACAAATCTATTTAATATAATCTTTTTAGTTGCAACCACATATTCAACCACTATCTTAAAACAAATGACTTTAAATTAAGGGTTATGGGGTGAGATTTGATTAACTTATGTGTGTACAAGTCACAAATCTATTTAATATAATCTCTATAGTTGCAACCACATATTCAACCACTATCTTAAAACAAATGACTTTGACCTTTAAATTAAGGGCTATGGGGTGAGATTTGATTAACTTATGTGTGTACAAGTCACAAATCTATTAAATATAATCTCTTTACTTGCAACCACATATTCAACCACTATCTTAAAACAAATGACTTTAAATTAAGGGTTATGGAGTGAGATTTGATTAACTTATGTGTGTACAAGTCACAAATCTATTTAATATAATCTCTTTAGTTGCAACCACATATTCAACCACTATCTTAAAACAAACAACTTCCCTCATGGAAATTAAACCTTGTGCAATACTTAAAAACTACTCACTTTTATTATTGAATCTAACTTTCTTGAATAAAATTATTATTTTAACATTAAAATTAAAAATTAAATTATCATTTAATTAAATTATTTATTTTAAAATATATTTTAATTAAAATTTATAATTTTAACAAATATTTTTTTATTAAATTATAATACAAAATTAATTGACTTCAATTTTATTTATTAAAGATAATTAAGATAATGATTTTCACAAATTTGGTGTAAGTGATTATGAATCCATTCATAATTACCTTTTGTAGGATTATCTTGTGTAGTAGATTATGATTAAGGTTGATTTCAACATGTATTCAAAAACATATAAACAAATATTATGAGATTTTAAAAGTATAATGGTAAATTTGGAAATATTTAGATTTTAATAATAAATATATGGATAGAGCTGAAATATAAGAACTAAGGGTTAATTAAAAGATTGGATCCTCCTCCCCATGTGGGCTGGTAAGTGAATTGGAAAGAGGGAAGGGGGAGATGGTGTCAAGACATGAGTTGGCTCTTCCATACAATTACCTATTGATATGGTGTTTGCACAAGGTGATGGAAGAAGGTTTTAACATTCATGGTGTATGAAGAACTTATAGTGTAAAGCAATGGAGTGAAATTATGTGAGAAGCAAGTGAGATAAAGCTTTGCATGCAAAGAGTGAGCTCAATTTTTCACTCACCTCTAGAAATAATGCAACATGCTAAATGAAACTTCATTGAGTTGGGGTTTCAAAGGGTATCTCTCCTCCTTTGTCTCTAGTTCCTCTCGTACTTCAACCTTTCTTTCAATTTGTTTCGACATATTTGACCTTCATCCTATTTGTTTGGTTTCTTGGTTCCCTACATGTTGGAATGGCCCTTCGCCAATGTTGTGAGGTAAAGTTCCTGTTGTGGGACCTCTTTGCAGCACCAAAGCCAAAAATGATGTCACTACGAAGATGATTTTGTTCCATACTGCAATTCTATTCAGCAAAGACACAGAGCCTAGGTAATAAAGAAAAGAGCTCAAGCCTCCAGAGCTATGTTAGACAAAGGGAAATTTGTTGCAAAGATAATGGATTTATTGATTGATCTAAGAACGTCATGGACAAGGGACACCAAAATAGAGAAAAGAGCTCAAGCCTCCAGAGCTATGTTAGACAAAGGGAAAGTTGTTGCAAAGATAATGGATTTATTGATTGATCTAAGCACCTCATGGACAAGGGACACCAAGTTCTAGGGAACGCGAGAGACTATTGGCACACCAAGGGTTTCATGGCTCAAGCCATTTTTTCCAACACTAGGAAAACCAAAGTATATATAAGTGGTTGAACATGGTGGAGTGTCAAAAGAGGTTCTTGATGGCGCTCGTTTCTTGGCTAGCCAAAAAGCAGGGGGGAAAGATTATGGAGTAGGCGCCTGACACTTCCAAAGAAACCTGCATGCTCTTTTTCCATGTCTTTCACTCATTTCTTTTAATAAATGTCTATGACTAAAAAAAAACTTAATGACTTGGTTTCCCTTTCAAGAAAGGTCTGACTTTGTTTAGCTAGGGTTTGGTTTCTTTACAATAGGATCCACATTGTTTTGACATGCCTTAGACAATTAGTGCAAAAAATTCCTACTTTAATAAACAATATTGTATTAAAAAAAAAAAAATCTTTGAATTTTTCTTTTAAATAATATGCTACTACACTATATATCACATTTTAATATTCTAATATAATAAAAATAGTAACATGAAAAATATTAAATAATAATAATAATAATTGAAACCTAAACACTCAATACATTTTTTATAAACACTTAGTTTCAAAATTTGAACAATATATATATTTTTTTAAATAAATAACTTTTCTAAATAAATTACCTTATCAGAGTTCGATGTAAAAAATTAAAAACTAAAATTATTTTTATTATCCTTGCCGCAAGGTTGGGATATCTCAATGGTAATTCGCTGACCTGTTATTAATTTAGTCAAACTTTTATATATTTTTAGCTTTACTAAAGTGAAACATAAGGAAAAAAAAATTCGTATTTTGTTATCATTGTTTTATTCAAAATTATCTTTCAGCTGATTGGCTAGTAATTTTCACACCTTATTGGGAAATACCTAGAATTTCGCAACTCAAGAATACACTGTTCACATCACTAATTAATTGTTTAATTTATTATTTTTATTACTGGTCTCTCTCTCTCTCTCTCTCTCAATAGGCAGTAAAGGGTTTTTATATTGGAAGGTATAAAAAGTGGAGCTCAAAGTTAATGAAAAAATATAAAGGGGTATAAAAAATGTTAATGAAAAAATGGATACCTACAATATCTAGTGGAAGTGGGGGATTTTTAAATTGGGAAGGTATATTAGGTTCATATTGGTAGGGGGTTAAATAATGTGATTTCTAGGGGTATTTTCCAATATGTAGTCAAATTAAGGGTATTGTTTAATATTCCACAAACGCACGTGATAGGTCAGAGGTTCATTGAGTGAAGCCCCCATTCTCATGGACAAGGGACACCAAAATAGAGAAAAGAGCTCAAGCCTCCAGAGCTATGTTAGACAAAGGGAAAGTTGTTGGAAAGATAATGGATTTATTGATTGATCTAAGCACCTCATGGACAAGGGACACAATGTTCTAGGGAATGCGAGAGACTATTGGCACACCAAGGGTTTCATGGCTCAAGCCATTTTTTCCAACATTAAGAAAACCAAAGTATTTATAAGTGGTTGAACATGGAACACACACTCGCATGACTTGACGACGAAACGACCGAACCATCCAGACAGATATGTTCAACATGACTGACCGACAGTGCAAGCGACAAGCGCGACACTCGTGATTGATTGTTCATGATCGAGACGACGCTTGCTGACAGTGAATGTGACTCCGTGTGTGAGTGCGACAAATGCTTTCATGGCGAACACAAAAAACACATACGAAGCAAAAGCTTTGAGAATAACCAGAACACGATCGCAAGCATGACTTAGACATCAACATGTAGATACTTGAGTGCAATAAACAAGCAAGGCGAATGTAAAGACTCACATGAGCTCATGGAGTGAACCCAAGTGTGTGTAGTCATCAAGTGAAACTTTCCAAGGGAGGCTCCGAAATTGTGCAGGCCAACATTTTCGAGGGTGGTTGTAGCCGCTACAACACAATGGGATAGGAGGTTTTCCTTGGAGCCAAATAATTTTATTAAACATACCCAAAAACAAAAACAAAAAAATAGTAGAGTTGTGATTTATCTTTTGTAAATATTTTGTACCTCTAAATGGATTCTAATGGATTATAATTGATTGTATTCTATAAAATGATTCCTTTGGGGCAAAGGAAATGCAAGGTGGCCCTGAAGGTATCTTGTTGCTTGCTTCATGTTTGTGATAATAGAGCTAATATAATGTATTTTTGGAACATTAGAGTATAAATTCTTGTATTTATATAGGGACATGTTAAGTTTGTTTCAATTTTACACATTCTTAAATTTGGGCATAGAAATACATACAAAACGCAAAATTTATATGCTGGCCAATAATGCACTAAAATGTTTACAATCAACATTTACTCGATACACACATTGAAGTTTGAAGTAGATGTCCAGAAACCATACTTACTCGATACACACATTGAAGTTTGAAGTAGATGTCCAGAAACCATACTTAGGATGTCGTAATCACGAGCCCAAACCCTTAATTCAATTCATTCATGAAATAACATAAAAGAACAAAGGGAAACTGCAATCGAGGGTTTCGGTTAGGGTTTCGATTTTGCAGCGGTTATTCCTGATCGGCTGCTGTATACTGCTCTGTCGCTTTTGCGAGATACCACCTTCAGCTTTCTACCTGTTGCGGTCTCGTATCACCGGTGGCATTTGTACTGAACGTGATGCTCGGGGGTTATTTTTTCCGTTACTAACCGCCTCCTCTCGCAGTCTGTTCCTGTTACTGGTTGACCGGTCCGGGGTTTCCTGTCCTCCGTTTTTCCTGCAGTCTCGAGGTGCTCTCTGTTTCTAAGCGCAGTTGTCAACATGGAAGATTTAGATGCCGTCGATTATTTCGAAGACCCGTTGGAGGGGGTTTCCATCTGGCGCTCCTCCTTTCCCACGTCGACTAGCTTATTCAGCTCCGGTTTCTCTCTGGCCGAACCCTCCCGGCCCCTTGTGGTCCTGCCGGACGACCCCCCCACCTGGCCTGCGTTAACTACCCCTCCGGCATCTCCGTCATCACTAGGGTTTGTCTCCGCATGTCTAAACCCTAACCCTGGTTTAGACCCCCCTTTCTCTGGCTCTATCACCCACGTTCTCCCACCGGTGACCGGGGTTACAATTGTTTCGCACAACCTCTCTTCCCTGGCTCCCCCTTCCGGCAGTTTTTCTGCCGTCCCGCCGCTCGCCGGTTCCATACACCTTTCGGCTGATGGTCTTCCCCCTCCTCGTATAACCCTTGTCCCCCACTTGAATCTTCGGACCCTCCTCCTAGCAGGGTATCGCACCCCCCTCCCCCTCAAGGGACCAAGAAAAAGTACAAGTGCTTTAAGTCTAAGGCAGACGACATCTTTCTGAGATTAGAAGAGGACATACAGTGGGGAGAAGCCATGGACTTTGCGGACAGAGTCCTAGTCGGTCGCATCAGGGGAAGGAACTACTCGGCCGCTTGTCTGAAGGCCTGGGCAGCAGAAGTATGGGGTCACCATCTGGTTGACATCCCATTCGTGCAGACGTTTGTGAGGGGATGGTTCGCTCTGAGATTCGCTCGTGCCGATCACACAAATTGGGTCTTATCCTCCTACTAGCACTTCGAGCACGCCCCAGTTCTGCTGAAAGGTTGGACACCCCTCTTTGATCCTGAGACTGAACAAATTGGCAGTGGACTTGTATGGATTCGGCTTCCAGGCCTCCCATTACAGTACTGGTATGAGGATATCTTCAAGCGGATTGGCAATGCGATTGGCACCTACATGGAGTACGGCAAGTCATACCTTCATACGGGTATGATGGCATACGCTCGCATCCTTATCAATCTTGACACAAGAGGAGGGCTACAAGAATTCATCACCATACAATGGAGGGACACATCTCGAAAGCAGATTATTGATTATGAAGGCATCCCGTATCGTTGCCGCAGATGCCATAAAGTAGGGCATTTATACAAGGATTGCCCTCTCCTCCATAAAAATAGGGGCTCTGAGTAGAGACAGGAGCCTGAGCAGTCGGAAGGAGGTCCCTCACAACACCAGGAGACGGAAGGAGGTCCCTCACAACACCAGGAGGATCATGTACATGTAGAAACAAGGGATACACTGGGTACCCCCGTCACCGAGGCATCGGACAAGCGACCATCGGACTCCATTCCTTCCTCGCCTCCTCCTCCAACCAGCTCGGGCACTGCAAGAGACATCACCTCGACTGCGGGTATGTTTTTCCCTGTCTCTTCCTTTGTCTCTGGATTATCTCATGTTTTTGCATCTCTCTCTTGCATGGGTACCTCCTCCCCCTCCATCCCTTCTGCTTCCTTCCCGATGCCCCCTTTACCCCTGGGATTTACCCCCTCCTCCTCTCTCCTTTGCTCCCTTCCCTTTCCCTCCCCCTCTCCATCCCCCCGTTTCCCATCCCTGATCTCCTCCTCTACCCCCTCCATCCCCCCCCTCTCCCCCCTCCATCCCCCCCCCCTCTCCCCCTCTCTCCCTCCGGTACCCTCTTCGTTCCAGATCTAAGGACAAGGGTGCAGATGCGATTGGTATTGATCCTATTTGTCCCCCAGCTTCCCTCAAATCGTCTAGAGGTCGCCCCTCCCGGCTCTCTAAAGCCAGACACACTGCAGGGGAAGAAGTTTCCCTTGGACGACAACAAACAATTGACAGGGCCCTTAGAGCAAGGGATGGCCCTCTGCCTATCCCTCCGTGAAATTATTATCTTTCAACTGTCGTGGGGTTGCTAGCTCCCCCAAAAAGCTAGCCCTTAGAAGACTGCTCACCTCGACTGATTTGGATGTAATTTTCCTTCAAGAAACTCTCTGCTCGGCTGCCTCCCTCATCCCTATACTCAACTCTTGGCTACCGAATTGGACCTTTCATGCTATGGACACATCTGGGAGATCGGGAGGTACTGCTATTGGTTTCTGTAACAAATCCATGGTGCTCCGGAATTCTTGGGGAGGCAGAGGTTTCATCGGTATGGACTCTCTTGGAGCTGATATTCGTATTATTAATGTATATGGCCCTTGTGTGGAGAGGGAACCATTTTGGAGATCCCTGCTCGTATCCGAACTATTTCAGGCAGATAATATAATCTTGGGAGGGGACTTGAATTTCTCCTTGGGATACTGTGAATCCTGGGGACACTTGGCCCAAGTGGACAGCCTATCTGACTCGATCTCTACCTTATCGAAGAGCATCAATGAGTCGACATCCCTCCTGTCAGACTTCAGTATACTTGGACAAACAACAGAACTGGCGATCATAGTCTTTCTAGAAGACTCGACAGATTCCTTATCAAAGAGGCTTTCCTTACCCTCCACCCTCGTATTAGGCAGTGGGTAGGCTCTGGAGGTTTATCTGACCATCGGCCCATATTTTTGGAACTGTCAGACAACATCCCGAAGATCAAAAGCCCTTTCAAATTCAATGCTTCCTGGCTCAAGGACCCCAACTATCTACAGCTGGTATCTGATTATTGGAGATCCAACCCCATAATGGACGAGGAGGAACACACTGCTGGTTTTATAAGGAAACTGTCTGAACTCAAGAGGATCTCCAGAAACTGGGCACATCAGAAACGGATAAATGATGATAAGATATTGAAGGAGGCAGAACGAGCCATTGCCACATTCGAGGACTCGTCAAACGACACCTTCCTAACATCTGCCAACAAGGACCTATACTCTACTCTTGTCTCTAAGCGCTCCCAAATTCTGAAGGAAAGAGAGGAGAGCTGGCGCCTCAGAAGCAGAGCCATCTGGCTGGTAGAAGGTGACAACAACACTAAGTTCTATCATAAATTTGCCAATGGCAAGAAAGCCATTAACACTATCTGGGAGCTTCAAAACGAACAGGGTCAGATGGTATCAGATCAGCAGGGTCTGGCCAGACTTGCAAATGAACACTTCAAATCCATCTACAAGGCACCTCGTGAGGTGAACATTCTAGAGATTATGCGGGTTGCAAAACTCTTCCCCAGATATGTAGAACAGGAGGATTCAGAGAATCTGATGATGGCAGTGTCGAAGGAGGAACTTGAGGCCACCTTAAAATGGTTTAAAAAAGATAAAAGCCCTGGACCGGATGGGTGGACCATCGAGTTCTATATTGCTTTCTTTGACATCATGGGAGATGATTTACTCAGGATCGTGGAGGACTGTAGAAGGAATGGTAATATCTCCATGGCCATCAAATCCACTTTTATTGCCCTTATTCTGAAATCTGATTCCCCCACCTCCTTCAATGATTTTAGACCCATCTCTCTTTGTAACTGTTTGTATAAAATCATTGCTAAAATCATCGCAAATCGCCTGAAGCCCATATTATCTAGACATATATCTCCTGAACAATTTGCCTTTCTGCAGCATCGACAGATACATGAGGCGATCACCACTGCATAGGAACTGCTCCACACTCTACAAACAAAGAAACATAAGGGCATGATCTTAAAGGTGGACCTTTCCAAGGCTTTTGATAGAGCAAATTGGCTCTATATTAGGTTAATTCTGACTCACCTGGGCTTCCCTTTCGCATACATCAAATGGATTATGAGCTGCATAAAGGATGTATCCTACAGTGTCCTGCTTAATGGCGAAGCTACACCTTTTTTCTTATCGGAGAGAGGGCTCAGGCAGGGCTGCCCTCTCTCCCCTCTACTTTTTTTACTAGTTATGGAAGGACTTAGCAGATCCATCATTGCTGCCCGGGACAGAAATCAGTTGATTGGCATTAAGATTTCAGAGAACTTCTATTTGACCCATCTCTTGTTTGTTGATGATGTTATGATATTCTTAAATGGAAGCATTGGCGACTCCTCTGTTCTACATAATATATTCAATCTCTTTCAACAGGCAACGGGGATGATGATTAACGAGGGAAAATCCACTATTACCATTATCGGTTGCACTCAGCATGAGTCCATTTATACTACCCAGCGTTTTCCTTTCTCTGCACTCAATCTGGACGACGGGCTTAAATACCTGGGCTTCCGATTAAAGCCTCTCGGATACAGGATTGCAGACTGGACGTGGCTTATCGCAAAGGTGGAAAAATGCTTACAGATCTGGTACCACAAATACCTTTCCCGGGCCGGCAGATTAATCCTCATTAAGGCAGTTATCGAGGCCACTCCTGTGTTTTGGATGACCCTAGCATGGATCCCAAAAGGCATTCTGAACAGGCTCCAAAATATTTGCTGCAGATTTTTATGGAAGGGTAATCAGCCTGGGAAAATTTTTGCGTGGGTCAAATTGGATCGAATAGCATTTCCAAAACGATGGGGAGGATGGGGCATAAAAAGACTTGAGCTATTTTCGAAAGCCTTGGCTGCTAAACTGGGCTGGCAACTCATTACCTCTAATAGTCTCTGGACTTGGGACCATGCAAAATACATATGGCCTTTGAATTTGATGGATTGGTTCAGACAGACTCACCCCACGAACAGTGATATCTCCAACATATGGAAGGAAATGATGAATGCGCTCCCCCTTCCGCGACAAGGAATTACCTGGAGAATAAAGGAAGGAAACACAGTCCGTATTGGCACGGATCCATGGGTGGGATGTGGGAATGCACACAGGTTGCCAGAAGAATTAATTAGATTCCTAAATCACAGGGGCATTATCTACATCAAGCATATTGGCGACCACAATAACTCCACCGTCCTACATCAGGCATGGAAATCGGCACACGAATTGGATATCCCTGAACAATGGAGATTGGATTGGCAACTCTACATTGAAGCTATCACACAGGCCCATATCCGACTATCAGAGGAACCTGATGAAATTATTTGGGCTTTTGCAAAAAATGGAACTTATTCCCCAAAATAAGGATACATCAGGCTCATGGACCCCCATAAACCTCTGTTTATTGACCCGAACTGGAGATCCTTTTGGAAACTCAAGGCTGCCCCCCGCACCTGCCTGTTACTGTGGAACATACTATTTGACAAGATCCCTACTGGTGCCAATCTGATGAAAAGATCCTTTCATGGTCCCTTTCGATGCCATCTCTGTCGACTTGATGAAGAGAACACCGAACATCTCTTCCTGAACTGCCCGACCACTAAGGAGTTTTGGAACTGTATTACAACACACTTCCCTACCCTGAACCCCTGGCACGGTAACAACTTCCATGAGGCCTGGAATACCTGGTGCCTAGCCCATAAAGGAAAAGCCAGGAACATGCCTCTCCTTGTCTGCTGGGCCATTTTCATTGCTAGAAACCAGTCCATTTTCAATCTCAAGGACCCTCACTGGCCTTCCATACTGCATCATATTATCTCTGATTATGATCTCCTTCCCAAGGATGACAACATAGCTCCTCCGTGCACCATCATACCTGAAACCATTGACAAATCCAAACCATGGGCATATTTTGATGGTTCTGCTCAGGAAGTAGAATGTGGTGGGGGAGCCATACTATACCTGAATGATACCCATTGGTTTAAAATTCAAATAAACTTGGGGACGGGTACCAACAACTTTGCTGAACTCTGCACAACAAAACATCTCATTTACTTTGCATTAGTTCATCATTGTAGACATCTTCAATTGTTTGGTGATTCAAAAATTGTATGTAATTGGCTCAACAATGCATCACATTGCAATGCATATACTTTAAGGCACATTCTAGGAGAAGCTCGTAGATTGATAGACACTTTTGACTCCTTTGTCTGTCGACATATCTACAGGGAACAAAACTCGAAGGCTGATCAACTTTCAAAAGAGGCAACGCATCTACAGGACAATGAATGGTTGATCCAGGAGGAGATTGATGGTACTCATCATCAATATTACCACAGACCTTTTGTAGAACATGGACAAATCGGGCTTTAAGCCCAAGATTTTGTAGATCTCATTGTAAAAATCATGTTTATTTTCTCATATCTATTATAACGGCTGTAGATACAACAGTGTTGGTTTTGGTACATATACAACTCTCTCTGCGCAGAGAAGATATAATTTTGAACCTTTTTCCCTCTTTCTGTTAAGGGTAGTTTTGATACAATATGGTTATTACAGACTCCCTGCGAGGAGGATCAACGATTAGCAATAAAGCTTTATCTAGACAGTTTTTCATGTATCTTGAAAGGCAAACATGCCTCCATATGCATATGCCTTGGCATCTACAAAATGTAATTTCTTATATATTAATAGAAATTACGACTTTTTCCAAGAGAAGAAAAACATAAAAGAACAAAGTTATTATGTATTTATTTATTTTTTAGTATGTTTATATATTTCTTTAAATAGAGTTGGTACTCGCTTAAGGGAAATATATATTGATTTTAAATACTTTAGCATATAGTGTTATATATATTTTTGTGTGGGGATGGTGTTTTGTGGAATGGAAAAGCTATTTTTTTTTTTTTTTGCTTGTTAAGACTAAGCTACGTACCCACGGGGGATTTGAACTGGTGACCTATCGCAAGGAGTGCCTTAACAAGGCACCCATTCACCGTCAATCCAAAGCCCTGTGGGCAATGGAAAAGCTAATTTTTACAAATCAAATTATAAAGCAATTTTTCTTTGAAAATATGGGTTAAATAGAATTTTAATAATTAGTTTTATATTATTACCTCAAATTTTCTTATAAATGATATTTAGCTTTTTATATTAAAAAATAATTAATAGCTAACATAATAAAAATACTTAATTATTATTTATGTTTAAAAATAATTAATAATTAATATCCAATAATAAAAATACTTCATAACTATTTGAAACATATTTATGATCCAGATAAACTTTAAAAGTTTGTTAATATTTATTCATACACATAACTATTTCAAAGTAGGGGAAATAAAACTTAGTAATGCATTAATTACCATTAAGTTTATCTCAAAATTGATAATTTCATTAGTGCTACCTCGAGCTTTCCAGGGTATTTATCAAGTATTCCTTTAAATTAATTTTTCATTAGAATTGAAAATTTACTTATAAAAGAAAAGTGATTATATAACATTTCAAACAAACAAAAAATTACAAGATTATATTAGAGGAAGGAGCTTTGAAATTAATCATTTGGTTCACATCTAAAAAAATTAATTCCTTGAGGTTTACCTGTACTCTTTTCTCAATAAAGAAATATTTCTTCATTCATCATTATCATAAAAATATTATTAGAAAAATATTTTAAAAAGTTAAAAAGACAACCATCAACTTACTTTTGTAATTATTTTTTATAGGTAATATTATATATTTATATTTTTTATTAGATATGATTTTGATAGGTAATATTATATATTTATAATTTTTTATATTAGATATCATGATGATTAGTGTTTAGTAAAACTATATGGCGTACTAAACCTAAAGAAAGCAAGAGATCAAAATTGGTGACAAATTCTTTCATCCCATGGCCTTGTGAATTTAACAACGTAGAGTAATTTTGTTTTTTGAGATGGTGTTAAACACATTCTTATAATACCATAGTTTCCATTATCTCTATCTTTTTATTTGCCCGTAGTGTCTCATTAATTTTGGAAGTAATAACATTCTTAATATTATCTTAAATGTGCAAGAAGACCTCCTCTATTAGGCCCCAATAATACTAGTGATTCCCCCATTACTATTGTCATTGTATCCCTTATTGTTATTATTGTGCCCATATTCTCCCCATATTGTTATTAGTATGCCCCATAGAAACCATATTTTTGTGCCCTTATGTTATTACTGTAATGTCAACTTGATTATATTGTGACCCCTTAGACTCCTATATATAGAAGGGAGGTTTAGTCATTTGTATCATCCAAGAATTGTTCATTTGTGTAATGTAAAGGAGGTTTCCCCCTCGAAGAGGCTGAATTCTAAGGCGTTGATCTATCTTTTCTATCTTTTTGTGAGCTGGTTTCCTAACATTTGGTATCAGAGCTTTGGATTCTAGGGTTTCGTTGCTCCAAATAGGTCATCGTGGCATTTTCACTATAACTTTTTTTCTGCAACGTTTCAGAAGCTACAAAACAAACCC
The DNA here is from genome assembly GCA_031772625.1 of Pinus tabuliformis. NCBI lineage: Eukaryota > Viridiplantae > Streptophyta > Pinopsida > Pinales > Pinaceae > Pinus > Pinus tabuliformis. The sequence continues at coordinate 281,871,677 of CM062812.1, forward strand.
ATTTGAGCCGAAATCGTTCTGAACTTTGGGTCCGAATTTCAGAGCTTGTCTCGCTATATTTGTGGAGATATGATCTGAGGAAGTTAGGGTTTTTCCAGACTCCCGAATTACATTCCAAACAGGTGACTTGGGGAAAATCATCATAACTTTTGTTTTGAGCATAAGATTGAAATTTCGTAAGAAATTTTAGAAAGAGGACTTCCTATAGTTTTCTGGGTATCAATTTCAGGTACTAAGGTCGAAACAGTGACACATGGAACGTCGTACAAGTTAGCTCTACTAAACTAGTCTATAATCAGGTCACCATGGGATATTTGGCATAACTCTTCCTTGGAGAATCCAATCTTGATAAAACTTGTGGGGTTAGAAAGAGGACTCAAAGGGCTACCGCAAAATGAGATTTCAGATATTTGAGATCCGCAGTTAGTACAACAGATTCAATATCGAGCTCTTACAAAGTGAAAAAAAGATGTGTAGTTTGTTTTAAATTTTGCATAAGATTGGTTTGAAAAAATAGTTTGAAGGAATTCAAAGGGAATAGTGAAGAATTATTAGCATTAATTAACGCCCCGAAGAAAGAAAATGGAAACACCTAGTAAGCAACCTGAAAGCTCTAGCATGACTCGTGAAGAAGAGGAAGAAATGCAACATGATAGATCAAAATTACAAGACCAAGTACAATAAATTTCACTCTCACTAAAGGTAAATGAAACCAAGATGAATGGTGTGGAAGCTAAGATGGATGGAGTGGAAGCTAAGATGGATGGCATGGGAGATAAGAGTAATGGCATGGATGCCAAGATGAATGGCATGAACGATAAGATGGAAGAATTGAAGTTAAATATGAATAAGTTGCTACAAGAAATGGTCACTAATGGTGAAGGGTAGTAAAGGAAACTCATGATGAGAACAAAAGAAATGTTAATCATGATTTTATAGACTCTAATGTTGGATTGAAGACCCACCATGTTCCAAAAATCGATATGAGGAAGTTTGATGCCAAGGATCCCGAAACATGGATACTACAGATGGAGCAATTTTTCGATCTCCATAATGTGCAAAACACATAAAAGGTATGTATTGCAACTTTATATTTGGAACCAAATCAGTTTGTATGGTATCAATGGTTTTGTTCCCGTAAACAAATTGTCACTTGGGCAATTTTTACAGATGAAATGATAGCACATTATGAGGATACAAAAAGCAACACCTTTTTTAGCCAATTGATAAATCTCAAACAAAAGGGTTCAATGATGGAGCACATTGAGGACTTCCAAAAATTGAACATAAGGGTAAACTATATTCCAGAGGAGCATAAGATTGATGTGTTCTGTTGGACACCTAATCCGCTATGGGTTAGTGTGGAAGCCGAATAGACTAAGGAAGTCCAAGAGACCTTAGGATGTGGAACCCAACGGTCACATAATGTACTATAAATGTATATCATTTGTTAATAATAAGTTTACTCTCCTGTTTTATCTTTCATACTCTTTTTGCCATGTGTGTGTTTAAAATGGTATCAGAGTTGGCGATTGTTGGTCCTCATCCATTTTGAGCCTACCTTGAGCGCTTGTGAGTCATGCGCTCTGTATATTTTGTCATAAAAAAATGCTTATATTCTCTGAGGTATCGGTTCACCAAATTGTTGCTCCTCTCTGCCATATAATAATATGCTTGACATTTTTGTTACATGCATTTTCCGGTGGCGCGATTGTCCATACCACCATTGGCTCGAGGTTATTTAATATCACTTTGCCCCTTGACTGTCATGCTCTGCGGCTCCAATCCAATACCTGATACCACCACACATTATACCACCTCTGATACCGCTTCCACAAAGTCGTAGAAAGCCAACTTGTCCAAGCCGACTAAATGGTGCTCATTTCTGAAGAAATATTATGATCAACGTTGTAACTCCTACCCTGCCATAACGCTCCTCACCTCTTGTGGTATCCAAACAATGCCTAGGTTCATCGTCAGATATTGATTACTTTGCTCCATCTTTTGAAGTTGTTGATGGGAAACCAATGACCTCTTTCGCTGTGTCTGGCTTGTACTTCTTATTCTGCTACATCATGGTGATTTGGATTATAACATTTACAGTTCGAGAATACCCATCTAAGAATTCATAGAGCCATTTGATGTTTCAGCACTGACCATATACAAATGTTAAAGACTTAGAAAGTGTTGCCTATGGACAACTGTTTAAATGTTGGGTATGGTACATTGGTGTGCTTAAATGATTGTCATTTCTATGAGATGATTAAATTCATTTCCTAAATGCTGGTCCATGTACTTGTTTCTTGCACATAACGCCTGGTTTAGTCGTTCATGTCTTATGGTCCAGTGTTTTGCTTCTGCTGGTGCGTATGACCTTTGGTTAGTATGCTTTGAAGGTAGCAGTGTATGGTATCTGCTCCAACTGAAGTCCTTCAAATAGCTCATGCGCTTTGAGTCCGTCTGCTTGTAATCCATAGAGAAGTTGTGTGCAAACCTACTGAGGTACTTCGTCAACTTATGTGTTTTGGGTCACTCTGCGAAAATACCCAAATAGATGAAACACGACTGGATTTGAAGGGATCCGTGGCCTATGCATGAGTCCTCAGTTGATACGCCCGTGGCCTATGTGTGAGTCCTTCGTTGATACGCTCGTGGCTTATGCGTGAGATCGATAAAGCACTCAGAATTGGTGCGATCGTATAGTTGCAAGGGTTTTAGCTTTACACCGACTTATTTGCCCTTGTGTTGTCGTCTTTAACATGACTAGTTGGTTTGAGATCCTTTTGTCCTTTTTCATCAGCATCCCCAGATTTTGTATTTGTAGTCATTTCTAAGCTTTTGGGGTCTATTCGTTGGACTTGAAGTTGGTCATGCTCCCAGCGATCACTGGACCAGGGTTCCAATCCAGTTAACTCTTTATTAATTGTGTCAATCAAGGGAACTGGGGCTTGCGTTGTGCTTGTAGGAAATGCTGGAGGGGAATATGGATAAACATTAGGAGCCACTTGTAATATGAACATATTCTAGAGCGGGTTTGCAGCATTAAAGATTCAAACCCTTTGTTGATTCTGGTCGAAACTTGTAGTGTGTTGGTTCGTATATTTGATGCAAGTGGTGCTCTTCACTGTTCGTTGAACCCTTGCAAATTGAAGATTTTGATGGCTATAACTCCTGCAGTCGTGGTATGTTGGTCGTATGGTTCTGCGTTGACTTGGTATATGTACAGTGCTTGAATGTGTGATATACGTTGGGTGTTATATATGCGATTAATCCTGGTATGTTCAATGTGCTTGAATGTGTAATATATGGGCACAGTGTTATATGTGCTTGTGTTGAAAAAAAAGGAGATGACATATGGAGAGGGAAATTAATGATTTTGCTTTGTAAGGATAGGTCTGGAAGTAAAGTTTTATATTGCAACTTCCTCTTGACACAAAATTGTTGGTTGTGCTTGTGAATTCGACATTGTGGAGGCTCAGAGGGGAATTAGATTGACAATGATATATTACTGCGTTGCTATTTTCTATCTGCATTGGAACCAACTTTACTATTTACATTCAATGGATTGTGAGCATTATTCAAAAGAAAGTAAGCTTACCAGTTTGGAGGAAAAGGATTTTCAGGACCACGAAATATAGTTCCATAGTTAACTGTATGATACTTAGAGGTAAAGAAGTCTATATAGTCCCTTATTACAACAGGCAACATCAACTGAACCTGACTCTGTTGACCAAAAGGGAAAACATTTCATCAGATGTATCAACATCTTAAAGAAAATTTCAAATCAACTTTGGAGAAAAAGGGTGACTAGATATTATAAGTGGGTGTTGCTCCTTCCTTATTGGTCCATTGCTGTAATCAGTTTTTACACTGTAATTTTGACATTGGAGAAAATGACTCAAATTGGTGAAGTATTAGAGTTTTTGAAAACTCTTATACAATCTACTGTTGATGACACATTCCTAATCAACAAAGGCTCTCTCTTAGAAATTCAGACATGTCTACAATATGCACAAGAACAGATTGAATTTTTGTAGCTTGAATCTCAACTATAGCATGAAGAATTACAGCAGTGGAGTCATCATTGTGAGCCTGTTTTTGTTCAGAAGATTGAAACAGACTCCCATAAACAACAAGACAATAATGTTACAGTTCATTCATATTTACTACCCAATAAAGTAACAAGGTTACATGCAGATGCAGAAGTTCGGCTTGCACTTCTGTTGAAGCCCCGAAAATCGGGTCAACAACAAGGGGGATACCCACCCGGTTCGGACCTTGGTTGGCAGCTCCTTATCCGTTTGGTATAGCAGGTCCGACTGGGGATAATGGGACCAGTTTCCCAATCTAAGGGTGTGTGTATGTGTGTGCAGAGTTGGATGTTGCTGATCTAAGAATACTTTGAGGCTAATCTAATTCAAACTTTTAAACTAAATCTATGCTATTGTAATCTAATGAAAAACAGCACATCTAATCTATGCTAACCCGGGGTGTATTTCTTCTATTATGCGATCTAAAAAGATTTCAGACAATAACTAGTAATAAAGATCATTCAGCTATCATAAGAATATAAATCAATTAAGATGAACTACTTTGCATAAAAAGTTAGGCAAAACAGTTGTGAACATCATATCGCATAATAAGTTATTCATATATCAGACATAAATAAATGGCTCCACCATACAAAAGTGCCAAATGGTAACTCACACATTCATGCAATAACATATAAACAACTTAAACTGTATATCACTTTCAGAATATAAGCAGAAATGGTCAAGAGATAAAAGTACCATTTATGACTGATTCTACTCATAAGCTTCAAGCAACAATGATTTATCTCTCCTTGCTCTAACATCTACTAAGAGTACAAAAGTGCAACATCAGTAGCAGATATCAAATGCAAACATTAATAAACCTTGATCCATCCATTCATCAAAACCCCCTCCGAGGGTGCAAAAGTGCATGTTCTGAGGACAAGTTTTTGACAAATTTCTGGACCCTTCTCCAAATGCATGAGAAGGGTTTAAATACTGCTAACTAATTAACTTAATTACATAAATTTAGGATACGGTTTAAATGACCGCCCTTCTTCTAAAGCAAAACTATTTCTAAAAACTGAATCTAATTCCTAACTATTTCTGCATTTGCTCCTTAAATGTTGCGAGCATTCAACATTCGCCTGGGAAGAGTCGGCTGGTTGCCTTCTGCTTTTGTTTGAGCTATGAAAATAGAAATGGCAAGCGCTGGTATCACTTTTTAGTACACTAGAAGATATTTTTGAGAATTATCTTCTGGTTGGGCGAATTTACTGCGTATATACTTGGAAACAACCCAAATTTCCCTCAAACTGCTTCTGCTTTTGCTATTTCGGTTTCCGGACTTGCGAATGACTAAGCAAGTTAGGGACTTTGCTTTCTGAACAATTTTCTTAGCGATGCGCGATTAGCGCTAGGCGCTAATCGCGCATCGAAAACTGCCTCTGTTCTTTGATCCGGGCTTGCGCTAATCGCGCATCGAAAACTGCCTCTGTTCTTTGATCCGGGCTTTTCTGGTGCGTTTTCCTTCTTCAGCGCCTTTTTCCTTTACTGGGTAGAAGTTTCAGGATTTTTTGTAAACATGCTGCTTTTGTGAGCTTTCTGACCCTGAATGTTGAATCACCTATCGACCTCAGCATCTGTTGAGTGATACTCTGGAATCTGTGGTTCTGTTGCATGCGGTATCTGTTCATGAAGGCATCTCTTCTCTATTCTCCGAGCATTGACGCTTTCCCCTTTTCCTTAGATGTTTCCTGCTCATTGCTTCATAATGTTTCCTGTTTTTCATTCCTGCAGTTCACGCAAAGGAAAAGAGTAATGATAATAAATACTGATACGAAAGCTCTAACCTCTACGAATGCATAAAATAATGACACCCATCGTGAACTGACTCTTCGAAAAACACAAAACCGTCCTTCATTAACACTTTGGCATATGTTCATTAATTTCTTTTAAGGCGCGCGCCTAATTTATGGTTTACGGACAGCTTTCCTTGAATGTTGAGCCGAGGAAATTTGCAATGGGCGATAGCAGCATCGCGTCATCGCATTACCTAGATATGTCATCGCAAATTTTTTCAGATCGGATTATCGCAGATCGCAGATTGCAGATAGCATTTATCGCAGATCGCAGATATCGCCAGATCGCAGCATCGCGGATCGCATGAGTCATTAAATCATTGTGTGCTGCTTATGCGATATTGCGATATGCGACGTCGCACATCGGCCGTCGGAGATTTCTTAAGATTTTCATCTAAGAGCGCTTCTTAATGTGTGCGATGCGATGAATTTTGCGTCGCTTCTTCGCAGTTTTTTATTATGCACATAAGGGGATGTTTTATCTTCTCCACGCGATGCGACATAATTTCAAGGAGTAGAATACAAAAAGTTTTATAAAATGTTTTTTTTTTTTTTTTTGGATTTTTTACTAAGGGTCCCCATTTGCTTAGTGTTATTGCTAATACTAAAACAAAGAGGGGGGTTGTTGGTGGCCACAACAATGGCGATTCACTTGGAAGAACCAGTTATCTCTGCTTTTCTATTGAATTTTTCTAAACTTTCAAAACAAATTTTTTTTCATAAATCGAAGCTTTGTTATGGACAGATAGAGTACATTATGCCTTATCCTATTAATGATATTTTGTTTCAACCTCTTTCTATTCTAATTGTTTGCTTCCTCAGGCTTGTCCTTGTACTTATATCAGCCACTACTTGGTCTTTTTTAAAGATAAAATAAAGTCTTCTCTGTGTGTTGGCTTTAAAATATGCTCATTTGTCGTAGGTAGAGCCTCTGCTGCCAGCAGGCGTCCATAGCCTCGACAGGGTTACCTGTTACCTAGCAATGATCCTTTATCCCGCTTAAGGCTATCTACAACCTTCGAAGAAAAATCCACATCGACACTTTTTCCTTTTTTATTCTCAAAGAAAAATGTCTTGGTTTGGTAGCCAAAATTATGACACAGTCATTCACTTGATTTACACTTTTGCTGAACAAGCTGGCTCGTGATGAGACCCCTTGTCTTTTGATTGCAACAATCTTGAGTCGTTGCCCTGTTTTGGTGGACAGTATTGGCAAAGTCAGCAAGTTATAATATCTGTGATCATGATAAGCCGACTCGTGATGAGACCTCTTATTCTTTGAGATATGGTGTTTCTCGGATTGTTCCTCTGAATGCTGCGATTTTATTTAGCGGGGAGGAAGTCATTGTTTTTCCTTAAGAAAGCTCTGGACGACAATAATAGAGTTTGAAAACAGCAGTCCTACAGAGAAGCCTTATTTTGCTATTGATACCTTTCATTGTGCTGATATAAAACAATTCCTTCACTAAAGGTTGCTTTCATCAAATTCTGAAGTTGAAACTAGTATCATATCTAGGCTAAAGTTTTTTTTTAACTGTATCTGTCAATAATAAAAATCAGATTTTCAAAAATTTTGCTACTTATACAAGCGAAAGCTCAAAATCTGAAAGAGAATTGGTGTCTTTTCCGCGAATACCTGTAGTAACCACTCACAACTGGTTTTATTATGAAAAAGAAAAGAAAAACTATTCTAAAAAATAGAAGAATAATCTTCTATGGAAAATATATTTTAAGGATTTGTCCATTAACAGGCAAAGAATCCCTTCTACCTGCTAAATCCTGCAACACAAACGTTGATGGACCTATGACTTCAACAATCTGAAAAGGACCAAGCCACATCTTTTGAAATTTCGTATGTTTGCCCTTTTCTTCATGAGCCTTATCCCATTTCAAAACTAAATCTCCCATCTGAAATTTTTTTCTGGTCATTATGCTTGAATCGAAAGAGGATTTTATTAGTGCTTGGTGATGAGCATGGGTTTTCTTAGCTTGTTCTCGTTGTTCTTCTAATTTAATTATTTCCATTTGTCTTAGTTGTAGGGAGGAAGTAGATACTTCATTGATGTATTGTACTAAAGACAAAGAGGGAATGACTAAGTGAGTTGGAAGAACCACTTCTTTCCCATAAACTAAATTAAAGGGAGAAGTGCCGATTGAAGCTTTCTTCGTTATTCTATCTGCCCATAAAGCATTTACCAAAGCTTTGTGCCAATTCTTTTGGTTCTGGTCAACTGTTCTTTTAATAATCCTGATTAGGTTTTTATTTGTTGACTCAGCTAACCCATTACCTTGCGGATAGTAGTTGGCCGAATATTTCAGTTTGAACCCTCTTTTAAGTGCAAACTCAGTCATTGCATTTCCAGAAAAGTATGATGCATTATCAAACATTAAAGCCGTTGGCAATCCAAACCTAGTGATTATATATTGATCTATGAATTCAATAATATTTTCAGAATTAGCTGTCTTGAGAGGAACTGCTTCTACCCATTTAGTAAAATAATCTGTTGCCGTGAGGATGTATCTATGCTGCTTAGAAGAGTGAGGAACGATCTCACCTATTATGTCCAAGCCCCACTAACTGAATGGTTGCTCGATGTTTACCGGCTGTAGTGGCAGGGACGGCTTCTTTTGTCTTCCAGCAGTTGTTTCGCAGACTTGACATTTCCTTACGTAACTATGCGAGTCTTTGAACAACGTAGGCCAGTAATATCCTGCACGTAAGATCTTATGTGCAATAGCATCTCCATCATAGTGCCCGCCTGCTGGTCCGTCGTGGAGTTCCTGCAAAACTTTTTCAGCTTCAGTTTTCTCAAGACATCTAAGAAGAACATAATCATAATTCTTTCTAAAAAGAACATCATTTATGAGCTGATATTGTTTAGCTTTCAATCTCAGAGCTCTTTTCTTAGTGTGATCTAGGTGTGATGGAGCATATCCATTCTTAAGATAATAAATGATGTCAGCATATAATGATTCTGCATCGTTTAGGCTTACCTCATACAGTTGTACCTGTTCAGATGAATTTTCGGAAATCTGCGATGCTCCGGCCAACATTTTGCAGAAGCCTTGACCTCTTACAATGTTTGCTGGCTTGATCTCAAGGTCGTATTCCTGTAAAGCAGTGATCCAATTTGCTCTTTTCTCACCCACATCCTTCTGTACTAGAAGATTTCTTACTGCTGGAAACGGTACTATGATCTTAGTATGGGTTTTAAGTAGGAAAGGTCTGAAATATTTGACCGCTTTGAAAACAACATATGTCTGTTTCTCCACGTCTGAATAGTTGAGTTCAGCACCTTGTAAATTTGAGCTAAAAAATGTGATTGGAGCTTCCGCTTTTTCTTGATTTGCTTGAGTTAGAATCGCAGCATATGATTTCTCTGAGGCAAATGTGTATAAGATAAAAGATTCTGAAAAATTCGGGGTTGCTAAAGATGGAGCATTAATGATAGCTTGTTTGATAAGGTTGAATGCTTCATGTTCATCTTGACCCCATTTAAAATTTGAATTCTTTTTAATCATGGTTTGCAAAGGAGACACAATTCGTGAAAAATCTGGGACAAATCTCTTTACAAAATTGATTTGACCAAGGAAAGATTGCATGGCTTTTTTATTATGAGGTAGGGATATTTCAGAAATTTCTTTGATTCTGTCAGGCTCGATGTGAATACCAGATTTTGACACTATGAATCCTAGAAGTTTCCCTTCACTTAGTGCGAAAAAAGATTTCTTTGGGTTAAGTGAAATCCCATACCTTAAACATCGTTGAAAGATCTGTTTTAAGTCTCTGAGATGGTTGTTTCGCTTCTTGGAGTACACTGTTATATCATCCAAATAAATTACTACGGATTTATTGACTAAACCCTTGAATGCGATGTCCATGGCTCTCTGAAATGTAGCACCGGCATTGATCAAACCAAATGGCATCTTCCGATATGCGTATGTGCCCCATTTAGTTCTGAATGTGGTTTTCAACTGATCATCGGGATGTACTAGCACTTGATTATATCCTGAAAATCCATCCAAGAAAGACATCAGTTCTGAGCCTGCTACTGCCTGTAATATCTGCTCCATAGGTGGGAGAGGAAAATTGTCTTTTAGACAGGCTTTGTTGAGATTCCGAAAATCGATGCAGATTCTAATATCTCCGTTTTTCTTTCTAACGGGTACCATATTGGAGACCCATTTGGAATGTCTGACGGGGAAAATTATTCTGGCTTTTAACAACTTATTTAGCTCGGTTTTTATCTGATTTTCTAAATTGGGGTGGATCTTTCTCAGTTTCTGTTGGACAGGTTTTTCGTAGTCAATCATAGGAATAGTGTGCTGAATGATAGAAGTGTCGTATGTTTTCAGCTCATCGTAATTCCAGGCAAAAACATTTTTATACTGTCTTAAAAGACGAATATACGCTAGTTTTTCTTCAGGGGCTAAGTCGATGCCTAGATTAATGTTTTGTGGTTTATCATCGGTTCCTAGGTTTACTAATTCGTAGTTCAGAGTTGAACTGCAGAGCTTTGAATTGGCAGACCTTTTAAACCGATTTTTCAAATCGTATAAGTCTTCTAACTTAACCACCGATTTAGGTATAGCATTATCAGTGCCATTTTGTTGTATTTGTCGATCGTGATGGTCTTCGTCAATTATTTGATTGGAGTAGGATCCTTCGGAAGTGAGAAAATTTACAATATCAGGATCGTCGTTGAATACTCTCCAATTTGTAATGTTGTCAGGGATGGATGGTCTGAAGATTAATTCTATTGAGAATCTATCTGGACTAAACTCTTCGGAGGGAATAAGCCTAGAGGCTACGTTAGCCAAAAGGTCTGCGCTTGCGTTTTGGAGTCTCGGGATTGACGAAATATTGAACGCTATGAAATGCTCAGTCAGATCTTGCACTAAAGATTGATAGTGTTTTAAATGACTTGATAGGCAATGAATAGTATTACAAACCTGTTTGACGACGATCTCAGAGTCTCCGAAGACTTGAAGATACTTGACATTCAACCCGATTGCTTTGTATAGGCCTTGCACCAAGGCTTCATATTCTGCTGTATTGTTTGTGCAATCGAATTCGAGTCTGCACGTAAGCATGGTCTTATTTCCTTCTGGACTAATCAGAACGCATCCTGCTCCTGCTCCTTCGTTAGATTTAGAGCCATCAAAATATAATTTCCAAAACAAAGATGTATTTATAGGTTTATCTACAAAATTAACACACTTTGAATTATCAGTTTGGGAAAAATTTTCGACTTGGGACAAAACTGAATTTTCTAAGTAAGGTGATGTATGAGCATTGAAATTGCCGAGAAAAGAATCTACCGAGTAATTGCCTATGATACTGCTGTTATACGCTATTGCTTCATTTTCTCCCTCCAATTCTGTTACTATGTACTTCTGGTGTAATTCTCGTTCAACCTTTATTTGATTCGGTTTACCATTGTAGGGTAACCACATGTGTGACCAGTCGGTTGAAAAGTATCCATGGAGTTTCTCGGACCAATCCCTGCTAAGAATCAAGCCATAGAATTCTGGGATATCAGCCACTAGAATGTCAATAACCTGACATACTTTTGGGTTGGATGACAATCTTATGGTTACTTGATTAAGTTCACCAATCACTTCGACTTGAGATCGATCAAGCTGAACTATGCGCACTGCGGATTTTTGTGGTTGAACATTTAACTTGGCACATATTGATCTGGGTAAAATATTCGTTGAAGCACCAGAATCTATCAAACAATTGTGCACGTTTTTATTGAAAATTTCATAAGTGAGAAGGAAAGGGGGAGTGTGAGACCTTGATCTCCCTCCAATCAAGGCGATGTCATTTGGATCAATCTTATTGATCGTGTTGGTTGGAGGTTTTCCCATGTTGTGGGAAGCTACAGCTGTAGGCAAAGGTGTAATAGGCACGACATGTAATTCTTTCATGATTATCTTCTGTTGATGTTTCAATTTGCTCAATTCGTAAAGGGTAATATTAGCCCTAGTCTTTTTCATGTCGTCCATAATATTGTATTCCATTTCATCCGACACTATTAGTGTTTTTGATGGAGTTGTCTGATCTGATTGGACCGGGCTAGGTTGAGTCGCTTTAGTGGTCGTTTTTTTTGTTGCGACTTTATCTTTTGCTGCAGAGCTTGTGCTCTTCTGCTTAGGGGTAGTTTGGGGAGGATCAAGTTGATTTTTGCTTCGAGTGCTAACCGAAAATGCTTCTTGATCTTCTTCTTGTGGGAGGATGAAATCCCACATTCCTTGTAATTCCACAACTTCTTCGTCATCAGTCTGCCCTTCGGTGGTACTTTCTTCTTCTTCCTCTTCTTCGGATTCGACATTTGAAATAGCGTTGGGTGGTTTCACATCCATTGAAGGACCTCTTTTAAAAGCTCTGTAGGGCTTTTTCGAAGAAGTTTTTGCTACTTGTTTTTTTATGTCAATCATCTCATTGGACATGGTTTTTAATACTTTTTGCAATCCTTCCAAATCGAAAGGGTCTTTCGTTTGTTTCTTCTTGGAGTCTTCCTTGAAGGTGACTTTTTTAGACTTGCGTTCTTCTATCGCAGATCTTTTTTCCAGGGCTATTACGCGTTTCTCTACTGCTATCACCTCCGTCAAGTTTTCAACTAAGGTTGTTTTATTTGCCCTATCCACGAAGATTGCTAAGTTTGATGGTAAGGCCGTAATATACCATTCACATCGTACTTCTTCACTGGGTTGGGAAGCAGTGGGAATTTTGTTGAGGATCTTATTGAACCGTAAATTGAAATCTTTGATGGGTTCTCTAGCCTCGGCTTTAAGATTGGATAGGTCATTGATTAACGTTGCCGTTGATCTGTCATCACCAAACTTGGTAAGGAATTGACTTTGGAAAATGTCCCAACTTGTGATAGACCCGGAGGGTAATGAAAAGTACCATGACCCGGATGTTCCTTGCATTGTGTAGGGAAAAAGCCGAACAACAGCATCTTCGTTAGTAACTCGTTGAGATTGACAGAAAGCATGAAATTGTTAATGTGTTCTTCAGCTAGCATGCCTGTTTCTGGATTGAATTTGGGTAGCCATTTCTCAGGATGGGCCGGTATTTGACTCAAGGGTGGAGGCATTAAAACTGCCCCAGGATTATTCCATGGAGACTGGGCCATCGTTGAGTTGCTAGTGAATGAAAGTGCAGAAGATGATCCCTGTGGCTGGGAAGATGAAGATACTATGATCGTAGATGATTGAAGAGGGGTTGTGGGAGTTCCAGTAAGCGGATGGATGATGGTTTGGAATGAAGATGTGGGTGGCTGACTTCGCGGTGAGGGAGTTGAAATGGAGGATGTAGATGAAAGAGTCTCACTGTCAGACTCTTGTGGTGTTCTCCTCGCTCTTTTCCTGGTGGGGAGAGGCAATTCAGTTGGCTGGATGCCAAATTTTTCACTCTTTAATCTGGTCAGGGGATGAGCAGGATTGTACTGCGAAGTCACGCTGCTTTGAGATTTATCAGACCTCTGAGTAGAAATGGAAAATCCTTGGAGTTTGTGAATCAGAGTTTGAACTTCAGGGGGTTCAATGGTAGATTGGTCTGAAATATTAGGTTGTGTAGCAGCGGTTGATACTCGAGCGACTTCTGACTCTGGATTTAAGCGTACTGGGGAAGTCGGGGGAGTTGATGAGGGCGATTTACTCTCAGAATGGTATTTAGATTTTGATTTAGGTGCCATTCATAGTTCGGGCCCTCCTTCTAGCGCCAAATATGTTGAAGCCCCGAAAATCGGGTCGACAACAAGGGGGATACCCACCCGGTCCGGACCTTGGTTGGCAGCTCCTTATCCGTTTGGTATAGCGGGTCCGACTGGGGATAATGGGACCAGTTTCCCAATCTAAGGGTGTGTGTGTGTGTGTGCAGAGTTGGATGTTGCTGATCTAAGAATACTTTGAGGCTAATCTAATTCAAACTTTTAAACTAAATCTATGCTATTGTAATCTAATGAAAAACAACACATCTAATCTATGCTAACCCGGGGTGTATTTCTTCTATTATGCGATCTAAAAAGATTTCAGACAATAACTGGTAATAAAGATCATTCAGCTATCATAAGAATAGAAATCAATTAAGATGAACTACTTTGCATAAAAAGTTAGGCAAAACAGTTGTGAACAGCATATCGCATAATAAGTTATTCATATATCAGACATAAATAAATGGCTCCACCGTACAAAAGTGCCAAATGGTAACTCACACATTCATGCAATAACATATAAACAACTAAAACTGTATATCACTTTCAGAATATAAGCAGAAATGGTCAAGAGATAAAAGTACCATTTATGACTGATTGTACTCATAAGCTTCAAGCAACAATGATTTATCTCTCCTTGCTCTAACATCTACTAAGAGTACAGAAGTGCAACATCAGTAGCAGATATCAAATGCAAACATTAATAAACCTTGATCCATCCATTCATCAAAACCCCCTCCGAGGGTGCAAAAGTGCATGTTCTGAGGACAAGTTTTTGACAAATTTCTGGACCCTTCTCCAAATGCATGAGAAGGGTTTAAATATTGCTAACTAATTAACTTAATTACATAAATTTAGGATACGGTTTAAATGACCGCCCTTCTTCTAAAGCAAAACTATTTCTAAAAACTGAATCTAATTCCTAACTATTTCTGCATTTGCTCCTTAAATGTTGCGAGCATTCAACATTCGCCTGGGAAGAGTCGGCTGGTTGCCTTCTGCTTTTTTTTGAGCTATGAAAATAGAAATGGCAAGCGCTGGTATCACTTTTTAGTACACTAGAAGATATTTTTGAGAATTATCTTCTGGTTGGGCGAATTTACTGCGTATATACTTGGCAACAACCCAAATTTCCCTCAAACTGCTTCTGCTTTTGCTATTTCGGTTTCCGGACCTGCGAATGACTAAGCAAGTTAGGGACTTTGCTTTCTGAACAATTTTCTTAGCGATGCGCGATTAGCGCTAGCGCTAATCGCGCATCAAAAACTGCCTCTGTTCTTTGATTCGGGCTTTTCTGGTGCGTTTTCCTTCTTCAACGCCTTTTTCCTTTACCGGGTAGAAGTTTCAGGATTTTTTGTAAACATGCTGCTTTTGTGAGCTTTCTGACCCTGAATGTTGAATCACCTATCGACCTCAGCATCTGTTGAGTGATACTCTGGAATCTGTGGTTCTGTTGCATGCGGTATCTGTTCATGAAGGCATCTCTTCTCTATTCTCCGAGCATTGACGCTTTCCCCTTTTCCTTAGATGTTTCCTGCTCATTGCTTCATAATGTTTCCTGTTTTTCATTCCTGCAGTTCACGCAAAGGAAAAGAGTAATGATAATAAATACTGATACGAAAGCTCTAACCTCTACGAATGCATAAAATAATGACACCCATCGTGAACTGACTCTTCGAAAAACACAAAACCGTCCTTCATTAACACTTTGGCATATGTTCATTAATTTCTTTTAAGGCGCGCGCCTAATTTATGGTTTACGGACAACTTTCCTTGAATGTTGAGCCGAGGAAATTTGCAATGGGCGATAGCAGCATCGCGTCATCGCATTACCTAGATATGTCATCGCAAATTTTTTCAGATCGGATTATCGCATATATCGCCAGATCGCAGCATCGCGGATCGCATGAGTCATTAAATCATTGTGTGCTGCTTATGCGATATTGCGATATGCGACGTCGCACATCGCTGTCGGAGATTTCTTAAGATTTTCATCTAAGAGCGCTTCTTAATGTGTGCGATGCGATGAATTTCGCGTCGCTTCTTCGCAGTTTTTTATTATGCACATAAGGGGATGTTTTATCTTCTCCACGCGATGCGACATAATTTCAAGGAGTAGAATACAAAAAGTTTTATAAAATGTTTTTTTTTTTTTGGGATTTTTTACGAAGGGTCCCCATTTGCTTAGTGTTATTGCTAATACTAAAACAAAGAGGGGGGTTGTTGGTGGCCACAACAACTTCCCAAGCCCATCATCAGACCTTGGGAAGAGCTTGTCAACAACAAGCACAAAACTGGTCTTGGATATGACAAGGACTTGTCCTTTCATATTCCAGACTACTCCAAACCAATCCAATTTCAAAGTGCTGGATTTCTTCAGGACGGTCCATCTTCACCTACTCTTCATGACAGTTTACCTTCAACGGTTCCAAATTCTGCACCTCTTCCACAACAACAACAATAGAGTGTGAAATGCCAACACTGTGACCGAGTTGGCCATCTAAAAGATCACTATTTTGATATTCATCCATGTAAGCACTGTCATAAAACCAGCCATTCTTCAAACAGATGCTTCAAAAACAAACCTCTTGCAAGAACAAAGATTCATCTTGGATGGATTGCGTCTTGGCAATGGGCATCAACAACCAAGAAGATATTCCAGTCACATGTCAGAACTTTTTCTAGAGTATTGAACAGTCTTGCAGTAGAGTTTTCTCCATCATCTCACCTTGTATTTGACAGGGGGGAAATGATGGTCATCTACAAGCTTCAAAGCCACATCAAGTGAGCCTGAGCCACAACCTGCCATACCAGATTCAAAGTTGTAGCCAAAGACAAAGAGAAAAAAATGCCCCTGAGCATGCCTTCAGTTGGTAACTTGGGACACTTCCTCTAGCATAAGACTTCAACTTCTTGCCAGTTCCGGAAGAGTTCCAGGAATAGAATTGGGGACACTTCCTCTAGCAGAAGACTTTAGCTTCTTGCCAATTTTGGAAGAGTTCCAGGAATTGCATTAACCATTCCCGAGTTATTGGTAATCCTTAAACCATCACAGGTTGAGGCCTCCCTTTTAAGGTTGAGATTCTCCCTTTTATGCGGGGTGATACCTCCCTTTCATGGTTGAAGGTTTCCCTCTTCAAAACAATAGGAGCACTTCCTCTAGCAGAAGACTTCAGCTTCTTGCTAGTTTTGGAAGAGTTTTAGGAATTGCACTAAGCATTCCAGTGTTGGTGGTCATCCTTAAACCACCACCCTTTATACCAACATTTCAGAGAGCACATTCAGCCTAGTGCTGCCATGCATTTTTTGCACATTTTGTATTACAACTCTCTTCTTGGACTCATACATAACCCTTCGGATTAAGGGGGGGAATGTTGGACACCTAATCCTCTATGGGTTAGTGTGGAAGCCGAATAGACTAAGGAAGTCCAAGAGACCTTGGGATGTGGAACCCAACGGTCACATAATGTACTATAAATGTATATCATTTGTTAATAATAAGTGTATTCTCATGTTTTATCTTTCATACTCTCTCTGCCGTGTGTGTGTTTAACATGTTCATAGGGACTTTAAAGGATAATATCCAACATGAGGTTCGCCTTTGGGAACCTAATTCATTGGAGAAGACATTCAAGTTAGTAAGAAAAATGGAAAGCAAAATTATGGCAACCAGGAAGCCTACCACTCATAACTATAAAGATGGAAGTGTTGTTGCCCCTAGCCTTCCACAACCTACAAGGTTGACACCACAACAATTGGAAGAAAAAAGAGCAAAAGGGCTTTGTTACAGTTATGATAGCAAATACACTAAAGGTCATAAGTGTGCTGAAAAGAAATTATTCTATATAGATTGTGAAGATGAGGAAGAAAAGGAATAAGAAATGTTAAAAGAAGACGATATACTCCAGGAACAAACCCTAGATAAAGAAGAAATGAATCCGACCATATCTTGTAATGCATTGGCTAGAATTACCACTCCTCAAACTTTTAAGATAGAAGGACATATCAAGAAGAAAAAGGTAATAGTGTTGATTGATTCAGGAAGTACCCATAATTTAATTCATTGTAAGATAGCAAAGAAATTGAATTGCTTCCTATATCCAGCACCAAAGTGTCAAGTGATGGTTGCAAATGGAGGAACCATAACTTGCTCTGGAAAGTGCCATAATATCAAGCTATCCATGGGAGAATATGTATTGAATAGCCCAATGCTTTCCATTCCAATGGGTTGTGCTAATGTTGTACTAAGAGTCCAATGGCTACAATCCTTGGGTACAATAGCTTTTAATTTTCAAGAACCTTTCATGAAATTTTATGCGGAAGGAAAGGAAGTTGAATTAAGGGGTACTGCAGGGAAACAGGGAAAGATAATCATCTCTAATGGTATGACAAAGCTTCTAAATCAGGAACAACGAAGTGTAGTTGCACAATCATGTTCGCTAGAGGTTCCCACATCAAAATCATCTATTTCTCCAGATCTCCAATAAGTCTTGGACAATCATTCCAAGGTATTTGAGACTCCCAAAGGTTTCCCACCTATTCGTGATCATGATCATGCTATTCATTTGATTCCAGGAAGTGTTCCTCCAAATATCACGCCGTACATATATCCCTATGCCCAAAAGAGTGAAATTGAACGTATGGTTGCAAAAATGTTAGAGGCTGGTATAATTCAACCAAGTCAAAGTTCTTTCTCTGCACCAATAGTATTGGTGCACAAGAAGGATGGATCATGACGCATGTGTTCGGATTATAGGGAGCTCAACAAGCTCACAATTAAAGATAAATTTGTCATTCCTGTCATTGATGAATTATTGGATGAATTGCATCGATCAATTTACTTCACCAAGTTGGATATTCACTCAGGATATCATCAAATCATAATGAAGACTGAAGACATTCGAAAACAACATTTAAAACTCATGAGGGTCATTATGAATTTTTGGTCATGCCTTTTGGCCTTACCAATGCACCTTCTACATTTCAAGGTTTGATGCACCTTCTACATTTCAAGGTTTGATGAATTGCATTTTCAAACCCTTCTTTAGAAAATTTGTGCTAGTATTTTTTGATGATATACTAATCTACAGCAAGTCTTGGAAGGATCATGTTGAACATGTTGACAGGGTGCTCAAACGATTGGAGGAGAAACAATTATATGCAAAAAGCTCCAAATTTTTCTTTGGAGTACAAGAGGTGGAATATTTGGGTCATATTGTATCTCATGAAGGTGTTAAGGTAGACCCTAGCAAAATTAAAGCCATTAAGGAATGGAAAATCCCCACATCCATAAAGCATCTGTGAAGATTTATCAAGTTGACAGGGTATTATCGCAAGTTTGTTAAGAATTATGGGAGAATATAAGCACCTCTAACAACATTATTGAAGAAAGATGCATTTTCATGGACTCCAGAAGAAACAAAGGCCTTCGAACATCTTAAAGTGGCAATGTGCCAAGCATCGGTCTTAGCTACACCAGACTTCACAAAAACCTTTATTGTGGAATGTGATGCTTCAGGAAATTGAATTGGTGCGATTTTAATGCAAGATGAAAGACCCATTACATTCGAAAGTCGTCCAATCAAGGGAAAGTATTTACACAAAGCTATTTATGAGAAGGAAATGTTGGCAATACTACATGCACTTAAGATATGGAAAACCTACTTAATGGGAAGACACTTCAAGGTAAAAACGGATCATGATAGTCTTAAATACTTTTTAGAACAAAGGTTAACCTCTGAAGAGCAACAAAAATGGGTCAGAAAGATGTTGGGTTATGACTTTGAAATCATCTACAAAAAAGGGAAGCAAAATGTTGTGGCAGATGCACTCTCAAGAAAGGATGAGGATGTGGACGCATTGTTGTGCGCCATTTCTATTATCCAACCAGATTGGATAAATGAAGCAAGGGAGGAATGGAAGAATGACAAAGAAGTGTGGGCACTCATTCGAAAGGTACAAGAAGATCCTAGTACATCTGATACATTTAGCTGGAAAAATGATTCGTTATGGTACAAAGATCGCTTATACCTATGTAAGAATTCCAAACTCAAGCAAAAGATTCTTATGGAATTGCACACTTCTCCCTTAGGAGGGCACTCAAGATTTTTAAAAACTTACCACATGGTTAAGAAAGAATTTTTTTGGGATGGCCTTAAATCGGATATTCAAAAGTTTGTGGCGGAATGTTTGGTTTGCCAACAAAATAAAGTTGAAACAATTAAGACCCCAGGTCTATTACAACCTTTATGCATTCCAAGCCAACATTGGGAGGAGGTTTCAATGGATTTTATCACAGGTTTACCCAAGTCCGAAGGAAAGAGTGTTATCATGGTGGTAGTTGACAGACTTACCAAGTATGCACACTTTTGTGCATTATCACATCCATTTAAAGCCAGTACAATTTCTACTGCATTTATGGAAACAATTAAAAAGCTACATGGAAACCCAAAGATTATTGTAAGCGACAGAGATCCCATTTTCACTGGAAAGTTTTGGATAGAATTATTTTCTTGTCTCGGTACTTAGTTAGCTCATAACTCATCTTATCATCCTCAATCTGATGGGCAAACTGAGATAGTAAACAAATGTTTGGAAGGATATCTTCGTTGCTTTGTATTTGATAAACAGACACAATGGGTCAAATGGTTGCCTCTGGCTAAATGGTGGTATAATACTTCCTTCCATACTGCAGAAAAAATGACACCATTTATGGCACTTTATGGATATCTTCCACCATCCATCACATCATATTTAAGAAAAAATTCTAAGGTTCAAGCAGTGGAACATCACATCAAGCATCAACAACAAGTTCTCCAACTCTTAAAGGATAACCTCACGTTGGCACAGAATAGAATAAAACAACAGGCATATCAACATCGTAGCGAAAGAAGTTTTGATGTAGGTGACTAGGTATTCCTATGGCTACAACCATATAAACAAATGTCCCTCAAGCAAGCTAAGAAGGATAATAAATTATCACCAAAGTATTATGGTTCGTAAAAGGTGTTGCAAAATATTGGTACTATGGCATACAAATTGGAGCTTCCTGTAGCTTCCCGAGTGCACCCAATTTTCCATGTTTCATGTTTAAAGAAGGTTATAGGTGACAAGCTCCTAGTTCAAATAATATTCCTAGAACTTGACGAGGAAGGAAAAATCATATTGGAACCGGAAGCAGTCACAGAAACAAGAACTCGACAGCTACGAAATCGATCAATTTCGGAGTATCTCATCAAGTGGAAGAACTTATCTGCTGAAGATTCTGCATGGGAGGATGAGAATTTTATACAGAAGCATCCAGAACTACCCAAGCATTGAGGACAACGCTTTTCAGAAGGAGAGGGGCATGTTAGGCCCCTATAATACTAGTGATTCCCCCATTACTATTGTCATTGTATCCATTATTATTATTATTGTGCCACTATTGTCCCCATATTGTTATTAGTATGCCCCATAAAAACCCACTATTGTTATTTTTGTGCCCTTATGTTATTACTGTTAAGTCGGCTTGATTATATTGTGACCCCTTAGACTCCTATATATAGAAGGGAGGTTTAGTCATTTGTATCATCCAAGAATTGTTCATTTGTGTAATCAAAAAGAGGTTGCCCCCTCAAAGAGGCTGAATTCTAAGGCGTTGATCTATCTTTTCTATCTTTTTGTGAGCTGGTTTCCTAACATCTTCCTTTATTTCCAAATAATACAATGAAAACTAAGCATCGTAATATATTTTTTTTTCTCTGTAAAACTAATTCTATTAAGAGTACGAATGGTACAGTATGAAGTTACAACCAAGAGAAGCAAGAAAACGGGCAGCCGGAAAGGATAGACTATCCACCTCGGCCCCTAAGAGAGAACAGGAAGAGAGCAGTGCTAAGCAAGAAGTGACAAGAGGAACAGAGTAACAAGAGCAGAACAAAGGATTCTACCCAACGTGGGTAGAATCAACTATTCGACATTTTTTCCCTTTCTGTTTACCAACTTTGACCCATCCAAGATGACTCTGCTGTGCTGGTATGATTTGCAAACTGAGCTGGGCTGACGGAGAAGTTTCCTTGTCTGAATCCGAGGGAGAGGACTCCAGAGTTCTTTTCTGTGAGTTTGGAGGGACAGTAGAATCCTCAGGACCAGTCGAGGGCGGGTCCTGTGCCAGCGTTGCGTCCATTCCTTCCGCATCCCCTTCCTCTTCATCTGAGCTGGAATCAAAATCATCAACATCATCCATGGGGGGAGGATCATGAGGTTTCCAGCTTTTGGATTTCGGCTTAGGATTGGCTTTCTTCTTTTGGGCAGGCTTCGAGGGACAAGAGCTTTGAAGGTGCCCTGTGTGATGGCAAGTTCGGCAGCGGAAGGCTGTGTTCTCGTAATCCAGGGTCTGAGTCCAATGGAAGTCTCCAATTTTGAGAATAATCTGATCAGGTAAACCTTTGCTCATGTCTATTTCTGCACAGATTCTGGCGAAGGTGTATATGCCCTTTTCCCCTCTAGAGGTGTCTGTAGTTAGAAAGCGGCCTAGAGTATTGCCGATCCCTTGGAATACAACAAAGTGCCATAGATGCGCCGGGAGATTAGGAAGTCTGACCCAGATGGGGAGCTTGGTAATGATTGCTGTAGAGGGATCGAAATCTGGGAACCAAGGGGTGAGGAATAAACCTGCTGAGCCCCAAAACCATGGGCCTTCCGTTAATGCTTTTTGGTAGTCCTCACTGAAAGCAAACACTACAATGAAGAAACCCTTTGAGCAGAGAAGAACCTTGCAGTTGTTGGTCCAGTGAGAGTGAATCCATTGATAGAGATCTGCTGTGCGTGGCCATAGCCCATTAAACCTGCAAATAATGCCATGCTCTGCATACTTTTGGATTTGCTCATCCAGCGTTGGATGCATTATTTCAATGGAAGGGGTTTCCTCTAGTTTGTCCACCAAAAAAGGTTTGGGAGCCTGAGCTGGTGGAGCTGTTTTCTTGGGCATCTGAGCATGGACGGCATCTTTGTATGAAAAAGCCGCAGCTGAAGATGGCTGTCCGACAGCTCCCCCTCTCAAACGAAGGGTTACCACCATTGAGCTGTTCCTAGTAATGCTATAAGAAGAGAGGGGAAGAAGATCTTCAAGTTGTTTACCTTGAAAGAGAAGTCTCTGAAGGTCTGAAGGGATCCCAATCCGCCGTTCTAGCTCCAGTTTAAGATTCAGCACCAGATCTGAAGAGCTGACCCATTGCAGGATGGTTCTGCCTGTAGGCTGAGAAATTTGAACCTGAAAAGAGTCAAAGAAGGACCTAGACCCAGTTCCAGGGCTTCTAGTGCTTCCTAGAGCAGATCTGCCATGGCGATTTTCCATCCGGGCCCTATCTGATTGATCAATGGCGGATCTGCCGGACCGTTCAACTTCGAGAAGCCTGAGAGTCGAAAACCCCGAGCACTTCTCCAGTTTAGGAGCCTGCAGTATGTGGCTGCGGGCGCGGGTCAGAGCCCTGAGATCTTCATCCATAACGATCATTCTGCGCAGATGAAGAGCCTTTAAGCAGAGCAGCGTTTGGGAAATCTCATTAATCCTCGGTTCAGCGTATTCGCTCTCTCCCTTATTGTTTCGCTTGAGAAAACTAGATTGATCATCACGGGAAGGTCGGATTGGGAGCAGGGGTTCATCCGGCCGCGTAGCCTTCCCTCCATCGCGAGCAGCCCTGCTCTGTTTGACTGCGCCTCCTGCGTCGATGTGAACTGCGGATCGAGTAAGGAAAGGGTCCGAGCTATCCTTTGCATCGTTTATCCCTTGCGGCGCTGATCCATGACTGCTCTGTTCCCTGGTTTCCTGTGCGGCGGCGGCATATTGCTTGCCCTCTGTAACCCTAGCCATCGTATCGTTTTCCGAGATGAGGCAGTTTTACTGCTCTACAATTTCTATTATGAAGCATCGTAATATATTAATATTATAGAAATATTATCATTTCTTCCAAAAATTTTAAATAATGTTTTTATAATCAAATCTATAAAAAAAAAATAAAATTATTCAATATTTTGATATTTATTAATAATTTATTTAATATTTTGGTATTTTTATTTTTATAACAATTAAATTTAACTTTCTTTGGTTACCAATATAACAAATTAATCCATCTCCACTTCTTTAAAAATATTTCCTTTCACATAAATTAATTATTAAATTCACGATCAACATATAGAAACGTGATGAAAAGGTAAAATGAAGTAATCAAAAATGCATTTGAGTATCCCTAATCATAATGCCTTGGACTCTTGAATAGGAGATGTTATTGGACGATAATATTGAATAAGAAAGTTTTTTAGAGCGGGGATCCAAGCCAAGTAACCAAGTCGAGTACCAAAGTCCAAAAGGTGCAGTCGCCGATTAGAGTTTTCAAGTGAAGAGAGTATGCGAGAAGAGTATTCAAGTCTGGGTATCCCAAATTTCCATATGGCGTTGCACTGTAATATTGTACGGCAGAATCTCGTTATTCATTTTAACTGATTAACACTGGTTTTTAATTTTATGGTAAACAATATTTCAATTATCTAACACCAAAATGACACAGATGACATAGGAGGGGAATTATTCTCAAAAGGAATGCCTTACTGTAATATTGTATGACAGAATCTTGTTATTCATTTTAATTGATTAATATCAGTTTTCAATCTTATAGTAAACAATATTTCAATTGTCTAACACCAAAATGACACATATGACATAGGAGAAGAATTATTCTCAGAAAGAATACCTTACGAAATAATTATATATTGTTTAAAAAAAATTAATCATACTTTTTAACCCCTAAGGTGATGATTCATCTCCTTGATCACATGTTCAAAAGGAAAAAACTTATCATGGTGAAGGAAAACAACTTTTTAAGGGAAAAGGGACTTTTGCCTCGTTATTACAAGACAATAGTTATATTCATGACCAGAAATGTAGATATTGAGAAGGACAAACCAATGTAAACATCACAACACCAAATTATACCAGGTGTTCAAATTGAGATAATAACACTTTTATACCTGTATCACGGTAAGTGTTAATAAGAATGTGTATACAACTTTAACTATTTATAACTAAGTGGGTACATGTATAGAACTTTAAGTATTGAATATAAAAATTATTAGGAAGGATTTTGGTTTTTCAAAACATACACTTTGCCTACTTTGGTTTTAAAAACTACCATGTGAAACATTAAGTTTTATATTTATTGGTTCTGCAATAATATAAAATTTAATATTTATAAATAATAACAAATAATTATATTATGATCAGTAATATAAAAATATTAAATATTTTAATTATAATGCAAAATATAATAATAAAATATTTGAAATATAATAATATTAATTATTTTTTATTATATATAATATTATAAATATTTTTAATAATTAAAAATAAAAATAAAAAATAAAAATTTAAAATATAATTTAATTAATTATTTTTTATTAAAATATTATAGAATTATATAATTTTATAAATATGTTAATAATAATAAAAAAATTACCATTTATATTTTGACATTCTCCAAACAAATTTAAAAAACGCTTGCCATTTATTTTTATTGTTTTAACACTTTCCAAGCAAATTTAAAAAGCGGTTAGATGCAAATCATATATGGTTTGATATTCTTATCATTTGGTTTGATATTTTTATCATTTTCTTTATTGTGATGGTGGTAATGGGTTTGATTTTGCTGGTCTTTATTTTATTTTTTAACGTGTAAGATATTATTTTTATTAAAGTTAATTTATTAGTAATTTAAAATTATTTATTATAAAAATAATTCGTTTTTTTTTTTTTTATAAAATATTTTTATTAAAATTAAATTAAAAATTATTGATAAAAAATTATTATTATTATTATTATTATTATTATTATTATGATTTAATGTATATATGATCTATGAGATTAATATGCAATTACAGAAATAGTGATTTAGGAATATGCTATTTAGGAATTGTACTTGCACAAACTTTTAACATGATTGATTTTTAGGTGTCTTTTTTTACTTATTATAGAGTTTTGAATTTTGGTCACTTTATAGGTCTAAATCTTTTGGAACCAACCATGTTAATGAGACTTGACCTTTAAATTAAGGGTTATGGGGTGAGATTTGATTAACTTATGTGTGTACAAGTCACAAATCTATTTAATATAATCTCTTTAGTTGCAACCACATATTCAACCACTATCTTAAAACAAATGACTTTAAATTAAAGGTTATGGGGTGAGATTTGATTAACTTATGTGTGTACAAGTCACAAATCTATTTAATATAATCTCTTTAGTTGCAACCACATATTCAACCACTATCTTAAAACAAATGACTTTGACCTTTAAATTAAGGGTTATGGGGTGAGATTTGATTAACTTATGTGTGTACAAGTCACAAATCTATTAAATATAATCTCTTTAGTTGCAACCACATATTCAACCACTATCTTAAAACAAATGACTTTAAATTAAGGGTTATGGAGTGAGATTTGATTAACTTATGTGTGTACAAGTCACTAATCTATTTAATATAATCTCTTTAGTTGCAACCACATATTCAACCACTATCTTAAAGCAAATGACTTCTCTCGTGGAAATTAAACCTTGCACAATACTTAAAAAATACTCACTTGTATTATTGAATCTAACTTTCTTGAATAAAATTATTATTTTAGCTTAAAAATTAAAAATTAAATTATCATTTTATTAAATTATAATACAAAATTAATTGACTTCAATTTTATTTATTAAAGATAAATAAGATAATGATTTTCACAAATTTGGTGTAAGTGATTATGAATCCATTCATAATTACCTTTTGTAGGATTATCTTGTGTAGTAGATTATGATTAAGGTTGATTTGTACATGTCTTCAACAACATATAAACAAATATTATGAGATTTTAAAAGTATAATGGTAAATTTGGAAACATTTAGATTTTAATAATAAATATATGGATAGAGCTGAAATATAAGAACTAAGGGTTAATTAAAATATTAGATCCTCCTCCCCATGCGGGCTGATAAGTGAATTGGAAAGAGGGAAGGGGGAGCTGGTGTCAAGACATGAGTTGGCTCTTACATACAATTACCTATTGATATGGTGTTTGTACAAGGTGATGGAAGAAGGTTTTAACATTCATGGTGTATGAAGAACTTATAGTGTAAAGAAATGGAGAGAAATTATGTGAGAAGCAAGTGAGATAAGGCTTTGCATGCAAAGAGTGAGCTCAAATTTTCACTCACCTCTAGAAATAATGCAACATGCTAAATGAAACTTCATTTAGTTGTTGGGGTTTCAAAGGGTATCTCTCCTCCTTTGTCTCTAGTTCCTCCCGTACTTGAACCTTTCTTTTAGTTTGTTTTGACATATTTGACCTTCATCCTATTTGTTTGGTTTCTTGGTTTCCTACATGT
Organism: Pinus tabuliformis; assembly: GCA_031772625.1. Lineage (NCBI taxonomy): Eukaryota > Viridiplantae > Streptophyta > Pinopsida > Pinales > Pinaceae > Pinus > Pinus tabuliformis. The sequence goes on from CM062812.1 coordinate 281,898,693, forward strand.
TGGAATGGCCCTTCGCCAATGTTGTGAGGTAAATTTCACATTGTAGGACCTCTTTGGAGCATCAAAGCCAAAAAAGATGTCACTACTAAGATTATTTTGTTCCATACTGCAGTTCTATTAAGCAAAGACACAAAGCCTAGACAATAGAGAAAAGAGCTCAAGCCTCTAGAGCTATGTTAGACAAAGGGAAATTTGTTGCAAAGATAATGGATTTATTGATTGATCTAAGCACCTCATGGACAAGGGACACTAAAATAGAGAAAAGAGCTCAAGCTTCCAGAGCTATGTTAGACAAAGGGAAAGTTGTTGCAAAGATAATAGATTTATTGATTGATCTAAGCACCTCATGGACAAGGGACACCAAGTTCCAGGGAACGCGAGAGACTATTGGCACACCAAGGGTTTCATGGCTCAAGCCATTTTTTTCCAACACTAGGAAAACCAAAGTATATATAAGTGGTTGAACATGGTGGAGCATCAAAAGAGGTTCTTGATGGCGCTCGTTTCTTGGCTAGCCAAAAAGCAGGGGGGAAAGATTATGGAGTAGGTACCTGACACTTCCAAAGAAACCTCCATTGTGTTATCTGATCAGGCAAGTTGTAATAATTGCCTTGACCTGCATGCTCTTTTTCCATGTCTTTCACTCATTTCTTTTAATAAATGTCTATGACTAAAAAAAACCTTAAATACTTGGTTTCCCTTTCAGGAAAGGTTTGACTTTGTTTAGCTAGGGTTTGGTTTCTTTACAGTAGGATCCATAGTGTTTTGACATGCCTTAGACAATTAGTGCAAAAAATTCCTACTTTAATAACCAATATTGTATTAAAAAAATAAATAAAATCTTTGAATTTTTCTTTTAAATGATATGGTACTACACTATATATCACATTTTAATATTCTAATATAATAAAAATACTAACATGAAAAATATTAAATAATAATATTAATAATAATTGAAACCTAAACACTCAATACATTTTTTATAAACACCTAGTTTTAAAATTTGAACAATATATTTTTTTAAATAAATAAATTTTCTAAATAAATTAGCTTATAAGAGTTCGATGTAAAAAATTAAAAACTAAAATTATTATTACTATCCCTGCCATAAGGTTGGGATATCTCAATGGGTAATTCACTAAGCTGTTATTAATTTAGTCAAACTCTTATATATTTTTAGCTTTACTAAAGTGAAACATAAGGAAAAAAAATTCCTATTTTGTTATCATTATTTTATTCAAAATTATCTTCCAGCTGATTGGCTAATAATTTTCACACCTTATTGGGAAATGCCTAGAATTTCACAACTCAGGAATGCACCGTTCACATCACTAATTAATTGTTTAATTTATTATTTTTATTACTGCTCTCTCTCTCTCAATAGGCAGTAAAGGGTTTTTATATTGGCAGGTATAAAAAGTGGAGCTCAAAGTTAATGAAAAAGTGTAAAGGGGTATAAAAAATGTTAATGAAAAAATGGATACTTACAATATCTAGTGGAAGTAGGGGTTTTTTAAATTGGGAAGGTATATTAGGTTCATATTGTTAGGGGGTTAAATAATGTGATTTTTAGGGGTATTTTCCAATATGTAGTCAAATTAAGGGTGTTGTTTAATATTCCACAAACGCATGTGATAGGTCAAAGGTTCATTGAGTGAAGTCCCCATTCTCATGGACAAGGGACACCAAAATAGAGAAAAGAGCTCAAGCCTCCAGAGCTATGTTAGACAAAGGGAAAGTTGTTGCAAAGATAATGGATTTATTGATTGATCTAAGCACCTCATGGACAAGGGACACCAAATTCCAGGGAACGCGAGAGACTATTGGCACACCAAGGGTTTCATGGCTCAAGCCATTTTTTCCAACACTAGGAAAACCAAAGTATTTATAAGTGGTTGAACATGGAACACACACTCGCATGACTTGATGAAAAAAGACCGTACCGTCCAAACATATATGTTCAACATGACTGACTGATGGTGCAAGTGACAAGCGCGACACTCGTGATTGATCGTTCATGATCGAGACAAGGCTTGCGCGATAGTGAATGTGACTCTGTGTGCGAGTTGGAAAAATGCTTTCATGGCAAACACAAAAAACACATACGAAGCAAAGACTTTGAGCATAACTAGAACACGGTCGCAAGCATGACTTAGACTTCAACATGCAGAGACTTGAGTGCAATAAACAAGCAAGGCAAATGTAAAGACTCACACGAGCTCACAGAGTGAATCCAAGTGTGTGTAGTCATCAAGTGAAACTTTCTAAGGGAGGCTCCGAAATTGTGCAGGCCAACATTTTGGAGGGTGGTTGTAGCTGCTACAACATAATGGGATAAGAGGTTTTCCTTGGAGCCAAATAATTTTATTAAACATACCCAAAAACAAAAACAAAAAAATAGTAGAGTTGTGATTGATTTTTTGTAAATATTTTGTACCTCTAAAATTATTCTAATGGATTATAATTGATTGTATTCTATAAAATGCTTCCTTTGGGGCAACAAGAAATGAAAGGTGGCCCTGAAGGTATCTTGTTGCTTGCTTCATGTTTGTGATAATAGAGCTAATATAATGTCTTTTTGGAACATTAGAGTATAAATTCTCGTATTTATATAGGGACATGTTAAGTTTGTTTCAATTTTACACATTTTTAAATTTGGGCGTAGAAATACATACAAAAACGCAAAATTTATATGCCAATAATGCACTAAAATGTTTACAATCAGCGTTTACTCGATACACACACTGAAGTTTGAAGTAGATACATCCAGAAACCATACTTACTCGATACACACATTGAAGTTTGAAGTAGATGTCCAGAAACCATACTTACTCAATACACACATTGAAGTTTGAAGTAGATGTCTAGAAACCATACTTAGGATGTCGTAATCACGAGCCCAAACCCTTAATTCAATTCATTCATGAAATAACATAAAAGAACAAAGTTATTATGTATTAATTTTTAAGTTAATATGTTTATATATTTCTTTAAATAGAGTTGGTACTCACTTAACGGAAATAGATATTGATTTTAAATACTTTAGCATATAGTATTATATAAATATTTGTGTGTGGGGATGGTGTTTTGTGGAATGGAAAAGCTAATTTTTACAAATCAAATTATAAAGCAATTTTTCTTTGAAAATATGGGTTAATAGGAATTTTAATAATTAGTTTTATATTATTACCTCAAATTTTCTTATAAATGATATTTAGCTTTTTATATTAAAAAATAATTAATAGCTAACATAATAAAAATACTTAATTATTATTTATGTTTAAAAATAATTAATAATTAATATCCAATAATAAAAATACTTCATAACTATTTGAAACATATTTATGATTCAGATAAACTTTAAAAGTTTGTTAATATTTATTCATACACATAAATATTTCAACGTAGGGGAAATAAAACTTAGTAATGCATTAATTACCATTAAGTTTATCTCAAAATTGATAATTTAATTAGTGCTACCTCGAGCTTTCTAGGGTATTTATCAAGTATTCTTTTAAATTAATTTTTCATTAGAATTGAAAATTTACTTATAAAAGAAAAGTGATTATATAACATTTAAAAAAAAAATAATTACAAGATTATATTAGAGGAAGGAGCTTTGAAATTAATCATTTGGTTCACATCTAGAAAACTTAATTCCTTGAGGTTTACTTGTACTCTTTTCTCAATAAAGAAATATTTCTTCATTCAACATTATCATAAAAACATTATCATAAAAATATTATTAGAAAAAGATTTTAAAAAGTTAAAAAGACAACCCATCAACTTACTTTTTGTAATTATTTTTTTATAAATAATATTATATATTTACATTTTTTATTAGATATGATTTTGATAGATAATATTATATATTTATATTTTTTTATTAGATATCATGATGATTAGTGTTTAGTAAAACTATATGGCTTACTAAACCTAAAGAAAGCAAGAAATCAAAATTGGTGACAAATTCTTTCATCCCATGGCCTTGTGAATTGAACAACGGAGAGCAATTTTGTTTTTTGAGATGGTGGTAATCACATTCTTATAATACCATGTTTTCCATTATCTCTAGCTTTTTATTTGCCCATAGTGTCTCATTAATTTTGGAAGTAATAACATTCTTAACAAGAAGACCTCCTCTATTAAGCCCGTATAATACTAGTGATTCCCCCATTACTATTGTCATTGTATCCTTTATTGTTATTATTGTGCCCCTGTTGTCCCCATATTGTTATTAGTATGCCCCATAGAAACCCACTATTGTTATTTTTGTGCCCTTATGTTATTACTGTTATGTCGACTTGATTATATTGTGACCCCTTAGACTCCTATATATAGAAGGGAGGTTTAGTCATTTGTATCATCCAAGAATTGTTCATTTGTGTAATGTAAAGGAGGTTTCCCCCTTGAAGAGGCTGAATTCTAAGGCGTTGATCTATCTTTTCTATCTTTTTGTGAGCTGGTTTCCTAACATTTGGTATCAGAGCTTTGGATTCTAGGGTTTCACTGCTCCAAACAGGCCATCGTGGCATTTTCACTATAACTTTTTTCTGTGACGTTTCATAAACTATAAAAAAACCCATTTGAGTCGAGCTCGTTCTGAACATTGGGCCCGAATTTCAGAGCTTGCCTCGCTATATTTGCAGAGATATGATCTGAGGAAGTTAGGATTTTTGTAGACTCGAAAATTACATTCCAAACAGGTGACCTGGGGAAAATCATCATAACTTTTGTTTTGAGCATCAGATTGAAATTTCGTAAGAAGTTTCATAAAGAGGACTTCCTTTAGTTTTCTGGGTATCAATTTCAGGTACTAAGGTCGAAACAGTGACACATGGAACGTCGTACAAATTAGCTCTACTAAACTAGTCTATAATCAAGTCACTGTGGGAGAGTTGGCATAACTCTTCCTTGGAGAATCCAATGTTGATTAGACTTGTTGGGTTAGAAAGAGGACTCAAAGGGCTAACGCAGAGCGAGATTTCAGATATTCGAGATCCGCAGTTACAGAGATACAACAGATTCAATATCGAGCTCTTATAAAGTGAAAAAAAGGTGTGTAGTTTGTTTTAAATTTTGCATAAGATTGGTTTGAAAAATTAGTTTGAAAGAATTCAAAGGGAATAGTGAAGAATTATTAGTATTAATTAACACCTCGAAGAAAGAAAATGGAAACACCTAGTAAGGGCCTGAAAGCTCTAGCATGACTCGTGAAGAAGAGGAAGAAATGCAACATGATATATCAAAATTACAAGACCAAGTACAACAAATTTCACTCTCACTAACGGTAAATGAAGCCAAGATGAATGGCGTGGAAGATAAGATGGATGATGTGGAAGATAAGATGGATGGCATGGAAGCTAAGATGAATGGCATGGATGCTAAGATGAATGGAATGGACGATAAGATGGAAGACTTGAAGATAAATTTGAATAAGTTGCTACAAGAAATGGTCACTAATGGTGAAAGGGAAGTAAAGAAAACTCATGATGAGAACAAAATAAATGTTAGTCATGATTTCATAGACTCTAATGTTGGATTGAAGACCCACCATGTTCCAAAAATTGATATGAGGAAGTTTGATGGCAAGGATCCCGAAACATGGATACTACAGATGGAGAAATTTTTTGATCGCCATAATGTGCAAAACACACAAAAGGTACTTATTGCAACTTTATATTTGGAACCAAATTACTTTGTATGGTATCGATGGCTTTGCTCTCGTAAACAAATTGTCACTCGGGCAATTTTTACAGAAGAAATGATAGCACATTATGAGGATACAAAAAGCAACACCTTTTTTAGCCAATTGATAAATCTCAAACAAAAGGGTTCAATGATGGAGCACATTGAGGACTTCCAAAAATTCAACATAAGGGTAAAATATATTCTAGAGGAGCATAGGATTGATGTGTTCCTAGAGAATTTAAAGGATAATATCCAACATGAGGTTCGCCTTTTTGAACCTGATTCATTGGAGAAGGAATTCAGGTTAGCAAGAAAAATGGAAAGAAAAATTATGGAAACCAGGAAGCCTACCACTCACAACTATAAAGATGGAAGTGTTGTTGCCCCTAGCCTTCCACAACCTACAAGGTTGACACCACAACAATTGGAAGAAAAAAGAGCAAATGGGTTTTGTTACAGTTGTGATAGCAAATACACTAAAGGTCATAAGTGTGCTGAGAAGAAATTATTCTACATAGATTGTGAAGAGGAGGAAGGGAAGGAACAAGAAATGTCAAAAGAAGAGGATATACTCCAGGAACAAACCCTAGATAAAGAAGAAATGAATCCGACCATATCTTGTAATGCATTGGTTGGAATTACCACTCCTAAAACTATCAAGATAGAAGGACATATCAAGAAGAAAAAGGTAATAGTGTTGATTGATTCGGGAAGTAGCCATAATTTAATTCATTGTAAGATAGCAAAGAAATTGAATTGCTTCCTAGATCCAGCACCAAAGTGTCAAGTGATGGTTGCAAGTGGAGGAACCATAAATTGCTCTGGAAAGTGCCATAATATCAAGCTATCCATGGGAGAATATGTATTAAATAGCCCAATGCTTTCCATTCCAATGGGTGGTGCTGATGTTGTACTAGGAGTCCAATGGATACAATCCTTGGGTACAATAACTTTTAATTTTCAAGAACTTTTCATGAAATTTTGTGCGGAAGGAAAGGAAGTTGAATTAAGGGGTATTGCAGGGAAACCGAGAAAGATAATCATCTCTAACGGTATGACAAAGCTTCTAAAGAAGCAACAACGAGGTGTAGTTGCACAATTATGTTTTCTAGAGGTTCCCACATCGAAATCATCTATTTCTCCAGATCTCCAAAAAGTCTTAAACAATCATTCCAAGGTATTTGAGACTTCCAAAGGTCTCCCACCTATTTGTGATCATGATCATGCTATTCATTTGGTTCCAGGAAGTGTTCCTCCAAACATCAGGCCGTACATATATCCCTATGCCCAGAAGAGTGAAATTGAACGTATGGTTGCAAAAATGTTAGAGGATGGTATAATTTAACCAAGTCAAAGTTCTTTCTCTACTCCAGTAGTATTGGTGCACAAGAAGGATGGATCATGACGCATGTGTCTGAATTATAGGGAGCTCAACAAGCTCACTATTAAAGATAAATTTCTCATTCTTGTTATTGATGAATTATTGGATGAATTGCATGGATCAATTTACTTCACCAAGTTGGATCTTTGTTCAGGATATCATCAAATCAGAATGAAGACTGAAGACATTCCGAAAACAACATTTAGAACTCATGAGGGTCATTATGAATTTTTGGTCATGCATTTTGGCCTTACCATTGCACCTTCTACATTTCAAGGTTTGATGAATTGCATTTTCAACCCTTCTTTAGAAAATTTGTGTTAGTATTTTTTGATGATATACTAATCTACAGCAAGTCTTGGAAGGATCATGTTGAGCATGTTGACAGGGTGCTCAAATTATTGGAGGAGAAACAATTATATGCAAAAAGCTCCAAAAGTTTCTTTGGAGTACAAGAGGTGGAATATCTGGGTCATATTGTATCTCATGAAGGTGTTAAGGTAGACCCTAGAAAAATTAAAGCCATTAAGGAATGAAAAATCCCCACATCCATAAAGCATCTGCGAGGATTTCTCGAGTTGACAGGGTATTATCGTAAGTTTGTTAAGAATTATGGGAGAATAGTAGCACCTCTAACAACAGTATTGAAGAAAGATGCATTTTCATGGACTCTAGAAGCAACAAAGGCCTTCGAACATCTTAAAGAGGCAATGTGCCAAGCACCAGTCTTAGCTATGCCGGACTTCACAAAAACCTTTATTGTGGAATGTGATGCTTCAAGAAATGGAATTGGTGCGATTTTAATGCAAGATGAAAGACCAATTACATTCGAAAGTCGTCCAATCAAGGGAAAGTATTTACACAAAGCTATTTATGAGAAGGAAATGTTGGCAATACTACATGCACTTAAGATATGGCGACCCTACTTAATAAGAAGACACTTCAAGGTAAAAACGGATCATGATAGTCTTAAATTCTTTTTAGAACAAAGATTATCCTCTGAAGAGCAACAAAAATGGGTCAGAAAGATGTTGGATTATGACTTTGAAATCATCTACAAAAAGGGGAAGAAAAATGTTGTGGCAGATGCATTCTCAAGAAAGGATGAGGATGTGGAAGCATTGTTGTGCTCCATTTCTATTATCCAACCAGATTGGATAAACGAAGCAAGGGAGGAATGGAAGAATGACGAAGAAGTGTGGTCACTCATTCGAAAGGTACAACAAGATCCCAGTACTAATGAAATTATCAATTTTGAGATAAACTTAATGGTAATTAATGCATTACTAAGTTTTATTTCCCCTACTTTGAAATATTTATGTGTATGAATAAATATTAACAAACTTTTAAAGTTTATTTGGATCATAAATATGTTTCAAATAGTTATGGATTATTTTTCTATAGAACAAAAATACTAACATGAAAAATATTAAATAATAATAATAATTGAAACCTAAACACTCAATACATTTTTTTATAAACACCTAGTTTTAAAACTTGAACAATATTTTTTTTAAATAAATAACTTTTCTAAATAAACTACCTTTTAAGAGTTCGATGTGAAAAATTAAAAACTAAAATTATTATTATTATCCGTGCCGTAAGGTTGGGATATCTCAATGGGTAATTCAATGACCTGTTATTAATTTAGTCAAATCCCTCATATATTTTTAGCTTTACTAAAGTGAAACATAAGGAAAAAAATTCCTCTTTTGTTATCATTATTTTATTCAAAATTATCTTTCAGCTGATTGGCTAATAATTTTCACACCTAATTGGGAAATGCCTAGAATTTCACAACTCAAGAATATACTGTTCACATCACTAATTAATTGTTTAATATATTATTTTTATTACTGGTCTCTCTCTCTCTCTCCCTCAATAGGCGGTAAAGGGTTTTTATATTGGCAGTTATAAAATGTAGAGCTCAAAGTTAATGAAAAAATATAAAGGGTAATAAAAAATGTTAATGAAAAAATGGGTACCTACAATATCTAGTGGAAGTAGGGTTTTTTTAAATTGGGAAGGTATATTAGGTTCATATTGGTAGGGGGTTAAATAATGTGATTTTTAGGGGTATTTTCCAATATGTAGTCAAGTTAAGGGTACTGTTTAATATTCCACAAACGCACGTGATAGGTCAGAGGTTCATTGAGTGAAACCCCCATTCTCATGGACAAGGGACACCAAAATAGAGAAAAGAGCTCAAGCCTTCAGAGCTAAGTTAGACAAAGGGAAAGTTGTTGCAAAGATAATGGATTTGTTGATTGATCTAAGCACCTCATGGACAAGGGACACTAAGTTCCAGGGAATGCGAGAGACTATTGGCACACCAAGCATTTCATGGCTAAAGCCATTTTTTCCAACACTAGGAAAACCAAAGTATTTATAAGTGGTTGAGCATGGTGGAGCATCAAAAGAGGTTCTTGATGGCGCTCGTTTCTTGGCTAGCCAAAAAGCAGGGGGGAAATATTATGGAGTAGGCGCTGACACTTCCAAAGAAACCTCCATTGTGTTATCTAATAAGGCAAGTTGTAATAATTTCCTTGACCTGCATGCTCTTTTTCCATGCCTTTCACTCATTTTTTTAATAAATGTCTATGACTAAAAAAAAAACTTAATGACTTGGTTTCCCTTTCAGGAAAGGTTTGACCTTTTTGCTAGGGTTTGGTTTCTTTATAGTAGGATCCATAGTGTTTTGACGTGCCTTAGACAATTAGTGCAAAAAATTCCTACTTTAATAACCAATATTGTGTTAAAAAAATAAATAAAATCTTTGAATTTTTCTTTTAAAAATATGTTACTACACTATATATCACATTTTAGTATTCTAATATAATTAAAATATGAAGATAAAAAATATTAAACAACAACAACAACAACAACAACAATAATAATAATAATAATTGAAACCTAAACACTCAATACATTTTTTATAAACACCTAGTTTTAAAATTTGAACAATATTTTTTTTTTAAATAAATAACTTTTCTAAATAAATTCCCTTATAAGAGTTCAATGTAAAAAATTAAAAACTAAAATTATTATTATTATCCCTACGGTAAGGTTGGGATATCTTAATGGGTAATTCGCTGACCTGTTATTAATTTAGTCAAATTCTTATATATTTTTAGCTTTACTAAAGTGAAACAGTGGAATTTTTTTTTTCCTATTTTGTTATCATTATTTTATTCAAAATTATCTTTCAATTGATTGGCTAATAATTTTCACACCTTATTGGGAAATGCCTAGAATTTCGCAACTCAAGAATACACTGTTCACATCACTAATTAATTGTTTAATTTATTACTTTTATTACTGATCTCTCTCTCTCTCTCTCTCTCTCTCTCTCTATATATATATATATATATATATATAGATATATATTGTAAGTCCATATTCTATTAATGTCGGAAAAAGGATTACATAGAGTCCGTCCCGAAACAGGTGGTCTCACCCCGATTGGGTTTCTTGAGAAAAATGTTCACCGAATGACAAAAATACAAAAAAGTAGTTAAGCACGTTGTCCATAAACGGTTGGGCCAGAGGCACCAAAACACAGCTAAAACGTAAAAAAAACCAGAAATCATACTAGTTGTTTAACGTAATGGATACAGGGTTGTCTGGGGTCGTTCTAGGAGGCGGAGGAGGGCAGAAGTCACACTAAATGTGTCTTTCGTAGTGCACCATCCATGTCTCCAACTTTTCTACTTTCTTTGTGAGTTGATTTTTCCCCTGTGAGAACACAACCAATATTTCCCGAAGTTGACTTTTAAAGTAATGCAACCACTCCAAAGGGGCCATCTGCATCGCATGCTCCTCACGCCGAACTCGTTCTGTAGCATCCACCCTTTCCATCAAACTGGTAACGAGAGCAGGCAATTTTCCAGGCAATAGTTTTGGAGACCTTGCCCCTCCTGAGCCTCAAGTGTTGCCAACCCACTCTTCACCTTGCCACCAAGGGTGTCGCTGCCCCTGTGAGTCTGCCCACGGCCATGTGACCCTTCGCCTCTTCTCACCCCCCACTTTCCACCTTTGTCGCCTCCTCTAACACCTACATTGCCTTTCCTCTCATGCCCAGTTGTTTTGCCACCCTGACGAGGCATCACTGTGACTAGAACCTAGTCTATCGCCTCTTTAGAAGCAAGCGCAGCAAGGGAGGAAGAGCAACCCCTTCGCGCTAGTGGTTTCGTAACTTCCCACGACGGAGGCACGCCTTGAATAGGCACCAAACACCAGACAGAAGACTCGACAAATATCACCCATAATAACACGAATTCACCAAGATGGCTCCTTCTACCCACGAAGGACTACCCCCACCAGTTTAACCTGACACCTCCACCGTTTAGAGTACTACCAATGATGAAGCGCCACCCAGGGATAGGGGAGTTGTTTTCGTCCTGAGACTAGCACAAAATCAACCACCACCTACCAAATTTGACTGCTAGAAACCATAGGTGAACTCACCAGGCCCCGTCGCACTAGAAATCACTATTAGAGCAAGGGAACTTGGGCTTCCTCTTCTGGTTGCGGAGTTTCCTTATCGACGAGCTCCACCACCCTGTAAGAACGAGGCAGAACAAGTGACCTCCAGACCATGAGGAGTTTTTCTTCTACGCTCAGTCTTTCCTTCCACCACTAATAACCAGGATTCCCAATCGTAAGGACCAAATGACCCCACTACCCCTATATATTTCCACAGCGAGCAACCACACTTTGTTTCCAACGAGCGTTGACCTTCGGTGCGTCCTCCTCCTTCCCAGTAGCCACCACAACTCCCAACATCGTATCTAAATGCAAAGACGAATGCCTAGTGCATTCATTGCGCGTTTCCTTAACACTCCGCCACCCCCACACATAGATGTTGAATAATTGCTCACAGGCACGACTTACATTAAGACGATACCTCTCCTGGTGCATGTGAAGATGTGAAGGGACCAGGAGTCTCGTCCCTCCCATTGTATCCACTTGTTTTCACACATGGGAGGTGGCCTCCATGTGTTGCCCTGATCTCACCCCCATTCAGGAATTACTGGTCTCTATAATTGTGCAGGTGGTGTGTTGTAATTTATTGAAATTAAATATGCAAATATTATTTTATTATTCAAGGTTTCTGACTTGTCTCTATAATTGTGCAGGTGGTGTGTTGTAATTTATTGAAATTCAATATGCAAATATTATTTTATTACTCAGGGTTTTTGACTTGTGTCTATAATTGTGGAGGGCTTGTCTTTTCGTTTATTGAAATTCAATATGAAGATATTATAAAGACATTGACTTGATAATAATGATTCATTTCCCATATTTTTGTGGCTTTGAAGATTTTTTTTCCTGAAACTAATAAATGAGTAAGGAAAATCCTCACCTCTCTTATTTTGTCGTTGTTGTATTCATCATGTCAATAATTATTACAACTTCCCGCTGAAACAATAGTTGTAGGTTGTGCATTTATGGTCTTATTCTGCCAGTTAATGAAAAAGAAGTAGAAGTAAACTTTCCAGGACATAGTCACACAAACAACGCAATGGAGTTATTTAAGTATTTTGTGTTTGACTTTACTGGATCATAAGTAACACTTCTAAAATATTTTTCATATTTCCGCACTTAAGTTTTAATGGAAAATCAAATTTGGGACTAGGCGAGGTTATTGAGATTAAATACAAAAATATTGTTTATTATATTTAAGGTAAAAATATTGTCCAAACTCGAGTTTGGCTAAAAAGTCGAAGCAAAAAGGAACTTGTGCCACAAACTTTTTAAATTTTGGACATCAAATCAGAGAAACAAAATTTAGATAAATTCCAATATTTAAAATTTTAAATAAAATCCAATATTTAAAACTTAAATATAAGATTTATATTTAAGGTTTAAAATATTTTTAAACAAAGTGTAATTGTAATGCAGGGAGGAATTAAAATTTAATTATAAGGATTTATGTTAAAGGCTTTAACTTTTTTCTCTTTAAACACAAGAAATTTGAATAAAATTTAAATAAATTCCAATTTGTTCGACATTTAAGAAGTAAAATCTAATTATGCATAATTAGTAATAACAAAATACATCAATTTACTAATCAGTAAAAATTAAATTGATCAGATTCTAAATCTTAACAATGACTTAAATTCAACATTTTTACTTTAATTTAGCTATATTTAAACTAAACAATGAACAGCATGAACTGGCTACTATGCAACACTTGTTAAATCATAAAATAAAAAAAATTGATAACTTCCTACTTTAAAACTTCTATATTTATTACAATTCTCTAAATAAATGAGAATATAATTGTATTTTTAAGAAAACAATTTAAAAAATAAAGATTTCCAAAGTAAAAATTTCAAATCTAAAACATCTATAAATTTGATAATTTCTGCGACATCAATATTTATTTTGATCATTTTATCACAAAATATTGATAAATGTAAAAAAATATTAATTATATTTAATAAACAAATCACATTATAAAAACAATTTAGCCATCAAATTCCATTGCTACTCTTCACCCTCTCCCCAACCAAAAAGGGAATGAAAAGGATAATGGCATCCTAACCCAATTTTTTTGGAGGAAAGAAAAGATTAATGGCATCACTAACTCCTCATGTACACATCATAGCCTTGCCACGTGCCCTCCGTTTACAACTCATCTATGGCACGTCTCTATCAATCAGATTCGCAGGCATCATTACATGGGTATATACATTGAATGGTCTCATCAACAATGACGTATAACCGTCACCATATCATCTTCGGATACCCACTTTATCAGTATGTCCTCCTCATCCTAAATCAGATCTATTCTAGTATGTTCTAGTAATTTTGGGAAGAATTCTAGTATGTTCTTTCCTTTTAAATATATTAGAAAATAAAATGAGAGGTGGGTGAATAAAATCAAATATCTCCCTGACAATGATAACGTGATAGCATTTGTTAGGTGTAGAGATATCGAAGGCAGATATCAAAAGAGATATTGTAAGAAAATATATTATTATAATATGTTTAACATGCTTGTTCAAAATGTATATTCTATTTTTTTAATAGATGTAAAGTACATTCGAAATTGAAATTGTCTTTTTTTTTTTTAATAAATGTAAAGTGTAGTTGATTATTTTATTTTGTTTTAATGCAAAGAAATATCTTAATAAAATAGGATATACAACCTTTAATATTAATCAGAATTGAGTTACAAATCGTCATGGGGTTATTAATAGAAACTAGTTTAATTGTTTAATATGCAAGTGTTTTTGTTTGAATAAAAATAGAACAATCACAATATTATTAATGTGTATTTTTATTTTGGATATAATTTTGTGAAGGTAATTTTTTTTTAAGAACTTAATAATTATAATTTAGAATCAATTGGATAATTGGATAAAGTATAATTAAGTAGGACAAAATGATTCAATTATATATATTTTAAACAATTTAGATAAGAATTTCATTATAATTAAGATATAATTTTGAAATAGCTTTTTTAATAATTTAAATGGTTTTTATATAACTCAAGGAGAAGATGGAACAAATTAATGTCATATTGTTTATATTGTTTATGGATCAAATATTTTGTACATAAGTTGGTTTTATTTATTGTGTTTTGGCTTAAAAATGATTATTTAGATTATAATATATTGGTTTGTAGCTTTAGAGCATAACCAACTAAGAACCAAATCCCTTACTATGCAAAATATTATAATGGTGTTTACATGACATTTGTTGGTTAAAGATTTTTTTTATAAGGTCCAATATAGTGGTTTTGGACCTTATGCATTGTATAAACGGTTGGGCCAGAGGCACCAAAACACAGCTAAAACGTAAAAAAACACCAGAAATCATACTAGTCATCTAATGTAATGGATGCAGGGTTGTCTGGGGCCATTCCAGGAGGCGGAGGAGGGCGAAAGTCACATTGAACGTGTCCTTCATAGTGCAGCATCCATGTCTCCAACTTTTCTACTTTCTCTGTGAGTTGGTTTTTCCCGCGCGAGACCAAAACCAATCTTTCCTGAAGTTGATTTTGAAAGTAATGCAACCGCTCCAAAGAGGCCATCTGCGCTGCATGCTCCTCACACCGAACTCGTTCTGTAGCATCCACCTTGTCCATCAAACTGGTAATGAGAGCGGATAATTCTCGAGGCAGCAGTGTTGGAGACCTTGCCCCTCCTAAGCCTCAGGTGTTGCCAACCCACTCTTTGCCTTGCCACCAAGGGTGTTGCCGCCCCTATGAGTCTGCCCACGGCCGTGTGACCCTTCGCCTCTTCTCAGCCCCCCACTTTCCACCTTTGCGGCCTCATCTCACACCTACATTGCCTTTCCGCTCATGCCCAGTCATTTTGCCACCCCAACGGGGCATCACTGTGACCAGAGCCTGGTCTATCACCCCTTTAGAAGCAAGGGCAGCAGGGGAGGAAGAGCAACCCCTTCGCGCTAGCAGTTTCATAACTTCCCATGGTGGAGGCACGCCTTGAACAGGCACCAAACACCAGACAGAAGACTCAAGAAATATCACCCATAATAACACGAATTCACCAAGATGGCTCCTTCTACCCACGAAGGACTACCCCCACCAATTTAACATGACACCTCCACCGTTTAGAATACCACCAATGATGGAGTGCCACCCAAGGATAGGGGAGTTGTTTTCGTCCCAAGACTAGCACAAAATCGGCCATCACCTACCAAATTCGACTGCCATAAACCATAGGTGAACCCATCAGACCTCGTCACACCAGAAATCACTATTAGAGCAAGGACACTTGGGCTTCCTCCTCTAGCTGTGGGGTTTCCTTATCGACGAGCTCCACCACCCTATAAGAACGAGGCAGAACAAGTGACCTCAAGACCGCGAGGAGTTTTTCTTTTACGCCCAGTCTTTCCTTCCACCACCAATAACCAGGATTCCCAGTCGCAAGGACCAAATGACCCCACTACCCCTATATATTTCCACAACGAGCAACCACACTTTGTTTCCAACGAGCGTCGACCTTTGGTGCGTCCTCCTCCTTCCCAACAGCCACCACAACTCCCAACACCGTATCCAAATGCAAAGATGAATGCCTAGTGCATTCATTGTGCGTTGCCTTAACACTCTGCCACCCCCACACATAGATGCTGAATAATCGCTCACACGAATGACTTACATTAAGACAATACCTCTCCTGGTGCATGCGAAGATGTGAAGGGACCAGGAGGCTCGTCCCTCCCATCATATCCACTTGTTTTCACACATGGGAGGCGGTCTCCACGTGTTGCCCTGATCTCACCCCCATCCAGGAATTACTGGTCTCTATAATTGTGCAGGTGGTGTGTTGTAATTGATTGAAATTCAATATGCAAATATTATTTTATTATTCAGGGTTTCTGACTTGTTTCTATAATTGTGTAGGTGGTGTGTTGTAATTTATTGAAATTCAATATGAAAATATTATTTTATTATTCAGGGTTTTTGACTTGTGTTTATAATTGTGTAGGGGTTGTGTTTTCGTTTATTAAAATTCAATATGAAGATATTATAAAGACATTGAATTGATAATAATGATTCATTTCCCATATTTTCGTGGCTTTGAAGATTTTTTTTTCATGAAATTAATAAATGAGTATCTCAACACTGACTGGAAGAATCTCATCTCAGGGGTAACTGCTACAGCTTCTTCCTCTGCAGCTTCAACCTCAGGTTCACTAACATCTCCATCATCTATATTTCTGCCTGTTGTTAATGCATCCAATCTAGCTTGCATCTGTTGCACAACTTCCATTACTTTAGTGTTTGCAACAGGTTGTCCTCTTCCACCACATCCTCGTCCTCTTCCAACTCTGAAAGCCATAGTAACTTTCCTTCTCCTGCTTCTGAGATTCAATTCAATGTCAGCTAGTTGCTCTGATACCACTAATGGTGGGCTTGGTGCAGGCGATATGGACAAGTGGCTGAGACCTGATATAATTTCTTCTAATGCAGACTGGATTTCTCCTTCTCCTTCTATTGGGGTATCAGTCATCTATTGCTAGACTGACTGTTATAACAATTCCCTCTTTCATATAACCATTCTTCCTTTTTATAATCACCCCAACCCTTGTTATCGGCGCTTTTTATTACACAGAGCCCCTTATCCTCTACCGGGACTATAATTCCCTAGGAATTACAGTAATACACTATCGTTGCTTTTAAACGAGGAAAATGTGTTTTTAAACGCAAAATACACACGCAGAGGCTTTCGTTCCAAAGGAACGGAAATACACTATTGATGCTTTAATTTAAAGAAATGCGTTTAATGCAATTAACACTATCGGCGCTTTAACTATCGCCCTTCCGATAACCTCTTCCCCGATGCGATAACACGTGCCTTTCGGCAATCGCTGTCGACGACCTCAATACACCAATGCTTGGTTCGCCCTTTTGATAGTCTCTTCCCCGATGAGATAACACGTAGTGTTATTAGAGGATGCAATCGACGACTCCAATGCTCCCAATACTAGGCTCCTCTCGCTCCGATCTTGTGATGCGATCAGCTTCGCGGACCCGACACCTTATTCAACCTGCTCTATAGTGTTTCGGGTCCGGACAGTCGGAGTTTCGGACTTCGGCGGTTCCAATGGTTCAGTTCTGTTCCCACTCAGCGATGTGACAAAGCTTTTGGACCCGACGAGGGTATAGTCCTTGTTCAATAAAATTCAAGTCCAGAACTCTGTTCCGGCTAAGTAATTACACGATTTCTCTGTGTAAAACAGAATTTTACTCGCGGACTCTATATAGCAAATAAAGAAGCCAAAACCGTCAATATGAAGGAGACACAGGTTAATGGCTTCAACCACCGCGTTAAATCAAAGCCAAATCATTGATATAAACTCAGAAGAAAAGAACCAAACCAATACACGCATACAATTATCAGTTTAACAGAGGACCATCAATTCAAACGCACAGAGAGAGGTTTTTTGCAGATAATAATGCTTCCAAGCACTCTCTAACTCAGAGTGTCCCATTATTTCATTTTATAAATAATAGATAAGCCCTCTCGGTCCTTATCTATACAAAAGCATGCCTTTTACATTGATTATTTTAAAGCAACCATGCATAAAAACTTATTATCGCTTATCCATAAGCGATTATTACAGAATGCTTTTATTCTTAATTCTATCCCTATCTTAACTAGAAAAGCATGGAAACTGCTGGCTAAAGGACCCCACTCCTTTGCTTGTAGATTTTTTTGGATTTTTGGAATAAGTTTGAAGATTTTCCCTCCAAGTCACATGCTCCTGCATCAAGCAAGCTAAGAAGGATAATAAATTATCACCAAAGTATTATGGTCCGTACAAGGTGTTGCAAAAGATTGGTACTATGGCATACAAATTGGAGCTTCCTGCAGCTCCCGAGTGCACCCATTTTTCCATGTTTCATGTTTAAAGAAGGTTATAGGTGACAAGCTCCCAGTTTAAACAATATTCCCAGAACTTGACGAGGAAGGAAAAATCATATTGGAACAGGAAGAAATCACAGAAACAAGAACTCGACAGCTACGAAATCAATCAATTTCGGAGTATCTCATCAAGTGGAAGAACTTATCCGCAGAAGATTCCACATGGGAGGATGAGAATTTTATATAGAAACATCCAAAACTACTCAAGCATTGAGGACAACGCTTTTTAGAAGGAGAAGGGCATGTTAGGCCCCAATAATACTAGTGATTCCCTCATTACTATTGTCATTGTATCCCTTATTGTTATTATTGTGCCCCTATTGTCCCCATATTGTTATTAGGATGCCCCATAACAACCCACTATTGTTATTTTTGTGCTCTTATGTTATTACTGTCATGTCGGCTTGATTATATTGTGACCCCTTAGACTCCTATATATAGAAGGGAGGTTTAGTCATTTGTATCATCCAAGAATTGTTCATTTGTGTAATGTAAAGGACGTTGCCCCCTCAAAGAGGCTGAATTCTAAGGCGTTGATCTATCTTTTCTATCTTTTTGTGAGCTGGTTTCGTAACATCCTCATTTATTTCCAAATAATACAATGAAAACTAAGCATCGTAATATATTAATAATATAGAAATATTATCATTTCTTCCAAAAAAATTTAAATAATGTTTTTATAATAAAATCTATAATAAAAAAAAAATTATTTAATATTTTGGTATTTATTAATAATTTATTTAGTGTTTTGGTATTTTTATTTTTATAACAATTAAATTTAACCTTTTTTCGGTTACCAATATAACAAATTAATACATCTTCACTTCTTTAAAAACGTTTTCTTTCACATAAAATAATTATTAAATTCAAGATCAACATATAGAAATGTGATGAAAAGGTGAAATGAAGTAATCAAAAATGCATTTGAGTATCCCTAATCATAATGCCTTGGACTCTTGAATAGGAGATGTTATTGGACAATAATATTGAATGAGAAAGTTTTCTAGAGCGGGGATCCAAGCCAAGTAACCAAGTCGAGTACCAAAGTCCAAAAGGTGCAGTCGCCGATTAGAGTTTTCAAGTGAAGAGAGTATGCAAGAGAGTATCAAGTTTGGGTATCCCAAATTTCTATATGGCGTTGCACTGTAATATTGTCTAGCAGAATCTCGTTATTCATTTTAACTGATTAATACCGGTTTACAATCTTATGGTAAACAATATTTCAATCGTCTAACACCAAAATGACACAGATGACATAGGAGGGTAATTATTCTCAAAAGGAATGCTTTACTGTAATATTGTATGACAGAATCTTATTATTCATTTTAATTGATTAATATTAGTTTTCAATCTTATGGTAAATAATATTTCAATTGTCTAACACCAAAATGACACAGATGATATAGGAGAAGAATTATTCTAAAAAAAATACCTTACAGAATAATTATATATTGTTTAAAAAAAATTAATCATACTTTTTAACCCCTAAGGTGATGATTCATCTCTTTCATCACATGTCCAAAGGAAAAAACTTATGATGGTGAAGGAAAACAACTTTTTAAGGGAAAATGGACTTTGGCCTGGTTATTACAAGACAATAGTTATATTCATGACCAGAAATGTAGATATTGAGGAGGACAAACCAATGTAAACATCGCAACACCAAATTATAGCAAGTGTTCAAATTGAGATAATAACACTTTTATACATGTATCATGGTAAGTGTTAATAAGAATGTGTATACAACTTTAACTATTTATAACGAAGTGTGTACATGTATAGAACTTTAACTATTGAATATAAAAATTATTAGGAAGGATTTTGGTTTTTCAAAACATACACTTTACCTACTGTGGTTTTAAAAACTACCATGTGAAACATTAAATTTTATATTTATTAGTTCTGCAATAATATAAAATTTAATATTTATAAATAATAACAAATAATTATATTTATAATATTATGATTAGTAATATAAAAATATTAAATATTTTAATTATAATGCATTATATATAATAATAAATATTTGAAATATAATATAATTAATTATTTTTATTGATGATGATGATGATGATGGTTAACGTCCGCTGAGATCAAACATTAGTCTATCGGACCTAAAGAAACAAATTATTTATTTTGATTTAAGATTTTATTCCTATGCTCAAAAAGCTTAGAGAGAAGCCTCCCGAGCTCACTATAATTTTGACATTGTAAAAAGCTAGAAAGATCAGTATAATATTATAAATATTTTTAATAATTAAAATATAATTTAATTAATTATTTTTTATTAAAATATTATATAATCTTATAATCTTATAATCTTATAATCTTATAAATATTTTTAATAATAATAATAAAAAATTACCATTTATATTTTGACATTCTCCAAACAAATTTAAAAAATGCTTGCCATTTATTTTTATTATTTTAACATTTTCCAAGCTAATTTAAAAATGCTCAGATGCTTTTTATTATTTTAACATTTTCCAAGAAAATTTAAAAAATGATTAGATGCTTTTTATTATTTTAACATTTTCCAAGCAAATTTAAAAAATGGTTAGAATCATTTGGTTTGATATTTTTATCATTTTCTTCATTTTGATGGTGGTAATGGGTTTGATTTTGGTGGTCTTTCTTTTCTTTTATTTTTCAACTTTTTAAGATATTATTTTTATTAAAGTTAATTTATTAGTAATTTAAAATTATTTATTATAAAAATGTTTTGTTTTTTTGTTTTTTTAAATATTTTTTATTAAAATTAAATTAAAAATTATTGATAAAAAGTTATTATTATTATTATTAGTTAATGTATATGTGATTTATGAGATTAATTTGTGATTACAGAAATAGTGATTTAGGAATATGTCATTTAGGAATTGTACTTGCACAAACTTTTAACATGACTGATTTTTAGGTGTCCTTTTTTTTTTATAATAGAGTTTTGAACCTAGGTCATATTATAGGTCCAAATCTTTTGAAACCAATCATGTTAACGAGACTTGACCTTTAAATTAAGGGTTATGGGGTGATATTTGATTAACTTATGTGTGTACAAGTCACAAATCTATTTAATATAATCTCTTTAGTTGCATCCACATATTCAACCACTGTCTTAAAACAAATGACTTTAAATTAAGGGTTATGGGGTGAGATTTGATTAACTTATGTGTGTACAAGTCACAAATCTATTTAATATAATCTCTTTAGTTGCAACCACATATTCGACCACTATCCTAAAACAAATGACTTTGACTTTTAAATTAAAGGTTATGGGGTGAGATTTGATTAACTTATTTGTGTACAAGTCACAAATCTATTTAATATAATCTCTTTAGTTGCAACCACATATTCAACCACTATCTTAAGACAAATGACCTTAAATTAAGGGTTATGAAGTGAAATTTGTTCAAATTATGTGTGTACAAGTCACAAATCTATTTAATATAATCTCTTTAGTTGCAACCACATATTCAACCACTATCTTAAAACAAATGACTTCCCTCATGGAAATTAAACCTTGTACAATACTTAAAAAACTACTCACTTTTATTATTGAATCTAACTTTCTTGAATTAAATTATTATTTTAACATTAAAATAAAAAATTAAATTATAATTTTATTAAATTATTTATTTTAAAATATATTTTAATTAAAATTTATAATTTTAACAAATATTTTTTTATTAAATTATAATACAAAATTATTTGACTTCAATTTTATTTATTAAAAATAAATAAGATAATGATTTTCACAAATTTGGTGTAAAATAAATATAGTGATTGTGAATCCATTCATAATTACCTTTTGTAAGATTATCTTGTGTAGTAGATTATGATTAAGGTTGATTTCAACATGTATTCAACAACATATAAACAAATATTATGAGATTTTAAAAGTATAATGGTAAATTTGGAAGCATTTAGATTTTAATAATAAATATATGGATAGAGCTGAAATATAAGAACTAAGGGTTAATTAAAAGATTGGATCCTCCTCCCCATGTGGGGTGGTAAGTGAATTGGAAAGTGGGAAGGGGAGTTGGTGTCAAGACATGAGTTGGCTCTTCCATACAATTATCTATTGATATGGTGTTTGCACAAGGTGATGGAAGAAGGTTTTAACAGTCATGGTGTATGAAGAACTTATAGTGTAAAGCAATAGAGTGAAATTATGTGAGAAGCAAGTGAGATAAGGCTTTGCATGCAAAGAGTGAGCTCAATTTTTCACTCACCTCTAGAAATAATGCAACATGCTAAATGAAACTTCATTGAGTTGTTGGGGTTTCAAAGGGTATCTCTCCTCCTTTGTCTCTAGTTCCTCTCGTACTTCAACCTTTCTTTCAGTTTGTTTTGACATATTTGACCTTCATCCTATTTGTTTGGTTTCTTGGTTTCCTTCATTTCGGAATGGACTTTCGCCAATGTTGTGAGGTAAAGTTCCTGTTGTAGGACCTCTTTGGAGCACCAAAGCCAAAAGGGATGTCACTACTAAGATGATTTTGTTCCATACTGCAATTCTATTCAACAAAGACACGGAGCCTAGGCAATAGGGAAAAGAGCTCAAGCCTCCAGAGCTATGTTAGACAAAGGGAAATTTGTTGCAAAGATAATGGATTTATTGATTGATCTAAGCAACTCATGGACGAGGGACACCAAAATAGAGAAAAGAGCTCAAGCCTCCAGAGCTATGTCAGACAAAGGGAAAGTTGTTGTAAAGCTAGTGGATTTATTGATTGATCTAAGCACCTCATGGACAAGGGACAACAAGTTCCAGGGAACACGAGAGACTATTTGATCCAGGTGGATATTGGTGGCCACCTGCCAAGTCCACCTGGACCCCCACCATTGTCTTTCTCAGCATTTTCAGTTTCCTTAACTGTAGCACAACTTACTATTTTTAGCAGTTTTTCGGGTCCTGAACTTCCGAAGCCGTTTTGAGGCCCTAAACGACGTTTTTTTGGGGAATCCGGGGGCAACATGGGTCCATGGAATGGACCCATGTTGCCCGTTCCAACAATGATAGTGCTCGGATAGATCTTTCTAACGAGCTATTGTATGCGTCAAACGGAGATCATATGCCAAAGTTACGACCCCGGGAAATTGATGTACCAATTTACCCCAAACGGGGCCCACAGTTTGGCGTTTCATCTCCTAGGGTTAGGTTTTGGAATGTTAAGGGTTTCCCATTGTTTCTCAACAATAAATAGGCCTTCGAGCCTCATTGTAACACAGTTCAGAGGCATGTAGCCATCACATCTCTTCTCAGAGATAAGCTACCATCGCCCTAGCTGGTTTATTTCCATTTCTGGTTGTAAGCATATTTCAGTATTTTCCATTAATGAAATGAAGTATTATTTCCGCTGCATCTTTGTGTATATGGTTATCTCTGTAATTTGTTGCGTTCCTGTTTAAATCCGGATCAGTGGTATCAGAGTGGTCTGCTTTTTCTCTGTTTTTCTTTACATGTCCCCAACAAGGTCGGGATATAAGGAGTTAGGGCTTGAACTGGTTGAACCTTTGCAAGACCAGCCTCGCAAATCCCGACGGCCTCCCATGGCGGACGAGAAGAAAGACGAGGGGGCAGGAGATCCTATCAAAATCTTGCTCGAAGAAGCCCTTGAGCGACAACGGAACGCGATGATGGATAGTTTTGCCCAGATCCTTCAGCGGCTACCCAGAAGCAACGCATCGGCTTCCAACAGCTACTCTGGAAACGCCACACCCTTTAAGGTACAAGTTAATTTTGAAATCCCCATACTCGAGGGTCAGATAGACGCAGATGCCGTAGATAAATGGTTAAATCTGCTAGAGGGTTATTTTTCTGTTCATGAATTTTCGAGTCGGGAAAAGATTGTTTTTGCTCTTCTCAAAGCAGCCCCCCACGTCAAGTACTGGTGGGAAACCTACTGCGAGCAGAAGGATGAAAGTACTGGCTCACTATTTTTAGTCGCACCCACCTGGGATTCGTTCCGGGATGCCATCAAGGAGCAGTACTACCCTGTCGGAAGCTATGAGGATGAATACATAAAGTGGACCACGCTACGGCAGGGAAGGGACCAAGACGTGCCGGAGTTCACCAATCTTTTCCATACCCTTCGCACAAAGTTGGGTATCAAGGATTCGGAGCAACATTTGATACTCAAATACCGTGGCTGCCTGCACAAGTACATCCAGGAAGAAATACAATTTCTAAAAATCCCCTCGCTCGGCGCAGCATACCGATATGCCGTCAAGGTCGAGCAGAAGTTTAAACAAAAGAAGCGAGATTTTGGATCTGCGAATCCAAAGCAGGGGAAAGGTGCCCCTAAACCACAGAACAAAGGACAAAGCCAAGGCGGGACAACCCAAGACAACCAGCCGAAGCTGCAAGCAAAGAACAGCGCCGCGAAGCTGAGAAAGGACACTGGGAAATGGTGCGAGTTCCATAAGAGCTCCACTCACAACACAAGTGAGTGTCGGGCCAAGCAGTCACTGGTGGTTGAGCTAAAGGTTTCAGAATCAGATGCATGTTCCGACTCTGAGTCAGAACCCGATAAGGGGTATGAAAAAGGGAAGCAGATCATTGATGCAGATCCCAGCGCCACTGTTGCTACCGCAAAGATCCAGAAAAATGAACCCGAAGATCCAGAGGAGGAGGAGCGTCTCTTCCACTCCCAGATGTGGGTAAAGGGCTCCCTGATACAGTTCATTATTGATAGCGGGAGTCAAAAGAACCTCATTTCGGCAGAGGTCGTGAAGTGGTTGGGCTTACCGACCACAGCACATCCACAACCATACACCATTGGGTGGCTTCACCAAGGACGAGATCTTCGCGTGAGCCAGCAGTGTCGCCTTCCATACAACATCAAGCCCTTCACGGATGAGGTATTGTGTGACATTGCTCCCCTTGAAGTTTGTGATGTATTACTAGGACAACCATACTTGTGGAAGCGACATGCTGTGTATGAATCAAGGCCCCGTGCTGTTATTATTACATTGGGAAATAAGTTGTTCAGGATACCAGAGGTAGCACCACCTGCCGCCATCTCTTTGATTACTGCAAAACAATGCAGTAAGATCATTTCCAAAACCAGGAAATTTGTTTTCCTGATGATACGCCCTCAAGGAAAGAAGAAGACAGTGGCCGCGGCCTCCAGACGGGGTCCCTATGCACGACAACTACAGATGGACAAGATTGTGGAGGAGTACGAGGACATCTTGCCCTCCCCGGCAGGGGTTCCTCTGCACTGTCAAGTCAAGCACTCCATCGATCTGACCCCAGGTGCGCCGCTACCCAATGGACCAATTTATCGGCGCTCCGTTCTAGAGAACGATGAAATCAAGAGGCGGATTCAGGAGCTCCTGCAGAAAGGTCACATCCGTCCGAGTTCATCGCCCTGTGGGAGCCCGATCGTGTTGGTACAGAAGAAAGATGGGACGTGGAGACTCTGTATTGACTATCGGGCGCTGAACAAGATCACTGTCTGTAATAGGTACCCGATCCCGCGGATTGATGACCTCCTAGACCAACTAAAGGGGGCGAAATACTTCAGCAAGATCGATCTGAAGTCAGGATATCACCAGGTACCAATCGAACCCTCTGATGTGTGGAAGACTGCCTTCAAATCCAAGGAGGGCCTCTTCGAATGGTTGGTCATGCCTTTCGGATTGACGAATGCTCCTGCAACCTTTATGAGGCTAATGGATGACATCTTGCGGCCATTCACCAACTCCTTTGTAGTAGTATACTTGGATGACATTCTGATCTTCAGCCAGAGTTGGGAAGAGCACCTCCACCACATCCGATAGGTTCTCCAAACACTGCGGCAACACAAGCTATGTGCCAATTTGGAGAAATGCACTTTTGGCATGACCCAGGTTCAGTATCTGGGATACATCATTGATGAACAGGGGGTGCATGTCGATCCAGCCAAGATCCAAGTCATTCGGGATTGGCCCTCTCCAACCACTCTAACAGAGCTCCGCAGCTTTCTAGGTCTTGCCAACTTCTACCGCAGGTTTGTGTTGGGGTTTTCTCATATTTCTTGGCCCTTGAGTCAAGTTACCAAGGGAGGGGCGAAAGCAAGATTCTTTTGGTCTGAATCTCAACAGAAGGCATTCAGGGAGTTGAAGGATCGCCTCTGCACGGCACCAGTGCTCGCGTTACCAGATTTACAACAACCATTTGAGGTCGAGACAGATGCCTCTGACTATGCTATTGGGGCAGTCCTTACTCAACATGGACATCCAGTGGCATATCACAGTGAAACACTTTCAGACACAGTCCAGAAGTACCCCACTTATGATAAAGAGATGTATTCCATTGTACAGGCCTGCCGACAATGGAAGCATTACATTTTGGGGAAGGAAACGGTCATCCACACAGACCACCGACCCCTGTAGTTCATACAGACCCAAGGGAAATTGCAGAATGATCGCCATCAGAAGTGGTCTACATACCTGCAACAGTTCCACTTGAATATCAAGTATAAGAAGGGCATCACCAATAATGTTGCAGATTGCCTCAGTCGACCACCGATCATGGCGTTAACCACCGTGCTCAACTCTTGTGGGCACGAGACTTCTGATTGGCCACTTCTCTACAAAAGCGACCTAGAATTCGGCCACACATACCAGACACTCTTGGAGGGTCGGCATGTTGCAGATTTTCACCTCCAGGATGCCCTATTATGCCACCTTGGTCACCTTTGTGTTCCTTCAAGCGAGCGTGCCAAGATGATTTGGGAAGCACACTACAGTTGGGCTGCTGGGCATTTCAGGGTCGAGAAAACAGTGGCAGTACTGCAAAATTATTTCTATTGGCCGAATCTTCGACAGGATGTTGGGAAGTACATCCGATCATGTACTGCCTGTGCCATTGCCAAACCGACCATTAAGAAGCACGGCCTCTATACCTCGTTGCCTACCCCTAGTCGACCTTGGGAATCCATCTCCATGGATTACATGTCAGGCTTTTCTTCCACTAAGCATGGAAATGACTGTGTTTTTGTGGTCGTTGATAGGTTCTCGAAGATGGCCATTATGGCGGCCTGCAAGAAGAATATCACAGCAGAAGCCACTGCTAAACTCTTCTTTGAACGAGTGTGGGTGCACTTTGGGATCCCACAGTCTATCATCTCAGATCGGGACAGTCGGTTTCTCAGCACATTTTGGTCCAGTCTCTGGTCAACGCTGGACACCAAGCTCACGAAGTCCAAAGCCTTCCATCCTCAAACTGATGGCCAGACAGAGGTTGTCAATAGGATGATTGTGCACATTCTGCGCATGTATAACTCAAAGCATCCACGCACATGGGACGAGAGCCTCCCCTATGTTCAGCACAGCTACAACCGAGCTCTTCACAGCTCCACTAGCCATAGCCCTTTTCAAGTGGGTTTGGGATTCCAGCCACTATGCCCCATTGATGTGGCCATGCCACTTGCAGCTACTCACATGAACTCAGCTCATGTCCAGTCCGAAACAGATAAGGCCACCAGCTTCATTGAGCGCATCCAACATATTCGCCAGCAGGTCCATGACATTATTGAGAAATCAAATGCCAAGTACAAGCAGCGACATGATCAACATCGGGTGCCACACAAGTTTCAGGTGGGCGACAAAGTCTGGTTGCATTTGCAAAAGGAACGCCTTACTGGAGCCTATCGGAAATTGAGACCACTCCGATATGGTCCTTACACCATTACTAAGGCTATGGGAGACAATGCATTTGAGCTCAGCATTCCCCCTTTCCTTGGCCTGCACCCAGTGTTCAATGTGGACCGCCTTCGGCCATACTTTCCACCATTGCAGAACAACTCAAACCCACAGAATTAAATCCAGATTGCACGGAACAAGCTGCGACTGGTCGGATCATGGACACACAGATCAAGAACACTCGCCAACAGAATATCCAACTGTATTGAGTTGTGAAAGCAGGCCAACTCCTTCAGCAGGGCAAGTGGCTCACCAGGGAACAAGTTCAGCAAAAGTTTCCTCATCTCATGGAGGAGCTCAACGCAATGGGGACCATTGCTTCCTAAGGGGGGAGGAATGATCCAGGTGGATATTGGTGGCCACCTGCCAAGTCCACCTGGACCCCCACCATTGTCTTTCTCAGCATTTTCAGTTTCCTTAACTGTAGCACAACTTACTATTTTTAGCAGTTTTTCGGGTCCTGAACTTCCGGAGCCGTTTTGAGGCCCTAAACGACGTTTTTTGGGGAATCCGGGGGCAACAGGGGTCCATGGAATGGACCGATGTTGCCCGTTCCAACAATGATAGTGCTCGGATAGATCTTTCTAACGAGCTATTGTATGCGTCAAATAGAGATCATATGCCAAAGTTACGACCCCGGGAAATTGATGTACCAATTTACCCCAAACGGGGCCCACAGTTTGGCGTTTCATCTCCTAGGGTTAGGTTTTGGAATGTTAAGGGTTTTCCATTGTTTCTCAACAGTAAATAGGCCTTCGAGCCTCATTGTAACACAGTTCAGAGGCATGTAGCCATCACATCTCTTCTCAGAGATAAGCTACCATCGCCCTAGCTGGTTTATTTCCATTTCTGGTTGTAAGCATATTTCAGTATTTTCCATTAATGGAATGAAGTATTATTTCCGCTGCATCTTTGTGTATATGGTTATCTCTGTAATTTGTTGCGTTCCTATTTAAATCCGGATCACTATTGGTACACTAAGGGTTTCATGGCTCAAGCCATTTTTTCCAAGACTAGGAAAACCAAAGTATATATAAGTGGTTGAACATGGTGGAGTTTCAAAGGAGGTTCTTGATGGCGCTCATTTCTTGGCTAGCCAAAAAGCAGGGGGGAAAGATTATGGAGTAGGCGCCTAACACTTCCAAAGAAACCTCCATTGTGTTATCTGATTAGGCAAGTTGTAATAATTGTCTTGACCTACATGCTCTTTTTCCATGCCTTTCACTCATTTTTTTTAATAAATGTCTATGACTAAAAAAAAAACTTAATGACTCGGTTTCCCTTTTAGGAAAGGTCTGACTTTGTTTAGCTAGGGTTTGGTTTCTTTATAGTAGGATCCATAGTGTTTTGACATGCCTTAGACAATTAGTGTAAAAAATTCCTACTTTAATAACCAATATTGTATTAAAAAAATAAATAAAATCTTTGAATTTTTCTTTTAAATAATATGCTACTACACTATATATCACATTTTAATATTCTAATATAATAAAAACACTAACATGAAAAATATTAAATAATAATAATAATAATAATTGAAACCTAAACACTTAATACATTTTTTATAAACACCTAGTTTTAAAATTTGAAAAATATTTTTTTAAAATAAATAAATTTTCTAAATAAATTACCTTATAAGAGTTCGACGTAAAAAATTAAAAACTAAAATTATTATTATTATCCCTGCCGTAAGGTTGGGATATCTCAATGGGTAATTCGCTGACTTGTTATTAATTTAGTCAAACTCTTATATATTTTTAGCTTTACTAAAGTGAAACATAAGGAAAAGAAAATTCCTCTTTTGTTATCATTATTTTATTCAAAATTATCTTTCAGCTGATTGGCTAATAATTTTCACACCTAATTGGGAAATGCCTAGAATTTCACAACTCGAGAATACACTGTTCACATCACTAATTAATTGTTTAATTTATTACTTTTATTACTGGTCTCTCTCTCTCTCTCTCTCTCAATAGGTGGTAAAGGGTTTTTATATTGGCTGGTATAAAAAGTAGAGCTCAAAGTTAATGAAAAAATATAAAGGGGTATAAAAAATGTTAATGAAAAAATGGGTGCCTACAATATCTAGTGGAAGTAGGGATTTTTTAAATTGGGGAGGTATATTATGTTCATATTGGTAGGGGGTTAAATAATGTGATTTTTAGGGGTATTTTCCAATATGTAGCCAAATTAAGGGTAATGTTTAATATTCCACAAACGCACGTGCTAGGTCAGAGGTTCATTGAGTGAAACCCCCATTCTCATGGACAAGGGACACCAAAATAGAGAAAAGAGTTTAAGCCTCCACAGCTATGTTAGACAAAGGGAAAGTTGTTGCAAAGATAATGGATTTATTGATTGATCTAAACACCTCATGGACAAGGGACACCAAGTTCCAGGGAACGCGAGAGACTATTGGCACACCAAGGGTTTCATGGCTCAAGCCATTTTTTCCAACACTAGGAAAACCAAAGTATTTATATGTGGTTGAACATGGTGGAGCGTCAAAAGAGGTTCTTGATGGCGCTCGTTTCTTGGCTAGCCAAAAAGCAGGGGGGAAATATTATGGAGTAGGCGCTTGACACTTCCAAAGAAACCTCTATTGTGTTATCTAATAAGGCAAGTTGTAATAATTTCCTTGACCTGCATGCTCTTTTTCCATGCCTTTCACTCATTTTTTTAATAAATGTCTATGACTAAAAAAAAAAAAACTTAATGACTTGGTTTCCCTTTCAGGAAAGGTTTGACTTTTTTGCTAGGGTTTGGTTTCTTTATAGTAGGATCCACAGTGTTTTGACCTACCTTAGACAATTAGTGCAAAAATTTCCTACTTTAATAACCAATATTATGTTAAAAAAATAAATAAAATCTTTGAATTTTTCTTTTAAATAATATGCTACTACACTATATATCACATTTTAATATTCTAATATAATAAAAATACTAAGATAAAAAATATTAAACAACAATAATAATAATAATAATAATGACTTCCCTTCCTCCCCTCTTAACTGACCCCCTCCCTCCTAGAATCACTCGCAGTAACTCCAAGGACCAGGGTTCTTCCTTTGATGGCCAAAAGAAGCATGTGGGTGGTTCCCGCATATCAAAATCACAATATCAGAAGGCACTATGGTGGAGGAGGGATCAAAGTCATCAGGATAGTGGAGGAGGGCTAAAACAGGGGGAGGTTTGATGTCATTAGGAATGGAATTATAAACTGGATTGAACCATGTTGTAAACTCTTGTACTGACTCATTTGGGTTTCTTTCCATAGCACTGTACTCAGCCAAAATCTGTAATGGATTTTTCTTCTCTTGCCACTGGACCAAGAATAACTCTATCAACCGCTGGGAACTATTGATGGAATTGGTTGCCAAACTGCAAAACCATTTCTTCACATCTCCGAAAAAACTCTAAGCTATGATTCTCATCTTTGCATCCTCCTCATCAACCTCTTCAAGGTCAATAAAATATATCAGTTTGTTAACAAGTTGTTGAGCTATAATCTTTGATGTTGCATTAAAAAGAGGGAATCTTTAACCATAGTTTTGAGGTAGGGCAACAAGTTGAACAGGTAATAGTAAAGGAGAAAACTGTACCATGACTACTGAAGGAGGTAGAAGATGTACTACAATGGGTTGTGTAGGCATTACAATAGGTTGTGTTGATGGAGATGATGACACTAGCGGAGATAGTGGTAAACTAACAACAACAGATGATGTAGTTGATGTGTTTGGAGATGAAGTAGAGGATGAAGCAACAACTAGGTTTTCAAGATGATATTAAATGTAAGATTTCTCGGTAGTGATTTGAAGTTGGTCTGATAAGCTTTGAAGTTTATCAAAATTTAACCACAACTCATGATCAGTTTTGGAAAAGAGATGTTTAGCAAAAGGAAGGTAGGAATCAAACCTAATAGGATCAAAAACCACTTCCGAAAGGCAAGAATCAGATTAGATCGAAACAAATATTTCTCAAACTGAATATCAAAACAAATATCTTCAACCATCAATAATTGATCAGGTAGAGATGTAGGTTTTACCAATTTTCTAGGTTCATTTTCAGGAATAGGAGTTTTGAGTTTCTTAAGTAACTTCTCTGGATCATCAATAATAGTAGGTGGATTTGGGTCAGGATTTGACCTCCTGTATATTTTAAGAGCTAGAGTTTTTTTTATGCCTTGAACTTGATGTGATTACTTAAATCAACCTTCCTTTGGATACTGGAATATGTCACCCACAGAACCAGTCTTGAAATCACTAATACAACTAACCCTAGGAATGATATAATAGTCATTTCCCTAGCAATGACGCCAAAATGTTATCCCCCACAATGTCCCAGGCTGAGAGGAATCGACGGAGGTAACTACAACCCAAGCTTTTAGTTTGGTAGCTAGCCCTACCAAACTAGAGATGGCTCTCTCTATGGAATCACATCCAACAGATGATTGAGATGTAAATGGTTTTAGGCTAGATAGCTAAGCTCAGGTCAGTTTTGGGAAATTTAGGGTTTTTGATGTTGGATAAGGGAGAATAGCCAAGTAGTTAGGTCAGAGGGTCAAAGGACTACAACAGCAAAGATATGAAGGAGCAAGGTAGCAGCACTTTTGTGATGGATTTTAGGTTTTTCAGTGTAGTATGGTAATGTCTTAATGAGCATGAGACATGAATTCATTAAGCAAGAGTGAAAATAGCATATAATTGTTAGAAAAATATTATATATGACAGAGAAATGCAAGATATATAATATGCGGAAAAACACAAACACATAAAACCATAGAGACATAGATATACATGGTTCACATAGTTTGGGCTACATCCACCTCGAACAGCCAGTCCTTCCTTTCTATTATCCAGCAAAATGAAGAGACACAACCTAAAGCAGATCCGCTGTAATATCCTCTGTTTTCTCTCACAGTCTCACGTCTCAGTTCCTCGCTCTAAGAATACACATATATTCCACAGCCTTAATACAATGCCCCCGTACAAAGAGAGGGGTTGCCTTCTAGGGCAAAAAACCCTAAACTAAACATAAATTCTATCATCAGATCATCCGCCTAATGAATAGCCCAGATTGACTAGAAATTACTATACTTTTACAAGGCAATTTTACATCTGTTTTTAGCTTCGGGGTTGCTGCCCCCGAAACCCCCGCCAGGCGACCACTGGTCCCCGGACCCCCCAGCCACGAGGGATGCCCCCCCGGAACCCCTGTGTGGGGAACGAGTCCCCCTGACACCCTCCCACATGGAGGGGTGTACAATCTTCCTTGGGTATACATCCGGTTGAAACAAAGACCTTTAAATTAGGATGATAATCATGCTCCAAACCCAACAATCTCCCACTTGGAGAATGATTGTAGCAACTCCACCGCTGCTTCATTTGCTGGAAAATGACTCCTCTTTGGACCTGGTTGTTTCTCATATTCATCATCATCCTTGAAGATCAATTGAAACTGAGCATATTCTCAGTTTCTCCCTGGTTACAACTTTTGTTAGCATATCTGCAGGATTTTGGCTAGTGTGTATCTTTTCCAACTTCAACTCGCCATCTTCCAACACTGATCGTATGAAGTGGTACTTGAGCTATATGTGTTTAGTCCTAGAATAAAATGCTGAGTTCTTTGCAAGATGAAAGGCACTTTGGCTATCACTATATAACGTGCCCATATCATGCTTCTTACCCAATTCATTCATAAACCTTTGTACAACCAAATCATTTCTTTACTAGCCTCTGTAGTAGCAACATACTCTGCTTCTGTTGTTGAAAGTGCAACAACACTTTGGATTTTTGAAACCCAACTGATAGCTATTCCACCTACAATAAATACATATCTTGTAGTGCTCCTCCTGTTATCTCTGTCACCTGCCATATCTGCATCAACATATCCCTGTAGAGAAATGTTTGGACCACCAAAGAATAATGCTTGATTTGTGGTACCTCCCAAATATCTAAGAATCCATTTCACTGCCATCCAATGTTCTTTTCCTAGATTGTTCATGTACCTGCTTCCAATAATAATTTTCCATCAAAACAGAGCTTAGTGAAAAGAATTATGTTTATAAAATGTAAGGAAAACTATTGAAGAGATGATGAATGGAAAAGGAAGCTAAATATCATTCATATAAAGTAATAATAGAGGAAAAACAACATCATAAACTTACTGCACGGGAATTCCTACATAATAGATGCAAATTGTGTCCTTTGATTTCCAAAAATGTCAAATACAAGCTACAATGGTTCTCTCCTCAGGCTTTGATGAGACCTCACCTAAAACTAGGATAGTTGAGACAGTTTCCACAATTTAGGCTAAAGTTTAGGAGAGCATATCTCCTCATTAATTACAATTTTCCTCATAAAGTGAGGCAAAAACCAACTAAGAAACCTAAAGTGAGGGAGCGGAAGCTGGCTCGAGGTTTAGGGTTTAGCGCTTCAAGCCTGCAGAACCAGGATCAGATTTGGAAGCGCATAGGGTTAGAATAGTGGAACTGCTCAGAAGAGGACAAGGATTGACCCGACAAATGGTAAACGGGGGGTCCATTGGGACCCCATCCTTCAAACAAATAGTCATGCAAAAACAAGCAGCGCAGGAGGGAGTAAAGATAACAGGATATGGAAAGCTTCAGCAAGATAAAGGAACAGGCAAGGAGAAGAAACAAAGGGAGAGCAGAGAGGCAACTAGCAACCCAAAAATGAAAGGAAAAGAGAGCAATGGAAAGGAGGACAGCGGGAAGAAGGAAGACACAGGGCAAAGACACATAGCCCACAAAGATAAACAAACAAAGGGGGAAGGGGAACGAGAGGAAGGGAATCAATCAAGAGAAGAAGAGGAGAAAGAAACCGTACCAAGCCCCAGCAATGACAAAGCAACACGAGGAGCATGCAAACCCAAAAAAGCAGAAGCCCTAAGAGTGGTGATCACAGATCCGGAGATACAAGCCTATAGAGAACACATGTCGGAACATGCAGTAATCTGCAAGTTCATGGGACTGTGGCCAACAGAAAGAGCGCTATGTCAGTGGATCAAGCAGCAATGGAAACCCAAAGGTGATGTTAAACTACACCTAGGAGCGAAAGGTTTTTTTACTGTTGTTTTTACGAATTTAGAGGACAAGGATAGAGTATTTGATGGGGGTCCTTACTTCTTCGCTTCAGCTGGTCTCTACATGAGACCCTGGAAACCCAACTTCGTGCCAGAAAGAGAGACCTTCACACAGGTCCCAGTGTGGATCCGTCTTTTCTCCCTTCCAATAGACTACTGGGGCTTGTCGGCTCTAAAGCAAATAGGGGATCGACTAGGAACTTTCATCAAAGCCTCGGAAGCCACGCTGCAAAGAAGATACACTTCCTGCGCGAGGATTTGTGTGGAGATGGATGTTTCAGGAGCTTTACACGAAGGATTGTGGCTGGAGTACAGGGATGAAGACTATTTCCAAGCCATTGACTATGAGCAAATCCCCTTCCGTTGTAGAAAATGTCACGAACATGGACATTTAGTAAGAGAATGTCCATTAAACAAAACAGGGGAAGAACCTAAGAAAGAGCAAGCAGTAAAGAGTAGGGATGCCTTCATAAAGCCAAAAGCAAGACAAAGGGCTAACAGAAAAAGAACGAACAGAATAGGGTCAGCACAAGGCAACACCAGCAATGCCTTTGAAATCTTAGAGACAGATACGGATTCAGAAGAACAAAATAAGGAATCAAATACTAATGAAGGGAACAAAGAAATGACAGGCCATAAAACCAAAGAAGGGGAGGAACATCCCCTCAGAGCAGTAGTCCAAATGCAGGAGCCAACAGGGGAGCTAGATGAAGATGCAGATATGCTAACCAGTGATGGTGGAAGTGAGGAGATGGAGCTAAATGAGGTTTTAGAGCAGGAAGGAGTGAACTTACCAGTCATGGCAGAAAACTGGAAAACTCAAGGAATAGAAAACATTTCGGAAGAAGAGATTAGAAAGATCAATGATTTATTCATTGCAAGGCAGAAGGCGGAGTTGGACAGGCAAAATAGGAAATTAGGCATAGCGAAGGGAACAGGCAGCCATTCAAAGAGCCTTTTATGCAATTCAACCAGCTCGAAACAGAGAAGGAAGAGAGGCCGCAGAACAAACAGTGAAGTATTGCAGGAACTGGGTATTTTAATGTTAAACTCTGGTAAGATGAAGGCTCTGAATGCTTTCCCTTCTTACCAATAATCTGTCTAGTTAAAAATGAAAGTTATATCGTGGAATGCAAGAGGGCTTAATAGCCAAGCGAAACAAAGACTCCTAAAGAGAAAATTCCAAAAAGAGAAACCGGATATCATGTTCATACAGGAAACCAAGTGTGCTAACAACAACATGGTGAATATCAGCAAAAGGCTTGGTAAACACATAGAATTTATGGAAGTCGCCAGTCAAGGTTGGGAGGGAGGTTTAGTAACTCTATGGGACTCCCGTGTGATAAATATCCTCTCGACAGAAGCCACAAGATCGTTTATAGCCATGGAAACTCAAATGATAGGTAACTCTGAAACTTACTTATGCACAAATGTTTATGGACCTCAAAAGCTAGAAGATAAATTCTCTTTTCTCCGCTCTCTTTTAAATCTAAAGCTCAGATATCCCAGCTCGAAAATCATCATGGGTGGAGATTTTAATATGATAACCTCTCTTTTGGAAAAGAAAGGAGGGATTAGAAAACTCAATAAGGATGCTGAGCTCTTCGCTGAATTCATTGGTTCTGCCAAACTAGTGGACATCCAGCCAAAAAGTGGAACTTTCACATGGAATAATAGAAGAGGAGGTGAGAAGCAGATAGCCTCTCGATTAGATAGATTTCTTATTTCTGAAAGCATACTACTTGAAGGAATAATAGTGGAATCTGACATTCTTCCAAGTGGAGGATCGGATCATTGGCCAATCTCTCTGGTAGCGGCCATCCAAGGAACCCCCAGAAACAAGCCTTTCAGATTTGAGAAGTTTTGGTTGAATCACCCTAATTTTATTCAACTGGTGGAGAAATGGTGGCATGAACCAATGGACATCAGAGGAACCAGAATGTATAAACTTCAAAGCAAATTAAGAAACATCAAAAACAAAATTAAAGAATGGAATGCAACTGAGTTTGGGAACATATTCAAGGAGAAAACCATCATAGAGGAAAAGTTAGAACAGATTCACAAGGAATGGACTAATGGGCACAGCAACGAGGACTCAGCAGAACAGGAAAAAGTCCTGATGCAACAGTGGCAACTACGCTGTCAACAGGAAGAGACCTTATGGAAACAAAAATCCCGGATACAATGGCTAAAGGAAGGGGAACAGAACACCAAGTTCTTTCATAGGTCAGCGCTAGATTACAGAGGGGCCAATAAAATTCTTTGTCTCAACAATGAAAAAGGGGAAACTCTACAAAGTCACCAAGAAATAACAACACTGCTCACAAAGCACTTTAATCATATAGCTCAGGAGCCGAGAGTAGACAGA
The DNA here is from genome assembly GCA_031772625.1 of Pinus tabuliformis. Lineage (NCBI taxonomy): Eukaryota > Viridiplantae > Streptophyta > Pinopsida > Pinales > Pinaceae > Pinus > Pinus tabuliformis. The sequence goes on from CM062812.1 coordinate 281,936,335, forward strand.
ACGGAAGCAATTGAGGAACTAACTCAGGCCATTCCTAAAATTATTACCAATGAGCAAAACCTAGCTCTTAGAAGGGAAATCTCATTGGATGAGGTGGAAGAAGCTGTTAGAAGCATGCCGAATGATAAGGCACCTGGGCCTGATGGTTTTACCATCAACTTTTATAAAGCCTGCTGGAGCTTTGTTAAGACTGAAATATGGGAAGTAGTAGAAGATTCCAGATGCTCCTGCTCTATCCTTAAATCGCTAAATTCTACCTTCCTCGCTCTAATTCCAAAGGAAGAAGAGGCCAACTCCCCAGAGAAATTTAGACCTATAGCCTTATGCAATGTGATATATAAAATCATATCTAAAGTTATCGCCAACAGATTGAAACCCATTCTTCCTGGCCTCATTTCCGAAGAGCAGTCGGGGTATGTTGAAGGAAGACAAATTTTGGATAATATTTTACTAGCCCAGGAAATGGTTCACACTCTGCAGACTAGGAAAATAGCAGGAATGTTGATGCAGCTTGATCTTTCTAAAGCCTATGATAAGGTCAACTGGAACTACCTTGAAGCCATACTGAACGCTTTTGGCTTTGATAAACAGTGGACTAAATGGATTCTGGTCTTGATTAAATCCACTAAATTTTCTATCCTTGTCAACGGCTCCCCTTCCGACCCTTTCTCTCCCTCCCGTGGTATCAGACAAGGAGACCCTCTGTCTCCTTTCCTTTTTGTAATTCTTATGGAAGGTCTAAGCAGACTCATCCGCAAAGCAAAGGATGAAGGAAAAATCAAAGGACTACAGCCCCTTCTTTCCATACCAGCGACAACTCACCAGCAATTTGTGGATGACACAATGCTGCATGGGACGCCAACTGTGAAAGAAGCCATGGGATTCAAAAAAATACTAAATCTCTTCAGCAAGGCCTCAGGTATGGAAATTAATCTTTCAAAGTCCACTATATTTTTCTTCAATACACATTTGGCTATTCAGAAACATTTATCTAGTATTCTAGGCTTCCGAAGAGGCAGCCTCCCCTCAAAGTATCTGGGGGCCCCTCTGACGGACAAACCCTGGCAAAAGATACATTGGGAGAAAATTCTGGCTAAAATGGAGAAGAGATGTCAGCACTGGACCCACAGGGCCCTCAATTTCGCTGGGAGATTAGTCCTCACCAAAGTAGTATTGCAAGCCATTCCGCAGTACCTGCTCTCTATTATCCCTGCCCCAAAAGGAGTCCTACAGCAGATAAAGGTAATCCAAAGATCCTTTGTCTGGACTGGCAATGCGGAAAAAAAAAAAAAAAAAAAAAAAAAAAAAAAAAAAAATAAATAAATAAAAAATGGGCACTTGTAGCCTGGAACAAACTTTGCAAATCGAAAGAATTGGGGGGCTTAAATCTAGTGGATCCTTCCACTATCAACATGACCTGTGGAGCCAAGCTCTGGTGGAGATGGCTGAAGGAACCCAATCTCCCGTGGGCCAGACACTGGAAGGAAAAGTATACCCCAGAGTGCAACATTCAGGATCTAATCAGACTGCAGGAGGTTCCTGAAGGGTCTCCCATTTGGAATTTAGCAAGAAGGAATCACGACATTGTGCAGGATCACAGCTTTTGGGAAATCCGAAATGGGGAAACAGCTTTATTTTGGGAAGATGCTTGGCAGCAACTCCCGAAGCTTGAAAGACCAGAGTTGGCAGACCTTCAGAGACAGTGTCAGGAAAGGGGAAGATACACTGTCCATCAATACTGGAATCACAGCAGCAGGGACCAGGAATGGAGAGATTGGTTGTTCAATGACACAGAAGGTTCAAATGAGGAAAACAACAAAATAAGAGATCTGCTCAACCAGCTAAACAAAAGGAAGATAAGGAAAGCTGAAGAAAGAGACCAGCTAAGATGGGGCATGAAAGGGAGTGGTAATTTCACGCTCAAGGAAGCCAGAGAGCATCTCGAAAATACAGAGCAAATGGAGGTGATTCAATGGAGCAATAAGGTTTGGGATTCTCTGTTTTGGCCTAAGATTAAAACCTTCCTCTGGCTCCTGATGCGAAGGAAAACCCTCACGTGGGAAAATCTTCGCAAGAAAGGGTTTAATGGCCCATCTAGATGCCCCATGTGCAATTTGGCTGAAGAAACGATGAACCATCTCTTCAACACTTGCGACTGGGCTTGTCACCTGTGGAACTGGGCGGAAAACATTATGCAAAAGACAGATAGAACCAGGGACTCTATCCAGGACACCATCATGAATTGGCAGAGCGGGTATTCAAGTAATATAAGAATTAATAGCATATGGAAAACCTTGCCAGGATTTATAACCTGGACCATCTGGAAGGAACGGAATAGAAGAATCTTTCAGAATGAATACAGAGACATAGATCATTCGCTAGATACAATTACCCAAAATGTAAGACAATTAATCCTGGTAAAATGCAGAGCAGAACCAGATAACCAAGCTTCGGTTAGAGACTTACACATTTTAAAAGCTTTCAAATTGGACGACGGCAGAAGTATGGTCACCACGAACTGCCAGCAGAAACCAAGCACCGCGTCAATTGGCTGGACGCGTCCTCCTGCAGGCTTTCTCAAGTTGAATTTCGACGGAGCCTCCAGAGGCAATCCAGGCTTGGCGGGCATCGGGGGCATCATAAGGGACAATGCAGGGGAGATTCTACACATCTACAATAAAGCCTTAGGGGAAGGAACTAATAACGAGATGGAGTTTGCTGCCATGGAACAAGGACTCAGAATTCTCAGAGATGCACAGGTTGGAGCCGCGGTGGTTGAGGGAGACTCAGAGCTGGCAATCACAGCGGCAAGGAAGCTCTATGGGGGAGCGAAAGCAAGTAAGGTTACTAAACATTGGAGACTTGCCAAGGTTACAGACAACATCGCAGGAATGCTGGGAGAGCTGAAAGGTCTGATTTTTCAGGCTGTGCGACGGAAAGCTAATATGGTTGCGGACCATCTGGCGAACTATGGAATCGAGCACCCAAACACTACGTGGGACAGCTGTTGGCAGAATGTAGACTGCCCGGAATTAAAAGAAAAGTGCACCAAGCTCTCCAGGCAAGATCTGGGTGACGACAATTGAGATTGATTGGTGGGAAGGCTACAACGACGTCATACCATGATGAGACATGCTGGCACTGCAGGCACCATTAAAGATTGGCAGGGGAAAGAAGGACACGCGAATCCGGCGCAGTTATGGCGCGAGCAGAAGAAAGATGATATATTATCAGATATGATGAATAAGGATATGCGCCGCCTAAGCCATGTCAAGGAGGGGGACACTTGGCAGGCACTGAAGCAGGAGAGAAAAGGTGACCGTAAGGGAAAGAATGCGAGTCACTACCAAAACAATTCGCCATCACGCAGAAGTAATTATGATATGACATGCAAGTTGCAAAGAAATAGGCGGTCTTCAGCCGGTAACATCCCAGGCAACCTCTATTTAACTTCAACCAAAGGCAAGGGAAAAAGCACTGTTCTATCGTGTTATAGGCCAGAACCCATCTATTCTGCTGAAAGCACCCAGAACTATACCGTGAGTGTAAGCACGATCATGGCAGGGGAAGGAAGCCGTAATGCCTCTGCTAACAAAGATCTCAAGGTGGCTAGAGAGATGTATGAAACTCGCACTTCGCAGAAGAACAAACGAAAGATTATTGACCTGGAAGCTATGGTCACTGAGGAAGAAAAGAAGCTGAAGGAGCAAGAAATAGAAGAGGAAGTGGATTGGCTTCAGGATCCAGGAACTGTCACCACGCGGGCTACCCAATTTGTGAGGACACAAGCAGAAAGATGGAGAATGAAAACACTATTAGCTAAAGCCTTAAGCATGCAGGGCAATTACGCGGAGCAATTGCGTAAGGTCCAGCACATCACTGAGGCTAAGACTGAGGAACACATAGCGATTTTAGAGAGCCTAGATTTCAAGGTTAGTGCGCTGGAACAACAGGTCGATATCATTACAAAGAAGCTTACGGTGCTAATCAAACTCTTAAGGCAAACTATTGGACAGGATGATAGGCAGGTCGAAAACCAAAAGGAAGAACCGGCGGGAGATTATCAAAGCAATCATCCCAAGCCTGCGCAGGCAGGCATCTCAATGTCTGAACCAGCTCCGGAGGCATCCAGGAACTATGTTGTGCTCAAGATGTAAAGGGGCTATTTCTACCGCGGCTGGTATTTGAGTTCTTTCGGCTGGTCTTATATGATCCTTTCTGTTATGCTGGTTAGTTGGTCTGTCGCTTCTGTAGTCTGTCTGCTGCCTCAGTTAGGCAGGTGTTTAGTTGTTTGTCTTTTTGTAAAGCTCTATGGCTATGCCACCCTGCGCGGTGTGCTCGTGGTAGTGTGGTTATCTCTTTTGGTCAATTTTGAAGATAGGCCTGCAGTCTGGCAGCCCTCTGTCTGCAAGTGCAGACTTTTTGTACTATATTTTCCTCTTTTTTAATATAACAAGCTGACTTACAAAAAAAAAAAGAGAACGCGCAGAAAGACATAGCCTTAGGTCTGCAGAATCCAATAGAATCTTACATTCAGGGCACAAAAGAACAAGAAGTAGTAAGCAGAGACAAGGGAGGCAGAGCACCTCCTCGAACCACAGGTCTGAAATAATCAAAATTCTTTCATGGAACAGCAGGGGACTTGGGCACCCCTCCAAAACCAATGCTCTAAAAGATCTTATAGTGCAGGAGAAACCATCCATCATATTACTACAGGAAACAAAACAAAGAGAATCAGAAATCAACAAGATCATTGGAAAGTATAAATATTATAAAGGAAGCATATGCGAAACCAGAGGGGCTTCTAGAGGAATTACCACCATCTGGAACCAAAATGATTGGCATAATGAAGCTGAGATAATTGATCAGCATTGGATAAAAACAGTTCTGAGAAATAGTATTAGCAATCAGCAGATTGTCATCTTTAATGTTTATCTACCCAATCATTACTGGGATAAAGAAATCTGTTGGGAAGCTCTTAGCAAACACATTATGGAAGAAGATAACAGCAACATCATAGTTGGCGGTGACTTCAACTTAATTCTGCATGCTAATGAAAAGCGTGGGGGGAACTTTCTGCCAGATCCTTTCAGGAACCAAATGGAAAATATAATGCACATTGGTGACTTGATAGATATATCTTCAAAAATCGCAAGTTCACATGGAGCAATAGTAGGCTAGGCAGCCACAATATCATGGAGAGGCTGGATCGATTCTTGGTCAATATCTCCCTCCTATCAACCTTCTCAACTGTCAACTCCTCCATCTTACCCTTTGTCGTTTCAGACCACTATCCAATCACTCTTGCATTGGATACTCACTGCGCCCTTGGTCCGCTTCCATTCAAATATAATCATATTTGGAGTGATTATCAAGCTGCCCGAAACATCATCCAGCTCACCTGAGGACAGCATATTGAAGGTTCCCTAGGTTACATATGGGAGAATAAATTAAAGAATGTGCAAAAAGTGCTTAGAAATTGGGCCAAATCGCACTATAAGGAGCCAGAAAAGGAAAAACGTGAGCTAAAACTCCAAATTGTTGAACTTCAATGTGCAATAGAACAAAAGGAATATCGCCAAAACGAAAAGATCCAAGAAGAAGAGCTGTACAATAAATTGAGCAGAATTAAAAGACAGGAGGAAGAAAAGTGGTGCATCAAATCAAGGCAAATATGGCTGGAAAGTGGGGACAAGAATACCTCCTTCTTTCATAAACAAGCCACTGCAAGACAAGTAAGAAACACCATAACTTCCATTGTGGACAGCGCAGGGACTCAACATGTGGAACAAACAGATATCAAAGGAGAAGCCACAGAACATTTTAAGGACCTTTTAACTGAAACAAAGGAGGAAGAATCTTATGATGATTTGCTACAGCATTTGCCTTCTAAAGTCACAGATGATCTGAACAAAAACCTGACAGCAGAAATAAAAGAGGAAGAAATAGTTGAAGCAATATGGAGTCTCTAGCCCAATAAGGCACCTGGACCGGATGGATTCCCAATTTGTTTTTACAGGGACTACTGGGAGTTGATAAAGAAGGACCTCATCAAATACCTCAAGTGGATCCAAAAAAAAGGCAAAATAGGTGGATATACAAATTCTACCCATCTGGCCCTCATTCCTAAGGAGAACCGCCCTTCCAACTTCTCTCGCTTCAGGCCTATATTGTTATGCAATTCATCATACAAAATCTTCTCTAAAATCATAGCCTCTCAGCTCAAACCTCTTCTACCGATGCTAATCTCAGAAAACCAAGGAGGCTTTATGGCTAACAGACAAATTTCAGACTCTATCCTTTTGGTTCAAGAAGCCATCCGTTCAAGTCAAGCAAGGAATGAGAAAGGTTTCATTCTAAAACTAGACTTAGCCAATGCCTTTGACAGGGTAAGGCACTCTTTCTTATTCGCAGTTCTTCAAAGGATGGGCTTCTCACCTCTCCTTATTAATGTCATAAGAGCCTGCATCTCTGGGCCTTGGATCGCTCCCCTCATCAACGGAAGACCCGGACCCTCCTTTCAATCCTCAAGAGGACTAAGGCAAGGCTTCCCCTTATCCCCATATCTCTTCATCCTCATGGCAGAATCATTCAGTTGTGCCCTTGATCAAAAGAGGCAGTCAGGCCTCATTATGGGCATCAAGTTTGAAGATGGCATTAAAAATATAAATCACTCTCAATTCGCTGATGACACCCTACTGCTAGGGGGGGCGACCACCATTATAGCAAGAAGATTCAAATCCCTGCTTGACAAGTTTATGAGATATTCAGGAGGTCAAATAAATCACCTCAAAAGCTGCATTTACGAATGGAATGCTTCACCCCAAACGATACACAGCATTGCCAACATTTTTGGTGTCCCCTGCAAGTTAAATTGGGACTGTTTCAGTTACTTAGGAATGCCGGTAACCATAGGGAAAGCAAAGACTGGAGTCTGGGACTTAACGCTAGACAAAATGAAAAGGAAAGTTCAGAAATGGGGAACTCTGTGGCTCAATCCAGTTGGGCGACAGGTTCTTCTAAAAACAGGGCTCTCCTCCCTCCCCCTATATCAATTCTCCCTAGCCCAAGCCCCAGCTTCATTCCACCAAAAAATGGATAGCATCCTCAGATTTTTTCTATGGCAAGGGGGTAAGAATGAAAAGAAAAAATACAACCTAGTAAAATGGAAACAGGTCATTCAAAGCCCAGAGAACGGAGGTCTTGGCATCAGGTCCCGATCTCTTATGAATTTAGTGTTCGGTGGGAAATTGATTTGGAGACTTCTGGACAACCAAACAACATGGTGGAAAAAAGTCCTGGAAACAAAATACCTTAATCAGTCAAGGCGGCATATTCTCACCTCTGAGATCCCCAACAGAAACTGTACAAAGATATGGAAACTTTGTAAAAAAGCCATTGCATTCATGGCGCAAAATGTCTCCAAAGTGCCAAAAGGAGGTGAAACGGTGAACTTTGGTTCGGATAAAATCATGGGGAACCCCCCCATAAACAGTCTTCCAGATATGGATCCTATAATTCATTATCTACAAAGAAAAGGCATATCTAATCTGAATCAAATCTCTCAATGGAATGTATCATCTAATGTCTGGATTCGATGGGAATTTCCACCCATCCCCCACCACCTTAAAGGTAGCTTTGATTCTCTTTGCAACTGCCTACACAGTATTGCTCCCACCATTAAAGGTGAAAAGGATGAGTTTCGATGGGATCCTTCAGGAACAAATTATTCAATCAAAGCAAGTTACAACTATCTGAGTAGCAAGGAATACCCCACTGTTGTTTGGACTCACGGGAAGACTTTAAAAAGAGCTGAAGCAATTCCAAAAATCAAATTTTTCATGTGGACACTTCTGCACGGTAAACTTCTAATTGCAGAGAACCTTAGGAAAAGAGGCATTGTTGGACCCTCCAGGTGTCCCAACTGTCAAGTTGCAGAGGAATCCATACAACACTTATTTAGTTCTTGTCCCTTTGCAGCCTCATGCTGGAACAACATCATCCCCTCTGCACCCCCTATTTGGAATCCTCAACATTCCATAGATGAAGCCTTAAATAATTTAAGGATAAATTATCCTTGGCAATCAGTGAAGCAAAATCTAGCTAAAAGAGTTTGGAACACCATTCCTTTTGCTCTTCTGTGGCGTATATAGATTGCTCAAAACAGTATGATCTTCCGAGATAAAACAACTACAATCAGGCACATTCTCATTAAAGCATCAAGCCTTGCTTCGGAAACTATTGCATCTAAGATAACAAAGAAAATCGATTCCGCCAGCCTATGGGCAGAGGAACGAAATTTTATCTGGAATCTTATTGACAGGACCAGTAATACTCCAACAACAAAGATCAGCAAGCTCAGAGGCAAAGCCGACAATCCTGAATGGAAAATCTGCCTCACAAAAGATGAGTTCAGTAAATGGCTCCTGTCAAAGAAATCTCATTCCTTATTCTTTGACGGAGCTTCTAAATCTAATCCGAGAGCAGCCGGCGCAGGGGGCATCATTCTTGATCCTTTAGGCATACATGTGTCCTCTTTTGAATGGGGTTTGGGAAATCTAACCAACAACAGAGCTGAAGCTCTGGGTCTTTACCAAGGTATCTTACAGCTTCAGAACCAAGGGATCAACAAAGCCCTCATTTTTGGTGATTCTGCTATAATAATCAGCTTAATGAATAGCAATAGACAAGCATCCAATCTTTTTCTCCATCAAGTCATCAGTCGTTGTAAAAATCTGTTGTCTCAGGACTTGGAGTACCATTTCCTTCATGTCCTACGCTCCAACAACCAAGACGCAGATAAGAGAGCTAGTCAAGCCTGCTCTCGGGAAAAAGGAAGCCTCCTATGTAACCACGCGAGCCTGCATCAATTCATCCCCTGATTCTCATGATTGCCCCAAATCGTCTCCCACCAATGAATTGCGTCTCTGCCATCAAGAACTCTGACCAAATCCAACCCATATCTGATTTCCTCTACAGTAAATCTCTATCTATGCAGTCGAATCTCATCCTTGAAGATATTGACACAGCAAATCAGATCTTGATCAGCAGAACTCGTGATAGCCCCTGCTCCCTCCTTGTGATCTGGTCCTCTTCGTGGGTCTGTTTACACGCTATTTATTCCAGCACTTATCCTCCTCATTTCCTCGGTGCTCCACCCCTTTGCTCTTTTGCCCTTGCTTCCTTCGTCGTGGTTCACTGTAAGCCGAGCCCCGCATCTATTTCTAGGTCTCCCCTAGACTGTTTCCCTCTCTTCGACTCAGCCTCTCCAGCTTCTTGGCCCCTCTACCCTTTTGTTATGCTCTGTTGTGGTATATACTGCACAGCTTCATCTTCTCTGCAGGAGCAATTCAGTGCCCTCTCAAACACCTGTGCTCACATTCAAGAGTCAGTTGAGATACTCAAGTTCATGATGGACAAGACCAACAGCTCAAACGGACCAAGCACCAGCTCCTCCAGCGCCAGAGTTGCAACAGTAGACAGCCATCCTGAGGCCTCCAATGCCCGACAGATCAGCCATATCAGCATTGACTAGATGTATTGCAAAACCAGTCTGCTGCTGTCCCAATTTATAAGAATCTATACTTGTATTAGGAACTTACAAACGAACAGTAAAGGCATTTTTGTGAATTGCCATAATGAAACACAGTCACAAGCTATTCCTGTGATCTCATCTTTTGTAAAACTAGAGCTTAGTCTCCTCCAATTTTTTTGAATATATCAAGCAACCGATTTTGTAAAAAATAATAATAATAATAATGGAAACCTAAACACTCAATACATTTTTTATAAACATCTAGTTTTAAATTTTGAACAATATATTTTTTTTTAAATAAATAACTTTTCTAAATAAATTCCCTTATAAGAGTTCGATGTAAAAAATTAAAAACTAAAATTATTATTATTATCCCTGCCATAAGGTTGGGATATCTCAATGGGTAATTCGCTGACCTGTTATTAATTTAGTCAAATTCTTATATATTTTTAGCTTTACTAAAGTGAAATAGTGGAAATTTTTTTTTTTCCTATTTTGTTATCATTATTTTATTCAAAATTATCTTTCAGCTGATTGGCTAATAATTTTCACACCTTATTGGGAAATGCCTAGAATTTTGCAACTCAAGAATACACTGTTCACATCACTAATTAATTGTTTAATTTATTACTTTTATTATTGGTCTCTCTCTCTCTCTCTCTCTCTCTCTCTCTCTCTCTCTCTCTCTCTATATATATATATATATATATATATATATATATATATATTCTAAGTCCATATTATATTAATGTCGAAAAAAGGATTACATAGAGTCCGTCCCAAAACAGGTGGTCTCACCCCGACTAGGTTTGTTGAGAAAAATGTTCACCAGATGACAAAAATACAAAAAAGTAGCTAAGCACATCGTCCATAAATGGTTGGGCCAGAGGCACCAAAACACAGATAAAACGTAAAAAAACACCAAAAATCATACTAGTTGTCTAACGTAATCGATGCAAGGTTGTCTAGGGTCATTCCAGGAGGTGAAGGAGGGTGGAAGTCACACTAAACGTGTCCTTCGTAGTGCACCATCCATGTCTCCATCTTTTTTACTTTCTCCGTGAGTTGGTTTTTCCCTGCGAGAACACAACCAATCTTTCTCGAAGTTGACTTTGAAAGTAATGCAACTGCTCCAAAGAGGCCATCTGCATCGCATGATCCTCACACCGAACTCGTTCTACAACGTGCACCCTGTCCATCAAACTGGTAATGAGAGCGGGCAATTATCCAGGCAACAGTGTTGGAGACCTTGCCCCTCCTGAGCCTCAGGTGTTGCCAACCCACTCTTCGCCCAACCACCAAGGGCGTTGCCACCCTTGTGAGTCTACCCACGGCCATGTGACCCTTCGCCTCTTCTCACCCCCCACTTTCCACCTTTGCGGCCTCCTTTCACACCTACATCGCCTTTCTGCTCATGCCCATTTGTTTTGCCACCTCGACGAGGCATCACTGTGACCAGAACCTGGTCTTTCACCCCTTCAAAAGCAAGGGCAGCAGGGGAGGAAGAGCAGCCCCTTCGCGCTAGCGGTTTCATAGCTTCCTATGACGGAGGCACGCCTTGAACAGGCACCAAACACCAGACAGAAGACTCGAGAAATATCACCCATAATAACACGAATTCACCAAGATGGCTCCTTCTACCCATGAAGGATTACCCCCACCAGTTTAACCTGACACCTCCACCGTTTAGAATACCACCAATGATGAAGCGCCACCCAGGGATAGGGGAGTTGTTTTCGTCTCGAGACTAGCACAAAATCGGCCACCACCTACCAAATTCGACAGCCAGAAACCATAGGTGAACCCACCAGGCCTCGTTGCACTAGAAATCACTATTAGAGCAAGGGAACTTGGGCTTCCTCCTCTAGTTGCGGGGTTTCCTTATCGACGAGCTCCACCACCCTATAAGAACGAGGCGGAACAAGTGACCTCCAAACTGCGAGGAGTTTTTCTTCTACGCCCAGTGTTTCCTTCCGCCACCAATAACCAGGATTCCTAGTTGCAGGGACCAAATGACCCCACTACCCTTATATATTTCGACAACGAGCAACCACACATTGTTTCCAACAAGCGTCGACCTTTGGTGCGTCCTCCTCCTTCCCAGCAGCCACCACAATTCCCAACACCGTCTCCAAATGCAAAGATGAATGCCTAGTGCATTCATTGCATGTTGCCTTAACACTCTGCCACCCCCACACATAGACACTGAATAATCGCTCACACACATGACTTACATTAAGATGATACCTCTCCTAGTGCATGCGAAGATGTGAAGGGACCGGGAGGCTCGTCCCTCCCATTGTATCCACTTGTTTTCACACATGGGAGGCGGCCTCCACATGTTGCCCTAATCTCACCCCCATCCGGGAATTAATGGTCTCTATAATTGTGCAGGTGGTGTGTTGTAATTTATTGAAATTCAATATGCAAATATTATTTTATTATTCAGGGTTTTTGACTGGTCTCTATAATTGTGCAGGTGGTGTGTTGTAATTTATTGAAATTCAATATGAAAATATTATTTTATTATTCAGGGTTTTTGACTTGTGTTTATAATTGGGCAGGGGTTGTGTTTTCATTTATTAAAATTCAATATGAAGATATTATAAAGACATTGAATTGATAATAATGATTCATTTCCCATATTTTCGTGGCTTTGAAGATTTTTTTTTCTTGAAATTAATAAATAAGAAAAATCCTCGCATCTCTTATTTTGTCGTTGTTGTATTCATCATGTCAATAATTATTACAAATTCCCGCTGAAACAATAGTTGTAGGTTGTGCATTTATGGTCTTACTCTGCTAGTTAATGAAAAAGAAGTAGAAGTAAACTTTCCAGGACATAGTCACACAAACAACGCAATGGAGTTATTTAAGTATTTTGTGTCTGACTTTACTGGATCATAAGTGATACTTCTAAAATATTTTGCATATTTCCGCACTTAAGTTTTAATGGAAAATCAAAGTTGGGACTAGGCTAGGTTATTGAGATTAAATACAAAAATATTGTTTATTATATTTAATGTAAAAATATTGTCCAAACTCGAGTTTGGCTAAAAAGCCAAAGCAAAAATGAATTTATGCCACAAACTTTTTAAATTTTGGACATCAAATCAGATAAACAAAATTTAAATAAATTCCAATATTTAAAATTTTAAATAAAATCCAATATTTAAAACTTAAATATAAGATTTATATTTAAGGTTTAAAATATTTTTGAACAAAGTCTAATTGTAATGCATGTAGGAATTAAAATTTAATTATAAGGATTTATGTTAAAGGCTTTAACTTTTTTCTCTTTAAATACAAGAAATTTGAATAAAATTTAAATAAATTCCAATTTGTTAGACATTTAAGAAGTAAAATCTAATTATGCATAATTACTAATAACAAAATACATCAATTTACTAATCAGTAAAAATTAAATTGACGAGATTCTAAATCTTAACAGTAACTTAAATTCAACATTTTTACTTTAATTTAGCTATATTTAAACTAAACAGCAGGGATTAGCTACTATGTAACACTTGTTAAATCATAAAATAAAAGAAATTGATGACTTCCTACTTTAAGACTTCTATATTTATTGCAATTCTCTAAATAAATGAGAGTATAATTGTATTTTTAAGAAAACAATTTAAAAAATGAAGACTTCCAAAGTAAAAATTTCAAATTTAAAACATCTATAAATTTCATAATTTCTACCACATCAGTACTTATTTTGATCATTTTATCACAAAATATTGATGAATGTAAAAAAATATTAATTATATTTAATAAACAAATCTCATTATAAAACCAATTTAGCCATCAAATTCCATTGCTACTCTTCACCCTCTCCCTAACCAAAAAGGGAATGAAAAGGATAATGGCATCCTAACCCAATTTTTTTGGAGGAAAGAAAAGACTAATGGCATCACTAACTCCTCATGTACACATCATAGCCTTGCCACGTGCCCTCCGTTTACAACTCATCTATGGCACGTCTCTATCAATCAGATTCGCAGGCATCATTACATGGGTATATACATTGAATGGTCTCATCAACAATGACGTATAACCGTCACCATATCATCTTCGGATACCCACTTTATCCGTAAAATCAGGGTAAAATCAGATCTATTCTTTGACTTTCTTGGAATAAAGGCGAAGCTCTTAATCTGGACATGATTGAATTTTGGGAAGAATTCTAGAATGTTCTTTGCTTTTAAATATATTAGAAAATTACACCTATCTCTTTTTGTCCCAAAATAAAATGAGAGGTAGATGAAAAAAATCAAATATCTCCATGACAATGATAACGTGATAGCATTTGTTAGGTGTTGATAGCATCTATTAGGTGTAGAGATATCAAAAGAGATATTGTAAGAAAACATATTATTATAATATGTTTAACATACTTGTTCAAAATGTATATTCTATTTTTTTAATAGATGTAAAGTACATTCAAAATTGAAATTGTGTTTTTTTTTTAATAAATGTAAAGTGTAGTTGATTATTTTATTTTGTTTTAATGCAAAGAAATATCTTAATAAAATAAGATATACAACCTTTAATATTAATCAGAATTGAGTTACAAATCGTCATGGGGTTATTAATAGAAACTAGTTTAATTGTTTAATATGCAAGTGTTTTTGTTTGAATAAAAATAGAACAATCACAATATTATTATTTTGGATATAATTCTGTGAAGGTGAAAAAATTTGTAGAACTTAATAATTATAATTTAGAATCAATTGGATAAAGTATAATTAAGTAGGAAAAAATGTTTGAATAAAAATAGAACAATCACAATATTATTATTTTGGATATAATTCTGTGAAGGTGAAAAAATTTGTAGAACTTAATAATTATAATTTAGAATCAATTGGATAAAGTATAATTAAGTAGGAAAAAATGATTCAATTTTATAGTTTTTAAATAATTTAGATAAGAGTTTCATTATAATTAAAATATAATTTTGAAATAGTTTTTTAAATAATTTAAATGGTTTTTATATATAACTCAAGGAGAAGATGGAACAAATTAATGTCATATTGTTTATATGGTTTATGGATCAAATATTTTGTACATACATGGGTTTTATTTATTTTGTTTTGGTTTAAAAATGATTATTTAGATTCTAATATATTGGTTTGTAGTCTTAGAACATAACCAACTAAGAACCAAATCCCTTACTATGCAAAATATTATAATGGTGTTTACATGACATTTGTTGGTTAAAGATATTTTTTTATAAGGTCCAATATAGTGGTTTTGGACCTTATGCATTGTATAATCTTTAAAAAGCATATATTAGGCCTTGACATAATTACTTTTAATGCTTATATGATTTCCAAGGTTTAAAGACCCATCTCTAGTGTATAAAATCTTATAATGGTACTCATATTATACTCATTTCATAAAAAATCCCTTTTACATGGCATATGTACATTGTCCACGAACCTTATAAGTATCTTTTAGGTTGTAAGCCAAGGTGTTGATACTAATCCCTAACGTGCTAAATCTCATAATGGAATCAATACTACATTTGTGGACCAATATTCCATTTATAAGACTTGTGTGGTGTTTCTGGACCATATATGCAGAGTCCATGAACTTTAAAAGCAACTTTTAGACATTAAAACATTGAAAAAATATCCATGGGCAATGAAATCCATGTGTTTGTCTTCCTTTTAGTCTAATTTTTGAAGAAAGTATGTCTTGTGGTGCATATCCTCCAATGGTCTCTTGGAATAGGTCATTTTGTTTAAGAATTCCTTCTTCCAAAGACAACAACATATCCAAGAAATCTTGTGAATTGAGGGTACCAAAGACCCACAATGGTGACATAAATTGATCATATACCTCCTAAGGTGGTAGATTTTGATCAGGATATGTAGGGGGCATCTAAATAGCTTGGTAAGAAACCTCAGTTGTAGATAAATTGATCCATAAACTATCGCAGGTATTCCATTGGATAGTTTTTCACAAAAGATCTAATAAAATTATACTTAAAAATACAAAATCTATGTTATGCAAATTCTTTTTCTTTAGACTTCTAGATGCAATATGTAAAATGCATAAAATAGAGAACAAACAAAACTACAATCACTCACAACCATAACAACACATGATATACCATGGGAAACCCTTTTGGGAGAAAATCTAGCTGGAAGGTGAGGTTGCTCTGCTCTTTTTTTCTAAATGGAAAATGGATGCAAGTACAAAGAAGTGAGGCATGTTGCTCGTGGGCTGCTACAATGCATAAATCCTCTTTGTTTTCTCTCTCCCCGCCCACTCTTGGCTACTTGTCATTTATGGAACAAAATGCACTCAAATAGAATGGAACCCTTTTTTCTCCTAATGGCCCAATTATAACACAACCCAGTAGCCTACTAGTGGCTAGGTTTAACTCTTTCAACTTTTAACTAAAGGTATAATATTGACTCTTCTAGAGTCTTCCTCATCATTATCACGTGTCTAGCCCATTTTCCATGAATAATGGGGGCTGGCATGGCATCCTCTCGAATTATGATGGTCAAAACAGGAAGGTCAACTTATGAGTGGCATAACTTTTGCATATTGACTCTGATTGAGGTGATTATTGTATCGTTGGAAATGTCTCTATGTGTAGAATAACATGAAAAAATGTCTTTCTTATGAGAAAAATTTTTATCCTCAAAAAAAGTCATTTGATGCCTTAAACTACTCCAAGAAGGTTTCAAACCCCAATTTGCCAAATTGGGTCCCACCAGTAAATATGGTCACGTGAGTTGATTCCTCCCCTTTTTCCACTCTAAAAGCATAAATATGGATGAAAAACAATATAACGCATAGTTAAACCTGCATATCTAGTCCCAAATGGAAATGGAAATAGGTCTAGTGCTACCCACATGTCCTATTCAAAGTATGATAAGTTAAAAGGAATCAAGAATTATGGTTCAATGTTCTCTCCAAAATAAGACATTTGGAAATTGATCCTATTGTTAGTGACGACTAACAAAATAAAAACATAGAGCAATATTTGATGAAACAAACTAATGGAGGGAGTGAGAAAGTAACCATCAATAATGAGTCTTTGAACATCTCAATGGTGACACTATCATGTGCCTCTTGTTGTGTGTGTGTTATATTCTTTCCACGACTAGTCGTATGGGCAAGGGGGTCATGGGGGGGAGTTAGCCCCCTTTGTTCGTTGCCTCGGGCGCAACAGGGGGGAAGTAGCCCCCCTACATGGGGTTTCGGGTAGTGCCTCGGGAATTTTTTTAGACCCTATAATAGGTGGGCAGACCTACCTATGGTTTTGTGCATGGGTTTTGCACATGGTTTTGGGCATGTTGGTTTTCTATCCATGGTATTTTGTAGATCTAGTCAAGGGAACTTCGGTTATTTTCTAATCTACGGTTAAATGGATTGGGGTTTATGAATGCTTCGACATGTATATATATGTATTGTAACATTGAAAGGCAAAAAATGAAAAATAAATCTAGTAATCCGGTTTTGGGATCGAGGGGAAATCTCTTTGTATTTGTTTTATGTTCTCGCCATTGTATATTTCTATTTTAAGAATCCGTTTGAAGGTAATTTCTGTACAGGGTTAAAACCTACACCCCCATGGAATTGTCCACCCTTGGTGGAAATTGGATTAGGCGTGTAGTAATACAATTGATCAATAGTGAGCATTGCACTTGATGAGTGAAATAAATAACTTGAAATACATCAGATACAACAACCATCACAACATACATCATATTACATCCTAATAATTAATTCTAGTCTAATGGCACATCAACTACCTCAACTTCAATTAAGATTATTTCCCCACCAGTTCAACTAGAAGGATTAGATAATCACATGGCATTTGAAAGAATGGATATCCAATGCTTTTGAATTCATGGTAGAAGAAACTAGCTTAAGAGAACATAGAGCTCTCCAACATGGTAGGGACATAACACAAGTGGAATACCTTTCATCCACCACACATTTGAAAAATTTTAGTTTCATGTGAAGATACATGGATATGAAAAGCAACATGATGGAGAATTTTATGGAATTGGTCCAAGTAATAAGTTATCAAACAAAGTTTCGATGACACCAATAGCAATTAATAATGCCTTTCATTATAGAGGGTGGCTCTAAAGGACTTATAGTGTCAAAATGGTGCAAGGTGCTTAGATCAAATCTTTTGAGAAACTTGGGTATTTGGATTGTGGATGGACTTTTATATATTTCCCTTTGGAAGGAGGGGCGTCATATCTACTATTGGGTTCTCATATGAAGAGGGCCAATCTATTGGGATGTGGATACTTCCTTATCCATAGATCCAATTAAAATAGCATCATAATTACTAGCTCATGTTTGTAGGTTAATACCCTTCTCACACATGTAAAAATTTGTGTTCAATGTAATGCCTCCATGGGAAGGGGTATCTTTGTTTCCCCCTTATGGAGATGCATGGTTAGAACTTCCAACACCCATTTACTTCAATTTCTAAGGCTCTCATTACTAACCATCATTGATCCTCCTCCATCTTGGAACATTGGTTAAAGGTGATCATTCCTACAAATCTTGCAAGGATTTCTCTTTCTTTCCCTTAGTAGTATTATTATTGTCATTTTATTGGAAAACCCTAATCTGGAATTAGGATTTTTCTTCTTTCCTTTGTTCTTTCCTCTAGGATGTTGATTACCCCTTCAGTTTATCATTTGGATAGAATTGACATAGAGGTACAAGTGGCCTAAGACACTCTAAAAGCATTTTGTAGCTACAAATGTATTATAATATATGAAAAATTATCCCATTTGATTCATCACCTATTGACCTATGACATTTCCTACATAACCAATAACACCATTGATGTGATTTCATGGTGTTGACATTATGGCATCGATATCTAAAACACAATGCAATGGGTATCATCTTATGTAACATCCTGGATTGGGAATAGCCCAAGTGTAGTTGTTGGGATTTCAATATAGGTTATTCCTTGGACACTACCCTTGATAGGGTGACATCTTTGGTGATATTAAGCAACAAAGACTTTACAAACCAATCAACCAATATACAGATTTGGATTTTGATTCTAATCATCCAATGTGTTTTCCTCCACTCATGAACATCATTAGAAATGTTGATGCATTTATTTTGTATAAAATGTGTCAAGAGTTTTATCCCTATTTCATATTGAATTGATAACTAGAAGTGCATCAATAATGTAATTACTAAATATAAAAGGTTATTATAGGAAGTCAATGGAAATCCAATATACCACTTTATGATGACCCCCATTTGGGTGAATTAGAAAATTCATAAGTGGATACTATCAACCATGAGTAAGTTCAATGAATACCACAAATACAAGGTCATGGTGTGAATTGATGTGTTTCCCCAAGTTTGCCCTCAAATTTGGAATGTATGATGTAATGTTGGCTAGGATGGGAGGCCAACCTAGATTATGTTTCAAAAGGTCACTTTGTTAGTCCTAAAATATTAGGTAGGTATAAAGTTGCTAATAAAGGAAACTAAGTAGTGGCAACTTTCTGTGGGCTTTCCTACAAGGATCCTAATATTCCATTATGTGACATGTTGTCACTCATGTAATTTCTTCCCAAGACATTTCCCATTCCAAGGTCAAAATCCAAAGGAACTTTATATTAAGGATTTGGCGTAAAATGTCAACCAAAAAAGAGTCCCATTTTAGGAAGAGTGGTGCTCCAAATAGGGATATTGAAAGAGACAATGAACCAACTCCCAATAGAAGGTATAGAGCTTAGAACACCTTTGCTCTTGAAGGGAAATCCTCCATATGGAGCATTGGTTCCCACTAATAGTATTCCAAAAATAGTAACAGGGGTGTAATACGTGGATTAACATGTAGTGTTCCCAGAGAGATGTTATTACAACTCTAAGGAATATTAATGGAAGTAAAAATTTCAATACTAAGCATAACATGGGGATATTAACATTGTTAGTAGAAATGCCATAAATAGGAAGGTTCATGCCCCTAGTGCTTGATGAGTCAATGGTGTTAGCCATGCCAAACCAACGATACACTAAATTATGTGTAGAAGGATATTTAGGTGGAAATTCACCTACTTGTATAATAAGTGGACTCTAAGGATTAATCAACAAGGTGTTAAAATTAGCCACGGAAAAATCAAGAATGTCTTCAATATCCATAGGTTTAAGGTCTTCTTGAAAAAGAGTATATCAAAGCCTTCTTAGCATGTTACTATTGCCTTCTAAATCTCTAAAAAATACCTTTTTGGGTAACTCCTTAGAGGTATCCTTATTTTCAATCAGTTCTCTTATGCAATTATTCAAATTTGTTTGTATCTTGTATTCTAAGTCATCAAATGAGTGGTTAAGTACATTAAATCTATGTCTTTTAGTGGGATATTTCTTGAATACAATAGGGATACCATTTATCCTTTGATATTGATAGGATGGTTGATCAACCACCTCCAAAATTTAGAACTCAATAGTAAATACTAAGAATTCAAAAGCCTAGGTTGTATATGTGCTACACCAAAAAATCACTCCATTAAAAAAAGGCCCAGAAAGTGAACTATTATTCTAAGGACATGCCTAGTCCAGTCAGTGACGAGTCAATGAGGGACTTTAAAAAGTTAGACTGGGATGATGAGGACCCGTGTCAAACTATAAGTGTGAGAGATAGTTAAGGTAACCCTCACACAACAATCACCCAAGTTGCAAGTATCATCATGAATATAGGAACCTTCCAAGGGAGGTAAGTGGATATTATGCATCTATCTCAAGTATTGCAAGTGGTTTCCACTTGCAATCACCCATGTGAAAACTGGGGAAATAAACTATGTCCACCACTTTGTGATCCATAGTAAGGTGAAATAGTTAGAGGTTAAGTGTCTACATATGGGTAGGAAATACAAGAATCTATAATGTACATAAACTATAGAGAATGGGTGTCACTCCAAGGACTTATTGGTTCCACTAAAGTTCTCTATCATGAATATCTCACTAAACAAGCAAGAGGGGATAATAGTTGCCCCTTTGTAGCCTGATCTTGTGCTTAATCCATATGTGAAGTGTGTGTTCCTGACAAGTATTATTCTCTACTAATGAAATTTACACTCTTTAATAGTCCTATTTTCAATTTTTATGGCCTTGGAGAATTGACTCTCTAAACTTACACCGAGGCCCTAAATTCTTAGAATATTGTATATTTCTTATCAAAATTAAATAATTTTGTCTCACTTTGGTGATTAGCATTGTTTTCAATAGTCTATGGATACATGAATTGAATCTTTTATGATGTTTATTAACTCAAGAATGGTAAAGGATATAAAGAAATTGATAAATGTAATTAAACTTTTATACTCTTGTCTCAAGAGTGTAGGTTTTAATCTTGTATAATTAATTTTTGCAAACAAATTCTTAATAAAATAGAAAAAAATGCGATATAAAACACACACATTAACACAAATATTTTATCTTGGAAGTTACACAAATTAGGAAAACTAGCAAGATTTTTCAATATATTTTTCTGTATAATATTAAAATATAATATATATATCTATGGCATTCATAAATTGCCAATTTATTTACCATGGATTAATAGAAACATAGTTCCTTTACCAAAACTACAAAACCATAGGAAAAACCACCATGTGACAAAAACCGGCTTTAAGCAAAAAATATGTGTCAAAAAATGGCAAAAATGGATGCAATAAACCCCCTAAGCAAGGGGGGTTGCGCCCCCCTTTGACCCCCCTACTAAACCTAGTGCAACGTATATTGTGTGGAAATAGTCGTGCATAGAATATGATACATACCCAACATTCTCCCACTCGTTTTTTTCTTTGCACACAAAAGGTCGCAGGAGTACATGATCAACAATTCATGGAAATAATGCCCATTATTTCTCTACACTAAGAGAACTTCTCGGTGCTCATATATTTTGTTAATGGATTTCTAACATTATTCAAATTATCCATCTTTTCTAGTAGCACCTTCTTGTCTTCAATCATATATCTCACAAAGTGATACTAAACATCAATATACTTTTTCTTTGAATGATAAGTTGGGTTCTTTCCCAAGAAGATTGCACTCTAGCTGTTACAACCTATCCTTACAGCTTGTTGTACCAACCCAATACCTAAAAACAATCTCTGTAACCATATTGCTTCCTTTCTTGCATTAGTAGTTGCCATGCATTTAGCTTCTGTAGGTGAGAGTGCAACTACAGACTCTCTCTTGCTTACCCAACTGATTGGTTCTCCAAAAAGATTAAACACATACCCACTTGTATATCTTATACAATCCAAATCTCCAACCCAGTCTACATCAACAAATCCATGTATGTCCAACACTTTGTTGAAACTTGGTCTTCCTTAGTAGCACACTCAATAACCAATGGTACCACACGAATACCTAAAAACCGTCTTTATTGTTGTCCGGTGCTCATTCCTTGGTTTTGACATATACCTACTCAACACTCCCACGATATGTGCAATGTCCGATCTAGTACATACCATTACATACATCAAAATTAGATTGCAATAACATATGGAACACGAGACATGTCCTCTTCCTCTTCCTATTTCTAGGACACTAATCTGCAAGTAACTTTACACCTACAAGAATAGGTACCTTCATTTGTTTACAAATTTCCTACATATTAAATATTTGCAATATTGTCTCGACATACGTCCTCTAATTAAACAAAATTTCTTGTTTTATTGATCTCTTTGAATTTCCATGCCCAAAATAGAATTTTAAGCACCAATGTCCTTCTTGTCAAACTTAGAGGAAACTTAGTTTTCACTTCTTAGATGATTTCCCTGTCATTTCCAATCAACAACATATCATCCCCATACAAGATCAAATAAATGACTTTGCCATCAACTAATTTGAAATACACACATTGATTTGCTTTGTTCCTTGTGAAGACAAGTCTCACTATGTAAGTACCAAAATTTTGATACCACATTTTTGGTGATTTTTAACCTGTATAGGACCTTTTTAACCTACATACCAACTCTTTCTTTCCTTTCATAGCAAATCCTTCCTATTGCTCCATGTAGATTTTTATTTCTAGATCCTCATGTTGGAATGTTGTCCTCATGTCCATCTATTTTACTTCAAAATCAAAAGCAACAATAGGATATAAAAGAAATCTAATAGAAGTTAACTTAGCAACATGAGATAATTATTACAAAAGTCAATACCCTCTACCTAAGAATAACCTTTGTTGCTAATCGAGATTTGTATTTCTCCACTTTGTCTTCTACGTTCAATTTCTTCTTAAACATCCATTTTCTACCAATAGTATTTCTTCTAGCTTGCAACACTACTAGATCCCAAGCCTCATTTTTATCCAAGCCTACCATTTCTTCAACCATGTCCTTTTTCCATATTTTCCATCCTCTAAATCCACTATCTACCCTACAGTTCTAGGATCATCATTAGTAATAAACAAAGCAAAATTTGAATGGAAATAGGTTGGGGTATACCTTTCTGGATTTCATCTTTCCTAAACTAATCTCCTCAATGTGAGAGTCTATGGTTCTTCTTCTTCTAATTCCTATTCTTTTGTAGAGTTTGATTCATCATAATTCAATTCAAATTCTACCTTAATTAGTTATTTCTCCCTTGGTAGGACTTCTTGTTTGGCAACATATTTGATTTCTCTAAATACAAAATCTCTACTATACAAAACCTTCTTAGTTTTTGGGTCCCTAAGCTTATTACCTTTTAGACCATATTTATATCCAATAAAGATACACTTTTCAACTTTTTTGTCCAGCTTATTCCTATTCTCCTTTGGAACATGCAATGTATAAGATTCATGACTAAATATTGTAAGATGTTTAAGAGAAGGTTTCTTACTAGTCCATACCTCATGTGAAGTCTTGTCATCCAACACCGATGAGGGTGGAGGGTGATCTATTCACCAGATAACACACAGTGTCAATTGTCTCTGCCTAAAATTCCTATCCTAATTGAGCACCATTGATCATGGTCCTTATTTTCTCCATCAATGTCCGATTCATCCTTTCTACAAATCCATTTGTCTAAGGTGTGTATGGATTAGTTTTTTTCCTTGCTATACCACATTTCTTACACAATTATTTGAATTCTTTCCTTCATAATTCTCCAACATTATCTATCATCAACGCCTTAATTTTCTTCTCTATCAAAATTTCCACAAGAGTCTTAAACTCTTTGAATTTGTCAAGACTTTATATTTCTTTATGAGGAAATAAATCCATGTATTCCTCTAGAAGTCATCTATAAATGAGACATAGTACACATATTTTCCTAGTAATGGAGATGACATAGGTCCAAACACATCATTGTGCACCAACTATAATATTCCATTTTCCCTCATAACACGAGAGGATAATATTACAAACAATTCATAGAAATCAAAATGCAAAGAACAATTAAACATACCTTCTACCATTCCATTACCATGTAGTACTCAAACCCCCTTATCTCTGATAGTTCCTAGTATTTGATGTTGCAACATAGTCTTTTCTCTAGAGACCGCAAGAGTTTTTCCTTCTTCAGCTCCACTCTCAAGAAGAATTTAGCTATTTCACCCATTACTAATAGTGATTCCCAACATCTTATACAAATTTACTATCCAAACTCCCATCAACAATACCATTTCTCCTCGAACCATCCTACATGTACCCTTTTCAAACATTATTTGTCCATCTGCATTGCTCATATTTCTTATAGAAATCAAATTTATGACCAATCTTGGGATTTGTAGAACACCATAGAATGTTCTAATCCTTCGACCCATGAGCTTTTCCCTATGATTCTGGTTGTCAATTCATCTCCTAAGAAAATACAACTACCATCATATGTTTCATACTCGCCAAGAACACATCACCTCCTTAATATGAGGAGGTTTTAACTTCTAATGAAGGAGAATCTTCATATCCCTTCTCTTTCTCAAAATTTTTGGATCTATAATATTTCTTATAATGTCTTTCTTTTCCACATCTCCAACATACCTTTACAAAATTTCTTAGAGATTTAGATCTTCCTCTAGATCTAGATCTCCCACTCAAGGACTTGTTTTTATTTCTATGTTGGGAGTTTCTTCTTACAGGCAAGGAATCTCCATTATGTATTTCCATGTTTTTTTTGTCTCATCTCCTTGGCTAGAAAGGAGGACTATTTCATCAAAACTTAAAGTCACCGCATTACTACCTACGGTAACAACTAGACTATCCCACAAGTATGATAGATAACATAACAAATTGATGCACTTGTCTTCATTTGAAATATTAATATCAACAAATAATAGTTCACTTACCACAGTATTGAAGGAAGTCATATGCTCTATCACGAAGTCTCCATCTTTCATCCTTAGCTTATACAAATTTTTCCACAGAAACAATTTACTCACTAAGGACTTTAACTGATGCAAAGGCCATAACTTGTTCCACAAAGCCTTTGTGGTAGCTTCCCTTGAACCATTCAGTAATACTGAATACAAGTGACACAATCACATTGTGCTCTTTTCCTTTCGATCCAACTTAGTCTAGTCATTTTTTGGCATCCTCATTAGTGCAAGACCCAGATCCATAACGTTCCATTGATATTTGTCCACTAATACATACTCCATTTTAAGCTTCCTAATCTCTAAACTCAACCCATTGTATTTCTTGATCTCTATCTTTGAAGTACTCACCATTTCCTTTCACCACAAGAATCACTTATGCAAATCTCTCCTGGAATAAGGTTTATGACAAGCCCAAGCTAGATCTACTAGCCATAAAGGCATACCCTTGAAGCTAAAATTCTTTGATAAAAATGTAGATTTAACCCTTACAATTAATTACTACAAATAGATTCTTAATCAAATAGAAAAAATGCAATGGAAAACACACACATTAACACAAATTTTCTCCTAGAAGCATAAACCAAGAAACCTAGTAATATTTTCAATATATTTTTTTGTACAATATTAATACAATATATATCCCACGACATACATAAAACACCAATTACCATGGATCCAAATACAACCATAGTTCCTTAAACAAATCTACAAAACCATGCGAAAACTCACCATGCATCACAAAGATGCTTTTAACAAACATCGAGTGTTGAAAACTATCAAAAACACATCCCCAACAAAGAATATAACACATACCCAACAAATAGAAAAACTATAATTCTTGAATATGATTTGAAAATGGAATAGATCAAATTATTATATAGATGTAATGAAAATATAAGCTAAAAATTAATCCTACATAAAGTGGTAGAATGAACTTATAAAGAACAAATTCTAACTAAGTTAATTAGTTCATCCTCAAATTGCAAAACTAAAAGTAAATATTTAACACATTACACAATGATTTGTTGTCTATGAGAGTGTTGGGGGGTGGGTGTGTGCTATGCACATGGTGGGGGAAGAAGAGTGATCTTGATAAATTAATCAAATTTGAACAACAATGAAACAATATACACAATTGACGTTACTAGCATGGACCATTTATTGACTTTTACTCCATCAACAATGTCTAACTTTAACTAAGAAAACTAAGAGAGTTTTTAACCCAATTCAAAGTTAGAAAATGGAATTAGAACCACAAAACTAGAATGAGAGAAAGAAATAAAAATCTAGGGAAATTCCTCCAACATATATTGTGTGTGTGTGTGTCATGATAATCTAGTTAATTGAGTTGGGAATGGAGATTAGGGATGTATTGGTGTATAGAATCTACTAATACTTTCCTATGAGTGCACATTCTATGATTTGTAAATTATTTTTGGAGGTCCTTTCAGGTTTGATGAAGGAGACCCACAAGTAACATGTAGTTTCCTTAATGAAAGTTGTGATGAAAAATAAATAAGATATATATATATATATATATATATATATATATATATATATATATATATATATATATATATATATATATATATATATATATATATATATATATATATATATATATATATATATGAAATGTCTATACGGATGATGAAATGGTTAATAATAAATAGTTTATTAAGCATCACAGGTGAAGAATGACCAAATGAACATATAATAGTATGCCTAAGGGATATAATACAACTCAGTATTTCATGTACTTACATACATTGAATTATCTAACTAATAGTATAACCTCTATCCTTTTTCTTTTTTCTTTTTTGAATATAGACATTGCATGGTGATTGCAATCTTTTAGGTAGAAAATAAGTGTTTGTTTATTGGATTCCATAACAGAAATGGCCTACAAGATTTCATTATAAATAGTTCCAAGCCAACCTTGATGTAATCATTATCATTGAGTTTTTAGGATTAGCCTTGGAATTCCCACTTTATTTATGTTTGTGACTTGTATTTTCTAGTCCCACTGACCAATATTTTGGTAGCTTGTGGACATTAATAAATGTCTTAACTTATTTATAGAAAAAAACGTCTACTAGGAATTAACATTGAAACTTGGGCCTCTAAAAATGGTAAACATATTTTATTTTGCTACAAGAGAACAATGAAGTATATGAGACACTAATGAAGGATAAATGTGCTTAATATAATTCAAACATGATGAGATGAAGTGCATAAAAATCATGGCTAGAGGAAAGGCATCAATCAAGATGGAAAACTAAGATATACAAGGATGACTGGGTCCAATATCCTGATGTAACAAATGAATTCTTGAAAATTAGATTAGAAATTGGAGTATTTCTAGTCCAGGTATTTATTATTGTAATGTGGTTTTATCATGGTGACTTCACCGGATAAACAATATGTTAACACTTTAGTTCATATAAGGGGCTAAAAAAAGAGCAAATATGAAAAGCAATATATTGCATAATATTTAGGGATAGAAAGTTTTTTTTTTAATTATACATAACAATATATGCGGTTTTTTTTCCCCAAGGAGACATTTTTTAGCATGTGCAGGGGTTCATTGGTCTTCCAACTATAATTCAGTGCCTTAGTTGTCCTCGTCATGTTCAAAAAGCTATGAAATTAAAGTGCATGTGCTATGGAGTTAATATTGAAATATATCGAAAACTTAATAAAAAAATTTAAACATTGGAATACACCAAGAAAACCAATGAAAATCAACAAGCGCAAGTCATAGTGTCAGATCACCATTGATCCATGGGAGTGCTAGATCTAATGGTGTATGTATGACATATATGTCCCCATTAGGTCGATGTTTATCAGGGTTGGCCGGGGTGGGGATCCGAGCCTAAACTGCTTAGCACAGATACACAAACCATGCCCCCCTCCCACTCCCCAAAGTTCCAAATGACCATGGGGGGCAGGGGAGGGGGGGTGTCACATTACAAATAGTTTGCTAAAAGTGGTTTTTTGTTGTAGGATCGGGTGCATAATGAAGCCTGTAATTCAATGGACAGGTAAACAACCACAAAGGAGCCATGCATGCTTGGACAAAGGGATAAAACTAACATGGCAGCTGATGTGGCACTCTAAGTCACCATGACATCATGATGACATTGTTAGTGACATCTCTTACCACATATTTAACACCTTACTATGATCTATGGCTATAAGTTATCTCAACACAATAATATACTTGAGTTTTAACATAATGAATGGTTGAGAAAATGTAAAACCATCTTTTATGTGCATGCGCCAATCAGATTCATTTCACTCGCTTTGGAAGGGAGGTCAAACCACTTTATGTGTGGGGCTAAACCACCCTAGTTTTTCTCGTGGTTTGTGTTTATTCATTGTTTTAGTGATCCAAGGGATCAATTTAGTGCTCAAAATTCAAAGCGTGTGACAGTTCTTGAAACCTATACCAAAGTCTAGATCTCGGCAACCTGAATCCAACTCAACTTGAATCGTTCAAAATTGATATTGTATGCCCCCAATATTGTGTTTTGATCGAATTCCCAAATAGGTAAAAATTTGTAGTTTTGACAGGCTGACTGTACATTTTTGGGCCAATTGTAGGATGCCACTTGGCCACTCTAGATTGGTCCAAAAATTATGGAATATGATTGGTTGGAATTTTTTATTATATATTGGCTGAATGTGAATTTCTGTGGTCCAATGGCTAGAGGCCACATGGGCCAATGGATGGCTGCCACGTGGCCTCCTTGTGGCATGCTAAAATTTTGTTAAGGGCTGAAGGGACCACATCGGGGTCGAACACAGGACCTCTGACCAAGCAACAAGGTGCAATACCACTCTACCACCGCATTGGTTCTTACCATATGAATGCCCCACATATATTTAAATATTAACACAAATCATATTCAGGGTTGGGTCAAGGCTAAGACCTAGTCTTGGTCCCTATACCCACATAACCATGGGGCGCAACCAAGGGCCAGGGCTTAGCCCCAACCCCAAGTCACAACCTCGTCAACATATAACCACAACGGAGGTGTTAAGGAGGGGCTAGCCCTTAAGTGTGCTAGCAGGGGGGCTAGCCCTAGGCCACATGGCCAACACATATGACCACAACCCATCGGAAATTGGCACGTGGATTTTTAGCGCTCAGGCCCGGTTCTATGGCACTACGATGTGATCAAGTGTAGTGCGGTTGGGGGACGATCGATGGGGGCGGGCGGTTAGCCCCAGCCCCTAGGCATGTGCCCCCATACGACCCAAAATTTTGGAAATTTGGGGGTTAGAGGGAATTTAAACTGTTTGACAATTTGCACCGTCAGGCTTGATTGTAGGCCGAATTTGTGCTCTAGTTCTGGGTTTGGGGCGAACTATAGGATGGTTAGCTGGAAAATTGGAAAAACTTGGAAGAAGTATAATTCTCTCAATTTTTTACCAAATGAGGTTCAAAAAGAGCCTAGCTAGGTGTTTTTGACCATTCTGAAACCATTGGAGACATAATTTTTAATTCTGAGCATTGTAAAGCCATGTAAACATAAATTTGAGCACTTAATGAAAGAGGTCCATCATTAGAAGATGGACCAAGAGATATAGCCCAGGAAAGGGGTGAATTCCTTTATCATTTTTGTTGTTATGTGTTTCTGATATGGTATATTGTCTCTGTTTTATGTTATTAACTAAGTTTAAAAACCATAATTTTATGTGTTTTTCAAAGTGATCCATTGCCTACAATACATAAAAATTTTACTTGCAATTTTACCATCACCTTCAAGTTTGCATTACAGATCATTTTGGTATTAGAGCTCAAGGTTATTGTGAAGGTTTGATTTTGTTTGCAAGTGTTTTTCTTATGCTTACAAGGTTGAATCTTAAAAGAGGAGAAGGAGAACTTTTGGAGCCAAGATCTCAAATTGTTTCAAGGAGAACAAACACACCTCAAGCTTCAATAGTCATGGCACATGAAGAAGGTCCTAAAGGGATGTCTGAAGATGAAAGAAATTTCAGAAAAGATTTCTTTGAGATGTCTGAAATGGTAAAGGTTCTTTATGAAGAGAGGAATTCAAGGTTGTATGGAGAGAGCTCAAAACCTCCAAAAGGAGATGGAGGAAAAGGAGACAAGCCTCCAAAAGGGAATGGAGGGAATGGTGACAAACCACCACCTTCACCTCCATCCTCATCCTCATCTTCATCCTCATCTTCTTCTACTTCTTCAACCCTTTCACAAACACCTCCAAATTCTCCAAAGGGACATGGTAAAACTCCTTTGCTAAAGCTTGATATAAAGTTTGAATTTCCTATGTACAATGGAGAGGTAAATGCTGAGAAATTAGATAATTGGGTTCGTCAGATTGAAGTGTATTGCAGGATACAAAGAATCAAGGATGATGAGACCAAAATTCAGCTTGCTTCTCTTAGATTGGATGATGCAACACTTATTTTGTGGGAGGCCAAAAATCAAGAGGACATGAAGAAACATGGTAAGGTTTTATCCTCTTGGAATGATTTTGTTGTTGCAATAAGAAGGCAATTTTATCCATTAGCATACATGCAAAAAGCTATTATGGATTGGCAAAACTTTAGGCAAGCTAAAGGTCAAAATGTGCAAAGCTATACTCAAGAATTTAGAAAAAGATCTTTGATTTGGGTATAGATTTATCCTCTCAATACACTCTACTCAAATACATTGAAGGAATACATATTTATTTGAGACACACAATTCTCATGTTTAACCCTACAAAACTAGATGAAGTTTGTGTACAAGCAACTCATTTAGAAGCAAGAGGGAAGAATGTTCCTCAAGAGGGCAGAAAAAATCCATTTAAGAGTGGAGACAAAGGAAAGGGGAAATTCAAAGGAAAAGGGAAGAAGAATGCTTCAGTCAAGAAAGAGGGAGAAAAACTCACATGTAAACACTGTTCAAAAGAAGGCCATGATGAAGACCATTGTTGGAAACTTCATCTTGAAATGAGACCAAAAAAGTTTAACAACAAATGGAAACAAAAGACTGCTACAACTACACAACATGATTTAGGATCCGATTCCAGGGATGAAACAAAGATCATAGCCATGGGATTCAAAGGTAAGGACTCTATTGCAAGTACTAGTTCTTCAAGTAGCCTCAATGAAACTCAACATGAAAAATAAAGAATAGAGCTTTTCCACATTAGAGTCATTTAAAAACATACCAAGATAGATACATTATTTGATAGTGGATCACAAGCAAACCTTATTTCTGAAGACATTGTTAAGAAATTGAATTTGGAAACCACTCCATATCCTAAACCTTATCCTTTAGGTTGGATATGTGACAATGCAAAATTGCATGTGACAAAAAGGTGTAAATTGAGATTTGCCATCACTGCAAATTTTATAGATGAGGTAGAGCTTGATGTCATTCCACTTGAAATTTGTGGTATTGTTTTGGGAAGCCCATATCTATATGATAGGAGAGTCATCTTTCATCGCCATGAGAACAAATATCACTTGTTTAAAGATGGGGTTGAGTACATTGTTAGAGCACATAGCAAGAAGTTGAATTTATCACTTGTGAATGTTGGACAAATGAAGAGGCTTGTTAATGCTAGTAAGAACTTTGTACTCTTGATGATTAAACCAAAAAAGAATGTTGAAAATGAAGCCTTCCAAGGATGTGATGCTTGGGTGTGTGTTATATTCTTTCCATGACTATCCCCCCCTTTTCGTTGCGTCAGGCGCAGCAAGGGGGTCATAGGGGGAACGTAGCCCACCCTGTCGGGGGGTGGTCTCAGAGCAGCACGTTTTCACGCACATTTTGTATCCATTTGTAAGGTTATTCTTTAAATGTTTGTAATGCATGTTTGCTCAACTTGTACTAAGATAGTTGAACTACGTCGGTTATTTTAGTACTTGTATTGTTGAAGATGTGTTGTATTGTTTATCATTGTTGTCTCGTCCGTGTGAACTACTCCGCAGGTCATCAGATAAACCATTCTTGTTTTCCTTGGTTATAACGACTGTCACCCCTGTGTGGACTACTCTGTTGGATGGTGTACGTGTTTTCCCTTGCACTTTGGTTTTAACGACTGTCACATTCGTTGTGGACTATTCCGATGGATGTTGGAAAAACCCTTGTTGTTTTCACATGTGTCTTTGCCTGGGTGGTACTACTACCTCTCATATAGAGGCTCACTTTTACCCTCTCCCTTACAGTGAGAGAACCCAGACACAAAGTTACATTGCACACTCACTAAGCATACTCACCTCGCTTTCTTAAAGTTACAAGCATAACACTCTCATGTGCTGAACAAGAGCTAAGATAATGGAAACCAGGTCGTCGTATCGAATGGGACTCCTACACCAAATGATGTGAGGTCTAGTTGGGACTTCATATCGGGAAGATCACTTTTGTTGGTGGGTCCAACATCGTCAACGCTTCCTTATTAGGATGTGAATGTAATCACACCTAGAAAACCAAACTTTTGGAAAGAACTTGTCTTCTACACCAAATGATCAAGTTAATCCTATAACTAGAAGTAATGATATTTTCTTTATAATGATGGTATTTGACATCTCGTACAATTATTTGGCTAGGAACATGAATATATTTAAACTTTGATACCAAAATTGAAAAACAATAAAATTTTAGAGCATTCAATTCAATCCTCCAATCACCTTAGATTTTAAAATAAATACCAACAACATGGAAACCAAATATGTTATGGTATACTATTCAGGAACATATGAGGTCAAGTTTTTACTTGAACTAATATATCACAAGAATTGCAACTCATAGTAAGATATAATTTCCTTAGTGTTGTAAGGAAAATATCACCAAACCAATCTAATAAATTTATGTTTGAGAAAAAAATTAACTATAGATCATAGAACAAGTGTGTAAATACAATGCTTGTTACACAAATCCAATTACAGTAACAATTCATAAGCTTCTTTGAAAAGATAGTTCAATTTATTCTCATCTTTAAATTCAGTTATTGCACATTATCTTCCTAACTAATACAATTGCAAGAAATTAAAAAACCATTAGAAAATTTGAGGTCCTGTTGCAATAAACATGGTGTTCAAGTCAATATTCAAAAAATGATTATGGGCTTCAACATTTCTAAAAAAGAGGTAGCCTCTACTACTACTACCACCTTTAAAGAATAAGGGTATAAAGATGACATCCTACATTTACCTTGGAGTTGTAACCTGTGGTCCACTTGTAGAACTAAGATCTGGTAGAGGATATGCAATTTAACAACCTTGGTAAAATAGTATTCCTAAATTCATAGGATACTTGGTTTGAGTTTTGCCACTTTCACTCATTGGTAATAACTTCTCTCCTTTATAGTTGAAAGTTTTTAGAGCATATACCCAAGGAAAAAATGTCAAAAATTCATCAAAAGGGTGTTCATTACTATGCGGTCAAAAAAAATGTTTAGTAGATTTTGATATTTCCCCATTCCTAGTTCCATGTTTTTTGCATGTTGCAACCATGTTGCACAAGAGTCAATGCATTGTGAGTGATATTCCACTATTTTGTGATCATGTTTCACACCTCCATGCATGATAGATTCTCACTCATGTCATTACATATACATTTTCCTAGCCCTACAATCATTTGTGTAGCTTTCTTGAGAAGGGTTTGTAAATAGTTAACATGCTAGAGATCCCTCTCTCCCCCAATGTTTATACTTACATGTCGA
This sequence comes from Pinus tabuliformis, assembly GCA_031772625.1. Classification (NCBI taxonomy): domain Eukaryota; kingdom Viridiplantae; phylum Streptophyta; class Pinopsida; order Pinales; family Pinaceae; genus Pinus; species Pinus tabuliformis. The sequence goes on from CM062812.1 coordinate 281,969,882, forward strand.
TAAACCTTTGTCCTTGAGGTTTTCCATTGATTGATGCACCATATATCACTAAAACCTATGTTACTAGGGCCACTTATATGGATGATCTATTATGCACATCTCTATGGATCGAAATTTGAGTTCCCTCTTCATACATTATTTGTTTGGAAGTGTAGGAGGATATGTTCAAAATCTAGTTATGTGCTAGTAGGTGCCTTGTTTGATCCCCCTCGGCTAAGGGATACCAACCTAAACCAATATGTTTACTAGATATGTCATTCACAAATGTGGGGGAGCACCTATTGGGTTTCCTTGTGAATTGTTTCTTGGAAAAGTAAATAAAAACAAAAAATAAAAATGCAACCCTAACTTTGCCTATAAAAGGGCCTCTCACCCATCCTAAAACACACAAATCTAAGGTTTGCATAACATTTTTCATCTCTGAGTATGTGAGAGTGTTTTCAAGAAAAAATATAATTATATTTTCCTTTTGTTTCTAGTTCATGGTTTTACTATCCAAACACACACACACACACACACACACATCTATGTGTGTGGCGGGTGGGTTGGTGGGTGGGTGTGTGTCATTTCCTTATATTTAGATTCCAACATTTCAAAAAATACAATTGATCCATGTGTTTGTGTGGGTCGTTTCGTTATGTTAAAACCCCAACATTTCAAAAAACACCACTAAGTCATATCTATATAGAGATGTTTTCCTTACAACTTAGGCTAAAATGATATTAATAGATGTATTGAAATAAAGATCCATATAACATATTTTAATGTTGTATAGATTGATCCAAAAGAGACCCTAAAAACAAAACATAATCGACACATGTACACCTACATGACTTCAAGGAAATATTTGTTTGTGCTCTAGGAAATACTAGTTTCCAGCTATATTGTAGCTTTTGAGTCCCTCTAGCCCAAATTTAGTTTTTTTCACATCAACTATGCATAGAGGCAAGTCTTCATCATCAAAGGAAACATCACACTCATGGAATATGTAAATGTAGTCACTAAAATCATGAGACTTACCCATGAAAACATGATACTTTATTTGTAAAGAGAATGGGCAATGGCAACCCCATAGATGAAGATTATAGTTGGTGCTTTCATTGAACATTTTTGTTTATGATTTAAAAAAAAAATGATGGTTTCCACCACTGTAGGATTTTGGACAACTATTGTACTCAATTACACATATTTCAATTAAACTCACAATAAGAAAGTTCAAAACCCATAGATGAGCACAAGCTATATAAACTTAAGACTTGGGGTTTTTATGCATAAATGGATAAGAATAACAACATACATACCATGATGGTGTTGCACCTGACGAACCATCTCAACTAAGTTCATGTACAAATATTAATCCACATGTACATTGGCTTGTACCCATATCATGCATACCGCATATCCTCTAACATCCTTCCAACTCTCCTAAAAGAGATGTTAGACCATCGCCATAAAATTATTTATGTGCATGATTACTAACACCTAAGAATAAGCAATCTAAGAGCTAAATGACTCAACAATATCACTCTACAACAATTAAAAATAGTAGTTTTGGAGCTGATTGATAGAGTCATGATCTACTCTTGGAATGAATATGGCTAGGATGGTCCATTCCCTCTATCCATAGATAAATGGATATATTTTGGGTGGCCCTTATTCTATTTGTGTGGAAGTTGGTATGATTAGGTAGCCCCCTCTACCTCAGTGGTTGTTACAATTAGCGTGGCCTTCTCCATAAAGAATTTGGATATATTTCTTCTATGTTTATGAATTACTAAAGCTTGTAGGTGTTGTTTCATGTGTCTAGAAAGGTTTTCTCTATGTATCATTTGTTCATTAATGTATTTTCCTTGGGACCTACCTCGTAATTCTTCCATCCATCAACCCATCACAACTATACCTATGGACCCATTTCATTTTGGGTCATTTCTACACAACCCAAATGCTTGAAACCACCAAACTTCTCAAGCTAAGTTTGGGTATCCTGTGTTCTTTCTTTTTCTTTCTTCCGTGTCAAGAACCCAACTCAATCTTTATGGAACTTTCTCTATAAAGCCCGCTAATATGTTGGTAGTCTTGATTTTCTTAGTAAAAGTAAACACCAATATTCTTAATGTTTAGATCTTAGTTCTCTTCCTTTTTTTATGCTTGTGAAAATTATTGCCCTTTGATCAATGTTTAAGGGAAAAAATAGTTTTGAAAGAATTTGACCACATTTACTAACTAAACACCACATTGAAACCCCAATGACAACATGTTAGAAAGAAGGACATTGGAATTATGACATATATTTGAATAAAAAATAATTAAAGAACACTTTTCAATAATTTTTATAATTATTTTATTGTATAGCGAATCTTTTTTCATCTACATTTAAAAAACAATGTTATATTCAGTGGTGTACTAATAATATTGAAACTATCTTCTAAGTTGTGAAATGGATACTCACCTTATAAACCCTCAAAATCTTCAAATATAAGCTTATCTAGGCTGAATCCCCTTGCTCCCCTAACATTTTGTTTATATTTAAAGAAATGTGGTTTTGAGAGAGAAGGATTTCCTGGGTAAGGTGTTGGATGTTATCCAAACATGTGGCCTCCAAATTTTATTTTCTTTGCTTTTAGTCCGGTGTGGTGTGAATTAGTGGTTTTGACCTATAAGGTGTGGTATGAATTAATGGTTAAATTTAATGGGTATTTATTTGCATTTCACTTTTTTAATGGTTATTTATTAGCATTTTTAAAATTTGCATGTCAATAAGAAGAATCGTTTTGGTATAGAAGAAAATTTTCGAATCAATTAGTGTGGTTCATCATTAGGACCAGATGAAGATGCAGATCATGGCACATTCTTAAATAGAGGGCGTTGTAGAGACCAAAAGATCATATAACGACCAGTTTATGAAAAATAATATTTTAATAATGATTATTAAGATCAAATAATATTCCTATAACAACTAATATAACGGTTAGTTTAAGAATAATAATATTATAATTTATAATAATTAAAAAAATGAATTAAGAAAGATGGAAAAACATAAACATTAATAAGAAACAAACAATCCAAGTCAACCAAATACAGGGAATATTTTATTTGGTTGACTTGGATTGTTTATTTCTTATTAATGTTTAGGTTTTTCGATCTTTCTTAATTCATTTTTTTTAATAATTGTTATAAATTATAATAATATTATTCTTAAACTAACTATTATATTAGTCATTATAGGAATATTATTTGATCTTAATAATCATTATTAAAATATTATTTTTCATAAACTAGGCGTTATATCATCTTTTGGTGTCCACATCTCCCTCTATTTAACCCTATGCCATGATCTGCATCTTCATTTGGTCGATGATGAACCACACTAGCTGGTTCGAAAGGCCGGCCCTCTATTTAAGCATGTGCCATGATTTGCATCTTCATCTGGTCCTGATGATGAACCACACTAGCTGGTTCGAAACAAGTCGACATAATTTTCTTCTATGTGATTTCTACACATAAGTATGAATTCATAAATTTGCATGTCATTAATGACATTTAATTAATTTTTTAAAACGCCAAATTGACCAGTATATTTAAAATTTACCTCCATAAACTAACAAAAAGTTTTGATTTTTCTATGAAAGGCTTAGTCTAACTTATAGATGAAATAAACTTTCTCACTTGAAGTTGGCAAAACAATTTCAATAAAAAAAATATTTTTTGTTGTTTAAAATGCATTTTTGATAACTCTTCTAAAATTAATAATAGAGAATTGAATTTTTACATAGCTAATTATTGGGCAAAGAGGCTCTCCAAACGAAATAAACTTTCTCACCAATTTCAATAATAATAATAAAAAATTGTTGTTTAAAATGCATTTTTGATAACTCTTCTATAGTTAATAATAGAGAATTGAATTTTTACATGACTGATTATTGCACAAAGAGGCTCTCCAACCTAGTCTAGAAGAGATTTTGTAAATTGTAATGTGTTGTTATGTTATGTAAACATCTTGACTGAGTAAAATAAAAATAAAATATGCTACTGCTACAGGAGGGCGGGAGCCATACCAATTCTAGCCAGTTAGTTCTTGGAGGTCGGCAGCTCCAATGGAGGAGAGTCCATGCTTCCAGCATTCGGCTCAGTTGTTTTCACCCTGGGCAGCTCGCGGGAAAATGCAGGCATTAACGCTCATATCTCAGTTCTCTTTACGAAGGTTCCTGAGGGGAACGAAGATGGAAAGCAACCGGTTTCGGCTGAGATACTTCCAGAAGGCAATTGTGAGGAAAGTCCAGTGCTGCAGCCACCAATTGAAAAGGGCAATTCAGGGAAGGAGCTTCAGCAAGCCCCTCCCCGACCTCCAGAGCAGGAACCGCCGGCCACAGCGAAGGATCCTATGGCAATGTGGGAAGGCATCCCTGAAGGCCAAGGCTGGAGCTACATCATTGAGGAAGAGCCTAAAGATTAATCCCCAGAGGCACTCTCCGGCTTACTTTTCTCTCTCTCGGGTCTGGTATAGGTTAGAGGTCTCGGCTGGTATCTGGACTATGCTACATTTCTATGTTTGTATACTTTCAGTTCTTTTTCATATTTTGTGTCTGTCTGTTATGCGTCATGGCAAGGTCTACTATGAGTTTTTTTGTTGGAAGCCCCTGCGCGGACCGTTTCATTACTGTCTGAGATCAACTCTGTGTCATAAGTTTTGGTACATCCTGGAGGTGCTGCCCCTGCGAGGGCGAATTCTGTGTCAAACAAAGCTATCCAAGGTGCCACAGTTGGCCCTGGACGGCCTGTCTTTTTGCATGTAATGTTTACTTGTATATAATATAATAGATTAGCTAGCTTTACCGAGAAAAAAAATAAAAATAAAAATAAAATAAAATAACAAAATAAAATTAATAATTTAACATTTAAGGTTTTTTAGCTCCAGGTTTTGACAACCCATGGTTTTGCCCTTGGTATTTGTTATGGTGAAGCATATTTAAAGGCTTGAGTAAATCCATTATGGAATGTAAGAGTAGTGTAATCCTTCTATATATCAATTAGTCAAGCACAACACCCCCCGCTTGATGCAAAACATGTAAGTTTTAATCTTTTCAACCAGTTTAGATTTTCTCTAAGATAGTTTTGTTTTCTTAAGGATTCATTTATGTTGATTTGAATTGATATATTAATGAATTTGGTTTAATGTATGCAGGTTGTTCATGACTATGAAGCTACCAAGTTGTTCAATGAGAAAGCTATAGCCAAAAGAGAGGAGAGGTAGGAGGAATACTAATTTGAATTTATTTATTTCTAAAGTCAAGTTTATTCATAGAATTTTAATGGTTTCTTAAGATTGAAAGTATACTTTGGAATCATAGTAATTTGAAAAGCATAGTAAGCAATCTAATAAGATAAAGATGATTATTAGAACTAAATCATGATTTTAATTTGTTTTATTATTTATTTAATAAAAATAATTAGTCTCTCTAGTCTCATACTCCCCGTTGGGATTATACAATGAATCTTGTGCATCTCATAACTTACCCCAAAAAATTCTACTCATAATTTGAATTTATTTATTTCCAAAGTCAAGTTTATTCATAAAATTTTAATTGTTGTTTAAGACTGAAAGGATGCTTTAAAATCATAGTAAATGAGTTTTAATTTGAATTTTTTTATTTCGAAGTCACATATATTCATAAAAAAATAATAGTTGGGTAAGACTGAAAGTATGTTTTAAAATCATTATAAATAATCTAGTAAGATAAAAGTGATTATTCAATAATCAGAATTAAATGATAATTTTAATTTATTTTTTATTATTATTTAATTAATTAAAATAATTAGTCTCTTATGTGATTTCTATTTTTCTCCTCCTTTTCAGTTGAAAAAAAAAGAAGTGAACTCCTCACAATTCACAAAATTAAATACATAGAAAAAATAACTTTCTTCGATAAAAAATAACCTATTTAATATATTTAAAATAATATAAAATATAAAGATATATTTTGATGTCAAACAAAGACAAAATACAAAATTTATATTACTAAAAACTTATTATTAACCAAAAAAACAAAAAAATGTAATACATCATATTTAAATAATAATAATAAGTAAAATAAAAATTAAACCTCATGTAAAACACTACTTAAAAAAATTTATTATAAAAAAAATCCTTGACAGGGAGGAATGCCCATCAAATTTATAACCTGAGTATGATGATTCATTTCTTAAACAAGGAACCTCTAATTTGTAAAGCAAAAAGGAACCTTGACAACTAATTACTTGTCAATGATTATATTAATGATGAGAAATGTAAGATTAGAAAAAACCAATGTAAACATGGAAACACTAAATAAGGTGACCAAATTGAAATGATAACACCTTCATACATTCATCAAAATAAATCTCAATAAAAATGTTTATAGAACCTCTTCGTTAAAATTTATATAGAACATTAGTGTTTGAGGATATAATTTAACAATGCTCTTGGGCTTTTCAAATATCGATTTTTATAGATTTTGGCTTTATTTTTTTTTCTAGAGTATTGGAAAATTTTAACTTTATAGAACCTTTTTCGTAAAAATGCATATAGAACAGTAGTGATTGAGGATGTAAATTAAGAATGCTATTGGGCTTTTCAAATATCGATTTTATATGTTTTGGTTTTATTTTTTTTGGACAATTTTATTCTCAAATTAATAATAGAATTAATCATCATTTGATGTTATTTATAAATTTATTATTAAAAAAAATTACGTTAATAGATAATTTATAAATGAAAAAGGCTTTTGTTCATGCTAAATGCTTTTTAGATTTTATATTATTAATCTATAAAACGATTTCAAAAAAACATTTTTCCTTCTTGTTAAGGTTTTTTATTAATCATATAAGTTGTAGATTATATGAATTTACTTCACATTAAAAAAAACCAAATCAATGGTAAAAGAGTAGAATTTTATTAAGTTTACGTATTTTATAAAACAATATTCGAATTAAAAAAACCAAAACATACTCATAAAAAAGTAAAAGTAGCAAAAAAATCTATATCTAAATAATCAAAACTAACTTACAAACTTTATGAATATGATCATAATTTTAATATACAGGGAAAATATCAAGAAAAAGTCATGGTACTATTACATGACATGCAACAAAAGTATCGTGGTAATATTAAGAAGAAGTTATGGTAATATCAAGACATGCAATATTCATGGTATTGAAGAAGTTATGGTAATATCAAGACATGCAATATTCATGGTATTGTTACACCTAGCGTAGGTCTGTGGAGCACATTGAATACTTATTTAACAATTTTGTGCATGCTCTCACTCCCATGGTAATATCAAGAAAAAGTTATGGTAATATCAAGACATGCAATATTCGTGGTACTATTACACCTAGCATAAGTCTATGGAGCACATCGAATACTTATTTAACAATTTTGTGCATGCTCTCACTCCTCCCCGATTATCCTTGAGTGTTATTTCCGTGCATCCATTTTTTCCATTTTCATTTGAATTGAAACGCATCATCTATAGAAGGAAAATTATTGTTCGAAGATAGACTATAAGGTATTCTTCATTATCCTCCTCATATCTTTACTGGCATTTGGTTTTTCATTATATGGATTCTTTATTGCCACACTCCTTGAAGTAATGGCAACCTTCGTGGTCACACAATGTATCCTGGGCACAATAGAATCCACACCCCAGGAAATCAACAATGTGGCTAGATACCCACGATGCAACTGTTTTTCATCCTTCCATCCCAAGCATGGGTGTTGGAGTTGTTTTCTACATTGTTAATGGTGGAAATTTGTATTGTCATAATTATATGAATCTACCAACTATGAAAATAATATTTATCTTATACTGAGGGTATTGGACTTCACAGTGGTACCACTCTCATTCAAACTCTTGCTAGTTTTGCTCTGTTGCTTGAATCCATACAGATTTCTGGTCCAAGTATCATTTTTTATGAAGCCTTTGTTCTCTATCATAAAGCTAGATGTTTCCTTGAATTTTACAAAACATAATTTAACAAAGCATTGAATAACCTATCAAGAAATCTATAGTCAAATCCTATAGCATCTTGCTAAGGTTTAATTTTGTCAATCTCAATCTTGCTGAGGGGTTTTTAATTTATGAATTTACTTATTCTATTGTTCTTATTTATTTAATTGGTGTAAATCTTGAAAAATGTCTCCTATGCCTTGCACGACATTCTAATCAACCATGTGATATTCAAAATATAGTTGATTCTCATCTACATGAATATGATGAATCAAATAGTGCAGAGCTTGTTGAAAGAGAGAACCCATCAAAGAAACACAGAATAATATTCAAATCTAAATGAAATACAAGATTTACATGGGCTTATGTTGTAAAATATTGTAATGGTAATGAAAGGATAAAATGTTCTTGATGTGTTAAATTTAAAAGTGAGACTCCATTTGCAAAATAGGTAACTACCACTCTTCAAGTTAGTGGTCTAAGTGGCCATGCAAAATCAAAAGCTCATAATTGTTTTTTACAACTTTTGGAGGGAAAAAGAAAATGGAGCAATATTTCAATCACTAAACATGTAGAACTAATAGTAGATGTTGAGAATGAGAGAATTATATCAGTGATTGAAAACATGTATTTTGTTGTTATACATGATTTATATTTAGAAATGTATAAGTCAATATGTGACTTGAATAGGTATAAATGCACTCCACACATGCTTCTAACAGATGAATATTTTGCATACACAAATACCACACCAAGAAAAGAGTTTCTTCAAGTTTCTAAAGAGGTGTATTGGAACAAACTAAATAGGAGATTTTACATATGACCCATTTTACTCAATTTTAGTTGATAAAAACACTGATCAAATTATGAAACACCAATTGATTATTTATATTACATATTTGATGAATGCAGGAAGATGTCAATGTTTAACAAAGTTTATATGTTTGCTTCAAATAGAGGATGGAATAGCTCAATGTATGTATGATCTAGTGAGAACTCTTTTAGCATAAATGGATTTATATTTGATGAAGTTTGTTTGTTTTGGTTCAGATGATGCATCTTCCATGAGGGGTATTCATGAAGGTTTATCTTCTAAGCTTCATATGCTCCTCATTTATTAGTTATCCATTGCATATCTCATATGGAAGAATTAAAAACCAGTGAGGCTTCATCTCATTTTTGATAGTTGCAATATATTAACAAATTTGGAAACAAAGTTTATTCATGGCTTGGGAAATTAACTAAAAAACATGGACAATGGAGAGAGCTAATGTATACATTTCAAATCACTAAGTTAGTGGTCTTAAAAATTCATCAAATTAGACGCTCTCTAGAGGAATGGTCATGGAAAAAATTATTAAACTCATGCACTCGTGTTAGGGGTGATTTTTTTTTATGAGTTGGCAACAATATTCAAGTGCAATTTTGCATCCATCTACTCGCAAACATGCTCGTTGAATTAAATAAGTTAAATCAAAATTTCGAAGAGGATCATGTTGATATTACATCTACTAGAACTACTTTAGATGTTTCTATTAGCACGCTTCACAAACGTATTTTGGGAAGCATTTTTGTTGTAGATGTAGTGCACATGTCTTCTTTTTTAGTTAAAGCATAAAGATGAGCCCTTGAATTTGCAGATAGCATAGGTATGGTATATTTACATCCATTGAGGTTCGAAACTTTTCCAAAGATGAAAAGATTGGGGCTACTAAATGATTGTATTCTCTTGGGAAAATGTTTTGTTGTAAAGATGATTAAATATTTAGATAAGAGATTCATAGATTTGCATGTATTTAATGTGGCTAATTTTTTTGCTTCTCAACATTATTATGAAGAAGTTAATGATATAAATTATCCAACAAAAATATAGTTGAAATGTTTATGTGAAAAATTTAGCGTTGGGGAATCATCTATTATGTATACTACTAGATGTTTGGGTGAAATTGATGAATTTATTTGTATTATTTGTAAATCATACCCTAAAAAGAATATGTATGACATGGGACCTATGTGGAGATAAACATGAATGGTTTGAAGACTTTTCATATTTGATGAAATTATGGAAAGCTATTCTCGTTATCCTAACAACCACGTTAGTGTGTGAAAGAGGTTTCTGAAAATTAAACATGATAAAAAATGATGATAGATAAAGACTTTCATTGGAGACACTAGATATGTTAATATTTATTAGCTCTAAGTGTACCTCATCCTCTAAATGAAGTAGATTGGAATGCTACTTATGATGTATGGAAATAAATGAAAACTAGAAATCCATTTCTATTAGGAAAATAGATTTATATTTTCAATTATTAAATCCAAATACTTTTGAAGATCATGGAATGAATAGAAGAAACATATATATACCTTTTTTTATTGAAATTTTTATTTTTTATTTTTTACTAATTATATTGAAATTTTATAATGTTTTAATGTAACTACTCTCGATTGTTAAAATTTTAAATATTTAGAAAGACATTATTTCATTATTAAATTTTTTTATAAACGATTTATTTAATATATAATTTTTTAAGTAGAAATGCAATTCTTTTATAACTTTTCATCGTTGAAGAGTTAAATGAATATGTGTCCCTTCCCAATAAAATTAAAAACCGGCATTCAAATTTGATCATTGCTCCCAGCCCGCCCACCGCCTTCCCTGTTGTCAAATCAAAGTCGAACCTCATTAGGCTTCCAAACATTTGAGACAAACACGTTGGCCTCATAGTTGAGATCACACCAAACTTATAGTGTGTCGTGGCACGTTGTCAGCCGTATAAAATTTTAAACCGTACACGCGTCCTTCAAGGCAGGGATCAGAAGTTTGACAATAATTGCCAAAATTGTTCGTTAACTGTAATTATTCGCTTGTGCCAGCTTTGTCTCGACAAAAGTAGAAAGACACGTGTGATTATGTGAGAGGGGGACGAAATTTTTCCTTTGTCAGGCTGGCATTTTATGGTTCCATGCCCATGGTGGTCGGAATCAAAACGAACTGTGGAACACGGCAAAATGTAATCCACGTGGCAGCTACTCACAACTACTTAGGGCTGCTGACGCGAAATGTACGCTCCAGTCCACTGACAAACGTGTCTTCAAATATTCCTCTCAACCATCTTGTCTGTCATCATTATAATATGAAGCCGAATCTTCATCGAATCCATTTTGGGAGACCTTTTAGAGAGCACCATCCCATTTTTTCAGAAACTGGTATTGTGTTTACTTTCACCTCTGTACATGATTTTAACGTTAAACAGAACCAGGAACCACGATCGGTTCAACACCTGCAACACTCATCGTTCGACTAATTTAAGGTTCTGCTAGCACGCTTTGTTTCAATTCGGGAATTCGAAGATTGAAATAGTTGAAAATGGCGCCCAAATTTCGATATATTGATACGGCTTCGGCTGGTGGCACTGGTGCTGAAAATGAAATTGAAGCTGCCAAGGACATTATCTTCAGCGTTGATTTGGTGGCTGCTGCTAAAAAACAGCTTCAATTTCTCAAGGCAGTGGGTAATATGCCTTGTCTTCATCATGGACCTGTGGTGTTGGAGGCCATTAGAAGGTTTGTTCATGGAGGATTAAATGAAATGCATATCAGGAACTCAAATCTTTCTTTGATTTCTAAATGTAAAGCGATTCTTGAAATTGGAATTATGTGGACTAATTGTGCTTTTTTCTGGTATTTGCAGGTATAAGCAGTTTTGGATGCCTTTGGCAGCGGAGTTTGGTCATTCGCAGACTCTGTTGCCTCCCTTCGACGTTCAATGGGTTTGGCACTGTCATTGCTTGAATCCGGTTAGTTATTAATCCTGAGCTTAGCATTGAATTTTCATTAATGAGATAGGATACCCATTATCTTTAAAAGCTGTTTGTCTTTTGGTTTTTATATGGGCACGTTCAAGGTTCGAATCTGAACGCAGATATTATACTTCTTTTTCACTCAGGATTCGTACCGTCGATACTGCTTTTCTCGTTTTGGAAGAATTATCGACAAGCCGCTGTTTCTTGAGTCTAACAGCGAAGCTGATTCGCTGGAAAGATGCAGGAAAATATGGACTGAGAGATTTCCTTCGGAGCCTTTCGAGCTGCGAGTCAAACCACGGCTAGGTTCGGACAGCGGCGCGGTGCATCCTGTGAATGTGAGTTCGGAAAGCAGCGCCGAGGATGACGATTTTGACCTCGTCGCCGCCATATCCACGCAAGCCTCTCTGTACCAGCAGCAGGTATCTCGATAGTTTGAAGTCGTAATATCAATTGATTTCAAAACAGTGTGATTTTTGTTATTGTGACCGTTCTGATGGATGCAGATGCTGGGGTTAAAATTCACAGGTTTTTCAACCATATATGTGGGAATATGCATTCCTAGTGGCTGCCACTGAACGATTCAAATGCTTTTTGTATTTGGTAAAGAAGTACAGTGAAATCTTCACAACTTGCGTCCCAACCTTGGATATCATTCTCATATGGACAGCCTACCAGGTAAGAGCAGGTTTACTACTATATTGTTTACAAGATAGATTTGTTATTGGCGTTATGAAAAAATTAATAGAAGAAATGATTTTTTTGGGAAGAATTTAGTAATACAATTTCTAACCAGAATTTGATTTCATTGCAAGTTAAATAACTAAACTTATAATTCTTGAAAATCTCCTTTAAATTTTAAATTCTGAGAAAGGAGAACAGGAAAAAGGCCATTTCGTGTATTAATTAGAATTAGGCTCTTTCTTTACAGATCCTTCCTAATCTTATAAAATTGTCCAAGCACTCTGCGTTGATATCTAGACTGAAAAATGTCAAGCCCTTTGGTTAATTTCTCTGCTATGTTGGAAAAATCACTGCACCTCTATAGACTCCGTAATTTCCACTCTGGGGATCCTAGTTACTGGTTTGTAATGTTTACCAACACCTGTAGGTTTTGGTGTAATGGCAAACCTTCACATGGTATCAGAGCTTGGATCTAGGTTGGATTCCCTCAAGTTGCGTTTGAGGGGGGTGTTGGAAGAATCACAGCACCTCTATAGAATCTGGACCCAGGTTCGATTCCCCTGAGTTGCATTTGAGGGGGGTGTGGGAAGAATCACCACACCTCTATAAAATCTGTAATTTCCACCCTGGAAATCCTAGTTACTGATTTATAATGTTTACCAATACCTGAAGATTTTGGTGTAACGGCAAAACTCCACATGCTAGTATTTAAATGCACCCAAATTCGATCTGATAAGGACTCAGCAAATTCGCAGTCTTTTCCTTTTCGTTGATCTGAATAATCTGTTTTCTTTTGTTGCCATTACCAGAACTCGCCAGTGGCCTACACGAAAGATATGGAGTGGGTAGACAGAGTAACTGGGGGAACTGCAATAGCACGAGGACCGAATAACATGTCCGAGGAAGATCTCCATGAGACTGCAAGACTCTGGGAGAACACTTACGGAAAGCCATACCAGAAAGCAGGTGCTTTGTTCGAGTCCATCCTTTCAACACCTCTTCCAATCTCTAAAGCACTGGGAGGGCTTAACAACCCAAAACCGATGTACTGGGAGAATCAAGAAACAGATGTGAATAGAAACCGTGAGACACTGGAACCCAGATATGTCATGGAGGTAAAATGAACATCGATTTATGGAGCCCTTCTGAATTATGCCTCTCTATTTTGTGCAAAATGCACAGTTTTGAATTGTTGAATTGCTGAGCAGGTCGGCATTCTTATAAAAGGCGTAGCAAACGCTGAAAGCAAGAAAGAATTCAAACACTTATTTCTCCGTCTCAGGGCACTCGATTCATATAAGCGATTGAAGTCAGACAAATCTCTGGCGAAGCTCTCAACTGGTAACAGATGGCAGAAGCCATGGACCTTACAATGCGAATTGAGCACCAGAGGTCTGCTACTCGAACTCCGATCCTCCATGAATTCATCTTGTATTAGTCCTCTGGGAAGATCTAAGCGTCTGGATAAACTGGGCTTTCTCTGGATTGAAATGCTGCAAACTTCATCGCTGACTATAGACAAGACGATTACAGTAAAATCAAATATCTCAACTCCAAATTCCAGTACAGATCACCAACCCCTGATTCGAATAATTGCATCGATCACTCCACCAATTCAAGCTCCATATTTATTAAAATGTGTCCCGGATCTCGTGACAGATGACAGTGGGGCCATGTTATCAGACTATATTGTTCGGATGAACAAGAACCGTCCTCAGGAAGGACGTTGGATTTCCAGGACTGTATTCAACCATGCCGGGAAAGAATGTTTCGTCGTACGCATCAGGTGATTAATCATCAGTTCATCTTTGAAATATTAAAATTCCAGTTGCAAGATTTCAAGAGCATATAAAATCTTGAATTTACAACATAACTGAAATGTTGGGTTAACCTGACAGAGTTGCCAGAGGTACATGGAAGAAGAGAAGAGGTGATGGACCAGTAGGAGTGGACTGGAATGAGAGAGTTATCCAAATTTGTGAGGGTTCTTGGAACTACGTCTATGGATCTATTGGCATTACTCCAGGTAATTCACTTAAATATAGCCTGAGTTGTCCGGGCAGCCCCTGGATGTGAAATTGTAGATAAGGTTGGATTTAAGTACAAAATAATGAATAAAATTGGTTAGAAAAAAGAAAGAAAACCCCTGGATGTGAAATTGTAGATAAGGTTGGATTTAAGTACAAAATAATGAATAAAATTGGTTAGAAAAAAAAAAAAAAAAATTGATAGAGAAAAGAAATGAAAAAAAGTTAGGGAATGTATAAAATATAAATTTTATATTTTACATCTTTGAACTAATATAGTTTTGAGTCTAGTAATAAATCTAGAGTCTAATAGTAAATGTAGAGGTGTGAACAGCACTAAAAAAAACTAATATTTTATTTAGTTTTAATTAACTTTCTTAATTATGTCATACATACAACTAGTCATGCCTCACTAGTTAATTATCTCATACAAGTAGAAATAGTCCTAGTTCAATGACCATACAGTAATAATCAGTTAACTATATGATGCATTATTCAAGTGGAAATAGTATAAACCAGTTAAATGGCCATGCAATCATCAATGAACTATCTTATGCAAGTGGATAGTCCTGGTTAACTAAAATGCAATTAACTGTATATTATCTATGATAAAGAAAAAATTCTAAATTTTTCTTTTGCATTCAAAAATGGCGGCAGAGAAAGTAGTGGGCACTGCAACTCCCATAGCAGATGATCTGGAAAACCATAAAATGACGTGGTCACTATCCAGTGGCGAGATCTTCACCATCCAGATGCCTATCCAACAGATCCAATGGGAGAGACACCTCGAATTCACGCTTAAGAATACTCCAAAAGGCAAATCGGTATGAATATTTTAACGCTGTTGCAGGCCAATTTATGTAAATATGCTAAAAGTTTTGGGGCAACAGATCAGTTTGATTAAATTTATTAATGTCTGCATTGATGTCATATGGTTGCAGGCGAGATTGCTGAATGGACGAAAGCTGGAATACCAAGTGACGGGAGCAAAATCGGAGGAAGAAGAAGGATTTGTAACTCTGGTTCGATACACGGCACAATGTCCCCAAGGGAAGGCCACCGCTCTATTCAACTGGAAAGTGTCTGCCATGGAATTTCTGCCAGAAGAAGATGCAGTTCTCATATTGCTTCTGTGCGAAGCCACCTTTCGCACTGTAGCGGACTTCGGGGCCAATAATCTGGGCAATCTTTTTATCAGAAGAAGAATGAAAAAGGCGAAACCCGGAAGCAGAGACTGGGGATCAGTAGTGATCCAAATTCGCCATCAATGCCTGATCTAAATTTCTGGTATTTGAATCCGAGGGAAGTTCTAGGGCTCCCACCAGTAGATGAGCAGCCCACTCTTAACTCGGAGGAGGCAACTCATGTATACAGAAACGGGAGCTGGCTTTACAAGAACACTGCTGCAGCCTCAACAAACAGAGCTTATTATAAGAACAGTGGGATTCATAAGGCGGGATCTTCTGGAAATGCGTTTAAAATTGGTGTGGCCGAGGAAGGAGGAGTGGAATCTTCTTGGAAGTCTTTCAGTGGATTTCCTGCGGAGAGACATAGGAGGAAGTCTTCCTCCGACAGTCATTCGAAAAAAATTTAAGAACAGTGAAACACGTTAATGGGTACCTTGTCGTGGTCTTCGATCATAGACCCACCATATCCGTGATGATGAAAGGATCCATATCCCAGTGCACAATGTTGCAGACATCAGCACAGCGTCAGACAGATATTTCTCGCAGACCGAGATGAGTTTATGAAAGCGAGGTGACAGGTTCGTTTTTCTCGTGGGGTGAAGGGGCTTTCTGGGTCCTTCCTCGTTGTGAGAGTCAACGGTGCACAGAGATTTTCGAAGTGTGATTCTTTTACTCCTTTTGAAATACAACATATGAACTTTCTTAATTTAGATAATTATTTAATTTAATAGACTGTTATGGAATTTTTATTTTTAATATATTAATTATTATAATGTTTTTTTTTTTAATAGATATAGAGTAGTTGAGAAAGTGTATTATTAAGATAGTGCTGGTGACGTTACTGATTTAAAGATAATGTGACCGAGTACAAGATGAGTTTAGAAAATAGTAAAAATATATTATTAACCTATTTCTTTTAACATTATAATGTAATATAGGATGCATTTAGAAAATGGTAAAAATATAAGGATTGCAATTCCGTATCATCTAAAATACAAATATTATTTAAATATCAATTCCTCTAGAATGGAGAAAAATAAAGAAAGAAATAATGGGTACAACTTAATTTTCTCATTTATTTATATAATAAAAATTTGTATGTAAATAATTTTATTTTAATTTTAATTAAAAAAATATGGATATTGGTTTTTTAATTTATTAGTTTAATTGTTTGACATTGAAAAATTTTAAAAGATTTGATATTGGAGATAATATCTTATCTTATATAGAGTAATCAAGGATGTAGGAGGGAACGCAGGTGGTCATAGTTATCACAAGAGTGTAATGTAGCCATCACTCTCCCTCATTACTATGACATAGAGTAAGTTTGGTGTACTAATTATTTAAATAACAATAAATTCTCAAATATGTTGGTCATTTCTTATATGCAACATTGGATTTGGTGGATTGGGTTTTGGATGGATTTGGAAAATTTCTTGATGTTCTTACCTATTGATTCATGATGGTGCTCACTGTATTTTTATTTTTGGTTATGTTAGTATATTTTTGACTCTAACAAGTCACATTCTTGCTCTAATTTTCTTGGGTGTAACTTGGGAAGCCTGCCTCTTTGTTGTTGAGTTGGTCGTTTGGTGTAGTCGTGCTTTGCTCAACACCTTTACCTTTCTGATAGAAAGACCAAGCCCTATTGGCCTACGTTCTTACACCCTTCATATATTTCAATTTTGGTTTTATTTTTTCTCATCTTGCGGCTAGAGGGCTTGAGCCAAGAGGAGACACAACTTTCACTGCATGTCTAAGACCTTTGAAGCAACTTCGGGTTTTGGTTGTCGTAAGTAATTGGTCAATGCCTACATATTGGTATTAGTTGTCTCAGTAACTAGCTGACGTGACTCTAGGTATTGGGTGTTTCCAGTAATTGGTAAGACATCTATCCTAGTGGGTTGTTTAAGGCATGGGTAGTTTCGACTTAGCATTGATCACTAGACATGATGCCAAGGCAACGAGTGAGGTCTTTCCATGGTGTAGGTGGAAGAGGATTTGCACAAGGGTGTGTGTGCAAGGGCTAGAGCTTAGTTCTCCGCTCAGATCTTTCACATGCAAGCACCTCTTGAAATTTAGCAGGAGTTAAGGGAAGTAGAGGAGGAAATTATCACAGGCCATGACTATCACTGACTCTGAGATAATTGTCATTGTGATTGACTAGGTGCTTGACACCGATCACACAAGAGGTTATCTAAACCAATATCTACACGCGATCAACCTCTATTGGCATCTTAAGTCACTCTTGGGTAAAGTCATCTTTGAAAGGAATGACACAAAAGATGAAATTTTACTAATGATGGACAAGCTCCAATTGCAATTTAGAGAAATGAACAAGCGCATTGCAAAGATAATGTTGAAAATGCAATAAGAAAATCCTAATTTAATTTTGTCCTTGAATTAAATTAGGAATAAAATTATAATTCCACATCACAAGACAACTTGTATGAGTTAACTAAGTTAAATTGACTTAGTTGGCTCAGTTAATTCGAGTTGAGGGTCTAACTAGAGTCATGTAGAGTGTCTCCTACATTATAGGAGCCTTGGTGAGTTTATTTTGAGTTTTAATTAATTAATTTAGTTTAACTGAGATATAGTTAGTAAAACTAGTTCCAACTGATGGAGGAACTAATTGGAGGTCAAAGAGTGGGGTGTTGCTTCATGTGTTCAACTAGTTAACTGATGATTCACTCATAAATAAATCACACATGTCATATTTGAGAGTTACCTAGTTGAGATTGGAGTTCAGGGTTAGTGTATTATCAATTGTATAATCATCCAAATTGTACAAGTTGTGCATGAAATCTAAGGAAAGCCTATGAGGATTGCACAATTCATATTGAGGAATTTCCCTAATTAATAGGGGGCTAATTCCGAAGGAAACAACACAAGGAAATAGGGACTTGGGTAAGCCAAAATTTGGTTAAGTATTGGCCTGGGCTTATCTAGGAAGCAATGAGACACATAGAGATAATGTAAAGGTTTCTCGGGCTTGAGCAAAGCATTGTAATCTTCTCATATTTTCTGTCTAATGCAATATACAAATAGCAGGGGTTTTTAGTTGTGGATTTCCCTAGGAAATCATTATGTAATGTGTTGATTGAATTTTTTCTCTAGTATTCTTTGTGATTTCGTGGTCGTTTAATTGTTTCCGCTGATGAGTAGAGTAGATTCAAGTCTATTGTTTTACTAAATTATAAATAGCATTTTGAATCTATAAGGAATTTCTACATGGTATCAAAGTAGAAATCGCTCTAGAAAAGGAGAACACGAGTTTATCTTTTGCAAGTAAAATCAAATTGGGAGTATCATTCTATAGAGCTAGCAAGATGTCGTTCTTTAGAATGAGAGTCAAATATTCCCTTGAGGGTAGTTCGAACTATATTGCTTGGAAGGACAGGATGGAGGCAGTGTTGGAAGACAACAGGTTGAAGGAATTCATAGACAAAGATATTCCTAAGCCTCCAACAACTGATGCTCAAGATCTAGCAGAGTGGAGCTAATGTGTTGCAAAGGCGAGAAGGATCATACTAGAAGGAGTTCAAGATCGTATTGTCTCGAACCTCAACGGGAAGGAGACTCCATATGCAATGTGGAATGCCTTGACATACATGTTTGAGAACAACATTGACCACAGGAAGCTGGCACTGAAGGACAAGCTCAGGAAAATCAAGATGGATAAGGGCGACATAATACCAAAGTACTTGACCAAGTTCACCCAATGTCGGGATGAGCTTGGAAGTGTTGGTGTTACAGTTGTTGAAGATGATTTGGTTAGCCTAACACTTTTAGGTTTTCCTAAGAGATGACACAGCTACCAGGATTCAGTAAATGGGAGGGAGAAGCTACTGGAGTGGGAACGTTTGTGGTCCGACTTGGTGCAAGAAGAGATTTAACGGAACACTAGAGATGGATCCTCATCCAAGCATGATGATGAGGAGAATTGTGCCTTGGCTGGAAAGGAAAAGAAAGGGAAAGGGAAGTCATCCCATTCCAAATCATATTCTTGTTAGGTAGGCAAGAAGAAGGACTCGTCAAAGATTAAACGTTTTCACTTTCACTAGTTGGGACATTATGCCATGAAGTGTCCACACAAGAAGGATGACAAGAAGCCCTCAAGAAGAGCTGCAGGTGAAGCTCTTACTTCACAATTCAAGTTGGATTTCACCTTCATTTCTTGCATGGTGACATCGGTGATGGGTAGTGTGTAGTCTATAGATAGTGGAACCTCATTCCATATGACCGAAAACAAAGAATTCTTCAGTGACTTGGAGGAGAAGGACCTCCAGATGCACATCGAAAAGGGAGATGATGGAAAGTATAGCGCGACCAACATCTGTACCATTACTTTTTTAAGGGATTCTAATTCTCTTCTCACATTAAAAGATGTCATATGTGTTCTGGGTCTAAAGAAGAATTTGGTTTCAACTGCTATGTTGAAGGACGATGGCTATGATGTGATATTTAGCAAAGGAAATACTTTCCTTCATCACATAGCCTCAGGAGAAGTGAAGCGGATCGAGGTTTAGGTGAAGAACCTCTATAATTTGGATGTAGAACACTGTGTTGCTTTGAGCACAATAGCAGAGAAGGTGTAGATCCGAGAAATCGGTGAATTGTGGCATAGAAGATTGGGCCACTTGCATCACGGAGCTTTGAATATCATGCAACATATTTCTATAGGACTTCCCAAGGGTGCACTAGACCAGAGAGATACATGCAAATGGTGTACATTGGGGAAGTACACCAAAGCCACCTTTCATGATAAGGACAGTTGAGTGCAAGCAATCCTTGAAAGAGTTCACTCAAATGTATATGGATCGTTCTCAACAACCTCCATAGCCAAGCACATGTATTATGTAATATTTGTAGATGATTTCTCACGTAAGTACTTGATTTTCTTCATGTATAAGAAAGATCATATGTTCTCTAAATTTTGTGAATTTAAAGCACTTGTTGAAAAAGATACTGGCAAGAAAGTGAAGGCTCTCAGGAGAGATAACGATGGAGAATATGTGTCGAATGAATTCAAGAACTTTTGTGCATTAGAAGGAATTTGACGGTAGTTAATAGAACAACATAACCCATAGCAGAATCGGGTGGCTGAAAGGAAGAAAAGAAGTATTGTGGGAGCTGTGTGAGCGATGTTACATGATCAGGTCCTACAGTTGCACTTGTGGGTTGAAGCATGTAACACAACTGTATATGTGCAGAACAAAAGTCCTCATCGGATTCTCGGGATGAGTACACCATAAGAAGATTTTTCAGTTAAGAAACCAGATGTGGCACACTTCAAGATCTTTGGTTCATTATTTTACCGTCATGTTACCAAGGATGCAAGGAAAAAGCTAGAGTCAATAATTTAGTTGGGCATATTTGTGGGGTACACTTATACACCTCACAATTATCGGGTGTACCTACCATCTCACATGATGACAATGGTTCGTAGAGATGTGAAGTTCGATGAAGAGAAGACCATGAGATGTTCCCTTGAGAGGGAGCTTCAGTTACATGTAGATGAAGAGCTTTTAGCTCCAAAGGAAGAACCTCGGGATGATGTGGAGCAACCACATGCAAAGGAGTAGAGAGTTGAAGTACCCAATCATGCAGGGACTTTCAAAGATGGAAGGAAGCGCACCAGAGAGGCTGACAGATTGATGCATGATGCTAGAGAGAATGTGGGAGCACCCACATCACAACGCAGGTAGAGGAGGTCACCAGATCGGTACACTGGCTACATGGCTTTGATGAGCGAGAGTGTAGAGATTGAGCCATCCTCATTCGAGGAAGAAGTGTAGAAACAAGTATGGGTTGATGCCATGGTATAGGAGTATGACTCCATTATCAAAAACAATGTTTGGGAAGTGGTCCCAAAACCAATAGACAATTCAGTAGTGAGTTCCAAATGGCTTTACAAGGTAAAGCAAGTAGAAAATGGGAGTGTGGAGAAACACAAGGCCAGATTTGTGGCCAAAGGGTTCTCTCAGGTGGAGGGAATTTATTACAAGGTGACCTTTGCTCCAGTAGCAAGGTACTCTTCAATCAGATCCATTTTAGCACTTCCAGCGTAGATGGGATGGAAGATATATTAGATGGATGTGAAAACAACATTCCTTAATGGAGTGATTGAGGAAGAGGTGTACATTGAGCATTTAGAAGGATTTGAGACATTCAACAGAGAGTCACATGTGTGCAGACTCAAGCGAGCGATGTATGGATTGAAACAAGCACCTCGTGCTTGGTACACCGATATTGACAACTATTTCACCAGGTTGGGCTTCACCAAAAGTGAAGCAGATGAAAACCTTTACCATATTGTGGCTGAAGGTAAATTGTTGATTATAATATTATATGTCGATGATTTAATTCTAACAGGTGATGACAAGCTAGTAAAATCTTGTAAAGAGGATAGTGCAAGAGAATTCGAGATGAAGGACCTCGGGCTCATGCATTATTTCCTTGGTATGGAAGTATGGCAAGGAGATGAGGTACTTTTTTTCTCTCAAGGGAAGTATTCCAATGAGATATAGAAGAAGTTCCACATGGAGAGCAATAAACCCATGGAGACTCCTCTAGCAGGAAATTGGAGGAAGGAAGATGCTACTTCAGGTGAAGTAGTGAAGGCTACTATTTATAAGTAGCTTGTGGGTTCACTTATGTATTTGGTGAACAAACGACCAAACATATGTTTTGCAGTTAACCAACTTAGTCAAGCCATGGTTAAGCCAACCAAACTATATTGGAATGAAACTAAACATGTGTTGAGATACCTCGGAGGCACCACTCAGTTTGGTCTTTGGTACAGACAGATAAAGGGAGTGAAGTTGCAAGGCTTCACAGATGCAAATTGGGTAGGGAGTCCATTCGACAGGAAGAGCACATTAGGGGGAATTTTTAGTATTGGGTCAGTAACAGTTTCTTGGTACAATAGGAAGTAAAGATCAATTGCACTCAGCTCGACAGAAGCATAGTACATGGCTGCAAGTCAAGCAACTTGTGAGGCTATCTAGATGAGGAAGATCCTTGTTGGGTTATTTGGTCAGTAGATGGATCCTACAATGATTTACTGTGACAATCAAATTTTTGTCAAACTCTTTGAGAATCCAATTTTTCATGATTGGTCCAAGCATATCGACATCTGATATCACCATCTACAAGATTGTGTGAAGAGGAGAATCACATTCCTGGAGTACATTCCTATAGAGGAACATGATGCATAAATATTGACTAAGGCACTATTAAGTGGCAAATTTGAGTTCCATAGAGGCAGGATTGGGGTATCAGATAATCCTTTTCTTGCTGAGAGGGGGTGTTGAAAATGCAACAAGAAAATCCTAATTTAATTTTGTCATTGAATTAAATTAGGAATAAAATTGTAATTTTACATCACAAGACAACTTGTATGAATTAACTAAGTTAAATTGACTTATTTGACTTAGTTAATTCGAGTTGAGGGTCTAACTAGAGTCATGTAGACTGTCTCCTACATTATAGGAGCCCTGGTTGAGTTTATTTTGAGTTGTAATTAATTAATTCAATTTAACTGACTTAACGTCAGTTAAACTAATTCCAAGTAATGGAGGAACTAGTGGAAGGTCAAATAGTGGGGTGTTGCTTCATGTTCAACCAGTTCACTGATGATTCACTCATAAATAACTGATGCATGTCAGATTTGAGAATTACCCAGTTGAGATTGGAGTTCATGGACAATGTATTATCAGTTGTATAATCATTGGAATTGCACAGGTGGTGCATGCAGTCAGAGGAAGGCCTATGAGGATTACACAATTCATATTGAGTAATTTCCCTAATTAATAGAGGGTTAATTCCCAAGGAAACAACACAAGGGAATAGGGACTTGGGCAAGCCAAAATTTGGTTAAGTATTGGCCTTGGCTTGTCTAGGAAGCAGTGAGACAGATAAAGATAGTGTAGAGGTTTCTAGGGCTTGAGAAAAGCATTGTAATCTTCTCATATTTTTGACTAATGCAATATACAGATAGCAGAGATTTTAGTTGTGACTTTCATCAGGAAATCATTGTGTAATGCGTTGATTTAATTCTTTCTCTTGTATGCTAATGCGTTGATTGAATTCTTTCTCTTGTATGCTTTGTGATTTCACGATCATTTAATTGTTTCTGGTGATAAGTAGAGTAGATTCAAGTTTATTATTTTAGTAAATTACAATTAGCAATTTGAATCTATAAGGAATTTCTACAAATAAAGATAATGATCATACATGGCAAAGGACCTGCTCCTTTTGATATATCGTGCCCATTAAGAAAGATGACTCCACATCCTCTTATATGATTTCTTAGTTGATCTATGTTTGTAAATGCCATTACTCTTTATTTTACTGTTAATTTCGGGCTTTATCTTGCTGTTAGTTTCTAGTGTTTAGTAGTTAGTTTTTGGCTAGTTTTCATTATAAATCTTTAGGCTCATAAGCTACACTATTGTTTTAATTTTGAGATGGTATGTTCTATATTTATTTTTGGACAAGTACCTTTTTTATTTCGTTAATAATTTGGTTTCCCAATAAAGACTAAATAACATATAACTATTTTTATTTAATAATTTTTTTTTTTTTAATTAAAAAATCAGTGAAAAAACCATTTTAAAGAATAACCATTTTCGATTAATAAAAATATTTAATTAAAAATAAATTACTGTAAAGAACTTTGTTTTTACGATTTGTCCTAGTGCTCGGGTTGGGATTATCCAAAGAATATTCCACGTTTTTGAATTTATTAGCTATATGGAGTTTACCAAAGAGTGAATATAAAGAAATAAATTAATTTCTTTTACCAAAATAGAGTTTTGTAATAATTTTAAATTTTGATTATTTTAAAATTTCAAAAGTAAATTTAGATAAAAGAAGTTTATGTCTAGTTTTGCTGCTTAGGACTGGCCTTTTATGCAAAAAGTAATTAATAACTTAAGTTATTCATAGTGGAAGTTATATATATATATGAAATTAGTTTTTAAAAACTTTAAAATTTTATAACTCCAAATCAATAGAGCAATGAATGGATTTTATTAAAATAGTAGAAATATAGAAAATTTATAGTTATTAACCTTTTATTATATAAGAGTTCTAGCATATTTTGAAATTCCTTTTCAACTAGTAAACATATGGTGAAAATAAATGTAATTAGAAATGTTGAAAATGTTAGTGAGAAAATGGTTCCTTGATTTGTGCCTTAATCATAGGAGTTTCCCTATAAACTAGGACAAGTTAGTGTTGGAATTGAAATTGTGAGTTGATTAAGGAAAAACACAAGTGATTGAGTTTCAAGTGGTTTACGTGAAATAAGATGAGTTGCATGAGTAGTTAACTCATGCTAACTTATTCAATTACAAAATCATATGCTAACTTAATCAATTATTAAATCATCCCTTAATTAGAAAACTCGCTAATTTTAACCATTCAAATTGCCTTTAAAAGGAGGAACTAAGGCACAAGTTTAATCGTTGTTTTGGTGAGCATGAGTTGGTGAGACCAAGCAATATGAATCACAAGTTTGTGTGTGGATCTTGTGAGAGGAAGAGTGTGTAAGAGAAGCTTGTGCACAGGTCGATAGAGGGTAGCAAACATCAATATTCTTTCAAAGGTTTCAAGATAAGATTAAGCAGGAACGACAAGTGTGTCATTTAGATTGAAACAACTATGTTTTGTAAGAGATCAATTGCTCAGTTTTGGCTATCAATAAAATTCTCATCAAGTAGAGGATTTTTCTAGTTGGGTTCCCTAGAAAATTCTATGTTTTTAAATAGTGTGACTATGCTTTTATTTTTGTTCCTGTTCCACTGTATCTAGTAGATAAATTTTGTGTCTGTATGATTTTTATTTTTTATTTTTATTTTATTTTTAATTTCAGATTGCTCATATGAGTAGATCAAAATTTTGTAGATTTTCTACATGGTATCAAAGTTGGTTAAGGAAGAGGGCTAAAGGACGAATTGTGGTCAGTTTTGTGAATATTTTGAAGTGTTATTTCTCTTAGGAATAGGCCGCAAATTTTTGTGCAGTTTGAGAAGGAGGTAGAGCTCCTGTAGCCTAGATTGGGAGGGCCATAAGGCCTACAGGTGGCTGGTATTGAGGGCCAAGTAGTCTCAAAAGTACAACACAAGAGTGGACTTGTTAGAAGAGGAAGGAGTGAAGTTTTTGCAACAGTTTGAGGCCGAGTAGGAGGGTTGTAGCAACTGCTACAGGCAACCCTAACCAAGGGCATAAATTTGCAGTCTTGAGTGCATGCACAAGACCAGAGATTTGGGATAGAAGTTAACGTCTCAGGTATGGTAAATTTCCTTCTAAGTTGGTGTTGTTTGCTAGATTGATTGTCTAGGTTTGGGACAATTTTGGTGGACATCTTATGTACTATTTGGAGGGCAGTTAGAAGGTGTCTTTGGTTCCCTAAGTCCAACATTTGAGAAGGACATCAAGTATGGTTGGAGTGGCAAAATTGTTGCAGATCAGGGTTTATGCTTGAAGTAACAAAGGAAAAATCCAGGAGGGCTTAGTATTAAGTACTAGTCTACTATTGAAGAAGGTCATTGATGAGCCCCAAAAATGGACAATTATTTGGGCTCATTCAACCTCCTAAGTTGACTTAATCCATCATTCTCATTTGTTTATTGCATGTTCTTGATTATTTTTATGTTAATAGAGTGAATTTGGTTAGTCATTATGCCAACAAGTCTAATGGGTGCTTTGTGTAGCCTTTTTGGTCAACTTGGAGACAAATTTGAAGGTCTTAATGAGCACTTGGCAGCCAAATTCGTGGGAGAACAAGCTAGAGGATTTGTAGGAAGGTGTCCCCCTCATTTATGGGCCCTTACCTCGAATTCTCCACCATCAGCTCGGAGTTCAAGGGCCACCAAATCAATCAGCTCAAGGGCAGCCAAGCAAGTCAAGTTGGACTGCTGTTAACTACAAGTCTTGGGCAGCCAAGTCCCTAACTTTTAGGAGTACTGTTGGGTCCTCAAAATTGTATAAATAAGAAGGCTTGGGGCCTCATTTGGGTTAGCTAGTTAGTCAATTTGGGGTTAGCTAGTTAGTCAATTTGGTTAGTCATGTTGTAGCTCGGTTTTTGCTCCTTGTAAGCCAGTTTTGGCATGTCATTAGATTCATGATTATTCAATAAAGACAGGTAGCTTTTGATCCAATTCTGAGTTTTTAAGAGAGCAACAGACCTCCTCTGTGTTGTAATGTTAATTTCTTTTTGTTTCAGCACTTTAGTTCATTGCTTTACCATGAAATTCGAAATTACAGGTTTGCTGAGTTAGTTTTTATGAGATTGAATGAGTTTAGCTTATGGTTGAATTGCTTTCGGTTGTTTAGTTAGACTAGTAGGTTGATAATACATTGGAGCTCCAAGGAAAAAGGTTGAGGAAGTCTCCACTGCCATCTCTGCTTGGAGATTGGAGTGCAGCCTATACCAACCACAAAAATACGTAGTTCTTCACTTTATACATGCTGCAACATAGTCTCGTTTATGATAGATCTTTCCATGCACTTCACTCTTGCACCATACACCTTCATCACAGCTTCATGCACATTCCTTTACACGCTTTATACTGCTGTTCATTGGTTCACCTTCCAACTCTTTCATTACCACGTAGCTTCATCCTTTTGTCCTTTTGTTGATCCCATCCTTCTATCCACCAACCACTTCGTGCACTCATTCTCTGTCCTATTTCTCTGCCCCTGATTCATCACAAGTCTCATCTCCACCTTACCTATCCACCCAAACCATTCCATCCCTTCACCATCACCCAAAACTTCCACTTACAGCACATCCTGTAGAAATCCCTGAGTTTCCTGTAGAATCCCCTGCAGACATCCTGTAGGAGGCCACTCACTCGGTTGCTGAGCCTCTGAACGTGAGGAACCTCTATGGACGGATGCTGAGGATCCTTGGGGACCTCTCCTAGCCTCCCCAACCTTTCCCAAGCTTTCCTTCCTCCTTGCACCTCCTCTGCACAACCAAACCCTAATAAGAACAAAATCACAATCACTTCATTCACTTAAGAAAGAAATACAAAAACATGTCTTTTCAGATGCAAGTAGCTTAGATTCATGCAATTTCACTTACTAGAAGTAATGGCAGCATTGGTAGAAGTTTCATTCACATTCTTTGCATCATAGAGGTTAGACTAGTCAAATTAGGGTTTCCTAGGGTTTCTATGCTTTGATTTGCTTTCAGTTCGTTTTTGCCAAGTAGATTAGTTTTCTTTGAGATAGCTTTCGTCCATCATTTAGCAAGATTCTTCTGAGAGCCTATAGAAGTTGGTTTGAGCCCTAGCGGACTTGTGCCAGCTGACCAAGTGACAGCTGCGACAAGAGCTAGTACTTGTGCATATAGCACCGCCGCTTCCAAGTTTGTACGAACTACCGGGTTGATAAAATTAAGAGACAGGAAGCCCCAGGAGTTGTAGCATTATTGCTACAATACTGGAGCTCACCATCTTTTTGGCGCCGTTGCCGGGGAAGCGGCAGAGTATTGGTGATTGTTGCTATTCTTCTATTTTCCTTTACAACCTTCTGCTAAGTAGTTTATTTCATTTCCCTTATGCAATTTCATTTATGCAAAAGTAGATTAGCATTTCTTGCTTTCATAGATTAGTATTTCCTGCTTTCATAGATTAGCATTTCCTGCTTTCATAGATTAGCCTTTCCTGCTTTCATAGATTAGCATTTCCTGCTTTCCTAGATTAGCATTTCTTGCTTTCATAGATTAGCATTTCAATTCCGCAATTTCATTTCTGCAAGCGTAGATTAGCATTTCAATTCTGCAATTTCATTTCTGCAAGCGTAGATTAGCATTTCAATTTCGCAAGCGTAGCCTAGCATTTCATTCCTGCAATTTCATTTGAGCAAAATAGATTAGTCCTTTCCTGCTTTCATTTCACTTCCGCATTTTCATTTCAGCAAGATAGTTAGTTGCAGTTCAATCTATTTCAGTTTTGCAAGTAGAAGTAGAAAAAAGAAAAAACAACCAAAAAGATTTCATTTCATGCTTTGTAGGAGTAGAGATAAGTTAGAAAAATGATTGCACAACCCCCCCGCTCCTTCACACAGCCAACGTTCTTCTTCGATGGCTGTGATGAAAGAACCCCTGGGTGGACATCAAGACATATCTAAAGAACCTCTAGGGGAGAAGAAGAAAGAAACACTCCTCTGAAGCAAATGGCTACAAGCAGAAATGATTGGAGCAGTCCCTTGTCCAAAGATGAATTTGAAAATCAGATTGAAGGTTTCAAGAGTGATATGAGGCAGTTTCTTGCCATGCAACTGGATACCTTGCGGATCCAAAAGAAGCAAGAAGAAGCCAAGAGGGCTTTGGCCATTTTTTGTCCTAGGTGCACTAGAAGGCATCCTTGGAACGAATGTCCAATGCACTCTCTAGAAGTGTGTTTCATCTGTGAAGAATACCATCCTACAGATCAGTGCCCTTCCTTGCCCAGAATCAAAGCTACATATCAAAGATCCAAGGGAGCCACTGAATCACTCTGTTATATGAACCAAAGGAGGCCACATGGACCCATACCCTACCAGCAGGAACTACAAGGGACACCCGAGACCTATTATGACCCTTATCAAGCCACCTTCATGCCTTCTTGGGGTCCCCCTGCTCATCCTTCCTGGTTCACACCTCCTCCTTATTCCTTCACAGATCCATATTATGCCCAACCAACTGCTCATTCGTTTCACTCTTATGCTCAGCCACAGCCTCAATGGAATGCACCTTATCAGGAGTGGAGGCCCCAGTACAACTCTCATCCCGCTCATTTTCCTCCACCACCTGCTCATCCACAACCATCGCCTCCTCCTCCACCAAGGCAACCCCAAATGCCTACCCAACCACAATGCCATCCATCTCCATCTCAATTTCACACCTCCACTCAGCTACCTGTACCTCCATTTCCAAAACCATGCAATGGAGCAGCTCAACCCAATTGCAAAGCTGAGGCACAACATGTGCAAATGACTCCTTTTGAGCTCAATGATGTTCACCAAAGCTCAGGAAGAGTGTTGCAAAAGAGAGAATCTATTGACAACATTGAAGGACCAAGAGCAAAAGAAGATTCCAAAGAGGAGATCAAAGAACCATGGGCTGCACTTAATGAAGAAAAGAGATTAGAATCAGAGATCGAGAAAGCTTCCTCATGGTTACCATCAAATCCTCCATGTACTCAAGAGAAAGATCAGCAAAAAGAGGAAGATCAGAAGGTCATGATAGAAGGTGACATGAAGAATGATCCAAATCAGCAAGATGACCAAGGATATCAAAGCTATATTGAGATATGGTTTCAGAAGGTCACTAAGTTGCAGCAGCACTCTCCTCCTCAGCTATGTTTTGTACTCTCAAAGTCAGATCATTTTGTCTCTGAAAGTTGGATAGTTGTCCAAGCATGCATTTCGAGCCTTCACATCATTTTTTCTCTAATCTCGATGTGCACATGGCTCCATTGGAAGTATTCTTATACTTGAAAATGATTTTGTTTTTCAAGTAGGGTAGGGTAGGAAAAAAGAGAAAAAAAAAAGAAAAAAATGAAAATAAGAGAAAAATAAAAACCTAAGGTGAAAACCTCCTTGGAGGCGCCTTAGATTGGCTCATTGATTGAAAACCTCCATGAGGCGGTCAATGGGTTGGGAAAAAAGGAAATAAAAATGGAATAAGATCTTTGGGTGAAAACCTCCCTTGGAGGCGCCCAAGGCAGGCAATTAGGGTGAAAACCTCCATGAGGCGCCCTAGTTGTTTTTCAAAAAAAAAAAGAGAAAAAGAAAAAGAAAAATGAAGCTAATCTCCATTGAATAATTTCATGTTGCAGCAATGACATTGCAGGTTTCAAGAAGGACGTTTCATGACAGGAGGAGCACTCAAATCAAGGTCAAAGGAACTTTCTTGTGCCTTCTACAGGAAAGCTCTGTATTTCTACAGGAAACATCCTGTAGAACCTATGGACGAGCCAAATCCAATTTCAAAAGTGAATCCAATGGTGGGAATCTGTTGATTAGGCCTACAAGCACTTGTGTGTCCATCCCTTGCCTTTCTCCATCATTTTTCCACCTCCTTGTGCTTCTCATTGTGCTTCTACAGGAACTTCCTGTAGAAATTGTGGGAAACTAGGCATGCATTTCAAAAAGTGGTTTGGCAAGCATGGTAGCTTCCTCAAAGGTTCAGAAGTCCTCCTGCAATCTTCCAACTCCTCCTCCATCATCTCCATACCTGCATCACAGCCAAAATTCATTTTGTCATCCCATGCAAGCACATGCAAAGTACCTTGAAGCAAAAATCCATAAAGCAGAATTTGTTTTTGCCATAACTTGAAAACCATGCATCCATTTGACAAACCGTTTCATGGGGAATTGTACAAGGTTGATGACAACATGCCTGAGCAGTTTCATGCAATTCCGATGCACGGTTTCCAAGAAATCAGCCTCCATCACCATCATCCATTTTTGCATTTTCTCCATAACCGTGCATCCGTTTCAAAACCTGTTTCATGGGGAGATGCACGTGGGTGATAGTAGCCTACCCAAGCAGTTTCAGCCGATTCTGATGCACGGTTTCCGAGAAATCGACCTCTGAAATCTTCAGCCATTTTCCATTTTTCTCGAAATCCGTGCATCCATTGATCACGAATTTGCTATGGGAGATGCATCATGATGGTAGGAACATGCCCACCAAGTTTCAGCTCAATCCGGTTTGCCGTTTGGGAGAAATGGCAAAAAGAAGTTCTGGTCCTGTGAAAATTCAATGGCAGCAGTTTCAGGATGCAGATCTGAACGTGGAAATGAACTCTTGTTGCATGCATCTGGCAAGAGGACACCTGCACAAGAAAACCAACCATAAATCATCATTCAAGCCACCATACATGCAGCAAATGAAGATCAACACATGCATGCAGCAACACGCTTCACAATCAGCCGTTTAACTTGCAGGTATGTGACTAAACTTGTTCCTCTGTTTGCATGAATCTAATCTGAGCAATGCATGAATGAATGAGATGAGTGGATTCAGCCAAGAAGGGAGCCACGTTCAATTGCACTCAGCAAGGCAAAAATCACGCATGCATGGGTCAGCCATGCACGTGGAAGAAAAAACGGACAGTGTTGGTTGTTTAAACTCCAGTGCAACGGGTGGATGAAATCACAGGCATAGAACACAGTTAACAACTGCAGTTCATGCACAATTGCATGGGCCAGCACGTCTTTGCCACCTCACTCCTACAGCAGTCAACGCAGACCAGCAAGAGACGATACGCAGTGGTCATTTAAATGAGGATTTATCACAGCAATCAAAACTTTGGTTTGGTGGCAGTTTACGACAACAGATTGATGGGAGTTAAACTCCCCCTTATCTCCACTCATACTCACACCTGGCAGTAAAAATATGGCACGTTGATCTTCAAGAGAAACACGCACAGCAGATCAACCTCTACGCTGGCTGCTATACACAGATTTGATTGGCAGCAGTGGAATTTGGTTGCAGACGTGTCAAATCACAGGTTTTAGTTGAAGATTTGGGTGGGAGTTTGTCTCCCATTTACGTTAGTTATACACATGCACTTGGCAACCATAAAGAATATGCACAAACAGTTGGATGAACGCTGATTTTCAAGGGAGATATACACAGCTAGTTAGGGAGCAGTTTACAACAGTGATCTCCAGCTATTTCCAAAACATGTCTCGGGATGACAATATCAGAGTGTTGGCCAAAGATATCAGCCCTTCTAGCAGCGGAAGGAAGTTGCAGGGCCCTGAAAGTGGATCTGATCAAGAAATTGATCAATCATATGTGAGTGAAGGCTCAGACCTTGAAATTATGTGCAAAGATCGGTTAAGATATTCACCAAGTAGCTTGACTAGAAACTCTTGTGTGAAGTTGGAAGCTACCGAATCAAATGGAAATGAGTAAAGAGGTAGAAGGTCCAGCTGCATATCATGAGAATACCAACGAATCTAGGTTACAAATCTAATATACATCATATTTCTTTATGATGGGCAGTTTAAAATGCCTCTATTCTTAGATATTTATGCATGTTTTTCCGAAGCCTAGATTGTTTGGCTGTATTTGTCTTGGTTAATGTTGCAGGTATTTTTCACCAACAGGGGATTTGCATTTGTGACTTCCGAGACTGTGGAGGCTACTAAGCAAGCCCGTAAGGAACCAAACAAAACCATTGATGGAAGGATTGTTACTGTGAACCTTGCAGTTGATGGACAGAGAAGACTGTGTATGTATATTGAAGAAGTAACAAGGGTTACATCTCGGCTCTATATTCAGATCTGTTTAGACATATCACAACGAATATATGAGATATTCAGTATACCTGTGATTAAAGGAAATATCTATGGATGTATAAACCTAGGACCATATATGAACATCATCTCGTCAACCTGCAAGTGTTTTTATCAAAGAGATGAGGTTGAAGGGTCCGTCCTATGATCAAGGATCTCAGCATACAGTTATATTGTCCTGCATACCTTAGGGTGAACTGCAAATTGATATCCCTCAATGGGTATTTGAATTCCACGGTTGCAATCACAGTTTAGACACACATGGAGATCTAACCGTCAGGTAGACTTCATGGATATGATAAAGAAGCAACAGTGAGGGTCTCAATGATGATGTAACAAACACAAGAAAGACCACCACAGAAGGAACAGGCAGAGGAATGAGGGAAAAGGACAAGCTGTGAGGCCAAAGCAGGGGGTGGTAAAATAACACAAATGCCAAGGGAGAAGTGGTTGCAAGCACGAGCAGAGGAGACGGAAAAAGTCCAAACAAGTATAAAAAGATGGTGAGCTCCAGTATTGTAGCAATAATGCTACAACTCCTGGGGCTTCCTGTCTCTTAATTTCATCAACCCGGTAGTTCGTACAAACTTGGAAGCGACGGTGCTATATGCACAAGTACTAGCTCTTGTCGCAGCTGTCACTTGGTCAGCTGGCACAAGTCCGCTAGGGCTCAAGCCAACTTCTATAGGCTCTCAGAAGAAGCTTGCTAAATGATGGACGAAAGCTATCTCAAAGAAAACTAATCTACTTGGCAAAAACGAACTGAAAGAAAATCAAAGCATAGAAACCCTAGGAAACCCTAATTTGACTAGTCTAACCTCTATGATGCAAAGAATGTGAATGAAACTTCTACCAATGCTGCCATTACTTCTAGTAAGTGAAATTGCATGAATCTAAGCTACTTGCATCTGAAAAGACATGTTTTTGTATTTCTTTCTTAAGTGAATGAAGTGATTGTGATTTTGTTCTTATTAGGGTTTGGTTGTGCAGAGGAAGTGCAAGGAGGAAGGAAAGCTTGGGAAAGGTTGGGGAGGCTAGGAGAGGTCCCCAAGGATCCTCAGCATCCGTCCATAGAGGTTCCTCACGTTCAGAGGCTCAGCAACCGAGTGAGTGGCCTCCTACAGGATGTCTACAGGGGATTCTACAGGAAACTCAGGGATTTCTACAGGATGTGCTGTAAGTGGAAGTTTTGGGTGATGGTGAAGGGATGGAATGGTTTGGGTGGATAGGTAAGGTGGAGATGAGACTTGTGATGACTCAGGGGCAGAGAAATAGGACAAAGAATGAGTGCACGAAGTGGTTGGTGGATAGAAGGATGGGATCAACAAAAGGACAAAAGGATGAAGCTACGTGGTAATGAAAGAGTTGGAAGGTGAACCAATGAACAGCAGTATAAAGCGTGTAGAGGAATGTGCATGAAGCTGTGATGAAGGTGTATGGTGCAAGAGTGAAGTGCATGGAAAGATCTATCAAAAACGAGACTATGTTGCAGCATGTATAAAGTGAAGAACTACGTATTTTTGTGGTTGGTATAGGCTGCACTCCAATCTCCAAACAGAGATGGCAGTGGAGACTTCCTCAACCTTTTTCCTTGGAACTCCAATGTATTATCAACCTGCTAGTCTAACTAAACAACCGAAAGCAATTCAACCATAAGCTAAACTCATTCAATCTCATAAAAACTAACTCAGCAAACTTGTAATTTCGAATTTCATGGTAAAGTAATGAACTAAAGTGCTGAAACAAAAAGAAATTAACATTACAACACAGAGGAGGTCTGTTGCTCTCTTAAAAACTCAGAATTGGATCAAAAGCTGCCTGTCTTTATTGAATAATCATGAATCTAATGACATGCCAAAACTGGCTTACAAGGAGCAAAAACCGAGCTACAACATGACTAACCAAATTGACTAACTAGCTAACCCCAAATTGACTAACTAGCTACACAAAATGCCTACCCACTAGCTAACCCAAATGAGGCCCCAAGCCTTCTTATTTATACAATTTTGAGGACCCAACAGTCCTCCTAAAAGTTAGGGACTTGGCTGCCCAAGACTTGTAGTTAACAACAGTCCAACTTGACTTGCTTGGCTGCCCTTGAGCTGATTGATTTGGTGGCCCTTGAACTCCGAGCTGATGGTGGAGAATTCGAGGTAAGGGCCCATAAATGAGGGGGACACCTTCCTACAAATCCTCTAGCTTGTTCTCCCACGAATTTGGCTGCCAAGTGCTCATTAAGACCTTCAAATTTGTCTCCAAGTTGACCAAAAAGGCTACACAAAGCACCCATTAGACTTGTTGGCATAATGACTAACCAAATTCACTCTATTAACATAAAAATAATCAAGAACATGCAATAAACAAATGAGAATGATGGATTAAGTCAACTTAGGAGGTTGAATGAGCCCAAATAATTGTCCATTTTTGGGGCTCATCAGTCATTCTACAGTGAAAGTGGGCAACCTCAATGCCCTTGACTTGTATTCATCATAGTAGTAAAGGTAGGCAGAAGTGGGCAACCAAGGAGTTGTTCATAAACAGAGTTGTGAATGACTAAAAGAAGTCCTGATGTGTTTCATCCTTGATGGAGAAAGGATTAGCTAGATGGAAGACTGCTTGGGCCAAAGTTCAGTGACATAAAAGGAGATGATCATTGATAGTGGCAAATTATGGACTTGTAGAACATGGTGGGAAAGAACAAGTCTTCAAAGCAGGTTCCATAGAAGAAAGGAAGGAATCCTTCTAGTTCAGAGGGAGCACTTGCAACAGTGAAGAACTTGGTATAGTTGCAGACAGAGCTAGGTAGACGAGGTTCCTCCAGGAACACCTTCCTCGCTAAGAGGGAGTGTTGAAAATATTAGCGAGAAAAGGGTTCCTTGGGTAGTGCCTTAATCATAGGAGCCAAAACAAGTTCCTTCCATTGAAAATTTTAGGGGCTAACATTACATGCTTTTTCTAAAAAAAATATTTGTCAATTTCCAATTTTAAAAAAATGAGTTCACCCTAATTTTATAGTATACAATTATTTTACCTTAAAAATTGCCAATATTATATAATGACTAATATAAATTAATTAGAAATCTAAACATTTTTACAAAATTATTTTCAAACATTTTAAAATTGGGATATTAGGGACTAGTAATATTCGCTAAGGTTGCTAAGCTTTAAGATAAGCTTTCATTCCTTCTTGTGCATGATTCAAGCTTCTAAAAATTAGGATATTCCTTATAAATTAGGGCAAGTTCCTATAATTTAGGAATCACTCCCTAAAAATTAAGACGAATTAGTATGCAGTTAACTAATATGTTGAAATCCAAAGTTGAGCTCTTGATTTTCTAGTGTGATTTGATTGGGGAAAAACACAAGTGATTGAATTGAAATGGACGAGTTGCATGAGCAGTTAACTCATGCTAGCTCAATCAATTACAAAATCATTCATTAATTAGAAAACACACTAATTTTAACCATTTGAATTGTCTTTAAAAGGAGGAACAGAGGTACACGTTTAATCATTATTTTGGTGAACACGAATTGGTAAGACCAAGCAATAGAATAGGAAGTACAAGTTTGTGTGTGGAGCTTGTGAGAGGAAGAGTCCAAGAAAAGTTTGTGCACTAGTTCATAGAGGGCAACAAAAATCAACAGCCTTGCAAAGGTTTCAAGCTTAGATCAAGAGGAAAGACAAGTATGTCTTTCAGATTGAAACAATTTATTTTAAAAGAGATCAATTGCTCAATTTTGGCTATCAATAAAATTCTCATCAAGAAGAGGGTTTTCTTAGTTGGTTTCTCTAGAAAATTTTGTGTTTTTGAATTATGTGACTATGCTTTTATCTCTGTTCCTGTTTGGCTGCATCTAGTAGAGAAATTATGTATCTATATGAAAATAAATTTTATTTCAGATTGCTCATATTAGCAGATCAAAATTTGCGGATTTCTTAAAAGTAATTATTTTAAAATTAGAAAATTTAAAACGATAATGTAATAAACTGAAATAGAAAAAGCAAACAAAAAGTCTTATACTAATGAAAAAAAGCAAAAAAAAAATCAATTGTTTTATTGTTAAAAATAAGTATGATAATGAATGGAAACAAAATATTTATTATGGAAAAAGTCTTTTACACAATTAATTGTACTTCATGTCCTTAGTGTTTTCTTGAAAAAACATATGTGGAAAATCTCAAATATTTCCAATTTATGAGGAGTTTTTTTTTTGAAAACAATTTTTAATTACAAATTGATTTTAAACCATATAAAATTAGACATCCACCAATAAAAAATTAGAAATTCAAATTTTAAAAATTCAAAAAATAATTTTCAATTTCTAAAAAAATAAATTTAATATTTAATTTTACAAAAACTTTAATAAACTTTGAAATAATTTTTAAAAATTTGCAAATTAAATAAGAGTGGAAGCATTTTGACCCAATATACTCTAGCTTCCATAAGTATAATATAGTAAAATAGTAAAAGTTTTTATCAATTAAAAAGAGTATTTTTATTAAAAGAATGATCTAATTTATTAAAAAATAAATTATTATTATAATTTTTATCAATTTATCAAAAATAAATTCACTGTAATTTTTGTTTTTAATTTTATTATCTATAAATTGTAATATATGATTATATTATATTTTAGTATGTATGAATAAAATTCATCTTTTCAATTTAGTAGTGAATAATTAATGAAATATTGAATCGTTCCCTTAATGGGGTGTTGAGAACCCAAATGACAACTCTCTCATGATAGGAGGAATTGAATGCTATGTTCTCCTTTAAGCCTTGACTAATGGTTCAAAATGAGCCTTTTCCTATTCTATTTCATCTTAATCTCCAAGGATTTCAAATTTGTTAATAATGGTATTGGATGGTCTTGAATAAGGCTTTATAGGGTGAGGTCCCTTAGCCTTTGCTTCTTGCACCTTCTATACATGGTTTTGAATGTTACTTGGTCATTGAGATTCTAGGGAGTGAAGTTTCGAAGGGGGTCATAATTCTTGTTCACTTGGGATAGTTATTTGTGAAGTGGTCATACTCATGGCAAGCGTTACACTTAAATGGATTTTTTTCATGGTCACGGGCTTAAACATGGCTCAATTCTTCCATATTGAATCACTTTAAGAGGACATTTTCTACGTTTACTTTCACACATATTTTGGCATTGGTATATCTCCCCCATTTAATTTCAACTTGGTCAATGAAGTGACCCAATTTGTCTCAGATAGTTTGAAAGTGATTTGATCAAAAATATCATAGGGAAATGTAAGAGCCCAACCAATACAGGGGAAACTGATATTTCCATATTTGGATCAAAATCAATGGTCTACTAAGAAAGAAATATTCCCCTGGAAACCATGGCATATGCGCCTGATTTGAAATATGATATTTTGCCTTTCTATTATCAAATAAGAACAAGAAAAAAAACACTACCACAGTAAATAAGTTGAGAAAAAAACTCCCAATTTTCTAAGGCACATACTCAAACTACTTGGGGTATGGGGCATAATCTTGTGTAATTTTCAATTAAGGCTTGTTCATGTAGCAAAATGGTTCAAATCTTCCTCAAACGAAGTTGTAGAAAACATCTCTTTTGTTGCATTTCCATGAACTCTATGTAGCTTACAATTTTTTAGCAACAACTTGTATCCCTTGAGGTTTTTAGAGATAAATTGTATAAAAAAAATCTAATTTCAACTTTTCAATTATCAGAAGAAGAAATGCAAGAAGGGGACATGAAATAGTTCTAGTTCCCCTTCCTTTGCAATTTTTTTGAGAAAATACTTGTGTCCCTCTCCTTCATTAACAAGTGGAAAGAACTCATGAAAGAGAGAGAATAAAAAAATATGAAGCACGTCAAACCCTAGACACTCTCATGATTAGTAGTGGAAGAGCCTCACATAAGAAATAAATATGTAGTGTTTTTGAATTGTTTTGTGTTTGCAATTCGTTAGACTACTCGTCTAATTAAGAACTAGTTAGTCTTAGTTATGGTAGGAAATTGACTTTATCATTTCATTTCCACCCATTGAAGGGAAAGTACTCCATTGTTAGCATTACCTATATTTTATAAAAATAATATAATATTTTCTTGGTGTGATAAAAAAAATAAAAATATGGAGTTGGCACATGACATTTAAAAAAATCAATGTTGACCATAAATAAAATATTTCAATGTCTATGTGAGATAGAAAGAGATGATAGTTCTTCTTCCCAAAGGTGCTTTTGGGATGAGGAAGAGGTCCACCTTATGTAGAATATTTTTAGATCATATCTCTCTCTCTCTACACACACACACAGACACACACAGAGATTTAATTCTTTCTATGCTTAGGGCATTTAAAAAAATATTAACCAAAAAAAAATCCAATGTTAATCATAAATAAATTATTTCAATGTCCACCTTATTTAAAGACCCACTACCTACCTTTGACATCTAAAGATTAATATCATCTCTATATTCTCGTTACCTCTTGTTTATTTATGATATAGTATACTCTTCCACAAAATTAAATCCATCTCATATATCATGCTCATAGCTCACCCTCACATAAGATTACATAGTATATTAGCATATCGTCAATTTTAAGTGTTACTTAAGGAAATATTCTTGGAGAAGCTTGGAAACCTTGTTCCCATTAGAATGATGTTAAAAGCATTGTTGATAATTATCAATGTGAAACTTTGCAAGTCATTCACTATCATAGGAATGCATTGTATTCTACTTTCCCATAACGTTATTCATTTTGTTATCTTTTTCTTTTCACTTAGCTTGAAAAACACCAAAACAATTAGCCATGGATTAGACATATAACTTATAATGGCATTGGAAACTTATTAGTAAGTTCAACTACAATTTTTTAGCTCAATGATAGTTTTGAAGTAACAAGAATAGACTTCGAGCGAACATAAGGAGATGAAGTCGTATCTCTTTCTTCCTGTTCACATGAATGTAGCATGTTGGTTCATAGTTATTTTATTGCATTCATAATACTATATTATATCTATTTGTTATCAATGATGACGTGGCTATAATGTTGGTATGTGATAATTGATTATTATTTGAGCACATTCAAGATTGGCATCTTGAACACCTATAATTTGTGGGATCCACATTATTGCGATGATATTTAATGGTAACTAAACATACAATTAATACTAGAGTGTAAATATTTAAAGAATCCATCAATCTTTTATGGTTTTGGTCCAACTCAATTTAAAGATGTTTCAAAGTTTTTCTTTGTTTTATATAGATTTGTGTTAATAGCTTTTTGGGATTAAAACCCTCTATTAATCTCAATGAAATTTCCAATTTGTATGTTCTTGATTAAGTTTGAATATGAACCTACACAAAATTAACCTTTTCAACATCACAAAACTAAGTTAAAATTAGGATTAAAACAATGAGAAATGTGATTCTATTGCTTCAAATTTTAAATCTTCAAATCCTCACTTCTTTGATCTCTAGATTGATCATTCCACTTTCTTTGATTCTATGCATTTGTTCATTATTTTCTTATTGTTTCTATTGACATCGATATTAATGCGATGATATTTCATGTCTCTTTTGGATAAATCACACAATAGTTTTAAGGTCAACGTGTTTCAAACCACTTATTGTGTTTCATCATCAAGACAAAGATGGATAGTTTGGTAAAGCGAACGAATAAATATAATAAATATAATAGAGATACAACGGTTAACCCATAAAAGACAAGAAACTAAATAATAAAATAAAATATTATAGAAAACATAAAAAAATTAATAAAATATATAAAAAGAAAAATATTAAAATAAACATGAAAAAAAAACAAAACAACAAAAAAACAACTTTAAACAATGCATAAGAAATATATATATAAATGAGAAGAATACAATTTAAAAACTAACAAAAATAAAAATAAACATAAATATAAAAACTAATAAAAACAACATTAAACAAAAAAACCAACAATAAAAACATAAAACAGAAATTTATAAATTAACAATAATACATATATTTTCTTATTTTATATGTAATAATCCATATACCAAAAAAAAATAATAATTCAAATTATATAAAGATTATTTATTTATAATGATAACTATATAAATAATTTTTTTGAAAATAATAAAACGCAAAATTTATAAATTAAAAATGATATATAATTTCAAAAAATAATAAATTAATTAAAAGAAAGGAATTTAAAGAAATATAAAAAATATTTATTTATAAAAATGAATGAATCAATAATGAAAAATACAAAAAAATTATAAAAGAAAATATATGTTAATATAAAGGATGTACGGATCATCAAATATTATGAAAGAGCATGAAACAAAATGAATAGGTAAAAATAATTTTAATCTAATAAATCTAATTTTAATCTAAAAAATAAGAAGAGCCATCATATACCAAGTAATGCAAGAGACTAATAAAATCTACAAACAATAAAAAGATTAAAGAAAATAAAACATGAGAAGGGAAAATAAATTAAAAGAAAGGGAAACACCCAGGGAGAGAAATAAATACGACGACATTTAGAAATAAAAAAAATGAGATCCAACCATTACTAATGTTCTATCCATCATCCCTTATCCATCATCCCTCTTTTTTATATTTTCTTTTATAAATTTTTGTTATTTTCATTATTGATTTATTCATTAGATTCCTTTCAATTTTATAAATAATTTTTCTTTATGTTTCAGCTAATTAATCTTTTTATGAAATTATACATCATTTTTAATTTTAATTAATTAATTTATTATTAATAAATAATTTTTTATTTTTGTTATCTATCATTTTATTTTTTTACTCGTTGAATATTTAGTTTTCATTATAAATAATTAATTTTTATATAATTTGATTTTTTAATTATTTTTATATATTGATTTCTACTTATAATATATATATATATATATAAAAGAAAATATGTGTAGTATTATTATTTTATAAAGGTTGTGTTTTCTATTTTTAGGCTATTACTGATTTCACTTCTAAAATTATAATTATAATTATATATATATATATATATATATATATATATAATAATAATAATAATAATAAGAAAATATGTGTATTATTATTATTATTATTTTATAAAGATTGTTTTTATTTTTTTTTTATTTTTTTCGTTAGTTTTTATT
The DNA here is from genome assembly GCA_031772625.1 of Pinus tabuliformis. NCBI lineage: Eukaryota > Viridiplantae > Streptophyta > Pinopsida > Pinales > Pinaceae > Pinus > Pinus tabuliformis. The sequence goes on from CM062812.1 coordinate 282,012,006, forward strand.
TTTTCTTTTTATTGTTATTTTAATTAGTTTCTAAATTGTATTTTTCTAGAAAAAAAATTGAATATTTTTCTGGTTTGATTTTAATAATTTTTTATGCATTCTTTAAAGTTTATTTTAAATTTTCTTTCCATTTTTATCTCTTACATGTTTATTTTAATATACTTCTTTTATGTATTTATTTTAATGTGTCATGTTAATATTTTATTATTTATTTTCCTGTCCATTATGGATTAACCGTTACATCTCTACTATATTTATTAGTTCATTTGATGAGACTATCTATCTTTGTCTAGATGATAAGCTACAGTGAGTGGTTCGAAACACGTCGACCTTAAATCTACTATGTGATTTATCCATAAGAGACTTTATAAATCATGAATCACGGAAGCCTTCATTATGATATATTTCATGTGTCAAATATTTTGAGAATGTCCCATAACTCTCCTTTCTTGTGCCTCAAGTTTAAGATCTAAAAGGTCTTTCATTTGTAGAATTATAGAAACCTTTTTTATCATTGGGTGAGATTCTTATGTTATGAATAATGTAACATAATTGTTATTAAAATCATATATGTAGTAAATATTATACTCTACCATCCTTTATGGCATGCATTTTTTCATGTCTTGAAAGATAAAGTGAACACTTAATATCCCTAATAAGAATAACATATTTGGTGGTCATGTAACTAACGTTTTTTGGCTATGGATCTCATGAAGCTCTTGACCATAAACATCATAGCCTAAATAATAAGCAATGGATGTAATCATGCTAATTTTCATGTTCTTAAAGGCCTATAAAGAAAGTAGGCTCTATTTATAGCTCTTATCTTTTTGTAATAGAATTATCCCCTGTTAACAAATGTCTTGGACTCACAATTTCTCGTTGGATGGGAAATCAATAATTGTGGCTACACCTTTGATTTCTTGTCAGATGGGAGATCAAGAGTTGTGATAAAATGTCTGATTTCCCATTGAATGGGAAATAATTAGCTACAACTACACTCCCAAAATCTCCTAATAACCTCAAGGAATAATGTGATAAATCCCTCCTTGACCCCACTTAAAGGGGTTGAGTGAGTCTTCTAAATCCTTTGCCCTAAAAGACAAGAGTTTATTCCCTTCAGGCCATGTAACACACCCTAGCCCTTTACCTTCCTTTTAAATGGGGATTAAGTAATAAATCCCTCCCCATACCATATGGTCAAGAGGTCTGTTTCTCATCTTAACTTTTTCAATTCAAATTCATCTCACCCCTCATGGAGATGGAGAGGAGATGGATGTGAGGAACTCAAGTTGTGGACGAGTTCGGCGAGAGCGCACGACGGAGGAGCGCGAGTGAGTCAGATAGAACAGAAAACCAGTGGAGAAAAACGCGAGGCCGAAAGTGTGAAATGCGGCTAAGTGTTGGAGCGGTCGACTTATATGGTTAGGCGGTCCCGGGTGGGGGCGCCCAACGGGTGAGCCGACGTGTGGATGAATTGAAGAAAAGGCCGAAGGGTGGGTCAGCTGGGCGAAGCCGATGGACAAACATGGCGGTGTGATGGGTATAAGTTGGTGGCATTGGAGAGTCCATCAACCATTCAACAAACCAACGAGGAGCACAAGTCTCAAGCATAGTGCGAAGGTGAAGTGCGAAGGTTGGGAGATCTAAAGCGTAGGGCAGAGGTGCAGGTAGACATGGGCCGAAGCACCCATGCCTGAATGGTGAAGCGAGTCGAGGTGCAGGTCGAGGGTGCGGTTGGGCGAGCCAAGGCGCGGGTCGGGCAGCACGGGCGGACGCACATGATGGCAAGTTTTACTGAATGATAGTTCGGTGGAACACCGGTTCGGTCGAACGGTGAAGCGACGGGCAGTGCGGCGCACTGTGGTCGGGCTGGTCGACGAGACGAGCTCGTGTGTGGGCGCCTAGTGGAAGGAACACTGGGTAGATGAACGACGAATGATGGATGGTGTAACCGGCGGAGTAACCGAGTTGGGCGTGCGAAGGCGTGCCGACGAACGAGTCATGCGGGCGCGCTTGGCACGATGACACGATCGACTTGTGGGTGAACAGTGAACGAGGGTAAGTTGGTGAACACGCCCGGTGAACGAGTGAACAGAGGCGAGTTGGTGAACGCCCAAGTCAAACGACAAGTTGGTGAAACGATTGGGTGAATCTGGTGGGTGCACCTGACACGAAATGAGAAGTTGTGCAACGGGTGAAGGCGTTGGCAAACAGGTGAACCGTGCACGAGGTGAACGACAGTTCGGGTGACTTTGCCTAATGGTTGGGCAAGGCTGCATGATAGGTGCAGGAAGTGAGTTTGTATAAGTGTAAAGGTGAAATTTGGGGTTTCCCTTGATTATATGTAATTTTGAATATTAAAATTATTGATACGAGCAGACTCATAATTGCAGGGAGTTGCCCCTCCCATGATAATCCACTGTGTACTTGAATGGTAATTATGTTAATATGATTAATGGTATGATGAAAGTTTCCGCTGTGTTAATGAAAGATATGCTTAGCTATTGAAAAATAAACTAAGTATAGAAAGTAGGTGTAGTCCACGATTATTAGTATTGTTAAAAAGAAAAGGGTCGGTGGTGTTGCACCTCCTATAGTGCGGTTGGAAGAGTACTGCCTGTGTAGGGGCATGACAGGTGGTATCAGAGCTTTGCAAAATCCGACGAGGAGCTGGTCCCAATACAATGAGACAAGTGGTATCGCGGTTCCGTATTCCACGGGCTTTGGTGATTTAGAGGTGCAAGATTTGTAGGGAAGCTGATCCCACTGCACTTCGTGACAGGTGTATCAAGAGCTTGATTCAGGTGAACCAGGCTTACCGAAGGAAGCTGGTGCAAGTTGCACTAACGTGACAGTTGGTATCAAGGCTTTGGATTAAAGAAGTTGATCCCACTATACTTGTGAAAGGTGGTTTCAGGCCGAAGAAAAATCTGAAAGGTGATTCAGGTTTGTAGGTGATTTCAGTTGAAGTTTTAGGGTTGAAGGCTAATGGCTGTTGAAGGTGAAGCAGGTAACGAATACTTTTCGAACAAGATGAGGATGGTCAAAGAGGAATTTCAATGGCTAAAAAGTGTGGGTGATTTTTGGAAAGATGAGTTTCAGAAAAGATATGGACCCTTGATGTAGACAGAGAGTAGCATAGCAGAATTGCGAGGAAACTTGAATAATCTTCATGTGGAAGCTGATGAGCTCAAGAAACTTGATGAAGAGATCAAGCGGAAGGATCTTAGTCTTCAAGAACTCTTGGATGAGAGAGTTCGACTAAGGGAGAAAAGTGCCATGGCAGAGATCAAAGTCAAGTAGATTGAGGGTGCGTTGAAGAGGGACTTTCTTGAAACACAGGTCGTTGTGATAGAGCAAGAGGAGCTCGATTACATTGACAGACTTGGGAACTACCACTGAAACAATCAGGTAGATGTTCAGAGGCTTAGTTCGATGAAGATAGAAGTAGTCAATGGACACTTGGTTGGTGCACTTAAGCAGAATGTGATGAAGGATGAGCTTGAAGGAAGTCAAGCCGAACCAGGATCGAGTTGCTTAGAAGAGCCAAGCAAGGAGGTGAAGTACCTTAAGAAAGAAGTCAGGTCGAAGCATAAGTCGATAGACTCTTCTAAGGTTGAATTGTTGAAAAAGGTTGCTGATGTAAGGTGCAAGATTAAGCCAAAGGAAGATGGTAATTCCTTGAAGTTGAGTTTTGTGCAGGTGACCGTGTATGGCAAGATATTTGCAGCTTTGGTGGACACAGGAGCTACTCATAGTTTCCTGAGTAGGAAAGCAACAAAGTCTTTTGGAAAGAAAGCTAAGATGAAAAGAGAGTGGAGTGCTTTCAAAGCAGTCAACTCTACCATGAAAGTTGTTACTAGTGTGATGGAGAACACTCAGGTGAGAGTGGGCTCATGGTTTGGAAAGTTGGACTTGAGGATCGTGGACATGGATGATCATTCTATGGTGCTGGGGCAAGATTTTCTGAGGCTTGCACAAGCCATACCAATGGTGGACTGGGACATTCTCTTGATCACAGCTGAAGGGAGAACCATGTTGGTTCCGATGAATAGAAGGAGTTGCTTGGGGTATAGACCAAGGATGGCTTCTATGACTTTGTATCCCAAAGATCCGAATGTGAAGCATGAGGATGCAGAGCAAAGAGGACTTGGGAGTATGACTCAAACAATGAAGGAAGAGAAGTTAGTTGACTTTGTTGCAAGAGCAAAGAGGAAAGAAGTGGGAGATTGATCTCACGAATCCTGAAGCACTTTGCAGGAGCATCTTCTACCAAAGATCTTCACGATGGAGTTGTAGATGAAGGGAGTTCGAAGACTTCTTCAGTGGCAGTGGTTGGGGAGGATTAAGCAGGTAGAGATTCAGCTGGCATAGTGGAATTTTGCAGGTATGCCATGGGCATATATGACTTTCAGTTGAAGAAAGACAAGCTTGGGAAGCTTGGGTGTACATGTGAGGAGGTTGAAGCTGGGTGGATGAGAGTCAAAAAGGAAACTTCCTGGCCCTCCTTTCTCGATAGACAACCTTGGAGATGGGTTGGTGTAGAGACCTTGTTCGGAAGGGGCTGCACCACCTTAACAAGGGGGCCTTGGAGGAGGCTTCTTTATGATGATAGGTGGATGATGTAGGAATGAATGTGACTGCATGGCAGCACATTGACATCATCATCATGGACAACATGTTGAAAGGGGATGGATATACCATGGACTTGAGCATGGGCTTTTGAGCGGATTCTTGATTGAGTTTGAGATTGTGACATGATGCTAAAAAAACAACCAACGGTGGCATGGAGAAGGTACATTCTCAAGGGTTGAGCGTTATGTTTGGATTAGCTACCTAGTCAGTTTGATGACAAGGGGGCATGCAGTGCACTGGGTTTGTGTCAGATAGATGTCTTGGTTTCGACTAAGATATTGTGTTGGCTGGAGTATTATGCAGAGAAGTTCACATGATGGAACGACACATGATGGAGACTATCGTATTATATATGTTGTAGGGATGTTTGCAGTATATAGACTGGTTGAAGTTATGAATCAAGAAGATGATTGTTCATGGAGGACATACTGGTGGATTATATGGCATTGGTATGGATATCTTGGTGACAGATGGTCGATGGGGTGAAAGAGATTGTCGAGGATGACAATGATTTCCAGTGGAGGACAGTGTGAGGACCTCGAGCTGTGGACAAGTTTGGCGAGAGCGCACGACGGAGGAGCGTGGGTGAGTCGGACAGAACGGACAGCTAGTGGAGAAAAACACGAGGCCAAAAGTGTGAAATGCGGCTAAGTGTTGGAGTGGTCGACTTATATGGTTAGGCGGTCCCGAGTGGGGGAGCCCAACGAGTGAGCCGATGTGGGGATGAGGTGAAGAAAAGGCCGAAGGGTGGGTAGGCTAGGCGAAGTTGATGGACAAACATGGTGGTGTGAGGGTATAAGTTGGTGGCGTTGGAGAGTTCATCAACCATTCAACAGACCAAAGAGCAACACAAGTCTCAAGCATAGTGTGAAGGTGAAGTGCGTAGGTTGGGAGGTCTGAAGCGTAGGGCGGAGGTGCAGGCGGACATGGGCCGAAGCACCCACACCTAAACGCTGAAGCGAGCCGAGGTGCAGGTCGAGGGCGTGGTTGGGCGAGCCAAGGCGCAGGCCGGGCAGCATGGGTAGACGCACACGACGATGAGTTTTCCCTGAATGATAGTTCGGTGGAATGCTGGTTTGGTCGAACGGTGAAGCGCCAGGCGGTGCGGCGCACGATGGTCGGGCAAGTCGACGAGACGAGCTCGTGTGCGGGCGCCCGGTGGAAGGAACATCGTGTAGACAAACAATGAACGATGGATGGTGTAATCGGCGGAGTAACCGAGTTGAGCGTGCGAAGGTGTGCCGATGAACGAGTCGTGCGGGCGCACCTGGCATGACGACACGGTCGACTCGTGGGTGAACAGTGAACGAGGGCGAGTTAGTGAACACGCCCGGTGAACGAGTGAACGGAGGCGAGTTGGTGAACGCCCGGGTCAAATGACGAGTTGGTGAAACAGTTGAGTGAACGTGGTGGGAACGCTCGACATGAAATGAGAAGTTGTATGATGGGTGAAGGCGTTGGCAAATGGACGAACCGTGCATGAGGTGAACAAACCAAACGACAGTTCGGGCAACTTTACCCGGTGGTTGAGCAAGGCTGCATGACAGGTGCAGGAAGTGAATTTGTATAAGTGTAAAGGTGAAATTTTGGGTTTCCCTTGATTATATGTAATTCTGAATATTAACATTATTGATATGGGCAGACTCATAATTGTAGGGAGTTGCCCCTCCCATGATAATTCGCTATGCACTTGAATGGTAATGATGTTAGTATGATTAATGGTATGATGAAAGTTTCTACTGTGTTAATGAAAGATATGCTTAGCTGTTGAAAAATAAACTAAGTATAGAAAGTAGGCGTAGTCCACGATCATTAGTATTGTTAAAAAGAAAAGGGTCGGTGGTGCCGCACCTCCTATAGTGCGGTTGGAAGAGTACTACTAGTGTAGGGGCATGACAGGACTGTCACACCCCTACACTGGCAGTACTCTTCCAACCACACTATAGGAGGTGTGGCGCCACCGACCACTTTCTTTTTAACAATACTTGCGATCGTGGACTACGCCTACTTTCTATACTTAGTTTATTTTCAACTTTCCTAAGTATACTTTCATTAGCACAAAAAAAACTTTCTTACATCATTCATCATTATTACCTTTTAACATAAATGCACAACAGATAATAAACCGGGAGGGGAAACTCCCTGAAATATGAGTCTACCTGATAATATCAATACTTCACAAAATATTTAGTTTTACAATCTTTGCAGGAAACCCCAAGTTTCCTTGGTATAATATCTGTCAAATCGTGCAAGTTGTCCTACACCATTCGCACTTCCCAAACCATCGTTCAGAGTGCCCAAGGATACTTCCCCCTGTTGCACCTCGTTCACCGTCGCATTGTTCAGCACGTCATTAACCTGTAGCTTGTTCAGCCAAACACCCTCAACTCATTCAGGCGGATGCCCTCGCACGCCCTCACCTGTTCAGTCGTTCAGCCCGGTGCACTCACACGCCCTCGCTCGTTCACTCGTTCAGCCTAGCACCCTCGCTCATTCACTCGTTCGACCTGACGCCCTTGCACGCCCTCGCCCGAATGCCTTCAAACGACTTCGCCTGAACGTCCTCAAATGACTTCTCCTGAACGTTCACTCGTTCAGTTGTTCGGCCTGGCGCCCTTGCCCGAACACCTTTGCATGACCTCGCCCGGTCGTTCAGACAAATGCCCTCACACGCCCTTGCCTAGTTGTTCGACCTGACGCCCTCGCACAGTCGTTCAGCCTGACGCCCTCACACCCCCTCACATGGTTGTTCGGCTTGATGCCCTCGCATGCCTTCGCATGACCTACGGCTCCATTTTCTGTGTTTTTCCTGGCTCAATGTTTCAGCCCAAGAGTCCGCCTACACTTTGCCAAATTTCAGTTCTCTCCAAGTTAGCTCGCCCTCTAGCTCACATGAACACTTGGAAACTTGCTTGAATGATTTTTGCCACCATTCCAATGCTTTACTTATATGGTGGTTGGCCCATCGTTCGGGGCGTCGACTCACCAAGCTGACCCACCATTTCATCCAACTTGCCCCAACTTCACGTCGACTCATGGTGTGGGAGCCCATGTGCGGCACTGTCCCCACATATAACTTTCCACCGCCCAACACTTAGTCATTTTCACAAGATGACTTTGCATCGCACGTTTCCTTCGTTCGGTTTTTTAGACAAACATCCTTGGATTCCCTCGCTCGGTCGTTCAACCTGATGCCCTCACATGGTTGTTCGGACAAACGCCCTCAGATGCCCTCACCCGTCGTTCGCCCATGCCAACTCCCGTCGACCTGTCGGTTAAATGTGCCTGTCTGGCACACCCGACTCATGGGCTTGACATACTCCCCCACTCTAAACAGTTGTCGTCCTTGACAACACCATCATACGACATCGCAAAGTGTCGCTAGCTCCAACATCCAAAGATGCCCATGTTGCCTGCCTCTGCTCTGCCATCGCACAAACCATAAAGGCTCATGTCTCCATGAATCAGAAAGTCTCCTCAATCCATGATCATCAACCACATCCGTTGCAATCCCCACATGTTGCTCCTATTGTGGAAGGTTGGTCCCTCCAACTCAAGCTACATGCTTATTGAAACATATCGTGTTGACCTCATCATGTATCGCCATAGTGTGAATTACTGCCATGATACTCCAACATAATGCTAACACATTTCTGTACACTTCCGAACACCATCATGTGAACTAGTCGGGTAGCTAGTCCAACTGTCACGCTTAAACCATGAGAGTGCACATCCTCATGCCACCATCAGTCATTTCTTAGACTCCTGTCATAACATCAACTCGATCAAGAATCCATCTCCATCTAAGTAAGCCATGCCTAGGTCCATGAAGTAAACTCCATCTTTTCTGCAACATGCTATCCATGATGTTTGGTGTCAATGTGTTGCATCAGCCACATCTATCCCAACATCATCATCCATATGTGTAAAATCCATCTCCTCAAAATTAAGAGATCCTCTCATCAAACCCGACTATCGATGTGCCACATCCAGGTCCATGAAGCAACCTCCATCGTATTTGCGATGTGCCATCCCTCAAGTCTACCAAGGAAACAAGTATACACTTGTCTCATCTCCCATGTGCTGCCAATGATCATAGACCACTAAACTCCCATGTATCAAAAGTGGTTAAGTCTCAGCTCAACCCATGCCCAAGTGTTGCCACCAAGGCATCACCATCGCTGCAACTCCATCACTCCAAAGTGTCTCATACCGATCCTCCACATTAAGTCACTCTCTCAAGCACACCCATACATGTACTCAAAAGTATGCACCCCATACTGCATCAAAGTCCCTGACTTCAGCTCCTCAATGCATCAGATCCTCCAAGTTCACCATAATATGAAGTCCCTAAAAGTCACAACCCCATGTCATCATGAGCCCCATGAGTCATCTCCAACCAACATCTCAGCAACCATACATGTCTTGGCCCAAAGGTCTTTGCAAGATGCCTCAGCTCTCCATGTAGTAGGAATGCTCCATAGTTTACTCACAAATCCAACCAAGTCCATGGCCTTGTTGTACAAGAGTGCACAACATCCCCATCGACTCATAAGTAAAACATCTCCATGTCACATCAGCAAATCCACCTACACAACATCCCTGCCTTGGCACTCCTCATTGGATGCCCATAAGTGACACCTCTACAAGTGCTCCTGCATAATGTCCCTGCATAAGACTGCCATGCTCCATGTCTCCAACTCGATGTCCATGACTCAAGTTGCCCATGTTGTCCAACTAAGTAGACCCATCACAACAATTGGTCATCCTCATCCAAGTCTGTAATCTGGTCTAGTGAACTTGGTCACCCAAACCATATCATCATCACATGAGTCTCTTCCACCATGGCTCCCCCACTGAAGGTTCCACCAAGACTTCCTCTTGGTCTCGGCCATGAGAAGTCCACCCAAGTATCACCAAACTCAAGTGTGTTCCCTTCTCCAATCTGTCCATGAGTCATGCCGGGCACTTAGCCAATTTCTCCATGTGGCTAAAGCATGACCCATTCCTCCTCAATGATCATCATGTTCCTCCCTTGTCACGTGCCTTCACTCCTTCTGCCATAAGGTCACAAACAACCCCAACAAGCTTTGCGACAGTCAATGGTCCTTACCTCTCCATACAAGGTCTCATTGTAGACATCCATGGTATGATCCTCCATCACATTGGCAAATTTATTTTTCACTTCCCTGCATATGGTCCATCTACAAAAAGCTCAAATGAAACACAAGTATCAGCAGTACTTACTTCACCATGAGGCTCCTCCATGTGAGTTTCCTCATTTACCAATGTCTGCAAACTACACGATCCTGGTTCAACTTGGTCAATTTCAAGCTCATCCTCCATCGATGTCATGCCTGCAACATCCTCAAATATCACGACTTCCTCTTCTTTGTCATCGCAAGCTGCAGCTACATCCTGCTCCATTACCCAACCAAGTTGAAGAAGTTCGTCTTCAACATTCCTTTCCAAGACTTCAAGTTCATCTCAAATCCATGGGTTCTCCTCTTTCATCCACTTCAACCTGTATAAAGTCAACAGGAGTCTCCCTTCGCATTCTTCCAAACCTGCCATGTCTTGTTGTTCAGCTTGGCCCAAGCACGATGCTTCACCCTTGATAAACTTGTCACGAAGTATTACATTTCCCTTCTGCAAATCTGAATCACCTATCATGAATGTCAAGTATTTAGCTTTGTTCGTCATGTATCAGTTCCTCTGATACCAACTGTCATGCCCCTACACTGGTGGTACTCTTCCAACCGCACTATAGGAGGTGTGGCACCATCGACCACTTTCTTTTTAACAATACTTGTGATCGTGGACTATGCCTACTTTCTATACTTAGTTTATTTTTCAACTTTCCTAAGTATACTTTCATTAGCACAACGGAAACTTTCTTACATCATTCATCATTATTATCTTTTAACATAAATGCACAACAGATAATAAACCAGGAGGGGCAACTCCCTGAAATAGGAGTCTGCCCGATAATATCAATACTTCATAAAATATTAAGTTTTACAGTCTTTGTAGGAAACCCCAAGTTTCCTTGGTACAATATCTGTCAAATTGTGCAAGTTGTCCTACATCGTTCGCACTGCCCAAACCATCGTTCGGAGTGCCCAAGGATACTTCTACCCGTTGCACCTCGTTCACCATCACACAGTTCAGCACGTCGTTCACCTGCAGCTCGTTCAGCTGAATGCCCTCAACTCATTTAGGCGGACGCCCTCGCCCGTTCACTCGTTCGACCCGACGCCTTCGCATGCCCTCACCTGAATGCCTTCGAATGACTTCATCCGAACGTCCTCGAATGACTTCTCCAGAATGTTCACTCATTTGGTCATTTGACCCGACACCCTCGCATCCCCTCGCCCGAACACCTTTGCATGACCTCACCTGGTAGTTCGACCCGACGCCCTTACATAGTCGTTTGACTCAATGCCCTCGCATGGTCATTCGATCCAACGTCCTCGCATGCCCTTGCACGGTCGTTCAGCTTGACGCCCTCGCACGGTCGTTCGGCTTGATGCCCTCGCACAGTCGTTTGGCCCGACGCCCTGGCACGGTCGTTCGACCTGACGCCCTCGCACGATCGTTCAGCCTGACACCCTCGCACGGTCGTTCGGCCCGACGCCCTCACACACGTTCGCACGACCTGCCGCTCCGTTTTCTGCGTTTATCCTGGCTCAGTGTTTCTGCCCAAGAGTCCACCTACACTTTGCCAAACTTCAGTTCTCTCTAAGTTAGCTCACATGAAGTCTTGGAAACTTGCTTTAATGATTTTTGCGACCATTCCAATGCTTTACTTATATGGAATTTGGCCCATCGTTCGGGGCGTCGACTCACCAAGCTGACCCACCGTTTCATCCAACTCGCCCCAACTTCACGTCAGCCCATGGTGTGGGCGCCCATGTGCGGGACCGCTCCCACATATATCTTTCCACCGCCCAACACTTAGTCATTTTCACAAGATGACTTCGCGTCGCACGTTTCCTTCGTTCGGTCGTTTGGACAAATGCCCTCGGACGCCCTTGCCCGGTCGTTCAGCCTGACGCCCTCACACGGTTGTTCGGACAAACACCCCCGGACATCCTCGCCCGTTGTTCGCCCATGCCAAGTCCCGTTGACCCGTTAGTTAAATACACCCGACTCATGGCCTTGACACCCAAGCCCTTTATCTTCCTTTGAAATGGGGATTAAGAAATAAATCCCTCCCCATACCATATGGTCAAAAAGTTTGTTTCTCATCTTAACTTTTTCAATTCAATTTCGTCTCACTCCTCAAGGAGATGGAGAGGAGATTGATTAGCCTATGATGGTAATACATAGTGATCTAATACACAATTTTTTCTAACAAGATTTAGAATGAACATATCAATTGTACTAAAGGATGTTGATTCTTATAATTAATCATGATTATGATATACTCCAAATATGATTCATTAAAAATATAACCCTAAAGCATTATGCAAATATACCAAACAAATCCACTCTTATATGATTTTTCACAAAAACGTTTAATTCACATTTTGTATTAAATTTTTTATTCTCATTTTTAACACTTTAAGATGGGAAAAAAACACTGGCCTAGATTTTATGAAATTAATTATTTTCACTAGCATACAACGTGACAGAAAATCACTTTTAAAACTAAAAAATATGCTTATTATTAGTGGCTTAGTTTTTATGAAATTAATTATTTTCACCAGCATACTAAGTGCTAGAAAATTACATTTAAAATTAAAAAATATACTTATTATAAATATCTTTAAATTCACAACTTATATTTTTTTAGATAGTTAATCTATATAGTTGTAAAAAAATGGAGAGTAATAAAATTTTAAAATATAATTTTTTAACAAAAATATGTCTAATTTTTTTGTTAATTAAAATATATTTTTTACAATTTTAATTTTTTTATAAAATGGTTGAATAATTAATATATTTTATTTTATTCAATCTAATTTATTTATTTATATTTAAATTTAAAGGAAGGATAAAGTTTAAGCTTAAGTGTGCTTGATGAGGTGGAAAATAAGGTAAATCGGGAGCATGCGTGATTTCGCCACCCCACCATTAATCATGACATTTATGAAGGGGGTGGTGTAGCTATCCCCTTAGCATGCACAAGCATGCAAGCACATTTAACTCAATTAAACATGGCAAGTGGGTTTGTGTTTTGATGTTATGACTCTTAGTTTAGCTTACAAGGGGTTTTAAACAAGAAGTTGTCTGACCACTGACATAGGTGGGATCTTCACAAAACTCCACTAGTGTCGAGGGATCAATCCTTGCTCAACTTGCATTCTCGTTGGTTTTCTCTACTTTTTCCTTTCCTGGTATGACTCTGTTCACGTTGATATATAAAATAGCAGTGAATTCGTGGTGCTTCAATAAATACTTTGCTTTGGGGCAATGGTTGGCTGACAACCTTCATCGTGCATGGACATAAATGGCTTCAAGGAACATTGATAATTTGGAACATTGATAATTTGGGAAGAGTAATTTATGCAAAATAAAGGGTTCCTAAACTTCTGTAATGCCTTGTCACAATAACAACAATAATAATAATAATAATAAAATAACAAATGAAGAAAATATAATAATAAGTAAAATAACAAATAACAAATAACGAAGAAAATATAATAATAAATAAAATAACAAATAATGAAGAAAATATACGAATAAATAATATAGTAAATAACGAAGAAAAGTAAATAAAAGAAATAAAAGTTGGCATGATTATACATGGATTATGCACATGCAAACCCCTTTCTAATCCCCTTTCCATTTTTAGAATAGTTTGTTCTATATAATGATAGAAAAGGGAGGTGAGAAGCATTCATTCATTCACTCATTCTTTGAGGAAGGGAATACTGCGAGACTAAGGAAACTGGCAATAGTAATTTGATTGAGAGCTCGGGGGTGACAACTGCATGAAATATTGACCACAAATTGTCTAAGGTTAGGTGGAGAGTCGTCTCCAACACTTGGTTACAATCATCGGGATCCAAGAAGCGCCTCAACTCCATAGTTGATAGTAAGACACATTTTTGGTCTAGTGTTAAATATTTGATGCTCGTGGTTCTAAAAAATTCTATATTAAATTAGTGAATGTTTTGCGTCAATGATTAATAGCTCTGTTTGATGTAATTAGTTTGTATTTTGGGTCGTTACAACTTCTGGAGGAGTTGATGCTCTAATACATTCTTAAGTTTCCCATTTCTAGCTGGTGGATGGGTTGCTTGTTAAGGGTACTTCTTACTTCCTCAGTTTGTTTTTCTCTCTTATCTTGCACTGAATAATTTGGATCCTTTATTTTTCGTCTTTTAGTTAGCGTTGGGTTTATGCTATTTGGTTGGCATATGTGCGCCAACATTTTTTCTTGACCCTTTTAACTCCCTAGTGCTCTGATCTTTAATTTCCATGTCGAGTTCTAGACTCTTTGGTTTAGCCAACAACTTTGTTTTTCCTAGTTACCTCTCATCCCTATAGGTTTCTCTCTTCCTTCCCTTGATAACCTCTATCTAAAGCCTAAGATTCTTTGCCATTTGGTCATCATGTCTAAGAAGCATATGAGAAACAATTGAGGAGGTGAAGGCCATGGCCCTCAAGGCTATAATTGAGCTTAGCAACCAACATAAGAAGTTGCTAAAACTTTTTATTATATTTTTCCTCCAGACACCCACAATGAAATCCATCACCTTGAATAAGAGATATTGGAAGATGTTTCACAATGCGAAACTAACCTTGGTCATACTAGGGGAAAAAGGAAGTAATACCTCAATTCCATTTCTTTACACTAGAAGATGAAGATCCTCTCGGGTAGGGTCTTAAAAGGAAAACATGAAGAAAATATAATATCTTTGTTGCATTGAATGACATCAAATGTGTTCAATGGAATCAACGAGTTTTCCTAGAAAGATTGGAAGCTAGGTTTTCTCATATATAAAGCCACTTCAAGTGTGATACAAATTCTCAGGGCTTCATGGCTCCAGTGACAAGGATCCCGCACCAGTCACTTATTCTAATTCTTAAATGTCTACAATGTTGGACAAAATCTTTTTGTGATGTAGAATGGTAGTTGAAAGAAATGCTTTGAGAAAGACATTTGTATTTTGGATAAGTTTCCTATATTGTAGGTGGTTAAAATTATCTAGTTTCCTACGAGGCGGATTCAAAATTCCTACACAACTCTATTTGATATATGGCCAATTAGATGATATAACTTGATATCCTGTTTTTCTCAAGTAATACAAATTTTAATTCATAAAAAAGGAGTTTGAGTTTAAATGTAACTCATTACCATTTTAATCTCTAGGCTAGTAACAACGATCCCCAAGATAGTACCTAGCAAGAAACTTATTTTTTAAATTATTTTAAGACGAGGAACTAGCAACATCACCAGATATATGCAACAAATCACAAGCCACATATATCAGAAGCTCATAGTTTAGCCTAGGATCGAGATGTTGAGAGAACACTAGAAACTAGAGTTGAGATTCCAGACTTCAATGGGATGCCTATCCTTCCACCCTTACTATGACATGCCATTTGAATTCAGGTGGAGGGGATAACATCTCAATGAGACAACCACTCCGTCATCCCACGGGGAGACAGTTAACAATAAAATTATTTCTTAGCAAGGGTCAAGATGTCTAAAGACACAGTTATGAGGGGTCCCCCATAGAGGGGGCACTTACCCTTTTAACCTTATCATAACAAGCTAAAGTCTTGTTGTGAGAGATAAACTAGTATAGATCCATCTTAACCACTCATCTACCAAGCAACGAATGATCAAATCTCTTGATATATAAACCTTTTTGGAGTGCAAAAACTGAAAAACGATTTGTACCTCAAAAAATCTAATCCTTCTCGACCTTTGATAAATCTGTGGTTAAAATGGTGGTATATATATATTGCCTTATTCAATGAATAAATGGATACAATGTCTAGAAAGTCTTTTTTGGCACTTGGATTGTGTTTTTTGTCATTAATATATTTTTAAATACACTTCAATATTATTTAACTTTGCATAGTGAAATATTTTATTTGTGACCCACATTACCTATTGTAATCACTTACAAGGATTAAACCTGGGTGGAGAGGATTCCAATACTTTGTCCTAACCACCCAAGATAAACCCAACAAACATAGTGAGAGTGATATTATTGATGTTTTGTAATGCTTTTAATTAAACCTAACTAAATGAGTATACTCATTTTTATTTTTATTATAACGGACATGTTTCTTTATTTAGAGTATATTTTATTTTTATTTAAAAAAAAACGTTCCTACTTGAGATTGAATATGGAAGGATCTGCGCATCTCCCTCATATTGTGTCGGAAAATGTATCTCTCAACGCAACAAAGTGCAAAACCTACCTCCCAGCCATTTTATTAAATCATGTGAATGATTCATTCAACTTAAAATTAAAAATAGTGATTGGGATTTGATCACTACTCTTCAATATTTTTGTCCTCATATTACATTTTAAATCAAGATATACCCTTCCCTCAAGGGTAGTTCACTTTTTAGGGGTGCCCAATCCCCTTAGGATGGGTTACACAATGGAGTAAAAAAAAATTGAAATAGTGTCAAGTAAAAATACACTAAGTGGATGAGATAAATTGTTAACTCCGTCACTACCCATGTTCGATTCCTCAAAATAAAATGCTTAACCTATAATGATTAGACGAACCCAGAAAATTTTCACTCCCTCTATGGACTATGGTTAATATGAAGCGTCTCCACATCTGCTTAGTCATTAAAACAATCAGATAAAAAGAAAAAGAAAAAGCTTTCTCAATCATTCCACTAATCCCTCATTGGGCAAGTTATCGGCCTTACCTGTCCGTCCTTTACAACTCATGTCTGACACGTCATTATTCCCTGGATATGGGGAATATAAATTTAACAACTTCATGACGTATAAGCGTCACCCTATCACGATATATCAAGTTTATCCATATCCCCACCTCCACGTAAGTCAATAAAATCTTTGACTTTCTTAACTCTAGCTTCTGGTTTAGACATTATTTGAAATTGAAAATAATTTTAAAAGCCATTGTTTTAAAATATTGGCAAATTCACTATCTCCTTTTGACAAAAGAAAATCATTAAAATAAAATCACAGATTTTATGATTATGATGTGAACACCATAGCATCTAAAGAAAATGATAGGATATGGTTTTAAGATTTGGAAATCTGATTTTCACGGTAGATGCGGAGGTATCAAAGTTGGATAATAAAATAAGGAAATAATATAATATATATATGTAAAGTGGATATCAGCTCAAAGTTGGATAATAAAATAAGGAAATAATATAATATATATAATATATGTACGTAAAGTGGATATCAGCTTTATTATAGATATAGATTAAAATTGAAATCCGTGAAGATTTTTTCTTTTAATGTGCAAGATTATATATTAATGTTTTAAGATTTTTTTAATAATTAATTTTAATAATTTAAAGTTATAATTATTATTTTAAATATAAATATTATATGAGGGTTTAGTTTAATTTATAGATAAAATTATTATTTTTATAGTATTTTTTCTGGTTTTTAATTAAATTTTTGTAGAGATTTTTAAAAATTTGAGTTTAAGTTGTTTAATCTCTAGAATTCGAGTGCTCCAGAGTTTTTTAGGGTGTTGAATTCATTTATGCATTCAAAAATATATTTTAGGTAACAAAAAATGGCATTCTTGCTTGAAATTGTATAGCTGGATTTTTGTGAAAAAACTGTTTAGTCTATAAATTAGACTAAGCTTTACATAAGTAGCAAACAATATTAATAATTATTATTTAAAATCAACTTAATAAAATGTGATTAAGGATCACAAGAATTTTAATATTTATTAATATTAATGTACTTTTTTTTTGGTCAAGTAAGAATGGAGCTTTCTATTAATCAAACAAGTACATTACATATGTTACAGAGTAAACCAAAGTCCTTTCGTTTACCAAAAAATGATCCACATAACCTATCAGAAGCGTTATTGGCTTTAAACCTCTAAAACTTGCAACCATTCACTCTATCGGAAAATAAGGATTACATAGGAAATACACAAAACCCGACCTGCAACCCATAAGGTTTGACATAAAAAATAATACATCCGCGACCATAAAAAAATTCATCCATCTCATTCAATGATCCAACGGCTAATGTCGAATCGCTAACTTGCATTTCGGCGAATCACAATTCCAACTCCACCTCCTTCCTCCAAACGTCGAACAACCACTTGCACAACTGAACCTCCACCGTTGATCTACCCTTCGTGGATCCAACGGTCCACGCTGATTTCGGGTGGACAAGTAGCACGAGGATTAACCGCCTGAAAAGCGGTTTCCTCTCTCCTCCTCACTGCTACGTGTCGCTTGAAGAGTGGAATCAAAGGCCATTCTCAAAAAACCGATTACCACTTAGACCCCGCCCGAAATACCACTTGTGGTTCGAGAAACCATTTCCACGCGAATTAATTTGCGTGCTCTTCTGCCAAGCGAAGACCGTCGATCTATCCCATCAGACGGTTCTCGTTCCTTCCGCCCTATGCCGTTGATCTTCTGCTGATCGCTGGATTTGCGCTTAAACCCCAGTTTCTCTGCCATACTCCGTTTAACACATAGACACTCATAGATAACAATAATTCGTTAATCAATAAGTCACCATCGATCCATACAGTGATCGATGGTCGATTAAACCTGCAACACTTCCAGAATCGGTCCTCACGCCACTACATCCTTGGGCATCCTCTGCTGATCTCAATCTTCGGACTTCTGCCAAACAACAGGGAAATAGTTTAGGCTTCCCTATCCTCCCGCCTATCTCCTGATCCTCTTCGATCCAGCTTGTCAATCCATTGCTCCCTATCTTTGGCAGCCTGACAAAGACAGTCCTCTAACAGTTTACTTGGGGGTAGAGTGTCCCTTTCCTTATTAGTCACTCCTTCATTCGCTAAACAATCAGCTAACATGTTAGCTTTTCTTTTCACATGGACACAACTTACTGTTTTTAAGGTTTGCAGGTGAGTGTAGATATGGTGAAAGACCTTCGATAGCCTCTAGTGTTTCGACACTTTATCCGGTGATGTACCATTACATATTTTCTTGGCCGCTCTAATAATCAATTCCGAATCTGCTTCAATGATGACATTATGTGAATTTGAATCCACCAAGATTTCCAAGCATTGCTCTAAGGCCATGAGTTCTACCATGTTATTAGTGGCCTTCCCCAAGTGGCCATGAAAGATCTTCTTTATTTGACCCTGTTCATCTCTTATAACACCCCCAAAACTAGCTAACCCTAGGTTGCCCTTAGAAGCTCCGTCTATATTAACCTTTAAGAAACCATGTGGAGGAGGCTTCCAAATATTTATATCTGCATTTGTTTGGCTCACACCCTTGATTATGCCCTGTGGGCTTATAGACTGGAGACCCAAATGTAGTAGAATACTCGCATCTTGGGGCAGAGGAGGGTCCTTAGGAAGTGACCTCAACAAGCTACTGACTGTGTCTTTGAGCTGCCTTAAAATTTGGTCAATTATGTGCTGGGGCTTGCTTGCTTTGTTCTTGAAGATCCGACTATTGCACTCTTTCCAAACATTCCAGATGACAAAGCCTAGAACCAGAGTCCAGGCTTTATTAATGATTTCATTCCCTGAGAATTTTTTCCTCCAATTCTTCAAAGTGTTGGAGATGTTGAGTCTGTCCCTATCAGTGTACCTAAAGATTGAGGCCACCCATTCCCACACAGTGGAGGTGAAAGGGAAGAGGTTGAGAAGGTGATCCATTGTCTCCTCTTGTGGGTCACAAAGATAGCATTTTGATGGTCCAGTGAAGCCTTTTTAAGGAGATTCTCCCAATTTAAGATTTTCCTTTAATGAACTAGCCAAATAAATAACTTTATTTTCATCCAGTGGGGGCTCTACCAAAGATTCTTCCAAGCTTGATCATGGTTTAGATAGTTAAATCCTGTTACTACCTATTTAGCTTCTTTGAGCTTAAAGTTTCCTTCAGTGTTCTTTCCCCATCTTAGTTGGTCAGACAAGGAGGATACCAGAATCCTCCTATGTTCTAGATCTTGGGTAAGAGAGTTTGCCTGGGCCTTCAGAGGACTTTCTTCACTGTTGCCTAGATCCTTCCAAGTTCTCCATTTTCCATTGTTCTTATCCTGTCCCCAGAAGTCTTTATCCATAAGTAGACCTTTGTTGTCTATGTCATTCTTGAGAGCTGCTAATTCATCCTTATACAAGTTGGGTTCTTGTTGCCAGTTGTCCTCCCAAAATCGAGCTAGGTTCCCAGCTCAAACTTCCCAGAAACTATGTTGCTAAACAATACTTTTATTTTCCCAGGAAAGGTTCCAAATATGGGAGCCTTTAGTATGCCCTGACATTCTAATGTGATCCTTTTCCTACCAATTCTTGGCATATTTTTGTTTCCAAAGCTTAGCCCAGGGAGTTGATGATTCCTTGATCCACCTCCACTAGAGTTTAGCTCTCGAAACTATGTTGATGGTTTGAGGATCATGAAGCCCCAAGCCACCATGGCTCTTGGGTTTGCAAATCTTGTCCTAGGCCACTGAAGCCCATTTCTTTTTCTTTTCTCCCCTGCCCCATAGAAAGTCCCTTTGTATGCTCCTGATCTATTGCTTAATTCCTTTAGGAGCAGGAAGAGTTGAGAACATGAACACGGGAATGCCCTGCAGGACAACCTGTGTGAGCATAAGGCACCCCGCCAAATTTAAAGACCTGCATGTCCAGTTTTTGATATTGTCCTGAAGTTTATTTATAATTGGCCCCCACACTTCCTTGCTGATAGGTTTATCTGTGAGAGGTATGCTCAGATACTTGGAAGGTAGCTAGTCCCTTTGAAACCCAAGAATTCTGGTGATATTTCTTTGAATAGCAATGTTAGTGTTAAAGAAAAAAACATTTGATTTGTTGAGGCTTACCTCTGTGCCAGCAGCCATAGCAAAGTCATTCAAAATCTGTTTGATCGTTCTGGCTTCCCTAACCGTGGGTATGCCCTGCAACATTGTGTCATCCACAAATTGTTGATGAGCGTTAGCCACTCCATCCAAGGTGAGTTTGATGCCCTAGATTCTTCCTTCAACATTTTCCATTTTAATCACTCTTCCTAGCCCTTCCATCATGAGAACAAAGAGGAAGGGTGAGAGTGAATCCCCTTGTCTGAGACCTTTGGAGGGTGTGAAGAGTCTTGAAGGAGTGCCATTAAGCAAGATGGAGAACCTAGTCGTGGTAACTAGTGCCATAACCCATCTTATCCAATTTTGGTCGAAGCCAAAGGCTCTTAGAACTGCCCTTATATAAGACCAACTTAGCTTGTTGTAAGCTTTTGCCAGGTCCAGTTGAATGATCATACCAATTTGTTTGCTGTTTTTAAGAGAGTGTACTACCTCATGAGCTTGGATGATATTATTGAGGATTTGTCTTCCTTCCACATAGCCTGTTTGCTCCTTTAAGATGAGAGCTGGTAAAATAGGCTTGAGTTTATTGGCGATCACCTTAGAAATAATTTTATACACCACATTACATAAAGCTATGGGTCTGAATCCCTCCGGAGTCATGGCTTTTTCCTGTTTTGGGATCAAAGCTATGAAGGAAGCATTAAAAGCCTTCAGAACCTTTTTGGATCTTCTTGAGTCTTCCACCACCTCAAGGATATCCTGTTTGATTGTTTTCCAACATGTTTTGAAGAAGTATACATTGAACCCATCCGGGCCTGGAGCTTTTCCATTTTGCATTTCATTGATCACTTCACTGACATCCTCTTTCGACACTGGCCTGTTAAGATTGTGGTTATCTTCTCTAGTAACCAGCTGAGGGATATATTGAGTGAAATGGCTGATGAACCTAGATCTACCCTCCAGAGGTTCCTCTGCAATACTGAGGAAATTTTTTATAAGGAAAGATTCCATGTCCTTATGAGAGATGATTTCTCTCCCTTGAGAGTCTTTGAGCTTTGTGATTCTGTTGTGTGCCCTGTGATCCATTTTGGATTTATGAAAGAACTTCGTGTTTCTTTCTCCCTCTTTAATCCAATGTATCCTTGACTTCTGTCTCCAAAAAATATCCTCTTGCAAGCACCGTTCTTCCCATTCTTCCTGCAAAGAATCAGCTAGCTTTTTCCGTTCCTTTGTAAAGCCCTATGTGATGTTGATCTGATTGATCTCCTGGAGTTTCTGCTCAGCTTCTCTTTTGGCTTTGAAGATATTTCCAAATTCCTTTTTGTTCCAACCTTTAAGCTTGGATTTGATATGTTTAAGTTTCTGTTGGAGCAGGAACATTCTAGTGCCTTGAATGTTTAGATCCTCTCTCCACCATTTGTCAATATTATTGGTGAATTCAGGATGAGAGAGCCAGGCATTCTCAAACCTGAAAGGTTTGTTTCTTGGTGTACCCATAAAAGTGGCTTCCAACTGTACAAGCCAATGATCCGAACCTCCAAAGGGAAGAATAGAAGTTGTTATGGCAGGGCCTAAGAGAAAGAGGTCCTCTGAGATAATAAATCTATCTAGTCTAGATGCGACTTGTGAAGCTCCTCCCCTTTTGTTGTTCCAGGTGAAGGTCCCATTTATTGTTCCAGTGTCCACTAACCCCATGTTCATTATGAAGTTTTGGAAGGCCATGGAGTCTCTACCTAGTTGTCTAATACTGCTTTTTTTCTCTGTAAGAGATCTTATCATATTGAAATCTCCTGCAACGATCCATGGCATATTAGAGTGTCTTGCTCTTAGTTCCTCAAGAGAGGTGAGAAGCTTGAGTTTGTCTTCTTGCTTTTGAGGTCCATAGACATTTGTGATAATGTATATCTCCTTATCACCTAAAGGTTGAAAAACCAAATAAAGATAGTTCCTAGATGCCTCAGCATATAGGATTCCAAATTTCTGTGGATCCCACAGCGTGAGAATCCCACCCATTGAGTTTTTTGCTTTAACCTCTAGATACTCATACTTGATTATCCATTTATTGTGAATTTCTCTAATCTTATCCATCGAACATTTTATCTCCTGAATAAAAACCATATCTGGTTTGTATTCTTTTATTCTAGTATTGAGATTTCTCTGTTTCCTTCTATTTCCTATGCCTCTAATATTCCAGGTTGTGAGCTTCATTAAGAAAGGTTTGTAAAGGAGTAACTGGTAAGCTCTTTCATCTTACTTGAGTTAATCAATAGTTTCCCACATTTGTTCAACAACTTCTTTTATCTTTTTCTTCCTCTTTTCCTGCCTGGGTTCTTTGGAGATTGTGCCTGTGTCTCCTCCATCATTTTGACCCCTCTATGTTCCTGGATTTCATGATTTCTTTTGACTCCATTTCCCTTCGTTTGTGATCTCCATAGGAAGAGCTGTTGAACCCTTTCATATTCCTCTTTTGGAAGGGAGTCCACTCCTTTGGTCGTTCCTTGTTCCATAAATTTCTCTAGATCCAGATTTTCCCTATCTAGAATCTCCTGTAGTTCATGGTCGTCCATTCCCGCCTCACTTGGAGTCATCTCATGGTCCTTATTTATCTCCATCATGTTTTCTATGATATCTTCCATGCTATCATCCCTTTCCTTCTCAGTGATAATGTTCTCCATTTCCTAGTTTGTTTGTTTGTTTCCTTCTTCTTCTAGGATCTTAAAGCTATTGTGGCTTTGTTGTCTTTCCTCATTGATCTTCTTTTGCGGCCTCTTTCTGTCTTTCCCTTTGCCCCCAGCCTTGGTAAAACCCTCAGGATTTTCATCCACAGTGATTTTCAAATTTCTCTCGATGTTGTTTGTTGGGAAGTCTCTATATAGATTCCCATGCTCATGGCATTCACGACACCTAAATGGGATGTGCTCATAGTCCATCGCCTGTACCTATTCTTCATCATATACTTCTAAAATTATCACATCCGGAAGTGCTCCAGATCGGTCCATTTCCACACAGATCTAGGCGAAGGAGGTGTATTTTCCTTTCAGAGTCACATCTGAGATCTTTAGAAAATTCCCAAGTTTGTTGCCTATTGTTTTCAGCAATTTTGGTAACCAATAATCTAGAGGAAGGGAGTATAGTCTGATCCATACCGGTACCAATGAAAATGTCCCGCGTTCAGGAACAAAGTTCATTATCCATGGCCACATGTAGAGGCCTGCAGCAGTGTAGAAATATGGTCCTCCTTCAAACACTCTGTCTTTATCCTCTAGGCTTGTGAATACTACTGTGAAAAAGCCCTTGGATCCCAGATGAAGGTGTATTTCCCCCTTTGGCTTCTAGTGGCTCCTTATCCAGACATGCAGTGCCCTCTCCGTCGGCCATATTCCCATGAATTTGTAGATGACCGCATGTTCCGTCATATGATCCCTATGCTTTTGTAGTGCAGGGTCGCTCAAGATGACCCGAGGAATGGTGTTCGACTTAGGTTTGCAGACCCCAGATGTCCTTATAGAAGTAGGTTTTTGACTGCTATCCCCTTTCTCCTTTTCCTTACTAGCTTCCTGCTACTCCCCTTCCTATTCATGAGGTATGTTTCCTCCCAATGTGTCTGTGTTACTTGTCCCTGTTGCCTTCTCCAGAGGCTTCTTGAAACACTGTGTTCATGCGTCCATGCTTCTATCTGTAACTACTTGACTATAGGAGGGAGAAGCACTCCCCCCTTCACATCCCGCCATGGTGCCTAACGTCAAAACCTAACCCTGGTTCAAGTTGTAGAGCCTCCCGTGCATAAATTGATCTCCTTCTGCAACTTTCATCACCAATTTTGATGTACTATGTTAACCCATTTAAAATATTAAATAAAATTAAGAATATATATACAAGTAGTCTTTAAGCGTACTTTTTTGGAAACTTTTCTGGTTTTTCTTTTTCTTTTTCTTTTTCGGATCTAGTTTGTCTAGAATTTAACAGGGATTCATTCAAATCACAAGTTTGATAGGTGAATTCTTCACAATTAGTGCCATAGGGGTTTTTTGAGGATGCTAAATCCATATATGATGTAAAAAAATCCAATTGAAACAACACAAATGAATAGTTGGACATAAATTTGTTTATCAATTTCTGGCCAAAAATCCACCAAAAACTCTAAAAAATCACACTTGAAGACTCTCTCTCTCTTCATATATATAATTATAATTATAATTATATAAACTATTAACTTAAATGATAATGAGATTTGCTTTTAGATTAATCACATAATTAAAATTTAGTTGATATATATATATATAATTTTAATTTTAATTATATAAATTATTAAGTTAAATGATAATAAGATTTTCTTTTAGATTAATCACATAATTAAAATTTAGTTGACATTTGGAACCATCTAATAATATTATGAAATTAAATTCTTTGAAATATGAAAAAATTTAAATTTAAATAATTGTTAATTAGTATTTAAAGTCAATTTAATAAAATATGATTGAGCGTCATAGACATTTTAATATTTATTAATTTTAATGTACTTATCCTTGCACTATCAAAATTTCCACTCAACATTTAGCTATAAAGGATTATTTGAGATATCCTCCAAAACCTACCTTGAGGCCTTCTCTTCCTAATCCAAAAATATAGACAGATCACCCCTAGGTGTTGCTTGATGGAGCAGCCCAAATGGCTCCTCTTAAGGGGGGTGGAGGGGTAATTCTATTCCTATCACTATCCCACCAAATTTCTTTCTTAGTAAGGTTGGGACTTGTTGAAGGCTAGAATATCTTTGCATCAACATCGGGGAATACTACCCAGCCGGGAACTTAAAGAAGCTCCTTTTCCGTTGAAAATGGTGTGTCTGACTGGGGATAAAGGGACCAGTTTCCCATTTAAAGGGATATAACAAAATAATAGAAACAAAATGAGACTAATGGAATGATTCAAAGGCTAGAGATGATATTACTAAGTAAAACTTATCCTACTTAATTCTGGGAATAATATCTCTTTATATGTGATTCATATAAAGATTTCACAAAGCATGCAACAATATAGATCATTAAATACTTTATGAAAGGAAAACTAATAAGATAAACTAAATTAATTAAATAGTTAATAAATTTAGTTGATTAAAACTTAATCACACATAATAATTTGTTATCTCATATACAATCACAAATGATACAATCCTACACATCAATAGTGATAATGTATGACTAGTTTCAGAGCATTTATATAATGAAACAACTTATAGTAAATTTACTATCTATTTCAATGAAACGTTGCAGTAATATAAAGATAATAGTATTCGATACATCATTACTCTGCTCATAAAAATATAGTTTTAGGTTCCGCTTCTCAATAAGATAACTTTGGATTTAGACAATAGTGCAAGTTCAAAGTTGTCTTTCAAAAATTTAGAACATCTTTCTAAATGCATGAAAGGGGTTTTAATAACCTATTAATATTACAAAAATAGTAAACTAGATAATAAAAAAATTTAGAAAAACTTTAACAAAATAAGCTAAAAATAAATCAAAACTAAGGATAGATATTTGTTGCAACAATAAATTTATGGCTATGCTCCAGGTTGATTCTTCATTCGTTCCCAAGTCCACATATGTCCGTCATTGGCTTCAATTGTGGGGGATGAATTGGATGCACGCACATTTGTCCCGTGAATACTGCATCATTGAGTGCTGGAACGAATAGAGTCATTTCATTAGAGAAACATCTCAACACTAGCCACTGACTATGTGGTTTCACTAAAAAATGTCAATAACCTTCAAAGTTCACTTTTGATATCATTGACATTTTTGTTGGATGCTTCTTGCCATGACTGCTTCAGAGTTTTGACATCTGGAAAAGTGTTCTTCAACCATTCTTGTATTATATTGGCTTTCCATAAGGCATTGGTAATATACTCAGTGAAGTTTGAAGCAAGATTTCTGGCTTTGATAATAGCCATTTCTACTTATTTCATTTTGATGTCCCAGTCACCAAAAAAGATATCCTTTTGAGATTCTTCGGTTCGAGGAAGATCAATTGATCTTCCTTCAGCACTGTCTTGCCAATCTATATACTCGAATACTTTCTCTTCAATTTCTTCATAAAATGTCTGTATATTAGACATCTGGTTAACTAGATAATCAATAGTTTTACATGAATCATGAATTAAAGCTAATTTGTCACCAAAGACAACATGTTGCTTAGTGAGGAGTGTATCTAGTTCTCTTGCTTCCTTTCAGACTTCATTTATTTCTGGACTATCCTTCAACTGGTTAATCTTTTGTTGCAGTTGTTGTACCTATGCATCTTTGTCTTTGATTTCAAATTCAAACTATAATTTTAAGTTATCAAAACTTTTCTGTAACTCAGAAAGTTTTGCTTGCCCTTGTTGCTCAATCACTTGTCTTTCATTTTGGAAATATTTTTCTAATTGAATAATCCTCTGGTCTTTTTCCTTCATAAGCAGTTGTATTTCCACTGCTTTGTCAATAGTAGCACTAGCATAAGCTCCTGTAAACTGTGAAAGCCTATTTAATTCTTCATCAAGAGATGTTTGTGCTCCTTTCCAGAGAATTTGAAAAGGAGTCTCGTCTAAAATGGATGCTTGTGCTTGTTCTACATTTCTATTCTTTCTTGATCTGCTCATTACTAATTTATGCTTTAGACTGCAAAATAAAACCAGAGGAGGAATTTCTTCAATCTTTAGGACTATTTCCGATGTGGGAAATGCTAGGATAATTTCCATATCTTCAACCACAATAGTTTTATTGGTAGCCTCATCAACATTAGTTTTTTTAGGAGTCTTAGGAACAATAGTCTTTTCGGTAACCTCAATAGTGAACGAGGTTGTCCCTTTAGTTTATGTGTCTTGCTTTGATTTTTTGTTGAATTTTGAATTTACATCCCGAGTTTCTTCAGTATATAAAACACGATTAAATTCCTCCCATACTTCATCCAAGTTATTTTCTTATTTAATTTTCATTGTTTTCTCAACAACTGTAGTGGCTATCTATGAAACCTAGGAAACAATTGAATTCTTTAAAGAGGAGGCTGATGTATTTGAAACTTCAGGCTTTTTTTGAGTCTGTCTTAACAAAATTTCTGGCAGATGGGCTATTCTCTGCTCTCGATATTGATTAAACTTAATCAATTGTTCAGGATTTAGGCGTTCTGTTGCTAACTTTTGAACCATAATATATTATGGAACCATCTCAAATAAATCATCAAATTCGTCAAGCTCGTTTGAAAACTGCCTCATTTGGGCCAGTGGCCGTGACACCTTTTGCAACACCATTAGGATCATATTGTCTGTTTGGAATGGTTGGAAAACTAAAAACTTTAATTTGGTCAATTTCAATCTAAGCATGCCTGAGATTTTCCAATGCATAGGTACCACAAGGGATAGGAAAGGAAGGCCAAAGAGTTTTCTTAGCATCCTTGAGTA
This sequence comes from Pinus tabuliformis, assembly GCA_031772625.1. Lineage (NCBI taxonomy): Eukaryota > Viridiplantae > Streptophyta > Pinopsida > Pinales > Pinaceae > Pinus > Pinus tabuliformis. The sequence goes on from CM062812.1 coordinate 282,040,017, forward strand.
CTTTAGTCAAGCCATTACTAACTGTTTGGTAGGAAATTTCTTTGGCCAGTAATTTATCTGGAACAAAAAGAGGCAAAACATGAGGATGGGAAAGACTACCAAAAACTCAAATATAAGTAAATGTTTCTTCCCCAAACCACTTTCCTAATGGCTTTAAGTCCTTATTAGCTTCAACAGAGAGTCTAGGCGCTTTGCTACCAAAGACCTCTTGGTGGATAGGCACGATAATTTCATGACAGATTTTATAAAAATGATGATGATACTTGGTTTCCCACAGGATATCCAGGTAAACAAAAATAAGGGTAGGGTATTGAATTGTCCACTTCCAACCTATAGATGGAAAATCATAAGAAAAACAAATAGCGTCCATGATATAAGCACTCATAAAGAAAGGGGGAGAAGTTCTTTCAATAACATTGTGCTTCTGTCTGTAATTGCGGATTTGAGTAGTTAAATTATTGGACAAAACAATTTTCCAATCCATGATATAGCCATCAGAAGCGACCTATATCAATGATACCCATTCCTCTGAGAATTTATGTGTATTTGGGTAACTATAGAGGAGACACATCATAATAGGAATATGAGACAAAGGACCAACAATAGAGGCTAATGAATACATACCCTTGTCTTCTTGTTTGTGTTTTCTTTGGTCCCTCCTCCATTCTTTGATAATATCTTCTTGGTTTGGATTCCCCTGCATGAACTTCTAAACAAATTGAGTATCATAACTCTTATGTGGTGGAGGTATATGATACATTTTCCTTAAATATTTTGCCTTGAACGATCCAATGATTGCCTTCTTGGGAGTTAGAAACATTCTGTCCGTAATATCTAGGTTATCAACGACCCATCTTGCCATGTCTATATAGGGTAGAATTTTAGGACGAGCAACAATTTTGCGTAAAAACAAATTATCTACATCATTTCATGCATCGCTAGCATTTGGTGTGGGAGCATCAACAATAGCACTCTGTCTCTTAATTACCCTTGGGCTTTCATCCTTGAACAATTTGTATATGACCTCTGAGGATGAGGAACCTGTATATGGAGTACATGTAGTATCTATAAACAATGGTGCCATCTCATGAACTTCTTCAAGAGGTAATACTGTCTGCGGCTGAACTACAGACTTTCTCCTTGCTTTGATTATCCTTCAAATTTCATTTAACTGTTTTTTAAAGAACTTCACCTATTTAAGAAGTAAACCAGGATAAGCGACAAGAACTCGTAAAACGCATAGGGTCTTATCAATTGGATGCATGTTTTAATGAAAACATGATTCTACATTATATCAAAATCATTGCAAATTATTTAAAACTTCGAAACTATAAACACACAGAGTGGCCATTTATTTTTCAAATGTTTGCTCACGTGATGCTGACACTCGTCATTATATCGGAGATTTTCTTTATCAGCATTTGAATCGACATTAGATGGTATGAACGTGACTTTGCGACATGCGATTTCCTGATAATGCATTGATATGGTCACAAATAGGGATATAGAATGTGCGATATCAGAATGCTGAGAGTTAACAAAATGCAATATTGACATTTTTTAGTTGATAGAACGCGATATTGATAAGTGACCAATTGCAATATCGCAATCGACATATCACAAAATTTGACATTTCACAATCAGCACTTTGCAAGCTGCACTTCACAAGTGATACTTTATGATCAACGATATCACTGTTGGAGTTTCACTATGATGATGTCATTATTGGTACTTACTATGAAATTGTTGATGCTGATAAGCTGATAAGTACTTACGTGTAGTTCTTAGTGGGACCAACATTTGTGATATTTACGCTTGTTTATTCAAACAACCTTTTGAAACTTTTGGTGATGTTTTCTTAGAGTTTTTTTAATGGAAATATAGTTTAACATGATTACTTATATTTGCACATTATTTTATTAAAACTAAGGAAAGGTTCCTAAGCCTCAAAATGGTTTTAGTTTAGCAATATACCTATTTAAAATATTTTCTTTAACAGCTAAAAATAAAACTAGTCTTATTTTATTAAAACAAGAAAGGACTCTTTCCTAAAAATTTATAGGGTCACCATTATTTATTATTCTAAGTCTAAGGATAATGGGGGTGTTGTTGAGTACTACAACAATTGGCGACACACTGGATGAAACCATTAATCTTTATCAAGAAAAATTTTCACAAAGTTAATAATGATTGAAATTTAGATCGATATAGATAACGTTGAAGTGAAACAACTTATTTTATCGTAGAGATTCTAAGAGCTTGCTATATATAAAAATATTAATTGTGTAAATCAATCACTAATAGGTTGAAAAAGGAAAGTAAAAAGTATTAGAAAATTAGCATACTGAATAAACTTATTTGTCATCGGTAGAGCCACTACTGCTAGTAGGCATTCATAGCCTCTAAAGGGTTACCATTTAACCAAAATGAAACGGCCCATCCACGTCATAATATCCTTTTTAGAGGTAATGCATCTTTTTTCTTATTATTATTATTTTTGAATTTTTTATTTAAAAGTCATTATCTTGGTTTGGTGGCTAGATGATGATAATGTCATTCACAAGTTATAATAAAATTGAACAAGTTAGCTCGTAATGAGACCTCTTGTCTTATAGTCTTGTGACTATAAGTCATCATCTTAGTGTGGTTTCCAATAGTGATCATTTCAAAGTCATTAGTTTCCTATGATCATGATAAGTCGGCTCATGATGAGACCTCTTAACTTTTTTTATTTTTTATTTTTATTTTTTTTATTATATATTTTTGAATTACACTCTAAAAATTTTTAAATTAATGGATGGGGAGGTTTAATTTACTCTTTAAGAGTTTTTGATGACCATTTGAGTTAAAGATGCTAAACCTTTATAATATTCTTTTCTTTTATAAAAATAACTTTTCAAAACCGATTTACAGACAAACATTTTTTTTACGAGTTTCAAGCTAAAAGGTTTCACAATTAAATGGTTATCACACTTCAAAGTTTTAAAATAGATACAATAATAGATTTCAATTTATATTTTTCTTTCTAAATGGTTTCTTGATTAAGTTAATACCTGAATAATGAAGATAAACTTCCAATGTATACCTCAAAAGTGTACTATAACACTATAAAAATAAAAATGCTATTTTGCAAGAGAACAAAAGTTATTTTTTAAGAAAAATATTTTTTGAGAATAAGTCCATTAACGGGAAGAGTTTCTTTCTTCCCTTGATAATATTGCAAGATAAAATTTGATGGACCTATCTTCTCAAAAATCTGAAAGGGACCAAGCCAAAGTTTTTGATATTTAGTATGTTTTCCTTTATCCTCATGCACTTTATCCAATTTCAAAACCACGTCTCCAATTTCAAATTTTTTTTTTTTTGACTAAATTTATATCGAATGAAGCTTTGACCAACTGTTGACATCTGGTGGGAACAGACCTATTTGGCTTTATTTCTTTCTTCTTCCAATTTAAGGACTTGAGACATTTTTAATTGTAGAGCGGAAGAAGGCTTTTCTTCAATGAATTGTACTAGGGCCAATGAGGGAAGAGCTAGGTTAGTTGATAAGATAACTTCTTTCCCATATACTAGATGAAAAGGAGAAGTACCTATAGAATTCTTTTGAGTTATTCTATCGGCCCATAAAGCAAGTATCAAAGCCTTATGCCAGTTTCTTTGGTTTTGATCAATGGTTCATTTGATAATTCTGATAAGATTTTTATTAGTGGATTTTGCTAGACCATTTACCTGAGGGTAGCAATTTGCAGAATACTTAAGCTTAAATCGTCTTTTTAGCACAAATTCAGTCATTGAATTTCCAGAAAAATAAGAAGCATTGTAAAAAATAAGAGTATGAGGGATACCAAACCTGGTAATGATAAATTGATCAATGAATTCAGTAATGCTCTTAGAATTGGCTAGCTTCAGAGGTATTGCCTCTACCCATTTCGTAAAGTAATCTATTGTAGTCAAAATTTATTTATGTTGTTTGGAAGAATGAGGAACGATATCACCTATTATATCCAACCCCCATTGTTCAAAAGGTTGTTCGATGTTGACAGGCTGCAAAGGCATAGATGGTTTCTTCTGTCTTCCTGAAGCAGTTTGACAAATTTTGCATCTTCTTACATACATGTGAGTGTATTTGAATAAATTTGGCTAGTAATATCCAACATGTATGATCTTATGAGCAGTTGTATCTCCATTGTAATGTCCATCGGCTAGCCCATCATGAAGTTCCTGTAAGACTTTTTCTGCTTCAACATTTTCCAAACATCTTAACAAAATAGAATCATAATTATTTTTAAACAAAACATCATTGATGAGTTGATAAATATTAGCTTTTAATTTCAAGGCTCTCTTTCTTTTAAAATCAAGCTCATATGGAGCACAACCATTTTTTAAATAAAATATTAAGTCAACATATTGAGATTCAGTATCAATAGGAAGTACCTTTGTGATTTGATCAATATTACTTGTGGCTTCATCAGTTGACATATCATTCCTTCCTGTAATCAATCTGCAAAACCCTTGACCTCTTATAATTTTATCAAGTTTTATTTCTAGGTCATATTCTTGTAAGGTCGTGACCTAGTTAGCTCTTTTCTCTCCTAATTCTTTTTGAATAAGTAATTTCCTAACTACTAATAAAGGAACAATAACTTTAGTATGAGTTTTAGGGAGAAAGGGCCTGAAATACTTAATGGATTTGTAAACTGCAAAGGTTTTCTTTTCTACTCTAGAATAATTTAATTCAGCTTCTTGGAAATTTGAATTGAAGAAGGAAATAGGAGCTTCAATTTTTTATTCGTTTGGTTGTGTTAAGACTACTGCATATGATAGTTTAGAGGCAAAAGTATATAAAATGAATTGATCAGAAAAATTAGGAGTTAATGGAGAGGGGGCATCAATTACAACTTGCTTGATTAATTTAAATTTCTCTCTTTCATTTCCCAATTTGAAAAGCAATTTTTTCTTGATCATGGTTTGTAATGGTAGAACGATTTGAGAAAATTTAGGGACAAATATTTTGACAAAATTGATTTATACAAGAAAATATTGCATTGATTTTTTGGTATGTGGTAATGGAATTTCTGAGATTGTTTTGATTCTTTCTCGGTCGATACAAATTCCATTTTTAGATACGATAAAGCCAAGGAGTTTTCCTTTGCTAAGAGAAAAAAATGATTTCTTGGGGTTTAAAGAGATTCGATACATTTTTCATATTTCAAAGATCTATTTTAAATCATGCAAATGTTTATTTCTCTTTTTGGAATATATGGTAAATATCATTTAGATATACCACAACAGTTTTATTAATTAAACCATTTCTCTCTGGAACGGAGCTCCTACATTCATCAATCCAAAAGGAATTTTTTTATATGCATATGTTCCCCATTTTGTTTTGAACGTAGTCTTTAATATGTCCTCTGGATGAACAAGTATTTGATTGTAACCTAAGAATCCATCGAGAAAAGACATTAGTTAAGAACCAACAACTGATTGTAAAACTTGTTCCATCAGTGGGAGGGGAAAATTATCTTTTTGACATGCCTCATTTAAATTCCTAAAATCAATATAGATGCGAATATCACCATTCTTTCTCCTGAATGGTACAAGATTAGAAACCCATTTGGAATGTCTAATTGGAAAGATAATTTTGGCTTTTAAAAGCTTATTCAATTCATTTCTAATTTGACTTTCCAAATTTGGATGAATCTTCCTAAGTTTTTGTTGAATGGGTTTGACATCAGGTAGCATTGGGATAATGTGTTGAACAATAGAAGTATCATACATCTTAAGATCTTGATAATTCCAAGTGAAGATGGTTTATATTTTTTTAATAAATGAATAAATGCATTTCTTTCTTCCGATGACAACCCAAGACCTAAGTTAATATTTTGAGGTTTGATATCAGATCCAAGGTTAACTAGTTCAAATCTCAAAGTTGAACTTTGAAGTTTGCAGTTGCTGACCTTTTTAAATCTGTCTTTTAAATCATAAAGATCCTCCAATTTAACTATAGGTTTTGGCAAAGCATTTTGTTCATTCGATTTATTCAATTGTCTATCATGTTCATCTTCGTTGATCACTTGATCAAGATAAGATTATTCATATGTCAAAAAATCAAGGATATCTTCATCGTCATTGAATATTCGCCAATTGGTGACATTATCAGGAATGGAAGGGTGAAAAATCAATTCTATAGAAATTCTATTTGGACTAAAATCTTCAAGTGGGATTAGTTTAGATGCAACATTGGCCAAAAGATCCGCGTTGGCATTTTGTAGTCTAGGTATCAGAGAACTATTACATGTGATGAAATGTGAAGTAAGATTTTGAATCAAGGACTAATATTGATAATGTCTAAGATGATTAGAAACACAGTGAATATTGTTTCTAACTTGTTTTATAAAAATTTTAGAATCACTGAAGACTTGCATATATTCAACATCAAAACTTACAGCTTTATGCAATCCTTGTACTAATGCTTCATATTTAGCTATGTTATTAGTACATTCAAACTCTAATCTACATGCTGACATAATTTTTTTTCCATTAGGTAGTACTAATATGCTCCAACCCCTGCACCATCATTAGACTTAGAACCATCAAAATAAAGTATCCAAAATAAAGAATCACGCTTAATTATAGGCGTATCTACAACATTAATACATTTAGTAAAATCTGTTTGTGAATAATTTTTAACTTGAGTCAAAACAAAATTTGCTAAGAAAGGGGATGTCTGAGCTGTGAAACTTCCAAAGAAAGATTCTGAAGAATAATTCCCAAGAATGTTGTTGGAAAAAACCATAGGTTCATTTTCTTCATCCAAATATGTAATTGAGTATTTAATATGTTTTTCTCTATCCACCCGAATTTGATTTGGTTTCCCATTGCAAGGTAGCCATATGTGTGACCAGTCTATGGTGAAATACCCATGTAATTTCTCAGACCAATCTCTTCTTAAAATAAGACCATAAAATTCAGGAATATCAACAATCACAATATCAATAATCTGACATAGCTTTGAATTTGAAGATAATCTTATCAAAACATAATTTAATTCTGTCAATACCTTAACCTTTGTTCTATCTAATTGCACAATTTGAACTATAGATTTCTCAGGGGTTATGTTCAACTTGAGACAAACTGAATATGACATAATTTTTTATGAAGCACCCGAGTCTATCAAACAATTGTGAACATTTTTATTAAAAATTTCAAAGGTTAAAAGAAAAGGTGGGGTATGGGAGTTGGACCCATCTCCAATTAAAATTGCATCGAAAACATCAATTTTATTTGGGGAATCACTTGGAGGCTTTCCTTTTCCAAGTGAGGCTTTAGTAGTTGGAAAAGGAGATGTAGGAACAACATTTAATTCCTTTAGCAATAACTTTTGATGTTTTTTAAGCTTGCTCAGCTCATACATGGAAATATTAGCTTTAACTTTCTTCATATCTTCCACTATGTTATATTCTATATCTTTATCAGAAATAACAAGTGTTTTAGATGTAGAAGGGGAATTTGAAGAAGATGGAATGGATTTAGAAGATTTAGAAGTAGATTTCTTGGTTCCTATTTTATCTTTACTAATAGGAGTGTTTGACCTCTACTTTTGATTTGATGATGATGAATCAAGAATCTTTTTACTCCTAGTTTCAATTGGTAGAGATTCTCCTTCTTCCTCATTTTCTGATGTAGTAAGAATAAAATCCCATAATCCATGTGCTTCTACTAGTTCTTCTTCTTCTTATTCTTCCACAGATATGATTGACTCCCCGTCTTCCTCTTGATCCGATTCAACATTAGTGTTACATGTCAATTTGTCGCCATGACACTTGATCAGTTTATGGGTCTTTTTACCATCTGTGAACATGTTTGAATGAACTCCCTTAGAAGTCAAACAACCAAAAATATCTTGAAGTAGATGAGAAATTTGGGGAAAATAGTTGTCACACCTTGTTAAGTTTCACCTGCGCCAATTTTTCTAGATTTTCCCATGCATTCGCTGGAATTAACTCTGAGAACAGTGCAGAGCTGTGCTTTGTTTGCCACTATAAACCCGCACAGGTAAATTCAAGAAAGTAAAAATAAAAAGTACATTCTAGAAACATAGTTGGTCGAATATTTACCAACTAAAAGCTTCCAGATGATGACTATTCGAACTATAACCCTCAGATGATGCATCTTAATCCCTTTTCTCATGGAAACCTAATCCCTCAATTAGGGAGTCTCATCCTCTTATTTTGGATTTGAAACTTCTTCCTCTTGGCCTATAAAATGACTAGAGGGTAGAGGGATTGAGTAGGTCAGAACTCAGAGAAGATAAACTTATGCTGTTAGTTTGAGATTTGAAAGCTTGTCATCTAAGGAGGAGATTAAAAGAATTTGGGAGGGACCTCATGACATCAAGGCGAAGGTTGTAAGTCTCCTCTTTATCTTTGATTAATACAAATGAACACTTTCTCTGATTGATTTGTCTTATTGGAGTGGTGAATAATTTATAATTGTTTATAATGTTTATTAAGGCAAATTCAATTCCTATTTTCCTTGATCATTAGGCGAAGTTTTGTTTGGATTATTATATTGCATGTCCTTTTGATTCTTTTATGGTTGATGTTTGTAGGTATTATCAAGCATTGAGGAGCTGCATCAAATCACGATAAGGGATCTTCATCGAGCATTTTGTGAAATAAGTAAGATGCTCATCCATTAGCCTTAATTCTTATAATTCAAACAAGTCCAACTTAGGAAAAGAGTTAATTCAATTATCTTTCTAGTTTCTAGTTTCCGTCAAGGATCTAGGAAGATTGCTCTTGCCCGCAAGAGGGATTTCTTTGATGTCACGAATTGGCGACTCCACTAGGGAACGCCTCTGTTCTTGTCTTTTACCTTAGTTTTTCTTTCTGATTCTTTTGATCTATCTCGACTTGAGTCTTTATGAATTAATGACCTTTTACATCTATGTGGTTGATTCTTTGAATTTTTATTTTTCTTGAGTTTATTACACATGCACTATTTTCATTTGCTAACAGAGTGCATTTTCGTGCTAGTTTCACCTTAGCAACAGGGAACATGCGCTATGTTTTGTATTGCTGACCTACACAGGCCTTGAGAATTTTTGAAAATTTGGCTTTTGCTTCAACCCAGACCTGAGTTTATTTTTCTGGAAGTGTCATTATCTTTGTTTAGACTGTGTTATGTCTCTTCTGAACTCATTTGAGTGCTTTGTTAATATTTTTTGAGAATTAGGTCTCTTTGAAGAAACTAGTTAGGGTTTTGCCTGGTTGATTTGTTGATTGATCAAAACAAGATAGGTTGTCCTTCTGCTTATGATATTCTTATTTTGTTCTGTCAAATACACTAGTTAGCCTTAATTTTTTTCTTATTTGTGATCAAACTCATTTTGAATTGCAAATTAGGGTTTCTTGAGATCTAGTGCTTTTGTGAAGAAATTGTGGTCATTTTTGTTTGATAAAGGAAATTTTTGCTTTAAATTTTGGGAATTTCTCACAATTACATTGTTATTATCATTAAATCAAAGCATTCATAGGGAAAATGTGTTTTTCTCCAACTCTCTTGATTGATTTCTGTGTACTTGAAAGTTTTGAGTGATAAAAGATAAAGAGTATTTCAGTTTATTTGATATTTAGGGAAATATAGAACTTGGTTTGTTTTCTACATTTTCATTGCATTAAGATGAAATTGGTTGTTTTAGAAAAATTGGAAAAGTTGTGAGTTTTGCATTTCATTTTGGAAAAATCAAAGAAACTCTTTCTTTCCTCTAAATAGGATTTCACCGAATTTGAAAGTTGTTATTGCATTTTAGAGTGCATTAAGATTTTGAGTCATGTCATAACATCATGAGTTTCACCTTCATTACCTATTGAGTAAAGAACAACTTAATAATACAACGTTAATTAAAATTCATCTAGAATTTTACATTTTTTAGGGCTCTTGCCACCTACAGTAGCTTAAGTATAGGGCTTTGGAATAGGGAAGGAACTAAACTTTCCAAAGCTACAAACGAACAATATAATCTTGAGTTAGGGAGGGAAAATCCAATTATTTCTATTTTTCTCTAGGAAGCTCTTCTTGTACATGAATTAAGCACGATATCATGTAGAATCTGGTGAAGTGATCGTACCCACCTCATTGTCCTAGATATAATGATTTTCATGTATTAAAATGGTACCGAAAGGTACTTGGCGTCACTTAAAAGTAAACCTCCAATTGATCATGTGGAGGAGCCTTCAAGGGGATTGATCTTGTTACTCTACCCTTGCATGTACATCTGATCTGCGACTTCCCCCCAAGTAAAATTGTTGTATTTGGTGAACTTCGTGACTATAATCCTAGGGCTCTACCTAAAGTGACGACAGAGGGAATGTTCTGCTGTACTTGGAACATGCATTGATTAGACCCACTTAGACTTTTTGGAGGGTAATGTTTGCTCGAGATGGTTTACAGTAGAGTTACTTGCACCAGACTGTTTCATTAAGCAGGTTGTCAGGGTAATTGGTTCCAAACACTCATTTCTATAAAAAAAATCACCTTGGTCGCTGTGACGTTGGATTTAATCACCAACTAGTAATTATTGATCTCTGTGAAGAGTCAGTTTGTATGGTTTGAACTCTTAGATTTTTTAGCGTGTGTTACTTTTCTGTGTTGTTCTTTTTACTTTTTAGAGACTTTAGGTGTAATTTAGATATTGTGTAATTTATTAATTGAAATTTTTTCATTGTGGCAGAATTACCAAGACAATCACGTAGGATACTTGGGGACCCCCTTGAGTATACACCGAGTCAGTTCGAAAAGATAAAAGCCAAAAAATCTAAATCATCGTGATCCAGAAGTGCAGCAAAAACTGAAACTTCTACTGACTCTGATGTAAAAGGAATTGAAGTTAATCAACCAAAAACATCTGCTATTTTAGGCCTTGAAGTGATAGAAATTGAATTTCATCAAACTTAGTGATTAACATTACACTCAAAAGGAATTGATTTACAAATTACTGAACTCATTCAAACTAAATCAAATAATGGAGACTTTTCAGATACAAATCCCATTTCTGAGCCAAATATTGACGAACCCAAGTTCGATATTTCTGAACCTGAGACTTATACGCATGCTACAACACATATTCTAGATCCTCCACATTCACCGCGTGTGAAACTTATTATTACTGATAGTCTCCCTCGTGGTTTCATTAGCATTGAAGAACTTGTTTCAGATAAAGAGGAAGAACCAATAGTTTCTACCAGTGAACCGTTAGATATCTCAAAGCTTTTGTTTAGATATCTTCACCTTGACCCTTGGTATGTTATGTAACTAGCTCACAAAATAGAAGAAAAGATAGATCAATGAATTCAAAATCAGCCTCTTTGACGGGGCAACCTCCTTTACATTACACAAATGAATAATTCTTAGATGACACAAATGACTAAACCTCCTTTCTATATATAGGAGTCTAAGGGGTCACAATATAATCAAAGCCGACATAAAAATAATAATATAAGGGCACAACAATAACAATAGTGGGCTTCTATGGGGCACACTAATAATAATATGGGGACAATAGGGGCACAATAATAACAATAAGGGCTACAATGACAATAATAATGGGGGAATCACTAGTATTATAGGGACCTGACATGCCCCTCTCCTTCAAAAAAGTGTTGTCCTCAATGCTTGAGTAGTTGTAGATGCTTCTATATAAAATTCTCATCCTCCCATGTGGAATCTTCAGCGGGTAAGTTCTTCCACTTGATGAGATACTCCGAAATTGATCAATTTCGTAGCTGTCGAGTTCTTGTTTTTGTGACTGCTTCCGGTTCCAATATGATTTGTCCTTCCTTGTCAAGATCTAGAAATATTGTTTGAACTAGGAGATTGTCACCTATAACCTTCTTTAAACATGAAACATGGAAAACTGGGTGCACTCGGGAAGCTACATGAAGCTCCAATTTGTATGCCATAGTACCAATATTTTGCAACACCTTGTATGGTCCATAATACTTTGGTGATAATTTATTATCCTTGTTAACTTGCTTGAGGGACATTTGTTTATATGGTTTTAGCAGTAGGAATACCCAGTCACCTACATCAAAAATTATTTCACTGCGATGTTGATTTGCATGTTGTTTCATTCTATTCTGCGCCAAAGTGAGGTTATCCTTTAAGAGTTGGAGAAATTTTTGTTGATGCTTGATGTGATCTTCCACTACTTGAACCTTAGAATTTTCTCTTAAATATGATGTGATGGATGGTGGATGATATCCATGAAGTGCCATAAATGGGGTCATTTTTGCTGTAGTATGGAAAGAAGTGTTATACCACCATTCAGCTAGAGGCAACCATTTGACCCATTGTGTTTGTTTATCAAAGACAAAGCAACAAAGATATCCTTCCAAACATTTGTTTACTATCTTAGTTTTCCCATCAGATTGAGGATGATAAGATGATCTATGAGTTAATTGAGTACTGAGACAAGAAAATAATTCTGTCCAAAAATTTCCAGTGAAAATGGGATCTCTGTCGCTTACAATAATCTTTGGGTTTCCATATAGCTTTTGAATTGTTTCCATAAATGTAGTAGAAATTGTACTGGCTTTAAATGGATGAGATAATGAGCAAAAGTGTGCATACTTGGTAAGTCTGTCAACTACCACCATGATGACACTCTTTCCTTCGGACTTGGCTAAACCTGTGATACAAGCCATTGAAACCTCCTCCCAACATTGGCTTGGAATGGATAATTGTTGTAATAGACCTGGGGTCTTAATTGTTTCAACTTTATTTTGTGGGCAAACTAAACATTCCGCTACAAACTTTGAATATCTGAGTTAAGGCCATCCAAAAAAATTCCTTCTTAATCCTATGGTAAGTTTTTAAAAATCCTAAGTGCCCTCCTAAGGGAGATGTTTATAATTCCATAAGAATCTTTTTTTTGACTTTGGAATTCTTACATAGGTATAAGTGATCTTTGTACCATAACGAATCATTTTTCCAGCTAAATGTATCATATGTACTAGGATCTTGTTGTAACTTTTGAATGAGTGCCCACACTTCTTCATCACTCTTCCATTCATCCCTTGCTTTCTTTATCTAATTTGGTTGAATAATAAAAATGGCTCAAAGAAATTCTTCCTCATCCTCATCCTTTCTTAAGAGTGCATCTGCCAAAACATTTTGCTTCCCTTTTTTGCAGATGATTTCAAAGTCATAACCCAACATCTTTGTGACTCATTTTTTCCGCTCTTCTGAAGATAATATTTTTTCTAGAAAGTATTTAAAACTATCATGATCTGTTTTTACCTTAAAGTGTCTTCCAATTAGGTAGGGTCGCCATTTATTAAGTGCATGTAGTATTGCCAACATTTCCTTCTCATAAATAGCTTTGTGTAAATACTTTACTTTGATTGGATGACTTTCAAAAGCAATGGGTCTTTCTTCTTTCATTAAAACAACACCAATTCCATTTCCTGAGGCATCACATTCCATAATAAAGGTTTTTGTGAAGTTCGGCGTAGCTAAGACCGATGCTTGTCACATTGCCTCTTTAAGAAGTTCAAAGGCCTTTGTTGCTTTTGGAGTCCATGAAAATGCATCTTTCTTCAATAATGTTGTTAGAGGTGATGATATTCTCCCATAATTCTTAACAAACTTGCGATAATACCCTATCAACTGGAGAAATCCTCATAGATGCTTTATGGATGTGGGGTTTTTCCATTCCTTAATGGGTTTATTTCTTCTAGAGTCTACCTTCACACCTTCATGAGATACAATATGACCCAGATATTCAACCTCTTATACTCCAAAGAAACATTTGGAGCTTTTTGCATATAATTGTTTCTCCTCCAATAATTTTAGCACCCTGTCAACATGTTGAACATGATCATTCCAAGACTTGTTGTAGATTAGTATATCATCAGAAAATACTAACACAAATTCTCTAAGGAAGGGTTTGAAAATGGAATTCATCAAACATTGAAATGTAGAAGGTGCATTGGTAAGGCCAAAAGGCATGAACAAAAATTCATAATGACCCTGATGAGTTCTAATTGCTGTTTTCAGAATGTCTTCAATCTTCATTATGATTTGATGATATCCCGAACAAAGATCCAACTTGGTGAAGTAAATTGATCCATGCAATTCATCCAATAATTCATCAATGAGAGGAATGGGAAATTTATCTTTAACAGTGAGCTTGTTGAGCTCCCTATAATCCGGACACATGCACCATTATCCATCCTTCTTGTGCACCAATACTATAGGAGTAGAGAAAGAAATTTGACTAGGTTGAATTATACCAACCTCTAGCATTTCTAAAACCATACGTTCAATTTCAATCTTTAGGGCATAGGGATATCTGTAAGGCTTGATGTTTGGAGGAACACTTCCTGGAGTAAAATGAATAGCATGATCATGATAACAAATAGGTGAGAGGCCTTTGGGAGTATCAAATAACTTGGAATTATTGTCCAAGACTTTTTGGAGATCTGGAGAAATAGATGATTTCGATGTGGGAACCTCCAGCGAATATAATTGTGCAATTATGCCTCATTGTTATTTCTTTAGTAGCTTTGTTATTTCGTTAGAGCTGATTATCTTTCTCGATTTCCATGTGATACCCCTTAATTCAACTTCCTTTCCTTTTGAAAAAAATTTCATGAAAATTTCTTGAAAATTAAAAGCTATTGTACCCAAGGATTGTAGCCATTTGACTCCTAGTACAACATCAACACCACCCGTTGGAATGGAAAGCATTGGGCTATTCAATACATATTTTCCCATGGATAGCTTGATATTATGGTACTTTCCAGAGCAATTTATGGTTCCTCCACTTGCGACCACTCTGGTGCTGGATATGGGAAGCAATTCAATTCCTTGGCTATCTTACAATGAATAAAATTATGGGTACTGCTTGAATCAATCAACACTATTACCTTTTTCTTCTTGATATGTCCTTCTATCTTGATAGTTTGAGGAGTGGTAATTCCAGCCAATGCATTACAAGATATGGTTGGATTCATTTATTCTTTATCTAGGGTTTCTTGCTGGTGTATATCTTCTTCTTTTGATGTTTCTTGTTCCTTTTCTTCCTCCTCTTCACAATCTATGTAAAATAATTTCTTCTCAGCACACTTGTGACCTTTAGTGTATTTTCTATCACAACTATAACAAAGCCCTTTTTCTATTTTTTCTTCGAATTGTTGTGGTGTAAACTTTGTAGGTTGTGGAAGGCTAGAGGCGACAACACTTCCATATTTATAGTTGTGAGTGGTAGGCTTCCTTGTTGCCATAATTTTTCTTTCCATTTTTATTTCCAACCTAAATGCCTTCTCCAATGAATCAGGTTCCCAAAGGCGAACCTCATTTTGGATGTCATCCTTTAAATTCCCTATGAACACATCAATCCTATGCTCCTCTGGAATATCTTTTACCCTTATATTCAATTTTTGGAATTCCTCAATGTGCACCATCATTTAAGCCTTTTGTTTGAGATTTATCAATTGGCTAAAAAAAGTGTTGCTTTTTGTATCCTCATAATGTGCTATCATTTCTTCTGTAAAAATTTCCTAAGCGATAATTTGTTTATGAGAGAAAAGCCATCGATACCATAGAAACTGATTTGGTTCCAAATATAAAGTTGCAATGCATACCTTTTGTGTGTTTTTCACATTATGGAGATCGAAATATTGTTCCATCTGTAGTATCCATGTTACAGGATCCTTACCATCAAACTTCCTCATATCGATATTTGGAACATGGTGGGTCTTTAATCCACCATTAGACTCTATGAAATCATGATTAACATTTCTTTTTTTCTCCTCATGAGTTTCCTTTACTACCCTTTCACCATTAGTAAGCATTTCTTGTAGCAATTTTGCCAAATCTGCCTTCAAATCTTCCATTTTGGCTTCCATGTCATTCATCTTAGCTTCCATGCCTTTCTTTAAACCATCCATATTAGCTTCCGTGTCATTCATCTTAGATTCCACTCCTTTCTTTAAACCATCCATCTTAGCTTATGTCACTTTTTGTGAGAGTGAATTTTGTTGCACTTGGTCTCGTAATTTTGATATATCGTGTTGCATTTCTTCCTCTTATTCACGAGTCATGTTAGAGATTTCAGGTTTCTTACTAGGTGTTTCCATTTTCTTTATTCGGGGCATCAATTAATGATGATTATGTTTCACTATTCCCTTTGAATTCCTTCAAACTAATTTTTCAAACCAAACTTATGCAAATTTTAATAGAAATTAGACACCTTTTTTCACTTTGTAGGAGCTCAATATTGAATCTGATGTATCTCTGAAATTTTAGATCTCTAAGGTTTGAAATTGCGAATTGTGGTAGCCCTCTGAGTCCTGTTTCCAACTCCACCAATCTGATCGAAATTTGATTCTCCAAGAAAGAGTTATGCGCAATCTCCCAAGATGACCTGATTATACACTTTTTCAGTAGAGCGAGCTTATACGAAGTTCCACGTGTCATTATTTAAACCTTCAGACCGGAAAATGATGCAAATGAAACTACAGTCCATTCTGTTTCTATAAATTCTTACGAAATTTCAATCGGATACTTAGAAAGAAAGTTATGATGATTTTCCCAAGGTCTGCTGTTTGGGATGTAATTCGGGAGCCTGCAAAAATCCTAACTTCCTTAGATCATATCTCCGAAAATATAGTGCGAACATATTTAAAATTTGGACCCGATGATCATCGAGATTTGGCTCAAATGGGTTTATTTTTTAGATTTTGAAACATCGCAGAAAAATGTTATAGTGAAAATTCCACATGACCTGTTTGGAGCAGTGAAACCCTATAATCCAAAGCTCTGATACCAAATGTTATGTAACTATCTTACAAAATAGAAGAAAAGATAGATCAACGACTTCAAAGTCAACATCTTTGAGGGGGAAACCTCCTTTACATTACACAAATGAATAATTCTTGGATGATACAAATGATTAAACCTCCATTCTATATATAGGAGTCTAAGGGGTCACAATATAATCAAAGGTGACATAATAATAATAATATAAGGGCACAACAACAACAATAGTGGCTTCTATGGGGCACATTAATAACAATATGGGGACAATAATGGCACAATAATAACAATAAGGGTTACATTGACAATAACAATGGGGGAAACACTAGTATTATAGGGACTTAACATTGAACTTTTTAGGAGAAGGGATTCCATGATACACAAACCCTTACTCTATCGTACTAGGTTTGACTGGTCTATGATGGCTTTTAGAAGTACCTCATCAGATACATCTATGTTTTCTACTTCTTCAGAGTCAATATTATATAGTGGTTTTCTACCACCTAGGTATCACTCTCTTGTTGGAGCTTATTCAAGAGCTTCTTCCTCAAATTCATCTTCAAACATGTCAACTGGTGTAATTAATCCTACCCATGAAGGTTTGACATCTAAAAAATTTATTAATATGATTTCTGGTAATGTTGGTAATTCTCAAATCAATCCAACAGGTGGTTATTACCTGCCTGGGGGGCAACCAGTGTATCCTCCACCCGGAGGAAAAACTTTAGGTGGATCTTACCCTATAGCTGGGGGGAAACCCTCTACCAAAAATTATCTTAATTATGATCAAATGCCTTAAACTAGTTTTGGTCATCTTGTTATGCCTCAACCCGCTGTTGGATTCCTTACCCTAGAATGAATACAATCTAGAACCCTTCTTTAAATCAACAGTCAATTCCAATTTCTTCTCAAGTGCCTGTGTGTCAACCTGTTCAACCTATTGGACAACCTATACAAAAATTACCTTTTCAAGGTACGCCTTTACAAGTCCAATCGACTGCCCAGGTTAATCCATCGACACCTACCCAACAACCACTCCAACATCCTGTCCTGAGTACTCCTCAAACCTTGGTATAGTCTACTATACCAACGACTATTCAAAACCCAAGTTCAGGTTCACCTCAAACTCCCATTCTAGGAGTATCGTAGGTAACTGTCCCACTTACATCAAAAGTAACGGTGCAACCCCTTATTCAGTCTTTACCTCAGGTGTCTGGTGTTCAATCTACTCCAACAATTCTGTCCATACCCAAAATACCTTTTGTACAACCTTACGTCCAATATATGCAAGTTCCATTTCAAGGGAAACCTTTCCATGGTTAACCCCAGAGTTAGTTTGTTCAAGGTCCACCTTTTCAAACTCAATTTCTCCAAGGTCAACCTTTGTAAAATCAACCCTTTCAAGGATAGTTCATTCAAGGTCAAATGGGTCACAGTCTCCCATTTCAAGATCAATCATGCCCAGGCCATACATTTCAAGTACCTATGCAACCGCAATATGGTATGGCTCATCCTGGATATCCAAGAGGCATGCAGATTCCAACTGCTCAGGCTAGTCCAATATATCTTGGGTATCCTCCTCCCGGTACAGGACTCATCCCTTAGGGTTATCAGTATCCATCTCAGTATCCTAACTGCTAGTTTCCTTTCATTGAAACTTTGGATTTTTCCGACCTCTCTCAGTTAACTAATGATCCTCTTCTTTATTTACCATTTTGGCCAACCATTCCTACTAAGTTTCCTAGTGACATTCTGTTGATGCCTCGAAAATCGCTGCAAAAACATTGGGGGATAACCACTCGGTCCGGACCTTAAAGCAGCTCCTTTTCCGTTTGGTGTGGTGGCTCCGACTGGTTTAACTAGGTCCAGTTACCTTCTCCCTATTGCTATTGGTTTATGATATGTCTTTCACTACCAATAGTTAGGGATATCAGATCACTTCGTCTTGCTAATCAGGCAAGAGAATGACCCTTAAGCTGATTTGGGTTCAGCCAAGCCACAACTAAAGTTTTGCCTCCTTGAGGAGAGGACTTAAAAGAATGTAGAATTTACTCTAAATGAAAACTTATTCTATAATGCAAGAAAAAGAAACTAATCTAAAGCCTATCTTAATTAGGCAGATATAGATCTAACCCAACTAAGAGCAAGATAATTAAAGTATTGGGATTTAAATATGTCTTGTTTATAATGAATATCAAGTTAATGAAGTAGTTCAATTAATTGATATTATGGTTACCAAAATACATCCTATTGAGACCTCTTTAACTGAAATAATTAAACAATAATATGTGGAAATAGTTCACAACACATTACCATTCAATAAATCAATTTTATAAGACAGATTTCTGAGTAAATAGTTACTCAGAAATCAGATTTTAATTCATAAGAAAAGAGATACCTAATAACAATATTGAGACAAATTATCCATATTGACAATAGTGCACAAACATGAATAAAATGAGACATTCCTGTTACCATAAAATGAAACTGATATTTGAAACAATAGTATTAGAAATACCAATTTATTGCATCCATTTCTCT
Source organism: Pinus tabuliformis (assembly GCA_031772625.1). Classification (NCBI taxonomy): domain Eukaryota; kingdom Viridiplantae; phylum Streptophyta; class Pinopsida; order Pinales; family Pinaceae; genus Pinus; species Pinus tabuliformis. The sequence goes on from CM062812.1 coordinate 282,059,385, forward strand.
GATCTTGGTCTCCAACAGTCCTTTACATTGCTTGAACTTCTGCCTTCAAAACTAGAGCCACAATAGTGCAAACTCTGCCCCTCATACATAATTCAAGATACAAAGGAAAAATCCTCAATAATCCCCAGATCTGAGATTTTCTCTCCTCTCTCCTACAACTCTAAATTCCTATTACAGTAGTGCTTTTAGAAGTCTAGAATTTGAGAGGAGAGCAGCCCCACTTTTATTACATTCTGCAATCTGTTATTTATAATATTTGTGAAGGAATTCTTGAGAGGAAAGTTTGTTGAAGAGAAATCTGTCAAATCCAATTTTATTTGCTCAAAAACCCTGATCTTAAATTGCTGGAGCATTCTCATTGATTGAGATCTTTTTCTCCATATTTCTTCCACTGTTTTCCTGCAAAAAGAAATTAAAATAAATTAAAATGCAACAATAAAATCAAAATATCATTGCTGGCATTTAAAACAAATCCAATCAAATTCAATTAAATAAATAATTGGAAATAAAATGTAAGCTTTCTATTGATGCATGTGATGTTTTGATTGGCCAAGGATATCATTGACGAGTGAATATGCAATTTAGAAGAGGCTTGGACAAATAAAAATAAAACTCAGAAAATTGATTTTGTTTTCAAAATTCGGAGCTTGATTTTCTGCCTGATTTTTGATCCAATAAATGACCAAATCTATTAGTGAAACCTCCTCAGAAATATTCTCCTTGATTTTATCTTTCCAACGAGCCGTCCTGGGCCTCATTTGGCCAAGTATAACTCAATCTATAAGCCTCCAAAGTTGATGGATCAAATCTGTCATGAATCTGGAAAACCTGTTGCTGGGCTAAAAATATTGTAATTAAAAACTAATGCTAAATTATTCTCTACTTAATTCTAATTTGATTGCTAATTATAAACTAATTATTAATTAATATTAATCTATTTATTAATTGATATCTAATTAACTAAAATATTAACTATTTATAAACTAATTAACAAATTAATCCAATTAATAATTAATAATAATGAAATTTTAATTTAATTTAATTTTATATATAAATTAATTTAAAATTTATTATTTTAAATATTAAATATTTGTTTTAATATTAATTAACTAATCCTACCACTCCCTCACTTTACTTACCTTTTTTCACTTTACTCATACGTATGATCAAAACTTGAAATAAATACCAAGCTTTTAATAAAACTTGAATTAATGCATCATGCCCATATGCCTTTCGGGCTTTTTAAAATTTCGGCGATCGGGGATATGCCCTTCGGGCTTTTAAAATTTCGGCGATCGGGGATATGCCCTTCGTATCATGCAAATCGGATCGGGAGATGGTATCGGGGTTTTTTAAAGTTGGGCACAATGTAATACAAAATCCCCGATCCGATATCGCATCGGGGGTATGATGTGTATCGGGACTTTTTAAAATGTGTTCCGAATAAAACTTCCGATCCGATTAAAATTTATTTTATTTATTAATTTTTTTATATATTAAATTTTAATTTAATTAAATTAATTATATATTAATTAAATTTAATATTATTTTTTGTTTTGATTTTATTTTAATCAAATTTAGTTAAGTTGTGAAATTATTTAAACTACAGCCACTTGAATGTTTGGGTTTTCGAGATTAAGATTTGATTTGGAAATTGGAGTGAATTTCTTAAAAATCCCGATAACTAATGATTTGGCCGCATAACTAAAAACGGAAAAATGTTAGTAAAAACTCGTTATGGGTTAATATTTAAAATGAATGTATTATTGAAGTAATTTATTTACAAAATGCAATATTGTAGATTTTATGCATTTTTAACCTAGGCTACATAAATAATCAGACTTTCAAAGGAGTGCCATTTTCAAACCAGTTGACCAAATGAGCCGAAACAAGCGTCAATGGGAAGCTTATAAAAAATCGATTCTAATAAAGCAATCAAAACAAGAATAAAAAAAAAACGAAAAATTAACAAAAGCGTAGGGCAATCAACTAAATAAAAATCCAAAAAAGGTGTTTAGCCAAATTTTTTATAGAAAAGGTCCCCATTATTTGAGTTGAGTAAGTCAAAAATGGGGGGTTGTGTTTTTACCACAACAATGGCGACACACGGGAGAAGAACCAGTTATCTCTCTTTGATATGAATGAGATTTTCCTAAAATTAAAGTAAAAATAATTAAAGAATAGAAAATTATTTTTGGAATACTTGACTAGGTTCATTAATCTGAATAAAAACAAGAATCATCTAATTGTAATTTTTCTTAAAACTTCTCATAAATTAAAATATTTCAAAACTCTATATCAGTTCTTAATTAGTTGTAGAGATAAAGCAGGGGTCACTTTACAGCTTAGCTTTCAAAATATACTTGTTTGTCACAGGTAGAGCCACTGCTGCCAGCAAACATCTATAGTCTCGACAGGGTTACCTTTTAATCATCAATGATTCAGAATCCCATCTCTTTAAGAATTATTGACCTAGAGATAAATCCATTTATATATGTATTACTTTTTATTTTTTTATTTTTTAGTTCTTAAAAGTCATTGTCCTGGTTTGGTAGCCAGATAGTTGACAATGCCATTCACTGGTTATAATTGGACTGAACAAGCTGGCTCGTGATGAGACCCCTTGTCTTATAATTGTTTGTAATCATAAGCCATTACCCTGGTTTGTTTAGCAGTGTTGGTAATGTCAGCTTATTTTTCCCCTATGATCATGGTAAGCAGGCTCACGATGAGACCTCTTATCTTTTAAGTTTAAATATATTTCTCGATTATACTCTAGAAAAATAAGACTTTCTGGGACAGGGAGAATCGTTGACTCCTTAAGAGTTAAGAATGACAATTTCAGAGTTAAAGGTGCTTTGCTGTAAAGTGTCTTTACTTGGTTAAAAATAACTTTTCTTGACTGATAATAAAACTTTGAAAGATCCTAATGAAATTTTGAAATCTCAAAATGATTACAATTTGATGAGAAAGAAATTTCCAGATTCTATAATACTTTGCCAACTTCTCTTGATTGATAATCTCTTCCTTAAATATGTCTACTTTTATAATAAGAAAATTAAACAATACTAAGAGATTCAAGAAAAAGCTAATAGGTGACTATTAACTATCCTTCTCTATGTATGCTGACCATTGTTAGGTAACAAGTAGGCCTTCCATATAAATCATGGCAAAGTCACCAAAATCAACACCGAAAACCAAAGGAAAAGAATTCTTAAAAATGAAAAAGAAATCAACAAATAAAGATGAAGAAATTTGAAAAAAGAAGGAAAATCCCAGTTTAAAAGATAAACTCAAACAAGAATGTTTATAACAATTTCTTCAACAATATGAAGAAAAAGAAATTAAGCATGTAATCATTCCTTCTTATGTTGAGATTTAGAAAAATCATACCTTGCAGGGTTGTAAGTGTTTTCGGCTTTTTGGATAGCAGTGACGATAAAATTAAGCCACAATGAAAATTTTCCATCTGATATCAATTTTCTTGTTTCAAAGCATCGTTTTGATCATTTTTTTAATAACAGGAATGCTCAAAGAAACAAACTAAAGGTTCAGAAATTCCCTGGTGTAGCTATTTCGATGAAGATTATCGCTGCTTCTTGAAATTAAGCCAGGAGAAGAGTATGGACTTCGAAAATATGATCTGGCAGAGGATTGGAAACTTCAAATGGAGAACTGCAAAACAGATTTATATATCAGAAAAACAAAACTGAGAGTAAATTGCCGAAATGGAAATTAATGAAAGTGGGTAAATGAATCTTACCATTGGATAATTGCTTTTGATCTTACCTGAAAGGTATCAATTTCTCCAAACTAGCTGACTTCTTATTTTAATTATCATTAAAAACATGAAGAAGTCCCACTAACCAAAATCCTATAACCCAAAATCATTATTTATTTTATTTAAACTAAAGCAAGCAGTAAAATGTAAAAATAGAATGCTTAGTGCTCAGGGGAATTGAAATTAAAAGAAATGCATCAGAAATGAGAATGTGCAGTAATGACTGTTTCTCAAAATATTATTAGTTTTATATAAACTCCATGATTTTATAAAATCCAAAATCAAGACCAAATCGAAGATAATAGAATTCAAATATGAAGATAGAGAGGTCTTGAATTCCATTTTTAATTATGGAATTATATATTTAAAACTAAAATGTATGAGAAATTGAAATGTTTTTTGTATGCTGCAATTTTGTCAACAATTGCTTTTTTCCCATAGTGGTTTCCCAAGCTTGCTTTTAAAATAACATATCGCCGTATCAGATGATTCACATAACATGTTTCTTCACCATGCTTCAATTTTAATTTGCAAGACTTCACTTTTGTTGCTATGCCATATATCGATTAAATGTTAATGGCTCAAAGGCATGCATTGGAAGTTATCGCATCGGAGATTGCAATGGCAAATTGCCGATAAGAACATGTGCAATGAAATGAAGCGATCATATCATTAAAGAAATATTATATTGGGGATCGGAGAATATTTACATTGCACTTCCTGTATCGCAAAACGCACATCGTAGATTCCGAGAAATGACGTGAGCATAAAAAAAAAGTGATGAAATGATTGCACTATCGGCAATGCGATGGATGACGTAGCTAATCGACAATCGGCAAACTTTGGGCACCTGATGTAACACAATGTATTTTTTGCGATGCCGATATGCGATGAAGAGCAGACCCGATAACTTTTTATGATGGGATTTCAATAACATATCGGATCCGAGACATCGGCTCTTTTAAAATTATGCCCTTACTTTTATTGCGATTGAACGGACACGATATTTTTTTATGATTTTGATTTGAATTTCATATTGGGTCCGGGATTATGTGTTCATCGAAATATCGGTAAAGCCGATTATTGGTGATTCACAATAATGGAAGTATACTTTGACTGCAAAGCTCTGACATGGGAAATGCAATATGGCATATAAGTAAGATAATACATCAGAGGTATTTTATGAACAATTTGTCATCAAAAGAAATGCTAAGAACTACTTCCGATGAAATCTTATGATGCGAATGGTCTTATGATATTCCTTGAAATTTCAATTGTGTTTTCTAAGTGAATAAAAGCAAAGTTAAAGAATGTTCAAATTCTAATGAATCAAAAATAAAATTTCCCTGAACCTGTTGCAATTTGAAATGGGTTTGCTGTTTACTTCAAGTTTCGAAAACGAATGAAAACCTGTAAATAAAACAGAACACAAATAAAAAATAAACTAAGGAAAAGATAAACTAATAAGAGATGAGAACGAACTTGCAAATGCATACCTGGAAGGAAATTGTCTGCAAATTTTACCTTATGAATCTTCAAATTCTTCCTTTGATTTATCAAAATTTTGACTTTGTTCAAAATCATCTTGTCATTTATTCTAAATCTAAATGTGCAATCAGCCTAAATAAAATCTGTTTATTCATGTTCAAGAAATATAAAATTTACCAGAAGTAAATATAAAAATAGGCTCCCCTTTTGAATTGAAACAACAATTTATTACCTCTGCTTATTCTGAATAACTTGAGAAGAATCCGTATTGTTATAGCGACTGTTCAATAATGTATTTAGTAAATGAATATGATGCGTATTGCAGCATCAAATAATAAACTAAAGATTAAAATGGGATAAAGCCACTAATTGTAGAAAAATATCAAAACAGATTTGAATGTGTGCACTCAGCAAAATGGACATCCTTAAGGTCAGCTTTAGCAAATTCCGAGGAAGATAATATGAACTTCATATGATTATCGTGAAAGGTTAGACTGACTAATAATGATTGAATTAGAATTAAGCTTATCATAGACAGTCAATACATTTCATGGGATAATGGGATCATGAAGCTTTTATATCCTCAAATCCTTACCATATAAATTTCAAAAGAAAATCTTAGAAGGAAATCCCGAAATGAAGAAAAGTGGCTTTGAGGCAATCGATGCCAAGTGCAACTTTAATTGAATTTAATCAAGACATTATTCAAAATAGGCAGAGTAGAGATATCGCTATAAGAAATTTCAAAAAGGAAAGCAAGAATTAAAATTTTCTGATAAGGAAAAATGTTTCCATTGAACATGTATGAGAAGGCTGATTGCTTTGTTTTATTTTTTAATCTACAGAACTATTGCAAATAAATTAACTACATAAAACAAGCTAACTAAATTAATTCTACTCCTATTCTAACCATATACATGAAAATGACTAGGTATAGTCATATTTCCAGTGTAGCCATTTTCTCATTTTTATTCCTGTGTTTATGTACAGTTCAAATGTTAGTAATAAAAATACAAATCTAATTAAACTAAGAAAATTAAATATGAAATCAAAATGTACAGTTATTGTTAGTAACTGATTTAAAATCTCTTTCTCATGAAATTTCCTTTCCAATTCAATACCAATTGGATCACAAAAATCTGGATGGATTTCCATTAATGATTGGGAAACGTTCAAAAGAGGAGATAACAGGCTGAATTGTGGATATGAGTTTTCAAATTCAAAGGCCTGGAAAAAATTGTTAGTGTTATGTACAAATGTTAAGCTATTAACAATCTCCTTTGAGAGAAAAATTTCCAAATATTTTTCAAATGAATTAATGAAAAATGGATGGAAATCTTTCAAATGAAATGGAAAATTATTAATTGAATTGAATTGCTGGCCAGATTGCAAAAATACATTCTCTTGTTGACATTGCCTTTGAAAAAATAGAAGCTTTTGATGAAACATTAGCATTGATTGAAATTGAAATATTAATATCTTTTGATGCTGATGATTATAATATGCAACTTCAATTTCCCAATCGGGCAATGCATTAATTGAGTGTTTGATAGTAAGGTGTTCAATATGCCAGCGAAAAGTGTGAAAATTTTGCAAAATAAAATCAGAAAATAAATCTAAGTTTAAACAAAATAACTGTGAAAGAAAAACTAAAATGAAATCACTATTTGTATAACTAATGTTATAGCACAATTGGGATTGTTTTGAAATAATTTCTTTTTCACAAGGATTGGCTAGAATTATGAAATTTGAGTAATTTCGAATTCCAACTTGTGAAATAGAAAACGAATTATGATTATGCATAGGAATGGGAGTTTGATCCTGATATGAATCATAAATTAGAATGTTTTCTTGAATGGTGAAATCATGAAGATAATTTGTTGCAATAAAATGAGGATTAGTTGGGATAATTCCTAAATTGAAGCGTTCCTCATTCTCAGATGTTATCCGAAATTTATCATGAGGATTCTCTTGAAAATAATAGAAATCAACATCCTCAATATCAGAGTAATTATCATAAATGACTTCACAATATTCTCTACAATTCCCTTCTATCTCATCCAATATATCCAAACAAGGCGGAACAAGAATTTCATGTTCATTAGTGGCAAAAGAATGATAAATTATTGTTTCTTTATCTTGATAAAAATTTATTGGTAATTCATTTAAATCTTCCTCTTTAATTTCTAAAATATCATTAATACCAAGAGGGAAAAAATTACCATCATTAAAAATATCAGGATAAAGGGAAAAATGTGAACTTGAAACAATGCATTTAAAACTGTCTTTGTTTGAGAACTCTTGTGCATTATGTTCATTGTAAATTTCAGATTGCAGATCATTCCTTTGCGTGCTCATGCTTTCTTGAAGAAGGCTACTTTGCTGCTGCGATTTTGGCATTTGCTCATCATGGAGAAATTCAGAAATTTGTACAGCAGTTTGCATTTTGATCGCTGGTTGTACTTGCTGATTTGCGATTTGATTTTCCGAATTTACTTCAAAGTAGCTTTCAGATTTCAAGGCGGCTTTTTCTCCAAAATTGTTGTTGTTGTCTTCTTGCATTTGAATGGAAATATTTTCCAAGCTTTGTGAAACCACTTCATCACCATTTATTTGCACATCCAAATTGAGACTTTCATTTATATTGGAAGGGGATGGAACAAAGCTTGAATTAATTTCATATGGATTGGGAATGGGTGGAAGAGAACAAATATATTCAAACCAATCTAATGATTCTTCTTCCGTAGGTTTATCTTCGTCTTTAAATCTTAAACAATTCAAGTGAAATCGAATATTAAAATCATTAACAGACTCATTTTCAAACCTACGTAGATATTCAATTTCTTCACATACCTGTTCATAATCATAGCTGTCGAATTTACAAATGAAAATTGTAACAAATTGATCCCAGCTGTGGATTGAAGCAACTGGAAGAGTTCTACACCAGCTTCTGGCTTTTGTCGCAAATGTAAGAGTAAAAATTCTGCATAAGATGCCTTCATCAATTCCTTGAAAATCATAATTTGAAATGTTTTGAATAAATTGAAAGACATGGTTAAAAGCAGAAGAATTTCTCTTACCATTGAACTTTACTTGAGACAAGAGTCTTACCACTTTGGGTGAAGTATTGGAAGATGCACATCCATGGATACAACTCCAAATTGGAAGTTTAAGAGGAGCCATCATAATAAATAAAGTGTTAAATTGAAAAGACTCCAATAGACAAAAAGTCTCAGGCCCTCCTTCTAGCGCCAAAAATGTTGATGCCTCGAAAATCGCTGCAACAACATTGGGGGATAACCACCCGGTCCAGACTTTAAAGCAGCTCCTTTTCCGTTTGGTGTGGTGGCTCTGACTGGTTTAACTAGGTCCAGTTACCTTCTCCCTATTGCTATTGGTTTATGATATGTCTTTCACTACCAATAGTTAGGGATATCTGATCACTTCGTCTTGCTGATCAGGCAAGAGAATGACCCTTAAGCTGATTTGGGTTCAGCCAAGCCACAACTAAAGTTTTGCCTCCTTGAGGAGAGGACTTAAAAGAATGTAGAATTTACTCTAAATGCAAACTTATTCTATAATGCAAGCAAAAGAAACTAATCTAAATCCTATCTTAATTAGGCAGATATAGATCTAACCCAACTAAGAGCAAGATAATTAAAGTATTGAGATTCAAATATGTCTTGTTTATAATGAATATCAAGTTAATGAAGTAGTTCAATTAACTGATATTATGTTTACCAAAGTACATCCTATTAAGACCTCTTTAACTGAAATAATTAAACAATAATATGTGGGAATAGTTCACAACACATTACCATTCAATAAATTAGTTTTATAAGACAGATTTCTGAGTAAATAGTTACTCAGAAATTAGATTTTAATTCATAAGAGAAGAGATACCTAATAACAATATTGAGACAAATTATCCATATTGACAAGTGCACAAACATGAATAAAATGAGACATTCCTGTTACCATAAAATGAAACTGATATTTGAAACAATAGTATTAAAAATACCAATTTATTGCATCCATTTCTTTGATCTCGGTCTCCAACAATCCTTTACATTGCTTGAACTTCTGCCTTCAAAACTAGAGCCACAATAGTGCAAACTCTGCCTCTCATACATAATTCAAGATACAAAGGAAAAATCCTCAATAATCCCCAGATCTGAGATTTTCTCTCCTCTCTCCTACAACTCTAAATTCCTATTACAGTAGTGCTTTTAAAAGTCTAGAATTGCAGAGGAGAGCAACCCCACTTTTATTACATTCTGCAATCTGTTATTTATAATATTTGTGAAGGAATTCTTGAGAGGAAAGTTTGTTGAAGAGAAATCTGTCAAATCCAATTTTATTTGCTCAAAAACCCTGATCTTCAATTGCTGGAGCATTCTCATTGATTGAGATCTTTTTCTCCATATTTCTTCCACTGTTTTCCTGCAAAAAGAAATTAAAATAAATTAAAATGCAACAATAAAATCAAAATATCATTGCTGGCATTTAAAACAAATCCAATCAAATTCAATTAAATAAATAATTGAAAATAAAATGTAAGCTTTCTATTGATGCATGTGATGTTTTGATTGGCCAAGGATATCATTGACGAGTGAATCTGCAATTTAGAAGAGGTTTGGACAAATAAAAATAAAATTCAGAAAATTGATTTTGTTTTCAAAATTCGGAGCTTGATTTTCTGCCTGATTTTTGATCCAATAAATGACCAAATATATTAGTGAAACCTCCTCAGAAATATTTTCCTTGATTTTATCTTTCCAACGAGCCGTCCTGGGCCTCATTTGGCCAAGTATAACTCAATCTATAAGCCTCCAAAGTTGATGGATCAAATATGTCATGAATTTGGAAATTCTGTTGCTGGGCTAAAAATATTGTAATTAAAAACTAATGCTAAATTAGTCTCTACTTAATTCTAATTTGATTGCTAATTATAAACTAATTATTAATTAATATTAATCTATTTATTAATTGATATCTAATTAACTAAAATATTAACTATTTATAAACTAATTAACAAATTAATCCAATTAATAATTAATAATAATGAAATTTTAATTTAATTAAATTTTATATATTAATTAATTTAAAATTTATTATTTTAAATATTAAATATTTGTTTTAATATTAATTAACTAATCCTACCACTCCCTCACTTTACTTACCTTTTTTCACTTTACTCATATGTATGATCAAAACTTGAAATAAATACCAAGCTTTTAATAAAACTTGAATTAATGCATCATGCCCATATGCCTTTCGGGCTTTTTAAAATTTCGGCGATAGGGGATATGCCCTTCAGGCTTTTTCAAATTTCGGCGATCGGGGATATGCCCTTCGTATCATGCAAATCGGATCGGGAGATGGTATCGGGGTTTTTTAACGTTGGGCACAATGTAATACAAAATCCCCGATCCGATATCGCATCGGAGGTATGATGTGTATCGAGACTTTTTAAAATGTGTTCCGAATAAAACTTCTGATCCGATTAAAATTTATTTTATTTATTAATTTTTTTATATATTAAATTTTAATTTAATTAAATTAATTATATATTAATTAAATTTAATATTATTTTTTGTTTTGATTTTATTTTAATCAAATTTAGTTAAGTTGTGAAATTATTTAAACTACAAGCCCTTGAATGTTTGGGTTTTCGAGATTAAGATTTGATTTGGAAATTGGAGTGAATTTTTTAAAAATCCCGATAACTAATGATTTGGCCGCATAACTAAAAATGGAAAAATGTTAGTAAAAACTCGCTATGGGTTAATATTTAAAATGAATGCATTATTGAACTAATTTATTTACAAAATGCAATATTGTAGATTTTATGCATTTTTAACCCAGGCGACATAAATAATCAAACTTTCAAAGGAGTGCCATTTTCAAACCAGTTGACCAAATGAGCCGAAACAAGCGTCAATGGGAAGCTTATAAAAAATCGATTCTAATAAAGCAATCAAAACAAGAATCCAAAGAAAACGAAAAATTAACAAAAGCTTAGGGCAATCAACTAAATAAAAATCCAAAAAAGGTGTTTAGTCAAAATTTTTATAGAAAGGGTCCCCATTATTTGAGTTGAGCAAGTCAAAAATGGGGGGTTGTGTTTTTACCACAACACATTCCTAAGTTTGAAAGTAAGTCGGGTAAAGATCCATCAAACCATGTTATGACCTATCATCTTTGGTGCACGTCCAACTCATTAATCGATGATTCTATTAGATTACGACTTTTTCAATGAACCTTAACTGGTTCAGTAGCCAAATGGTATGTAGAATTGTCACACGCTTCCTTCAGTACATTTAATGCCCTTGCTACAACTTTTTTGACCCATTTTCAGTTTCCCATTCGATATGATAATGGAACCAAAATTTTAACTTCTTTAAAGCAGTCAACATCAACCCATATCTCAGATCACATTCATGAATGGAGACGAAGACGTCGTCTGGTTAAAGTTTACATTCTAGACTAGATTTTGGCTGAATGGTTCATAAAATCTCTTTTACCAGTAATAATTGAAGATGTTTCCAAAGGAGGTGTTGTAACTGAGGATGAAGTAATTTCTCATGCTCAATACCTTGATCTTGTTTATACTCAGCTCGGTACTTTGTATGAAAAGATCCCATATTTACCCCGCCCTGGTCAAACTAATCTAGCCCTTACAGGATCACATGCCGTTGATGGTATGATTTGTTTTGTGAACAAAAAATCTAAGAATAAAAAGAAAAATTCTAAGAAAAATCAGATTTTGGCTCTATTTGATTCACCTGAAGAATATCCTTCTCCCAAAATTTCTTCGGAAATTAACATTGTAGAATCATCTATCGGAAAGGGTAAGCAATCTGGAAATAAGAAAAAAAGAAAAGGGAAAGCTAAACAAGACACTCGTTTTAAGGAGAAATCAAATAAGAGCGAACCATCTAATAAAAAGAAGAAGCCTTGTTACACTTGCCTCATCCGTGATGAAGATAATTACACCAAGGAGTTCCCACATCATGCCAAAGTTTCTAAATTTGTCAAAGGTTCACCCACTCCTGCTATTTTGAAGGACCCCTTTCCTCCCCAAGACATCAAAATGGTTTCCCATGACCAATCATCCACATCCGCATTGGCATATATCATGCTGATGTATTCCAAAGTTATGGCAGATGAGATCTAAATATTACACATCAAAGAGTCCCGTTGAAGATGGAGATGACTCTAGTCTAGCTGGTCAAACTCCACATCTACTCCTCCTTCTTCTAAACCGTTGCATATTGAAAATCCAAACCCTAAAATGATAATTCGTTCGTCTATTAAGGGTATGATTTGAAAGTCAGCCTTTAACTTTGTTGAAGCCTTGAAATTTGCTGCAACAACATGGGGGATAGCCACCTGGTCCATGTTAGTGTCAGTCAATTTTTCCTTTCACCAGTAATCAAATGTTCTCTTTCAGAATGTCCATTAGGGTTTAAGGTCAAGTTTTTGTCATTTCACTAGGTCTTCCATTCAAAAACTTTGTTCGTTGGTTAGTGTGTCTAGGGTTATTTCCACTCTCTCAAGAATTTCACATGCCAGTCACTTTCATCACTCAGCTAAGTGTATCGTTATCAAGAATCATCATCATGTTAGTCATCACCATCATGATTTCATTCAGTTGAGTGTCCCCATTAGGTCATTAGGGTTTCAAGGTCACTAAATATCTCATTTCATGCATAAAATCCGGCAAAGGAGGAGTGGTAATAAGCAAGTCTCTTCAATAAATTTTGATATCAAATGTAATTTTATGTTTTCATATGTAATAAGTATTTCAAAGTTCCTAGTTCCAAAGGCTGCAGTGCAGGGTTCCAAAAAGATTCAATGACTCAAAAAAGCCATAAAGTTGCCAAGCTTCAAATTTCAAAGGTCATAAAGTGGAAAGGGTCCAAATTTAAGTTTAAAAGGGTAAGATGAGTTATTTTTTTACTCATTTCGACTTTCAAAATTTCAAGAATCTCTCATTTACCATCATGAAGGAGAAAACTTTATGAAAATTGAGGGTTTTGTTGCATTCTTTGAGAAATGCGACCTTTCTGTGGAGAAATGCAACACTTTTAGGAGAAATGAGGCCCTTCTGAGTGAAATACAACCTTTCCGTGGAGGAGCACGACCCTTCTAAGTGAAATGAAACCTTTCTGTGGAGGAGCATAACCCTTTTAAGAGAAGTGCGATCTTTTTGAGCAAGAGTGACCCATAACGTGACTCTTTGGGAAATTCATAGTATAGGGATTCTTCTTGGTTTCAAGGGGATTTTTGATTACTTCAAACTTCCAAATATCATTCAAGGATTCTTAAAGCCTCTACAAAAAGTAAGTGACCATCTATACCATTATTTGAAATATTTTTCTTCAATGTAAATTGATTGTTTCTCAGGGTTTTCTCCAACAAAATTTTTGATTAATGAAACCTAGCTTCTACTGATTTACCACTATCATATATCATCCATGAAACCCTAAATTTAAAATATTCTATCATTCCACCACTCATTCACCATTGATTTCATCAAACCCTAGCCTTCCACTACGTTTTCACCTTTGAGAAAACTCCCACTTCGGTTTTATCAACATCATCTCACTAGTGTTTTATCCTTCAACAAATTTAATGGAGAGTGAACGACAAAGTGAAAAGAAAGTGCACAAGGGAGGACATCATTCAAGGTTTGAGCCATCCAACCTGAGACAAATAAATACTTCTTGCTTTTCCCAAAAATATTTCAGAAATGTTGGTTGTATGAAGTGCTGGCTTGTTGGGCCCTGACCTAGGTTTGGAAGAGTTTTTACCCAAACAAATCTCGTACTACCAGCCCTTTCGGCAACAATCCATGGAGCGCGGACTAAAGTCTCACCTGAGGTAGTATGGGAGGGTGCTAGAACTAGGTTTCCACACCCTAGGGATGTCTTGATGAGGTCTGGAGGATTCACAACCCGATCTACGCACTTATGCTATTCCGCGCAATAGTCTGGCCTTCGCGAAGATCCGCAAAGGGGTGTTTCTTAGATCCTTAGTCTTATTGCAGTTATTATAGATTTGATTTATTCTTTAAGGTCTTTAATCAAACATTTAACAGTTAAACCTAGTGTGCACAATCATAAATCTTAAATACACTTCATAAAACCATAACATAAGCATAAACATTCAGATCTGCGATCAGATACACAATAATTCAGAAATACTTATCTTTATTAATCTTCCGTTCAATATAATCCAATCCCTCCCTGCGCACACAGCTATAAGGGTCTGCGCACACAGCTATAGACTCTACCAGGCCTCTACGCACATCGCTGCAGAGCCTATTCTAACCACCACCACCCACGACTTGGACTTACAGACTCAGAACACTCTCGCTTTCACAAACCCATATACTTTAGATCTTCGACCAAGCTACTATCATCAAAAAACTGTCTTCTAAGCCTAGAGCCTTACTTTATTTATACATTCCCATGGTCCGCAGACCATGGGCAAGCCGACACATTCTAGATTAACCTATAACATTTTAGGGAGGACTACCCTTGGACTTAACCCATTACAATTCGCTTACTCCTGCAACACATTCTTTTTCCATCTGCTGTACTTGTTGCGCGCGAGCCTCTGACACCTCATTATCAACTTCACTTGCTTCTTTGAGTTCGTATCCTACCTGCATGTGGGCTAGCTTTCCCTTGATGCTGGCAGTGACCGCGAATGCCTCATCAAGCCATGGCTGGATGCATTCTTTAAGGACTGCTTCTTTTTGACGAGCATCGTCGACTTGTGCCTTGAGTGCCTGGGCCTCCCTCATTTTGGCTAATCGCTAAGTAATAGCAACTGTCTGCAGGGTCCCCAAGACATTATCATAGGCCTGCTGCAACTCCCGTGCTTCTATTTCTACCTGCTGTAGCACTGGGTCTTCCTACAGTGATGTGAGTGTAAGAAGGGACTGATCCAACAATCTCGTGCAATCCTGTATAGCACGCTCCATTACTACAAATCCTTCTTGAAGGGCACAACGGCGATGCTCTCTAACTTCTGGTGGTGTAGGGGGCTACGCTTTTAGTCTTAGCTCCACAATCTGCAAGTTCAATTCCCACTGAATTTGGGTAGCCTCCTCCCGAGCCTTACGGAATCCTGAAGCTATATGATGAATCTTTTCGGCTACTGGGAGATCCGCTAGCACAGCCAGCTCTCATACACTACTGCAAACCTTTGCCATAGCCTATTCCAATTCTTGGTTGCGTGCAACCAAGTCATCGTGCTGGAGACTGACCTTGTCCAAATTTCCCTTTTGCTACGTCAAGATCTGGAGGATGCGGCTTTCCCTGGCACAGATCTTAGTAGTTACCCCATGTTATAGACATTTTTGGGCACTGCAACCCCAAGCATAAATGTCCATAAACCAAGGGCTCCTATGTCCCTAAAGGTGTTGTTCCAACCCCTAAAAGAACAAGGTCAACTGATTACAGCTTCTCCCAGAAGTTCTCCATGAAAAACCACTCAGAACTGGTCAAAACTGGACCATTTCACCTGCTCCATAGGCAAAGTGCGTTGCATCCCACCTAAATACACACAGTAGGTGCGTTGCATGTCAAAAAGCCCTTCTATGGGGTGCGATGGGCAAGAAGGGACAAATGGCAGGGTCAATCCGCAAGGTGGAGAAGCATGGAATCTTCCAGAAACTTCTCCTGTGACACTTGCCTCTCTGAATTCGACCAGGGATGAGTAAGAGATCATCAATATCCAAGTGGAATCAAGAACTATTAGAGGGAAGACACTAATCAAATCTCAAGCTGATTCACCTCCCTTGCAGACATCTATAAATGGATCCCTCATCCCAGAGATCCAGAGGCTGGAATTTTGTATCTTGTAAGGAAGTGCTGCTGGTTTCTTGGTGCAATATCATAGTGTTGGGTGATCTAAGCTTTTCATGAGGTGAAGAAGGGCTTCTTGCTGAGAGGATGATGCTGGGTCAGAACAATTGGTTGTATTTCTCTTGGCTCTTTCTTGATTATCAATAATGCTATTCAAGTTTTCCTCCATACACTTGTGTGATTGATGTTTTATGCATTTGTATGGTTAATATACATCTGATCCTATATTGCTTATGATAATAGATCTATGTTCTCGTATAGTGTTATGCTGATTTGATTCTATAGGTACTTTGTGAAGCTGGGTACACAAGAAAGCAAGTAGCAAAGGACTATCAGAAGAGAGAGGAATCAAGCAAGGAACCAAGCGCAAGACAGAGGTTGGTCTCCTTTATTCTTCTCTCATCTATCTCTGATAAAGGAAAACGAAAGTAGTTTTAGTTTGTTTGTTTCTAAGGTAGCTACCAGCCTTAGTGGGATTAACAACTCTGCATAGACACTATTCCCGGTAACAAAATGGCAACTCCGCTGGGGAGCGAGTAGATTGTTTGTTCATCTACATTTGTTTACTTTATAAACTTACAGATGGAGCCTGAAGTCAAGCCAGCTAGCCTTCGAACTGCATTTGCTATGCAAGTGCAAAGTAGATCAACACTGCTTCAGTCAATCTCAGGGTTTTGTTTATGAATTAAACAATTGATTTACAAAATCTCTAATTGCCCTTGTGGTGGCTCTAGTAACCTCCTTAGATCTACCCCTATGATTGATTTACTGATTACCACTTGCTTGGCCTAAATCCCTGAAATGAGCTGTAAACTGTGACCCGGAATCAATTCAAAGTCTCATCCCTGGTCCAGCGCACTATCTATTCTGTGAACTTCAAATGCAGTGCACTTCCCGAGTGTAGTAGGTGCGTTGCATTTCAGTTTCACTGTGTTAGAGGTGCGCTGATCAGACAAGGCCTTGTTCCTAAATTTTAGTTTCCGTGTTCACTCTTTTCAGATCTATTCAGGAGTTTTGCTGCCTGTAGTCAGTACACCTCTATTTGAAACCCCTTTCCTTGCTGTTATTCCGCCTCCATTGTGCAAAGAACTGTAAATGTTTTTATGTATTTTTTGAATCATTTTCAGTTCTCCTTTACAAAGAAGTAGCGTAGTTGTATTGTCGTTTCTTGATTTGAAAGTGTCGCAAGTGTCGTTTTCAGTCATAGAAGAGAATCTGATTGTTCTTGATAGTAGATTACACTATTACTCTTGTATTTGATCTGAATTAGTAGTTTTTCTAGTATCGAAAGCAAGTTTTCAGTTCCAAATCGCAAAGTGTTGTCATTGTCCTCATTTTGTCTTGAAAAGAAACTTGTTAGTAATTGTCGCTTTGAAAAATAATTCAGATTTGCGCATTAGCTTTCTTTTTATCATTTACACATTAAGAAGGCTGAAAACAAATACATGCATGTGCATTTGCATTTAGACTGATTGTCGATTTGATTTAGGATAGTGCATATAGTGTGTGCTCTTTTCTCTTTGTTGAAAGAACGCCATCTCTCTTTCCTTAGTAGCTAGGATTTTCATTTGCAAAAAGAAGACTAAACGACTGTTTATCATCTTAGATTTCATCTTAGGAATTGTACATCTACATCACGCGGTGAACCTGAAAGGCAAATTTCTTAAGCAAGATCAACTATAAAATAAATTTAATGAATCTAAAAACACTTTGGAACCTAACGCACAACATCTAGAAGTCTAGGCTAGAGACGTATTCCGGCGTCGTAAAGCCTCGTAACTGCTGTTTTCACTGTTGGTTGGGTGATTCCTCCACTTTGAGACGATAAGTGCCAGTACGGACTTGTGCTCCCATGTACCGTCGAGTATATTTTGGGAGACCACAATAGGCTTAATCCTTTATCCATAGGAAGCCGTGTCTGCCGCCCTATCGATCGCAATGCACTGAACACAGCATTCGGGAAGATTGACTGCCGTACCGTAAAAAGTATTCTGCAGTTTTGCGATTGGTTTGGTAATCCCTCTGTCTAGATTTCCAGAGCAGTCCCTTTCGTTCCTTTTCAGACTCCTTAACGAAAAAGGTCCATCTGAGCACTTGTCACTTCAGGCTCATTAAAAATCGAAGGCGACTAGAGTCATCTTTTGTTTTTTCTCGACTCTTAAAAATTGAAAAAACAAGTTGTGTCAAAGCGTCTAAAATTTATTTTAAACAGAATAATTATCACCTTTCCTACGTTGGTCTTAGGTTGAGGAAAATGGAGTCCACCAACCAAGGGGTTCCCCTTGGAGGAAATCCTAGTCCCTTCTCCTCTTGGGGAGATGTTGGTGCACCCCATATGGCCACATTGTCACTTCCAGGATTGACAATTGGTTTGCCCGTATGGCTCTTCTCAACCTCCGTCGTTCAGAACACCACGATTCCTGAACAATCGAGTCAGCAACTAAACGATTCCAGAGTTACCCCCCAACCCTCTACTTCGTCCAATTCTTCCTCTCCTCCTTCCTCTTCACTTGATGAAGCTGGTAAAGCCAAAAATCAAGTACCTGAGAAGAAGAAGGAAAAGAAGAAGAAAGAGAAAAAGAAGAAGGAGCCAAAGGCGAAAAGGGGCAACCAAGCATCGTCTAGCGAAAATCCACACACTGCACCGACCAGGCCTAAATTGCCATGTGTCATTTGAAAAGGAGACCATTATCATCGAGATTGTCCTTGCATCCCTCGGATCTTAAGGGACTGGTCTCCTCATTTGCACAACCCGGTGTCGTCAACCTCTGATGATCATGTTGAAAATACACCGTCAACTAGTGAAAGTGAAGCCCCTGGACAAAAAGGAAAATGTAAATTTCCTTGTAAACTGTGTGAAGGTGATCACGCCGTCCACCGTTGTCCCTTCTTAGATGAGGCTAAAAGAGTTTTGGACGACCGTCCGATTTCACTGTTACGGCTCCCTCCTGGATATAAGAAACTCTTGCCGAGTCTGTCACTAGTTGAAAATCTGGCTGACACGCTCTTGTGGTCAGCCGAAGTATCTATCATTGAAGAAAAACCATTTGAATCCATACCAGATGAAATTCAAAAGGTCGAGGCGGCAGTTGACCCGGTCTTGCCTTCAGAGGTTCCATCTTCAGATGATACAGTCACCGAAGAGAACAAATATGACACCGTCCAAATTCTTTTCATAAGCGCAGACTCTAATGAACATGGGGGCAACTTACCCATTCCTTTACTGCAGGAAGGAAGTTCGTTAGAGTTGTACCCGGCCGTCTATTCGGTCCCACCTCCAAGCAACCTAGTTGTTTCCTTTGACTGGAATCTACTAGGCAGACCCCGTTTACCAGCTAGTGTACCATTCTGAATCATTGCTCAAGTATATAGAATGGTCATGGCCGGTATCATCATAGATGAAGGGGCTTTTGTGAGTATCCTTTCTTCAACTGCTTGGAAAGCGCTTGGTTCGCCATCGCTTTTGCCTGAGATGAGAAATCTAGCAGGCTTTGACAAAGGAACCAGTCGACCGTTAGGGATCCTTCCCAATGTGCCCATAACATTGAGAGGGAAAACCGTTCACATGAACGTAATGGTAGTCCAAGGACCCCTGGATTATAATCTACTCCTTGGATGAGACTATATTTATTGCATGGGAGCCATTGTCTCCTCACTCTTTAGAGTAATGTGTTTTCCGCACGAAGGAAGAGTGGTCAAGCTCGTAGACCAGCTTTCATTCCCCGGTTCACGCATAGCAAATAGTCATATACCATCCCTGAATGGTCTTTTCACGCAAGGAATGTCTCATCAATCCCCAGTCCGTCCTCCTGATGAGCGCGAGTGATTCGGAGGATATGACTGAAACCCAGGGGGCATGCACCCTGGTCTGCTTCGGCAGGAAAACTTCAGGTATAGGGTAGGTTTCCACGAGGGATATATGACTAGTCTGACACACCCGTCTGTTTTGGAAAATGGGATTAGACTGGAATAAGATTCCCTCGTCAAAGTTATGTGAGTGGAGGCGTCTGTGCCACTCGCCTTTGTCTATTTCGGTAGACATCGCCGAAGAAGTGTTTTGTTTGTAACACAAATAGAACAATCTTTGGTAACCTGAAAGAGGTAGGCCTTTCTCGATAAAACAAATGTTTTGTCTGCAAATTGAGGGGTAACCTCGAAACTCTATTTCACTATACCTGGGGGCATGGAAACCTTTTGGCATGCAAGCGAAGAGCGACCATTTATTTTTTAAATTTGTAGGTCCTCTAACCCTTTAAACTCGTAGGATTGGCCGTTTCCTAACTTGCATAAAGAAAGGATGTGGGGCAAAGCTTTGAAAAAATGCCGTTTTTAGATGAGACATTCTTATTATACGACTCGATCGAGCAGTTTTAATGCGGAATTCAAGCTCGTTAAAAAATAAACATAAGCAATGAGCAAGTGTTTCCCCCAACGTTTAAGCTCATTTTAAAATAAAAAATGAACCAATTTCTGGTAAATAACTTTCGTGAATGTAGTACTTCAGCCTTTAAAGCATTGGTCGTGTTCTCATCATCACCTCCACTTTGTATTGGCTGATCATTCACCTCCACTTGATTGTTTACCCCTTTTGAGGAACCGCTGCGAAGAGTGATCCTATTAGCCATCCTTGTAACACTGCCGTGATTGGAAAATTCCAAACCTTACCTGGAATCAGCTACTACCCGAATTTATCACTTGTTCCTCAAAGACGAGTCTCATTTAAGCTCTTTTCAATTGACTCGTAAAATATGAAAAGATTGCCGAGCTATTGGCCTCTCTAGCTCGTTAAAGTGACCGAAAGTGCTATCCCTCCTTTAGATTTTAATCTTTTTGGACCTGAGGGATTATTACACAAAAAGATCGAACGCTTGTTTTGTTCGGCTCGTTAAAAGTACCAAAAATTCATCCCTTCTGTATTATTTTATACTTTTTCAGACTTAAGGGATTAGATGACAAAAAACGATTTTTGGAGTTTCCTTTACGTCCCTTTTCAGACTCTCTAAAATTGAAAATGACCGAGTTATCTTTGTCGTTAAACTCATTAAAACCTAATAGCGACAAACTTGTCCATAACAGACAAGAACGAGTTTCACTATCGCTAGGCCCGTTAAAACATAGAGATGGGTTTGCTCGAAGGGAAAATTATAGAACAAGCATATGTTATCCTCCTCAAGCTTGACAAAAATAAAGAGGTACTGGTCAGCAATGACTGGGGAAAAATTGGGAAGAAAACTTGAAGAAACATTGTTGGTAGCAAGTCGCTCTTGAACATGACACTTTCACTCTGCATCCAAGTCGAGTTGGGTTGTTCCATTCACTGGTCACATCACCATGGTTCCATCACACCATCCACATTTGGGGTTAATGCTACCGATCCATCATGTCAGTGTCGCCGATATGTTCAAGAGAAGTCGCTAAGAGAATTCACCTGTGTCTCACCCACTGCAATACATTTACGCTCCATTCTTTCATGACTGCCACCCTGAACCTTATATCACCAGATCGTTTTCACCTCCATTAAAATCATTTGCTCTGTTCCGTGTCATTGATGTGGGATTCATTAAGGCCCTCCTATGGCCGATCGCTTCTTGTCGACATCAGCTCATTATCCAGGAAGTCGATCTAGGAACAACCCTTTCAATACTTTGAAGCTTGCATGCCTTAATGGCAAGTTTCTCACTTCCGGCGACAAGTTTACATCAATGGCCTTCGACCGAAAGATTTTGCGTGGTGTTCGACACCAAGTCCTTTATTCACACCACGTAAATTGTACTATAGTACCTTGAGGGTCATCATCATTATCGGTGTAGAAATTTTGAATAATATGACACATATTCAACAGAGATTATCCTGATCATACAATTTAAGCGGAACATGTATAATACATAATCTCCTCTACGTTGATCATCAAATTACAGAAGCAGAAACATCCACAGGCACACATAGAAGCATCAATCAAACTCATAAACACAATATGTATCCCGGGGAAAGCATCTCGCTAAAAACCCCACACTATCTGTATATTATATTGATTGAATCATGTAACAATACAAAGCATAATACTTCTCACAAGTATCTCCACCTCTGTTACACACAATACAGCTCAGATCTGATCTCCAAATCTCCCCCGCTGCTTGCCTGCCTCCACTGCTCAAACCTGCTCGAGAACTGATGAGAATAGCTTCCCAAACTCGATTTTACACTGCAAAATAGTCACCCACACTATGTTGGACGTGAGCAACAGCTATAATATCATGAAGATACATGAGCAAACTCATTGGCATACTCAATCCTTTGATTGTGCAAATCATCATGCACAGCTATAGTCACAACTGATAGCAATCTGATCCTCTAACACCTGTCCCTGCTGAACTGAACATGCACTGACATGCAACTGAGTTAACTGATGTATTCTATAGTTGCATTATGAGTTAATAACTTGTGAATTAATTAATAACTAATTCACCCAACTCATCTTTAGTCTATTGATCAGTTAGACTAAATACAACCAGTTTAACAAAGCTAAACTGAACACAACTCCATCAACTGTACCTCCAGTCCACTAAACTCAACTCACTTGAGTTCTAACTGAAGTCCTGCATGCAAATAATAGTCATCCCATAGGTAACCACGTATTTCCTTGTGGGATCTGCATGTACCACATCCGTAGCTCATTCTGAAGTGCTCCAAGAGAATAAGATCAAGTTTATAGTCCAAATATTATTGTGAGATAATAATATTTGACTTTTCTATTTTTGACAGCCAGTCTAAAAATAGACTTTGATCACTCACACTTTCATCAAAAATAGAAGTCCATCTATTTTTCCCAACTTGATCAATCATCCATAGACATGATCCATATGTCTAAAAATAGACATAGTCTAAAAATAGACTTGCGCCAAAAATAGCCTGCGGGCCCACTTAGTGAAGGCGACTCTTTTCACTAAGCTCCATCATCTTGTTGCACTCTCAACAAGCATTTCTTGTTGCACACTTTTCAACAGATTCCTCTCGCGCCTGTTAGCGGCTTACATCATTGGCTGGTAATCAGGCGATGCCTTTCCATGTTTGACTCCAGAACATCTATCACATGGATCGACTTGTACTTTGAGTGAAGATCGAACGAGATTGAAGACCCTGGATCTAGTTTCATCCATCCGGGCTGCGATATATATTCAGGAAAATAAAGACATCAAATGTAAATCATTGCTGCACAGATAATCATCCAATCTAAGGGATGATGGCTCTACCAGAATCATCAGTCTACACTCAGACGATTGTCTGTCTCATGTACATAAAAAATGAATTTATAAAGCTGAGCATGGGAATGCCCGCCTTAGCTAGATCATGAAAATATTATGAAGATAATGTATTGTATTGTATCTTATTATAGGTCTCCTTCCAGCTTCAAAGAACTTCAGACCCTCATGATAAAGCATTTCACCCGACATCAAAAAGATTAACGACCTCATGCTTTAGGGGGCAACTGTTATAGAAATTTTTGGGCACTGCAACCCCAAGCATAAATTTCCATAAACCAAGGGCTCCTAAGTCCCTAAAGGTGTTGTTCCAACCCCTAAAAGAACAAGGTCAGCTGATTACAGCTTCTCCCAGAAGTTCTCCATGAAAAACCACTCAGAACTGGTCAAAACTAGACCATTTCGCCTGCTCCATAGGCAAAGTGCGTTGCATCCCACCTAAATATACACAGTAGGTGCGTTGCATGTCAAAAAGCCCTTCTATGGGGTGCGATGGGCGAGAAGGGACAAATGGCAGGGTCAATCTGCAAGGTGGAGAAGCATGGAATCTTCTAGAAACTTCTCCTGTGACACTTGCCTCTCTGAATTCGACTAGGGATGAGTAAGAGATCATCAATCTCCAAGTGGAATCAAGAACTATCAGAGGGAAGACACTAATCAAATCTCAAGCTGACTCACCTCCCTTGCAGACATCTATATATGGATCCCTCATCCCAGAGATCCAGAGGCTGGAATTTTGTATCTTGTAAGGAAGTGCTGCTGGTTTCTTGGTGCAATATCATAGTGTTGGGTGATCTAAGATTTTCATGAGGTGAAGAAGGGCTTCTTGCTGAGAGGATGATGCTGGGTCAGAACAATTGGTTGTAATTCTCTTGGCTCTTTCTTGATTATCAATAAAGCTATTCAAGTTTTCCTCCATACACTTGTGTGATTGATGTTTTATGCATTTGTATGGTTAATATACATCTGATCCTATATTGCTTATGATAATAGATCTATGTTCTCGTATAGTGTTATGCTGCTTTCATTCTACAGGTACTTTGTGAAGCTGGGTACACAAGAAAGCAAGTAGCAAAGGACTATCAGAAGAGAGAGGAATCGAGCAAGGAACCAAGCGCAAGACAGAGGTTGGTCTCCTTTATTCTTCTCTCATCTATCTCTCATAAAGGAAAACGAAAGTAGTTTTAGTTTGTTTGTTTCTAAGGTAGCTACCAGCCTTAGTGGGATTAGCAGCTCTGCATAGACACTATTCCCGGTAACACTCCATCTTGCAGCCGGTATAGGGTTTCTTTGGGAAGGGCGGACAAATTCAACCCCCAACTTCTCATGTTACCTTTGGCTTCTACTATGACAGCACTTGTTGGTAATCCTAAGGTGTTCGTTGTGTGGGCGCGCACCATCTGTTCTGCTGCAGATGTATCATCTGCTAGGTTCGGTATCATCCCTCTTGGGGGTCGCACCTGTAACACCTGTAGCTACGCTCTGAGCACCCCCAACACAGTTGTTTGCTCTGTCATCAATTTCTACAGAGCACTTGTAGTGATATCACGCACTGGTTCCTTGTTGGCAAGAAGATCTCCATCCAAAGCCCTTGCTGTCTTCGTCTTTTTGCGTGCTGGTGGCTGCTCTTGGATGCGCGGTCTCTTAAGTTGAGTTGATGCTGTGGTCAGGTCCATGCGTTCTTGTGTCTCTACTTCCCCTTGTATGTCCTGCTCCATGGATATTTCCTCCTCAATCTCTTCAACAGTCATAGTGATAGTCTCTGCTGCTACCTCAGTTGCCTCCCGCTGCGTGGGTGTTTTATTTTTGTGGCGCGTTCTTTCTGCCAACTGTGTAATGTGTAGCTTGAGTTCTTTCTTCTGCTTCTGAGCCACAATTCTTTCTAATTTGGCCAAGTCTAGAGCGCACCATTCTAGAGGCCATGCCACCATTGCCTCAAAAATTGCATTGTCCATTGCAATGAATGAAAGCTTTACCCATGCTCGAACAAGATCCTTTTGCACCCGAATATACATATTATGCATATCCACCTTGAACTTGGTTGTACTTTGCAACCGGTCGTATACTGTCGGGGATAACCGCGGCTTGCGGTTGATCTGTGTCTGTATACTTGCCTCCATGAATATCCAAAACACCTTGATCTCACAAATCCTCGTGGCATCTTTCGTAGCCCGGAGCGAATTATACCACACGATTTCAGGTAGGTCTTTCTCAATGTTGGGAAACTGGCTGCCTTTTGATAGCTCTCCTACAACCAGTAAGATTGTTAGGAGAAACCATGCGTAATGGAAAGTCTTACCTTACTCCTGGGATTCTCGACAATTCGTAAAAAATTCATCATAGAGAAATTGCACCTAGTTGAACTGAACTCCTTCTGTGCATTGTTCCATGAGCACAATGACAGAGGCTGGCACCTCGTCTACACGACATTTCCTCATGAGCTTACCAGCCAGCAACTGGGTGACGAGGCGTACCCCTCTATCTTTGATGCTTGTTATTACATACCCTCACTTTCGCTTTCACAGCTTGAATTTAACCTTCATGGCTTCGGCGAGGCCCATGTCGCTACTTGTTCTGGCTATTTAGTAGGCAGCTGGGAGATTCGGTGTATGAGATCGGTCGTGATGGGAATTGGTTCCTCCAGCTAGAGATACCCATCATGTACAAGACATAGTAACTGTCGGATAACAAAAATTGTGATGGCTGCGCAATGATAGTGGGGTATCCACCTTAGATTGAGTAATCCCGCCTTCGCCACACCCTGTAACCACTTCTGCTGTAGTAATTTCTCCTCGACCAACTGGGAAAACTTATCACTGTCCGCGAGATCCCAATATTCTAGCTTGATATTCGGTATCCGACCCAGCGGCAGACCATCAAACCTTATTTCATCTGGAAGAAGTGGGGTCTGGAGAGTACTCTTCGTGGCCTCCAGGTCCTTTAGAATCTTGGCCATTCCTTTCCATGGAGAGATATATGGTGGTAGCATTATCGCTGAAGGTACTTGGGGAAAATTTTCCTCTTCCTCATCCTGTGCTTCAATCTGAGCGATCAGAGCTTGTAGATCTTCCTTGTCCTCCTTGAGTTCCGTAGTGATTGCCTTACCCTTTTTTCCATTGACAATTTATTGAATCACGGTGATGCCTGGACTGGCCCCATAGCTTGTTTATCTTTCCGGGGTCGCGGCGTATGTGGGGACTTTGGAATCTCTGGGGTAGCGGCTGCCTCTCCCGGCTCTTCTTGGGTTAGATAGGATTCTTCTACGAACCTTGCTCTAGTTCTAGACATGTTTTTTATCCTAGATTCACTCGGGTACATATGCATGGGTTAGCATTTTTACAATACCGCGTGAATTTGAAATCAACCCTTCCCTCCACTTCTGAGTCATTAACATCTTCTTGGCAGCAAATCTTTTCGTATCTAACTCAGAATGCTTGTCTTAATGGCCCACTGCCCGCTCCTCTTGACCGTGAAACAAACTTCTTGTTATGAATAGTGTTGTCAATGGTCACCTCCCAGCCTCTCCACGCGGCAGCGCAACCCTTTATTCGCGACCGCGATCTGGATGACCTACTGGTTCTGCGGAGAATTTCATTTCCACACAGCTCTCATGCAAACTTGTTTATAGTCCCGTGCCTTCTTTCAACTTCTTGGAGGACTGAGACTGGGCCTCCTACGGATAGTCAGGTGGTCGCACCCCCTGTGCGAGGCTTCCACTTCCCTGCTATCCCGAGCTACGGGCACCCTTCGCGTACTTTTGAATCTAGTAGCGCGTCGTGTTCTGTGCTCCCCCATTTAGTAGGGTGCGGTCACAACCATGATAGCAGGGTCACAGCTCGTTCTAGTATCATAGGAGGGCCAGCTAGGCTTGGTCCCTTTATTCTCATATTCGTGCACCCGTTTGTGCGACTCCAATTTTTATTGATTTCCTCGTCCAACCTCGCATTTT
Source organism: Pinus tabuliformis (assembly GCA_031772625.1). Lineage (NCBI taxonomy): Eukaryota > Viridiplantae > Streptophyta > Pinopsida > Pinales > Pinaceae > Pinus > Pinus tabuliformis. Next base: position 282,086,745 of record CM062812.1, read on the forward strand.
TCCTCCTTAGCCTTGCCCATTCTTCATCAAGTTCACGAAGTCTCGAACTGTGGCGCCAAATAGTTTCATGCAATCGTCGAATTCCTTCACCTAGGTTAGTCCAAACTGCAGGGGTGGTGATCAGCGAAATTCTCACCACTTTCCTAGTTTCATCCTGTCTGAGCGTGGATAGGGTCATCTTCACATTCCTCATATTTTTTATGGTCCTATACACCCACCGAACCCTTGGTACGCGTAGATTTAGTTGGGGCGGTGGTTGTGCATCATGCAGCTGCATCCTTCGTCGTAGGTAGGTGCCCAAACCACGTTGTCCTGGCTTTCCAGACCACGTTCGACGCTGAGGCCCTCCAACCCACACATGGAGCCCCCTTTTACGGTCGCGCCCGTTCCACCTAATCTTCCTAGGTGCTCTCCACCCTTGTGTAGTTGTTGCGCGCAACACCCCTTCTTGCGCACCGTGCCACTTCTGCTCCATAAATGTAGTTCTCCGGCGGTCTACGAATTCTTCCCTATTTGTGGCGCTGTCCTCTGCTGGCAGTGTCCTTACTTCTATTGTCACACGTCGTAGTGATCTAATCATCATATTACAATTTAGCGTTGTAACTTCATGCAATCGGTTCTGCCATCGCTCTATCTCTTCATTTGAATCCAATGTGCAGGAACTGTCTCGTTCCCATGAAATTCTCTCGTTTGCCGTCAGATTCACTCAATCCTGGTCTTGCGCCGTTATTTGGTAAATGCAGTCTATCTCATCATCACTGTCCTCATCATGCACAGGTTCAATGTAGCGCGCTCCTTCGGCTGGATCCAGCGGAACAATTACGCGTAGCAACTTTTTCTTGAAAATCATTTTTTGCTTCTTCAGGTTCATGACTCCATTCATGTTTGTAGCCCAATCTATCCCTAATAATGCGGGGTAAGGGTTACTGTCATCCATAATCCGTATTACCTTGAAATCCATATATGTACTCGCACCGTCAATATCCACAGTTACCCCTTGTAGTCTTCCCATGGGCACGATCTTTTGCTGATTTGCCATCCTCAATTGAATAGGAGACCACTGTAACGCGGGTCGACCCATCCATTCCTAGGTCTATTTTGGTAACACATTCGCATCAGAATCTAGGTCAAGAACTACTTGATCCATCTCATATTCACCAATTTGCGCTGTCAGCCGTATTTCCCTCCCCGTACGCAAAGTATGCTTTCCCATCTTTCGGACTACGCGCAGTTCCCCTGGTCCTGCGCACTTAGTGATCAACTCTTGGAGTCCTTGAACTACCTCATTGTCTCGTAGCAGCTTCATGCAAGTCTCTAAAAAGGTAGTAATCATAGATGGATCCACTCCTGGTTCTGATTGCTTCTTACTACCTGAGGTAGAGACCTCCGTGAAGCTCTTCGTAGCTTCCATATCTATTTCCTTCGCGTGTCCCGAGTCAAGTTCAAACGCCTTTGTAGGGGTCTTGCAGACCCATACATCGTTCCCAGGTTGCTTTTCCTTATCCTCCCTTGTATTCGAGCCGCTTCTAAGCACCATGTTCACATTGGGGTCTCCTTCGCATGGTTCTGACCTAATCATCTGGATATTTTGAGTTGGAGCAGGCTGTAGTACCCCCTTTTTGTTGGAAATAATACTGAGAGGGGGGGGGGGGTGAATCAGTATTATCACATTAATAAAACTTTTTCATTTCCATAATCAGATTCATATATGCTACTTCCACAACTTCTTATGATTAAGTTAATTGATCTTCAATGAGTGCATTAGAACATTATCAACCATATTATCAGATAACAGATGCCGTAATAGAGAATAGATCATCACACATAAGGCACACACATGAACACCATGATATAAGGTGGAAACCCAATGCGGGAGAAAAACCACCTGTTGCAAGTCATCTCAATCTTCTTCTTAATAAGAAAATCCTTTTACAATATTTGTACTGGTGCAGTCTTATACCAGTACGGGAGCTACAACCGCCTTTGCTCTTGTACTAGCCGATCCATTTACTAGTACGCAGGCTGCTACCTGCTACAATGCTCCAAAGATCTCCCTTAGCTTTTGTACTAGCTTAGATACTAGTACATAGGCGCTGGCCTACAATCTTCTCTCCTCCAGGTACCACGTTTCATCAATTTTCAGACTGGATACACTGAAGCACAACACATAATCTGAAAGGCCACTTTTCATCCAATTTTCATACTGGACCCAACAACAACATTGAAGCTCATAATCAAACAACCTTCTTAATCACCCAATCACCAGATCCATACATATACAATGATATTATGAGAGTTATCAACCAGATCTAGTACATAAAGATAAGTCATAATCATGCTGTTATCTGAACTTAATACCAGTAACCAAACATCAGTTATGCACCCAAAACCTTGCAGAATAGTCAAAGGCAGTTAAAACAAATTTTAAGCAGGGATCGCAACTTCACTGGTATAGATCTGCAGATATCTGTACTACCTCCGCACCTGTGCCTTCTGTGGCGTCGCGACCACCGCACCTGCGCCTTCTGTGGCGCCTCCGCATTGCACCTTCTATGGCACCTCTATGGCGTCTCCGCACTGCGCCTTCTGTGGCGCCTCCGCACTGCGCCTTCTGTGGCGCCTCTATGGCGTCTCCGCACTGCGCCTTCTGTGGCACCTCTGCACTACGCCTTCTGTGGCGCCTCCGCACTGCGCCTTCTGTGGCACCTCCGCACTGCATCTTCTGTGGCGCCTCCGCACTGCGCCTTCTGTGGCGCCTCTGCACTGCGCCTTCTGTGGCGCCTCCACACTGCGCCTTCTGTGGCACCTCCGTACTGCGCCTTCTGTGGCGCCTCCGCACTGCGCCTTCTGTGGCGCCTCTGTGGCATCTCCACACTGCGCCTTCTGTGGCGCTTCTGCACTACACCTTCTGTGGCGCCTCCGCACTGCGCCTTCTGTGGCGCCTCTGCACTGCGTCTTCTGTGGCGCCTCTGCACTGCGCCTTCTGTGGTACCTCTGCACTGCGCCTTCTGTGGCGCCTCTGCACTGTGCCTTCTGTGGCGCCTCCGCACTGCGCCTTTTGTGGCGCATCTGCACTGCGCCTTCTGTGGCGCCTCCGCACTGCGCCTTCTATGGCGCCTCCGCACTTCCGCAGCTGCAGCGCTCGAGAGATCACCCTTCACAGATTCGCTTTCAACTTCACTTTCATAGATCAAACTTTTAAAACAATAACCCAATATTTCAAATCTTAAGATATTCAATTGCAAGGATGAATTAGCCAAGTGATCTCCTTTGCTTTATATAGGCTTAGGCCTTTCACAATACCACGGGCCAAAACCATAGGATCAAAAAACTGTTGGACTAATACCATGAACCAACCATGAAAGTACGAGAGATCAACACTTTTGACGAAGTACCATGGTCCAAAACCATAGGTTCAAATACCAAGGACTAACTACCATGGACCAAAGGTAAGTTCTCCAACATATACGCGCTTTTCCTCATAGGTTCAAATACCAAGGACTAACTACCAAGGACCAAAGGTAAGTTCTCCAACATATACGCGCTTTTCCTCATAGGTTCAAATACCAAGGACTAACTACCATGGACCAAAGGTAAGTTCTCCAACATATACGCACTTTTCCTCATAGGTTCAAATACCAAGGACTAACTACCATGGACCAAAGGTAAGTTCTCCAACATATACGCGCTTTTCCTTGCATGAAAGTGCGTGAACTTTTTCTCTACATGAAATAAACTTTTCTCTGCATAAAAGTGCGTGAACTTTTCTCTACATGAAATAAACTTTTCTCTGCATAAAAGTGTGTGAACTTTTCTCTACATGAAATAAACTTTTCTCTGCATATAATTTATTATCTGAGATGAGTGGGTTGCCATCAAGTACAACATATGTATCATAATGCCAACAATCTCCCCCTTTGGGATTGATGGAAACAACAACCAATCACTCTCCCCCTTTGACATCAAGGGCAAAGGGTTATGCTCCCCCTAAGAACATGCTCCCCCTAAATATGAACCAGATTTGTAAAGAAGAAACATAATCCACCAAACACCATAAATGAAAGAGATAGATTGCAGCAATAATCAGACCAGCATCCAAGATCTCCTTCTGTATGTCCTCCATAATCCCAACACTGCATTATAAGCTCCCCCTGAGTACCTGTTGAAATCTCTGAATGAGCTCCCCCTTTGTATATGTCATGGTGCACCAATCTGATCATGCTCTTTCTGAGAACAAGCTGAAATGTCTGCTCTGCTATATAGTGCTGTTCATGCTCAGGCTCCCCCTGACTGTAAGCAAGGTCTGCAAAAGGATGTTCTACATCACAAATGACCTTCCTAAAAGATTCAATACATACATCCATCACCCAACCAAGTGGGGATATATCAGAAAAATGAAAACCAAATACATTACATCTTCATCCCAGGCATAGTGGGGAAACCAACATAGGTCGTTACATGACCTGAAGAGATGACACTATTACATCATGAGTCTTGATATGACATCACCTAAATAAGATGAACATCAGCAACAACACTTTATGATCTGCTCCATAGTATCTGTCAATAGCAACTAGACCAACAACTTGTATTAGTGCATGAATCATCAAGGTATGTCCGCATCAACAGAATTTCACATTCTATGTGAGAAACATCATAGCCATCCAGATCTACATGAATCAAGTATCATCAATTGGGAATATCTGCATTAATCAACATATGTATGAAACAATCCTATCACCATATAGATAAGAGCTCATTATCATCATGTCTCCAACAATGCAACTTTGAATAATCATCCCTGTATCCAGCCAACAATCCTCATCCATTTGTGCCAAGAATGAAAGGAATCATAACTGTAATATATGATCTTTATGCATATGACGACAACAGCATATGAGTGACTCAACATCAAGAAGATGTGAATTCAAGCTAAGTGCTTCCCATGCAAGCATCATTAGAGAATCAACCATAAATCTGATCCAAGAACCATGTGAACAACTCATAACCATAGCAAGATGAATCATTTATCCATATAAGTATCATCACCAAGGACTATTAACCATAATGCAAATAATGCATTAAGTCCATATGCTCCCTCTAAACCTGTGCCATCTGTCTAATCATGCATATCAATAAGAAGTATCAAGACATCATCAATATCAAGTTAGAACCAAAACACTTCTAACCATCATATCCACACATCATTATTATTAACTAGAGCAAAACTGATCCTTCTCTTGAATCTGTCCCTACTGCCTTTCTTCAAACAATCATATACGCGACCGTGCAGTAACTAACTCGCGTATATATGCAACTTTCCTTTATGGAGTTTGCATATGAGATTCAGGACACTGAAGTTTTGTACTTTCAGCTCCCTCTGATTCTGGTATGTCTGTACGTTGTGCAGTGCCGCCTTTTTCTGACTGTACTTCCTTTTTCCTCCATATCTTCAAGCGTGATGATGACATTTTCTCCTTTCGATATGGTGCCCACACTTTGTTCCTGCATTCCTTAGCTATATGTCCAAGCTTGTTACATGCATAACATCTTACATGTTTCATATTCCTCCTGTAACAATCAGCAGCTTTGTGACCAAACATATTGCAAGCAAAGCAATATCCATAAAAGTACCTTGAATGTGATGATCTTTCTGCATAATGGTCTTGAACCCTTATTCTTCTACATCTAGCTGCAACATGTCCAAGATTATGACATACATAACATTCAACATTATTCATAGGAGGAGTAAAGGATTTTCTTTGAGGAATCTCTTTTCTTGGTTGATGATGAGATTGATCTTTCATTTCTTCGTTGATCACTTTAGATTTCTCTTTAGAGTTCCTTGCCTCACCTTGTGAACTAGATTCACCTTCAACAGATTCATGGAAACCAAGACCAGTCTTTATAGCAGGAGACCTTTGACTACTAAGAATATCATCCAAGACTTTAGAACTATCTTGAAATCGTAAAAGCTTATCCTTTTCTTCTAGTTTACCTTTCAAGATATTTACCTCAACCTGAAGCTGTTCTTCCTTTTCAAGAGATTGCTTTTTCAAATCTTCTTTAGCTTTCCTTCCTTCTTCCATTTGTTCCCTTAGTTTGAGAATCTCCTTTTCTTGTTCTTCATTCAGATCCTGCTGCATTTGACGAACTCGGAAGGCACATTCTAGTTGAGATTTTAAGCTGGTGACTTCGTTTTCTTGTTTTGCAATAGCTTGGAGTAGATCTGTATTCTGCTTCTTTGATTCTTCAAGATCTCCTTTTAGTGAGAGGATTGTAGCTTCAATATTTTCATAGTAGCTGGATCTATCATTGAGTTTCTTGATGGTTGTGCTTCTTTCGTTGACTTCTTTTCTTAATGATGTCACTTCATGCTGCAATTTTTGACATTGGTCTTCCTTGTCCTTGAGTAGCTTTCTTACCTTGTTTCCTTCTTCTAGTTGGGCCTTTAGTTTGGTAGCTTCTTCTTTGAAATCACATTCCCTTTTGTTCAATAGATCTTGTTGATCTCTAATTTTGTCTGTCAGCCTTTTAAATTCTGCCTCTATTTGATATCTTTCTTGTTCACCCATAAGAGCAAATTCAGTAGTTTCACTATCACTTTCATCTCTTCCAAAAGGAAAGATAGCTGGAACATCAGAGGATAATATATTCATACCTAATAATGATTCTGAATCTGAAGAGCTTCTTATACCTAATCCCCAATCGATTCTCCCACTGTCATAGTTCTTCTGAGATGACTTCCTTTTCTTAGGTGCTTTCTTCTTAAGCTTCTTTCCCATTGTTCCACGGATCTCCTTCAAGCGATCAAGCTTCTATCAAACGACCTGCTCTGATACCAATTGTTGGAAATAATACTGAGAGGGGGGGTGAATCAGTATTATCACATTAATAAAACTTTTTCATTTCCATAATCAGATTCATATATGCTACTTCCACAACTTCTTATGATTAAGTTAATTGATCTTCAATGAGTGCATTAGAACATTGTCAACCATATTATCAGATAACAGATGCCGTAATAGAGAATAGATCATCACACATAAGGCACACACATGAACACCATGATATAAGGTGGAAACCCAATGCGGGAGAAAAACCACCTGCTGCAAGTCATCTCAATCTTCTTCTTAATAAGAAAATCCTTTTACAATATTTGTACTGGTGCAGTCTTATACCAGTACGGGAGCTACAACCCCCTTTTCTCTTGTACTAGCCGTTCCATTTACTAGTACGCAGGCTACTACCTGCTACAATGCTCCAAAGATCTCCCTTAGCTTTTGTACTAGCTTAGATACTAGTACATAGGCGCTGGCCTACAATCTTCTCTCCTCTAGGTACCACGTTTCATCAATTTTCAGACTGGATACACTGAAGCACAACACATAATCTGAAAGGCCACTTTTCATCCAATTTTCATACTGGACCCAACAACAACATTGAAGCTCATAATCAAACAACCTTCTTAATCACCCAATCACCAGATCCATACATATACAATGATATTATGAGAGTTATCAACCAGATCTAGTACATAAAGATAAGTCATAATCATGCTGTTATCTGAACTCAATACCAGTAACCAAACATCAGTTATGCACCCAAAACCCTGCAGAATAGTCAAAGGCAGTTAAAACAAATTTTAAGCAGGGATCGCAACTTCACTGGTATAGATCTGCAAATATCTATACTACCTCCGCACCTGCGCCTTCTGTGGCACCGCGACCACCGCACCTACGCCTTCTGTGGCGCCTCCGCACTGCGCCTTCTATGGCGCCTCTGTGGCGTCTTCGCACTGCGCCTTCTGTGGCGCCTCCGCGCTGCGCCTTCTGTGGCGCCTCTGTGGCATCTCTGCACTGCGCCTTCTGTGGCGCCTCTGCACTGCGCCTTCTGTGGCGCCTCCGCACTGCGCCTTCTGTGGCGCCTCCGCACTGCGCCTTCTGTGGCGCCTCCACATTGCGCCTTCTGTGGCGCCTCCGCACTGCGCCTTCTATGGCGCCTCCGCACTTCCACTGCTGCAGCGCTCGAGAGATCACCCTTCACAGATTCGCTTTCAACTTCACTTTCATAGATCAAACTTTCAAAACAATAACCCCATATTTCAGATCTTAAGATATTCAATTGCAAGGATGAATTAGCCAAGTGATCTCCTTTGCTTTATATAGGCTTAGGCCTTTCACAATACCACGGGCCAAAACCATAGGATCAAAAAACTGTTGGACTAATACCATGAACCAACCATGAAAGTATGAGAGATCAACACTTTTGACGAAGTACCATGGTCCAAAACCATAGGTTCAAATACCAAGGACTAACTACCATGGACCAAAGGTAAGTTCTCCAACATATACGCGCTTTTCCTCATAGGTTCAAATACCAAGGACTAACTACCATGGACCAAAGGTAAGTTCTCCAACATATACGCGCTTTTCCTCATAGGTTCAAATACCAAGGACTAACTACCATGGACCAAAGGTAAGTTCTCCAACATATACGCGCTTTTCCTCATAGGTTCAAATACCAAGGACTAACTACCATGGACCAAAGGTAAGTTCTCCAACATATACATGCTTTTCCTTGCATGAAAGTGCGTGAACTTTTTCTCTACATGAAATAAACTTTTCTCTGCATAAAAGTGCGTGAACTTTTCTCTACATGAAATAAACTTTTCTCTGCATAAAAGTGCGTGAACTTTTCTCTACATGAAATAAACTTTTCTCTGCATATAATTTATTATCTGAGATGAGTGGGTTGCCATCAAGTACAACATATGTATCATAATCCCAACACTTTTCACGCATCTGTGCAATCAGTGTGGGGCAATCTACCGCTTCATGATCAAACTTATAGCAGTACGGGAAACTTATTCTGGTTTGATTCATATAGTTGCGTGCGTAGTGACCGGGTCCTCCACAGTTGTAGTAGATTAACTGTCCGTGCCCTCATCCTGGTCCCATCCCTCCTCATCCTCGACCTCGCCTTTGGAAGCCACCCCATGCTATTGCTGAAGCTAGGCTGGGGCCTCGCGTTTTTGTCTACATTTGATAGGTTGGAGTCCTATCCATCATTAGTTCATAGCTTCGACATCGTGACCCACTGATCTACAAAAATTACAATATAGTTGTTGCAGAGTTTGGGTATATTTCTACAACAGGTGACAGTTGTCTGTTGTGTGTTTCCCCCCTACCTGACAGATCACGCACCAGAGAGCAGCATACGCACTCAGACCGACCTATGTCTATGGTCTCAACAGCATCAGTCCCCCTTCTACCAAATAGTTCGTAAATATAGGACAACGATCCTTATCATGACCTTGGCCCCTCACATTTTATACACCACACTTCTTCTTGCACCTTTAACTGGGGCGCCCTATCCTTCTTCAAACTATGCATCGCTAGGCATAGTTTTTGTAATTGCGAGTGGATTTGTTGGACTCCCAACTCAGGATCTTGTATTGGTGTTTCATGCAACCTCATCGCTATCTCTAACACTTCGGCCTGGGTTGAGATCTTCTGTTGTGACAGCGCCGTCCTTAGATGTAGTGTCAGGGATGCCACAAACTAGGCATGGTGCCGTGCATATGAAAGCATCATATTAGCTTCACATATCGTACTTTTTTGGCACTGATCCAGATCCCACAGTGTCTCACTTGGAAGTAGAACAATTTCCTTAAATCCAATGATCGATAGAGTTTCTGATTTTGGTTGACTAAACTCTTTGTTCAATGCATCCTGGATCTCCACTATTCTGGCATTAGGATGATCGCTAGAGTGGTTAATATACCACATCAACGCACGATCCTACAGTGCACTCACCAAAGTAGCATTTTTAATGTTATCATCTGTAACGCCTTGGGCTTCCCATACTGCATTTACCACGAACCAGAACTAGTTTGGTTCCTCATTTTCTACGCCTCTAAACATGGGAAACTTGATCGCATTTTCCATTCCAAACCATGGAGGTGGTGGAGGTGGGGTAGGTGAAGATGGGGTGGATGTAGATGAAGAAGGTGATGGTGTGGGTGGGGGCGGTAACTGTGGAATACGCTGCTTTATCAATTAGACTTCACTTCTCGGAGAAAACCCAGCAAGCTCCTCCTCGCTTTCCCGCAAAAGTGAAATCAGGGGACTGTTCTCTAATCCTTTGATCCCTTGGTAGCCTCTTCCGCTCCGCGTTACCCCAGACATCAATGGATTTGCATAACCCGTTTTTCACATAACAACATTTTAATCCAGGTATTCAACGATTTGATGTACTTACCTCATGGTCCTTTGAGAAAGCATCTTTCAGCTTCGCTGTAGCTGACAGTTGTGTCTATCGCAAATTCAGTGATAAACCCTCCTATTATCCGATCTAACCAATGATCTACGGCCCGTGCGATTTTGTCTTTAGATACCTCTAGCCTGCGCACTAACTCTGAAGTCCAAACTATCGGCTAATCAATCTTATACCTTCCTGTGTTGTCTCGCGATCCACTCATACAGTTCTAATGAGAAGGACCCAAAGAAGATCTCATGGATTTCTATGTATATGTAGCGATCCAGCCACCTTTTCTCAGATATCTGCGGGGTTTTGTTTTCCTGCACCACGAATTCGTGAAGCTTCTCATCCAACCACTCTTCAATCTTTTTTTTCGTAGGGTTCTAGTGTTCCGACATCAGACATCCCTTAGGCAGATCCCGATCCTAGCAATGGAACCATTTGTTGGCTTGTTGGGCCCTGACCCAGGTTCGGAAGAGTTTTTAGGCAAACAAATCCCGTACTACCGGCCCTTTCGGTAAAAATCTGTGGAGTGCGGACTGAAGTCTCACTCGAGGTAGTATGGGAGGGTGTTGGAACCAGGTTTCCGCACCCTAGGGATGTCTTAATGAGGTTTGGAGGATTCACAACCTGATCTATGCACTTATGCTATTTTGCGCAAAAATCTGGCCTTCGCAAAGATCCGCGAAGTGGTGTTTCTTATATCCTTAGTGTTATTGCAGTTATTATAGATCTAATTTATTGTTTAAGGTCTTTAATCGAACATTTAACAGTTAAACCCAGTGCACACAATCATAAATCTTAAATACACTTCATAAAACCATAACATAAGCATAAACATTTAGATCTGCGATCAGATACACAATAATTCAGAAATACTTATCTTTATTAATCTTCTGTTCAATACAATCCAATCCCTCCCTGTACACACAGATGCAGGGGTCCACGCACACAATTGCGGACTCTACCAGGCCTTTGTGCACACAGCTGCAGAGCCTATTCTAACCACTACCGCCCATGACTTGGACTTATAGACTCAGAGCACTCTCGCTTTCACAAACCCATATACTTTAGATCTTCGACCAAGCTACTATCATCAAAAACTATCTTCTAGGCCTAGAACCTTGCTTTATTTATACATTCCCATGGTCTGTGGACCATGGGCAAGTTGACACATTCTAGATTAACCTATAACATTTTAGGGCAGACCACCCTTGGACTTAAGCCATTACAATTCATGCTCTGCGCACCTTGCGGAACCTTTACCATACTTTTGCCCAAAATTGTGGGTTTTGAGCCCCAAAACCTTTACGCGGGGGGTCTGCTGCCCAACATGAAGTTTTGTGAGCAAGTCGCAGAGTTTGGTTCTCATGTCCCTTTGGCAAGTCTCTTTGCCCAAAATTTCAACATATATAATGTTGTCATAGTAGGTATTGAGTTCAGTGTTTGCACATGTATTATTTCTTCAACCACAGGTATTCCAAATCATGGTGACACTTGGTTCAAAGGAATGGAATTACCCCTTGATGATTATAAGATGTTCCTAAAACCTAATGTCAGAGACACTTCTGAACATTTTTTTCCTTTTAGATATATTCTTAACAAGTATGCTCCTCTAATGAAGCTTATTATGAAGTGTTTTAGATGTGATGGAAAATTCTCCAGATTATACAGGTATCATGTTAGGTTACTTATGCACTTCACCTCTACCAGAACACTTAATTTGTGCAACTTTCTGTCTAAGAGTGTGGTGAAGATGATTGAAAAATTCACTCTAGGGGACAACCTCATATCACCAATTTGTTTCACCATAGCCTGATCAAGATTGTGGTTATGCATCAGCTCTCAGTCAAGAAAATCACTTGGGAAACCTTTCTAGATAAATTCAAAACTGCTCCTGTTATTAGCCCCGCTGTTTCTCCTAGCAAACCAACACCATCAGGGTCAAGGTCCACATGGTTGATGAAGCATGGTTAAACAAGCAAATAGGCAGAAGTTTGAGAGGCACCTAGACCTAATGTAACTAAGACATATCAAAGAGGGAACAAGCTTGTGTTTTCTTCGCAGATTGTGGAAGGGGCCAAGCTTTCTACATCAGCACAACATGGATCACATTTGCAGGATGAAGAGACTATTCATCATGGCATACACATAATGGACTTCGAGTCCTAAAACTAGTTATCAAAGAGAAGGACTCTCAGATTGTGGATCTTCTGGACAATGTGGAAAGAGCCAAATTCATCATTTCCTTCCTTGAGCAATAAAATGAGCAACTGGAGGCAAAGCAACTACTTTTAGAAAAATATTTGTTTAAAACTAGTATGCAAGAGTCCAAAGGTAAAGCAGTGCTAGGGCTTGATGAACATGATGAAAAAGAAAATCAGGCTGGAAGGAAGAGGCCTAGGAAAAAGGGTCTCAAAGGAAAGTTGCAGAAGGAAAAAGAAAAAAACCTACTAAATGAGGATTTGAGTCTTGAAGACAAAATTGCTATGGAAATCAATGAAGACAGGGAATATTGGCCAGGCAAAGTCAATGGCCATCTAGAGAAGCTTCTTGACAAAGCTAACAGGGGAAATCAAATGTTGAGGCACATGGCCCACCACCATCAAACAAGGAATTAGGTTGCACAAATTAGAATCAAGAATTTGAAAGCAAAACTGAAAGAGGTCCAAGACAAGCAAAGGGAATCAATGAAAAGGGGTAAAAGAATAAAATTGGTGACTGAAACATCCAAGAATGTTTAGCCTATCATCCATACCAACCAAGGAACAAATTTTGAAAATTTTGGAGCAATATGGATTTTTTTTTTTAAATTTTACAGGAAAGGGCATATAGAAGCGTCGTGCAAAGGCGTGACCCTTTTTCCCTGGACATCCAAATGAAGTTTTTCCTACATGGATGAGTGCATAATGATGATTACATGCCAAATATAAGCCTAGTTTTGCATGAAAGCTTCCCATTTTGATCCAAAACTCAAAAAACCTCACCTTTTTCATGCCTTTGCCACTAAATTTGGACTAGTGTGACGCTTCTGAGTAAGGTTGGAAAAATTAAGTTTTGGAGGCCTTCCCATGGGTCATTTTAAAAAATTCAAGATATTCTAGAAATTAGACAAATAAGACTAGTTTACCATTCTTTCAGATTTCAATTTTGACTTCAGGAAGATACCTAAATGGCTTCAAACATGCACGACCCTTCTACAAAATTTCCTGTTTTGGTGCATGTTGGTGCAGTGTTTTTGCTGACTGGTGCGACCCTTTTGGTTCTGGGACAACCCATCTGGTCTAGTAACTTTTTGAGCACCAAATGATGGAAAATTTGTGATATTATGATATATTAATGTTACTTTAGGTTTCTTAGTTGGTTTTTGCCTCACTTTATGAGGAAAATTGTAATTAATGAGGAGATATGCTCTCCTAAACTTTAGCCTAAATTGTCGAAACTGTCTCAACTATCCTAGTATTAGGTGAGGTCTCATCAAAGCCTGTTATGATGAGCCTTGAATAGAATTTTTGACCTGATGAGATGTCATGTTGTTTCTTCCTATATAAGATGGAAGGGAATCATTTTCCAAGGGTTAGACATTTGAGGAGAGAACCATTGTAGCCTGTATTTGACATTTTTGGAAATCAAAGGACACAATTTGCAACTATTATGTAGGAATTCTTGTGCAGTAAGTTTATGATGTTGTTTTTCCTCTGTTATTACTTTATATGAATGATATTTAGCTTCCTTTTCCATTCATCATCTCTTCAATAGTTTTCCTTGCATTTTATAAACATAATTCTTTTCACTAAGCTCTGTTTTGATGGAAAATTATTATTGTAAGCAGGTACATGAACAATCCAGAAAAAGAACATTGGATGGCAGTGAAATGGATTCTCAGATATTTGAGAGGTACCACAAATCAAGCATTATGCTTTGGTGGTCCAAACATTTCTCTACAGGGATATGTTGATGCAGATATGGCAAGTGACAGAGATAACAGGAGGAGCATTTATTGTAGGTGGAATAGCTATCAGTTGGGTTTCAAAAATCCAAAGTGTTCTTGCACTTTCAACAACAGAAGCAGAGTATGTTGCTACTACAGAGGCTAGTAAAGAAATTATTTGGTTGTACAAAGGTTTATGAATGAATTGGGTAAGAAGCATGATATGGGCATGTTATACAATGATAGCCAAAGTGCCATTCATCTTGCAAAGAAGTCAGCATTTTATTCTAGGAATAAACACATATAGCTCAAGTACCACTTCATACGATCAGTGTTGGAAGATGGAGAGTTGAAGTTGGAAAAGATACACACTAGCCAGAATCCTGCAGATATGCTAACAAAAGTTGTAACCAGGGAGAAACTGAGAATATGCTCAGTTTCAATTGATCTTCAAGGATGATTATGAAGATGAGAAACAACCAGGTCCAAAGAGGAGTCATTATCTAGCAAATGAAGCAGCGGTGGAGTTGCTACAATCATTCGCCAAGTGGGAGATTGTTGGGTTCAGAGCATGATTATCATCCTAATTTAAAGGTCTTTGTTTCAACCAGATCTATACCCAAGGAATATTGTACACCCCTCCATGTGGGGGGGGTGTCGGGGGGACTTGTTCCCCACGCGGGGGTTTGTGGGGGGGGGGGCATCCCCAGCGGATGGGGGGGTCCGGGGGCCAGTGATCCCCTGGCGGGGGTTTCGGGGGCAGCAACCCCGAGGCTAAAAACAGATGTAAAATTGCCTTGTAAAAGTATAGTAATTTCTAGTCAATCTGGGCTGTTCATTAGGCGGATGATCTGATGATAGAATTTATGTTTAGTTTAGGGTTTTTTTTCCCTAGAAGGCAACCCCTCTCTTTGTACGGGGGCATTGTATTGAGGCTGTGGAATATATGTGTATTCTTAGAGAGAGAAACTGAGACATGAGACTGTGAGAGAAAACAGAGGATATTACAACAGATCTGCTTTAGGTTGTGTCTCTTCATTTTGCTAGATAATAGAAAGGAAGGACTAGCTGTTCGAGGTGGATGTAGCCCAAACTGTGTGAACCATGTATATCTGTGTCTCTATGGTTTTATGTGTTTGTGTTTTTCTGCATATTGTATGTCTTGCATTTCTCTGTCATATATAATATTTTTCTAACAATTATATGCTATTTTCACTCTTGCTTAATGAATTCATGTCTCATGCTCATTAAGACATTCACGCTTCTTCTCAACACCATACTACACTGAAAAACCTAAAATCCATCACAAAAGTGCTGCTACCTTGCTCCTTCATATCTTTGCTTTTGTAGTCCTTTGACCCTCTGACCTAACTACTTGGTTTTTCTCCCTTATCCAACATCAAAAACCCTAAATTTCCCAAAACTCACCTGAGCTTAGCTATCTAGCTTAAAATCATTTACATCTCAATCATCTGTTGGATGTGATTCCATAGAGAGCCCTCTTTTGTTTGGTAGGGCTAGCTACCAAACTAAAAGCTTGGTTTGTAGTTACCTCCGTTGATTCCTCTCAGCCTGGGACATTGTGGGGGATAACATTTTGGCACCTTTGCTGGGGAAATGATTATTATATCATTCCTAGGGTTAGTTGTATTAGTGATTTCAAGACTGTTTCTGTGGGTGACATATTCCAGTATCCAAAGGAAGGTTGATTTAAGTAATCACATCAAGTTCAAGGCGTAAAAAAAAACTCTGGCTCCTAAAATATACAGGAGGTCAAATCCTGACGCAAATCCACCTAGTATTATTGATGATCCAGAGAAGTTACTTAAGAAACTCAAAACTCCTATTCCTGAAAATGAACCTAGAAAATTGGTAAAACCTACATCTCTACCTGATAAATTATTGATGGTTGAAGATATTTGTTTTGATATTCCATTTGAGAAATCTTTGTTTCGATCTAAATCTGATTCTTGCCTTTTAGAAGTGGTTTTTGATCCTATTAGGTTTGATTCCTACCTCCCTTTTTCTAAATATCTCTTTTCCAAAACTGATCATGAGTTGTGGTTAAATTTTGATAAACTTCAAAGCTTATCAGACCAACTTCAAATCACTACCGAGAAATCTTACATTCAATATCATCTTGAAAACCTAGTTGCTGCTTCATCCTCTACTTCATCTCCAAACACATCAACTACATCATCTGTCGTTGTTAGTTTACCACTATCTCCGCTAGTGTCATCATCTCCATCAACACAACCTATTTTAATGCCTACACAACCCATTGTAGTACATCTTCTAGCTCCTTCAGTAGTCATGGTACAGTTTTCTCCTTTACTATTACCTGTTCAACTTGTTGCCCTAGCTCAGAACTATGGTTAAAGACTCCCTCTTTTTGATGCAACATCAAAGATTACAGCTCAGCAACTTGTTAACAAACTGATATATTTTATTGACCTTGAAGAGGTTGATGAGGAGGATGCAAAGATGAGAATCATAGCTTAGAGTTTTTCCAGAGATGTGAAGAAATGGTTTTGCAGTTTGGCAACCAATTCCATCAATAGTTCCCAGTGGTTGATAGAGTTATTCTTGGTCCAGTGGCAGGAGAAGAAAAATCCATTACAGATTTTGGCTGAGTAAAGTGCTATGGAAAGAAACCCAAATGAGTCAATACAAGAGTTTACAACACGGTTCAATCCGATTTATAATTCCATTCCTAATGACATCAAACCTCCCCTTGTTTTAGCCCTCCTCCACTATCCTGATGCCTTTGATCCAGACATGGCATATCAGCTTAGGGAGAGAGATCCTGCAACTTTGGAAGAAATGTAGTGCAATGCTGTAAGTGTGGAAGCCAATTTGCTTATCGAAAAGTCCAAAATCAAATTGGAGAAACCTGAGAAGAAATTCACCATTAAGGAGGAGTCATCTTTTTCTTTCGAGGTAAATCTTCACACTCTGATTAAAACAATGGAAAGGATGATGGACATAATGACTATTGCTGATAGACAAGTAGAGCCTTCAATAAAGAATCCAAACTATAGGGGACCAACAACAATCATAGTTCCAAAATAAGCAGAAAGAACAGAAAAATCAGGATCCTCAAGAACAGATCAAAACACAATTTCAAGAAAACTACACACAAGGCCCAGAAGATGATGAAGAAGAAATTTCTGAAGCTAATCACTTCTTTGAGGAGGATGAGTCACCTACTTTTTTGACTGAGGAAGATCAGTTTTCTTAGGAATCAATAACATCGAATGAAGTCGTGGCATCCGCTGTTTCCTGAACTTCCAAGGGTCTTGGGTTTTCTCCCTCTAGTAAATTGTACATTGCCTCCCAAGTAATAGCTCTACCATCTTTGTTAAAAGTTGTATCAGAGAATAGAGGTAGCATTTCTGACTGCTCAGGGGTAGTATCGTTTGCAGCCTTTTTCCCTTTCTTAACCATCTCTGAATGCGTTGTATTCTTCGAAATCTTACAGTAATTCAGACAAATGGAGAAAAGAAAATTAAAAAATAGAGTGGTAAATGCAAGCGAAAGCACGATTAGCACAATAAATTTTGAAAGCACGTAAGGATGGAACTTTTATTTCAAACACAAATAAGAAAGATATCTATCATATCGAATCGTTAAACGAATAAATGCCTTTAAATCTCATTAACTATACATTAAGGCTCACACAAGGTTTTCTTTATGTTTGATCAAAATGTTGCATCACAGATTTCAAACCAATATTTCCGATTCATTTGAATGTTCGTGAAATAGTGATTTTGCGATTGTGATGAATCGCAATTCACAATTCTCGATAATTTATGAATAGAGTAATTCAAAGTCATTTAAATATTTTACGATATGCGATGAGTAGGATTATGATATGTCGGACCCGAATGTAGTTCTATAATGGTTTTAATGTTTCATTGTGTCCAGATTACATCGCATTTCACATTTTATTATGATTTGCATGTTTGCGCTCTTTTAAGAAATGTGATGCGATTGCGATAAAGACCTTTGAAGAATAGTTTAAGCCTTAAGTATTATATAAGCCAAGTGTTATTTATGGGTCTTTTACGGGGATTTCACTTATCGCATCTCATGGATTTTGCCTCATGACTAACCCTTGTTATTATCAGATCTTGCGATTTGCGATAAAGCGGGAATGTGTTATTATGAAATGACTTAGTTTGATATCTTAGTTTATCCAAAGTTTTATTCCAAATGCTTTACAAAAGGCAAGCTTTTATTTGCTAAAAATATTTTTTGGGGAATTTTTTAAAAGGGTCCCCATTTATTAATATAATATTAATTATTAAATCAATAAATGGGGGGTTGTAGAACAATACAACAAACCCTCATGCAAGGGTTGCTAAGAACTATAACATTGTCGAAGATTTGGCTATGTCACCTTCGACAATGTCAGCTCTTGAAGTATTGCAGACTTGTCTAGCACAAAGGAAGTTATTATTATCATCCATAGGAGTAGTAGATCCTCATGACTCCAATTTGATTTTTTTCTATCTCGAAAATCATGTCTTGTGTCTCTTGCACCAACTAGATTTTCAGATACTAGTTCATGTCAAAACTCGACGAGTTTTTCTAACAGTGGTTGACAGAGGAGCATCGAAATTTATTATGTCCATTTCTTGTTGGAAAGCTTTAGGCTCTCCAATATTCAATCAATCTCCCACAAATTTGAAAGCCTTTGATGGAAGAGGTTTTCACCCTTATGGTATTTTAAATGATTTACCAATCGAATTAGAGGGTAAAACTGTTGTAATAGACATTGAGGTTGTTGATGCTCATCTTGACTATAAACTTTTGCTTGGTCAGAGCTCGACTTACGCCATGTCGGTAGTAGTCTCATCATATTTTAGGATGATCATGATTCTTCACAGAGGGACAATTGTGAAGGTAGACCAATTATCGTACTATACTTCATACCCTAATTCCACTGGTAGTGTGTGTTTTGTTCGAAAACCAACGGCTCCATATGAAGAAGTTGGTCTTCGTCTTCTCAAAGAATCATATTTTTTGGGGAACTTTCACATTCCCTCCACCCAATTTCCCTCATAATGATGCCCAAATTAATATGATTACATCAGGTACTTTCGAATTAGGAGATCCATGGAAAGTGTTGTCACTCACTACATTATGAGTTTTCAATTGGTCAAAGTTGCCAAAGAGAAGTGAATTTTGAATCCATATTCCAAGCCATAGGAGCACTTAAAGCCAAATCAAAACCTCTACGTTGAATAGTTCCCAGAATGAGCTTTCCAATTGTATAAGGAAGTCCGAAAATGGACTTCTGGATCAAAAGATATGGCTTGTTAAAGTTGAGAGGGTTTGTTGCATTTTAAAGGGAAGGAGAGAAGGATATCAGAGGTTTGGGCTCATCACCAATCACAAATCGAGGCTTTCTGAGGTAGTTCCAAAGAGGAAGACGTCAAAATTTACGATCAATTGATCGCCAATATCAGATTATAGGGCATATCGATGGGTCATGGCGTAGAGCGCTGATATTGCATATCGACGATCGCAGGTGCAAAGGGGTGGCACACAAGCACTTGGCCATGGAAATCGCCGATCACCGATATCGTAAATCACAATTAGCGGATACAAGCTCCGGGCTTATCGGCCATTGGCGGGACTAGGCTTATCGACCATTGGTGGGACTAGGTTTATCGGCGATCGACGGGTTACTGGGGGTACCACTCTAAAACCTTGCAATGTCATGATTTTGCAATAATAGTGTTAAATCACTGGGGTATGCCAAAATCATTTAACAAAGGAAATCCATGAAAAACCAAGGGCAAGCGACCCATTTCTCTCTCCTCTAGGAGGGGGCACGTGGCGCAATACCATGACATCAGAATGAAATGGAAGTTGACATCACAATGACGTGGCAGTACAGAAAATGATGTGGTAGTACAGAGGACATGTGGCATGCAGATTTGGCATTTTTGGGGTCCTAAGGGGGAATTTCTAGGTGACACGTGTCACCACTCACAGAGTGACACATGGCATTGATGATGTCACTCATTGCAATCACATATCGGCAATTTCATAAAGTCAAATCCCTCCTCCACCGTAGTGCCTTCTGATATTGCGATTTTGATATGCGGGAACCACCCACATGCTATGTTTTATACAATGGAGTTAAAAAGTTTTTCAGTCCATCCCTTTTTCAAAGGCCACATATCTAATAGACACCCCCCATCTCTAGATGGCCCAGATTGGATTTGCCTTGATCAACGGCTCCTAGGCCATTTTAGCCCCCTCGTCATGTTTCCCTTTATCAACAAGGGGGGTCCGAAAATTGGTTTCCCCACCAATCCCCTCCGCTACGTGTGCCTCTTGAATCATTTCACACTCCCCCCTTCACTTACCACTTACTGCTATCGATCCCCTCTGAAAAAAATCACTTATTTTCACATTCTCTCATGTATTGTGATTGCGATACCTTAGGTGGACCCAACCTGATAGATCGGTGATCGCAAGGTGCAAGGAAAGGTATTAAAGGCAAATGTTGTAAGTCATCGGTATGCAGGATTTCATGTATTAAAGGAAAGAGGCTCCTAGACAAGCTTTTAAAGGCTCTATCTCCTTCGGGCTAAGACCCCAGTTCTAACTCCCGGTCATATGAAGAAAGTTACGAAAATGAGTTAAAGTGAAAGGAGCTAAGGGGGGTCGAGACTCATCTATCTCGCAATGATTTTTTATAGCAAAAGGGCAGCATGGGAAATTCCTCCATATTTCCACCAAAAGAGCATCACCAAGTATATTATGACACCGATAGTGTAGGACAGGGCTTTAAACGCATGATGGCTAAGTAGTTGTGGCTTTAAGGGAAACAGTTCGTTCATTTGAAATTGGTATGGGCTGATTTGAAAAGGCTCATTGTGGCACGGAATTAGGGTGAGTGCTGACAAGAGTGTAAACAGACTTGGTAGACCGGGAGGATTTAATTCTAAGGTATGGTGTCCATAATAGAGACAGATGAAGTACTGCCTAGGGGTCTTTTGTTTCAGTACTGCAGCATGAAGCTGATGGTGCCCACTCCCAGCTTTAAATAATGAATGGCTCAAGCAGTAAAGGCAGAAATGACGGGAGTCAGCTGAGCAACACATGAAGCCAAACAATGAGCTAACTGCAACTTGAAGCATAAGCAATCACAAGGATGGGCAAAGAGATATATTCTTATCATGTTCATTTTATTTTCACTAAATTGTTGTCCTATAATGTGCCTCCCTTCATTGAGGCAATTAATTCTGTAATGTTTTTGGGCCATAGATCCATCCCTAGCCGAGACAACTAGTCAACCTGACAGCTGATACTTAGCTTAAGATATCTTGATGTAATGAATGTTCAAAGCTCCTCCTTTCCTAATAAATAAGAGGACACAAGACTTAACAAATGTTCATAAATTCTAAAGAAAACTTTACATGTAATTTTCAGACTGTATGGCTTTGTAATACATATCTTTTAGAATATCAAGGAAATGGTGGTGATTCCCCCTTCAAGTATTACAATATGTTATCCCTCTGTTAAAACCCATTTTATGTTCACGTTTCTTCTCTAAATTCATGTAATCATAGCTGTTAGAAATATTTAAAGCTTCCTCACAGATTCATTTGTATCGATATGTTAATGCAAGTGCATGTAACTATATCACATTTATATCAACATTTTTAATGCATGTGCCTATATGGGTTATTGAAATTATTGTAGAAATTCTCACTATAGATCACCTGATAATGCAATGTACTAAAGAAAAATACTTGATCTACTTCTACTATAAAACTTTGTGGAAGCTTAATCAATTTGAACAAGATCAATTGGAACACATATAACAGAGAAGAAGAAATCATAAACATGAAACGCAAAAGAATAATTTGGGGAAAGCCTCAGATAAAAACCCCACTATCTGTATTATCATACAAGTGGAAATATCTCAGGATTACACAAAGCTTTAGCTCACAAGCTATCTGGCTCTCAGTACAATCCCTCATTGCTGCTCATAGACAGAATAGACAACACATATGCCTTCCTTCAGTCCTCCAAGCCTCCTATTTCCTTGTGCAGTTTCTCCTGGGTCCTCAAGCTACCACCTGTGTGTAATAATCCCTCACACACTACTCTGACCTCTGAAATAACCGCACAATCCTGAAGGAGATCAATTCCTTTTACATGGATGAGTTTCCTTTATAGGAAAATTCCTCCAAGTGATAGTACACTATCCCTTCCTTTAATCTGAAATGGGTCTCTGTCGGAACTGACATGCATGAGTTATTTATGAGAGAATATTCAGTTATTTGGAGAACACTAGTTGCATGCATGCATGCATTAACTGACTGAACTCACAATTAGTTCCTCCAACTGTTTGGAACTAATATAACTGGAATTAACTCAGTTAACTGAGCTAACTAATTACAACTCAAATACAACTCATCTTTATCTCCTTAATTAAGGGATAAATTCATTAATCAAAGGGATAACTGTTGCATGTCTTCAGAAAGACTTCATGCTTGATTTTCTCCAACTAATTAACTCAAGATGAATTAATTAATTATTTTTCAAACAACTAGTGAGACTAAATTCGAATTTTAATTCTCAATTTTAATTCAGGGACTAATTAAAATTGGAATATATCCTGAAATGCTATTTATAGAAATGCTATTTTTAGCATTTCTATTTTATCATTTCTTGTTGCTATTTTCCACACTGGTACCTGAAATGCTATCTATAGAAATGCTATTAATAAAATTTATATTTTTAGAATTTCTTGTTGCTATCTTCAACAATTATATCTTTAAATCACGCTACATGAATCATAGCACTCAGTTCCTCCTGTATCCATTATATCTGTTTGTAACTCAAATGAGTATAGAAATTCTTAATGCCTCAAGATCTATGTGTTAAGTGTAGAATTCTTGAAGCCTTATTCTCTATGTGATGAGTTTCTCCTTCTCCTTATCCTCTCTCATCTACTCTACAAAAGCTTATTAAACTGTAAGTCCCTAAACTAACCGACCTCCATTGTTTTATGCATATTTCTGAGATTTGTACATGTGAAGAAGTACCAGAAATTCATGTCTTACTCCTTGACGGCTCCACACAAACCCCATCATCATTCATCATCCTAGCTTTTAAAAGGCTTCACACTCGCTCAGATACATCTTAGGAAAAATTCCCATTTGTATATGACCTTGAAAGATTAATTTTTAGGAAAGTATGGAAAGATAAAACTCCCCCTACTTGTGCTACCATCTCACCAGCCTTTGAAGCTTCCTCATCCAGCTCTTAGCCCACTATTACTTACTACCCAGGATTTATTCCTAAGGCCTTGACATACCTTGCATTTAGTCTAGCCACTCCTACCACTGTGTTTTTGGGCCAAGTTCCTCAGTCAAGTCTCAATCCCCCTCCATTAATCCAGATGGATCTTCTAGGTTTTTTGCTAAATAAATATGAACCTCTTAATTTACCTCAGCCTCTGAGTGCAATGCCCCAGGACTACCTAAAGCATATGCCTAGGTTCAATGGGGAAGATGATAACATGACACATAGACACATTGAAACCTTCAGTGCCTTTGCTGAGAACCTAAACGTGGAATAGTTGGATGTGGTCATGAGAATTTTTGTACAACCCCTCGATGGAGAGGCTAGAAAGTGGTTCAAATCCCTACCCAATGAGTCCATCACTACTTGGGAGGAACTTGAAAACCATTTCACATAGAAATGGGGTGAAAAGATAAACCATGAGTACCTCCTCACCAGAGTTTAATGCCATAAAGAAGAATCCAAAAGAGGATATATCCGAATTTATAAGAAGGCTCAACAAGAAGTACAATAAATTTCCAACTGAGATAAAGACTCCTCTAGCTGCTACTCGTGTAGATTTTTTGGGAGCCTTTGAATCTAACTTTGGCTTTACTCTAAGGGAAAGGAAGTCTTTCAATCTAGATCAACTCCAAATCGATGCTCTTGAGGTGGAAGCAAATTTCACCTCAATAGGAAAGTCAAGAGGAAAGCAAGAACCTACTGATAATAAGAGAAGGAGAGAAGAGGCATCCTCCTCTGGTTGAGATAGAGAATCACCAGACCTGAAGATGGATGAACTGAAAAAATTCATCAGGAGTTTATCACAGAAGGTTGGAAAGCTCGAGATTGAGAACAAGAGCCTCTCCAAACAGAATGCTCAAGTCAACAACCGGGGTTAAAACCCACAGTATAGAAACCTCCATTGAAAATAATCCCAAGGGAAGTAAATGAACAACTTGATCAGATCCCTCATCCCCTAAATTTATAAGAGGATCCCGATGAGCAATCATCGAATACACAGGAGATGCAGAGAAATTTGTATTCTGCTTTCTCTGGAGAAGATCACGAGAATATGGCTCACTAGGAGGCCAGTCATGAGAAGGAAACAACAAAAGATGAGGAAGATATATATTATTATTTCAAACAGTTTGCAGATTTCATGCAAGCACATCCATGACGTAAGTATGATCTAAGTTCTTCAAAGAAAAGGTCAAGAGAAATAAAGCAACAAGATGGAATTTCTCCCTATGTTATTCCTCCAGTACCATGCAAATGGAGAGGTAAGCTAAATCTTGACTCGTCCAAGATAAAAGTCTCAACAAGTAAGGAAAGAAATAGTTCTGAGGGACACATAGAAAAGGAGGCACTTGTTCTACTGAAAACTGCCAGTGGGAAGGAAGAAGGAACAGAGCTAGGAGGTACAGAAAAAGTCCAACCCACATTCAATCTCCAAAAGGAGATTGAAAAGGTAAAAATTCATGTTCCTCTAATTGAACTTCTATAGCAACCTAGTTATAAATCTCAAGTCTCTCAATTCATGCATCCATCTACCTCAGCTCCAACTCATGATAGTTTAAACCTCCAAGAGGAGAGGCCAATGGTTGTTTTTGGGCCGCATGTGGAAGATTTGGATCCTTCTACTACACCCTTCTACGTGACCCTAGTAATCCATGACCTCTTACTACATAATTGCATGTTGGATTCAGGAGCCTCACACAACCTCATGCCATTAACAATGATGGAACAACTGGGCTTGGAGATCACCAGACCATACAAGGACTTATATTCTTTTGACTCAAAGAGAGTCAAGTGATTAGGGATGATAAAGGATCTAGTGGTAAACTTGGCTCAGGTCCCTATGAAGAGTGTGTTAATGGACATAGTGGTGGCCAATATTCCTACTCAGTTCAACATGCTCTTATCTAAATCTTGGGGTTCCAAGGTGGGGGGCTCTATCAAGTTGGATCTGACTTATGCCACTATTCCCACTTTTGGAGGCGAGCAAAGGAGGCTATACAGAGAATCCAGGTTTGTAAAAACTGTGACCCCAGCTAAAGGCTCAAAAAATTCCCTAGTGCATGGGAAAGAAAGTGACCTCTCCTGCCTATTCCTAGAAGAATATGAGACCTTCTTAGAGGAAAAATTAATGCACCTAACGAGGAAGTTAGAGAACCAACGTGCAAAACAAAATGAAGTATGGAAGTTATACTTGGATGGGGAAAACTCAAAAGAGGGAAATGGAATTGGAATACTGTTGGTATCTTCAGAGGGCAACCTGATACCCCTCTTTCAAGCTAGAATTTGAGGTGAACAACAATGTGGCGGAGTACGAAGCATTTCTCCTTGGGTTAAAAACAAAAAAAATATGAATATTGAATGCCTAATGGTCTATGGAGACTTTGAGCTGGTCATAAGGAAGATCAGGAATCAATGCTAGGCCAAACACCCCAGACTGAGGACGTACCAGAATGAAGTGTGGGATCTAATTCATAACTTCTTCCTGGAATATAATATCCAATTTCTGCCTAGAGAAGGAAACATGATGGTTGACTTTTTTTCCGTAGCAACAAGTAGTTTCAGGCCCTTGCAAATCCAATCCTCAAATATGAGGTAGAAGTCAGATACAAACCTTCAATACCTGATAATGTCAAGAACTGGCAAGTCTTCGAGGATGATGAGTAGGTAAAATGATTCATAGAAGTCATTGGGGAGTTCACCCACTCCACCATCGATCAAGAAGAAGAATAAACAAATCAAGAAGCCATTGCGTGGAAAGACACAGTGGCTGGGCACACAATTTTGCAACTGAAAGGGAACACCATCCCGCGTGAACTGGTCCCACTGGAAAGGTTTTTTAATAAGGAGGACATAGTCTCCAAACCAATGGTCCTAGAGATAGATGATCAAGTAGAATACTGCAACATCGACTTAGAGGAGGAACCCCAGATGATCAAGATATCAAAAGGAATCCCTTGACAATATATACAAAGGTATTTAAATCTATTCACAATTTACAAGGATTTATTTGCTTGGTTGTATGAGGATTTGAAAGAATTTGATACTAACGTCATTCAACATAAGCTTCCTTTGAAGAGTGGAATAAACCCATGCAAACAGAAACTCAGGCAACTAAATCCACTCTTACTCCCATCCATTGAAAAGAGGTGAGAAAGCTACTAGATGCAAAGATCATAGTGCCTTTAAGGTACTCTGAATGGGTGGCCAACCTAGTCCCAGTCTGGAAAGAGAGCAGAGAAATAAGGTTGTGTGTTGATTTCTGAAATCTAAGTAGGGCATCGATGAAAGACAACTACCCGCTGCCCAAGATGGATTATCTATTGTAGAAGGTGGTTGGATCATCTAGAATGTCCATGATGGATCGATTCTCTAGTTACAACCAGGTGGCAGTCCACCCTAAGGATCAAAAGAAAATTGCTTTCACCACCCCGTGGGGAACATTCATGTACGCTCGCATGCCCTTTGGCCTTACTAATGTAGGGGCCACATTTCAGAGAGCCATGGACATAGCTTTCGTAGGAGAGCAAGAAAAAATTGTGGTGGTTTATTTAGATGATATCACACTCTTTTCTAAGACTGATGAAGAGCACATCCTCCACTTAAAGCTCACCTTTGAGAAATGCAAGAGGTACGGTCTAAATCCTAAGAAATATTAGTTCTCCTTGAGTGAGGGGAAGCTACTAGGGTACATAGTAGCACAAGAGGGTCTCAAGATTGATCTTAAGCGAGTTGAGGCCATCAACCATATTCCTCTACCGCGGAATAAGAAAGAAGTCCAAGCCTTTTTGGGGAGAATAAATTTCTTGAGGAGATTCATACGCAACTACACAGAAATTGTCAGGGTATCAAAGATATGCTCAAGAAGGAAAAGAAGTCAGGTGGAGCCTGACCCCCAAAGATTCTTTCATTAAAATTAAACAATATTTAGTTGAAGCCCCAGTACTAGTCAACCACAGCTATTCAGTGCCTTTCTACATCTTTTCTTTCACCTCTCCACATAATATTGTTGCAATGTTGCTACAGAAAATAAATATGGTTATGAACAACCGATCGCCTTCTTCAACCAAGTCCTAAGGGATGTAGAGCTGAAATATAACATATTGGAGTGACAAGCCTATGCACTAGTCAAGGATTTGAAGGCATTTTGTATGTATGTGCTACAAGCGGAAATCACAATGTTTGTCGCAATGACAGTAGTCAAGGACATCCTTGTGGAAGGAGAAAATGAAGGAAAAAGGGGTAGGTGGACAGCTAAGATACAAGAATATGAGCTGGAAATAAAGCCTACCAAGCTCATAAAAGGCTAGGGGTTGGCCAAGGTTTTATTTGAATCCAATTGCCAAGCTTTAGGTGTAGAAATTTTGAATAATAAACACTTATTCACAGAGATTATCCCGATTATACACTATTGTGGAATACATGCACAATACATAATCCCCTCTACGTTGACCATTAATGTAGCAGCATTAAAATCAATGAAACATAAATCGCATGCACACATTAACACAGTATGTAACCCGGGGAAAGCATACAGCTGAAAACCCCACAATATTTGTATATTAATGATTGAGAACATGTAACAATACATAGTACAATACTCCTCACAAGTACTTAGTACTATCTCCACCTGTTACACACAAACTAGCTCAGATCTGATGCCTCAAATCTCCCCCGCTGCTTTGCCTGCCTCCACTGCACAATCCTGCAAGAGAATGAATGAATCCAAACTCGTTCCAAGTTCTATTTACCTTGGAGAATCACTCACACTGGAAATCACTTGAGCACAGGCTATATCATTGGGCATATGTAATTCTCACGGGCATACTCAATCCTTTGATTGTGCAAGATCTCATGCACTACTATAGTCACAATTGATAGCAATCTCAACCTCTAACACCTGTCTCCACTGAACTGTACAACACTGAGTTAACTGATGTATTCTTCAGTTGCATTATGAGTTAATAATTAGTGAATTAATTAATAACTAATTCACACAACTCATCACTTAGTCTATTGGCCAGTTAGACTAAATACAACTAGTTCAACTAAGTCAAACTGAACACAACTCCATTAACTGCTCATCCAACTCCACAGAACTCAACCACATGAGTTCTAACTGATGTCCTGCATGCAATAGCTCAATTGACCCACAAAGAAAGTGTATTTCCTTCTGACAGCTGCATGTGCCACATCTGTAGCTCAAACTGAAGTGCTCCAAGAGGATAAGATAAAGTTTATAGTCTAAATATTATTATGAGACAATAGTATTTGACTTTTCTATTTTTGACTAGCAGTCTAAAAATAGACTTTGATCACTCCTGCTGTGATCCAAAATTAGAAGTCCATCTATTTTTCCCAACATGACCAATCATCCATAAACAATAAACTGCAACTCACAGACCATGATCCATATGTCTAAAAATAGACATAGTCTAAAAATAGACTTTGCGACAAAACTTGCCTGCGGGACCACTTAGTGAAGGCGACTCCTTTCCACTAAGCTCCATCATCTTGTTGCATTCTCAACAAGAATTTCTTGTTGCACACTTTTCAACATTAGGGATAAACCTGATCATAAAGCGAGATTAAAACATCTGAGCAGAAAATCTATGCCAAATATGAGGTGTCACCCTGGTATAAGAAAATAGTTCACTATCTCTTATTCCTGAGGTGCCCGTTGGGGCTAGATAAATCCAAATACCTAGCGCTTAGGTTGCAATCGCAAAAATATATCATATCCAATGACCTACTCTACTGGAAGGACTCGACAGGGGTATTTTTGTTATGTTTGGTGGAGGGTGAAACCCATAAAATGATAGAGGATTTTCATGGAGGATTTTGTGGAGGACACTTCAACTAGAAGACCATGGCACATAAAATTCTCAAGTAGGGTTCTATTGGCCTACACTATTTGGGAATGTTCATTCCAAGGTCAGGTCATGCTAGAAGTGCCAAGTGTTTGCTGAGAGGCAAAAGTTTTCTCCTCTCCCCCTGATTCCAATACATTTGGAAGAACCTTTCAGACAATGGGGACTTGATTTCATAGTAGAAATAAACCAACCATCGAGTGGCCAACACAAGTGGATATTGACAGCCACAGATTACTTCACCAAGTGGGTAGAGGCCATCCCAGCTAGAAATGCTATAGACACAGTGGTACTCAAATTTATGGAGGAGAAAATATTGTCTCATTTTGGTTGTCCCTTCAAAATTATCACTGATAATGCTCAGGTCTTCAAATCTACCAAGTTCACTATCTTCTGCCATAAGTTCAATATCATCATCGGGCACTCCACCACCTATTATCCTCAAGGTTATGGTTTGGCTGAGTCCTCCAACAAAACTGTTGTAAGGGTGTTGAAAATGACAATTACCGAAAATCAGAGAAACTCGGACTCCCAACTAAATTTTTCCCTATGGGTCAACCGGGTAACTCCTAAAAGATCCACGAGGAAATCACCTTTTGAGCTAGTGTATGGTAAGGCTGTAGTCTTCTTGATCCAATTAGCAATGTCGGTGGTGAGATTACTACAAGAAGCAGAGGAAGAGCCAAGTGCCTTAACGTGAAGGATAAATCAGTTGGTTGAGCTTCAGCAGAGTAAAAAACAGGTGGGGGCCAAATTGTCAAATTACCAACAAAAGATGAAATCCCTCTTTGATAAGAAGGCTAAGGATTGACTGCTTCAATCAGGAGATTTAGTTCTCCGTTGAGATGTCTGATGGGAAGACAAAGGCAAACATGGAAAATTCGACCCGCAATGGTTCGTCCCTTTAAAGATTGTAGAAGAAACACAGAATAACACATACATGCTTGAGAATCTAGATGGTGAATCTCTTAAATTTTTGGTAAATGGTCAGTTCCTCAAAATTTATTTCCAAAACTAGAGGTACCTATCACACACCCATTGTAAATACCAGTGTGTGTATTGTAGTTGTTATATGTAATTTTTAGTTTATCTTGAAAAGTCCATTTGCAAAGAATTATAGTTTGTTTAAAAATGATTCCATGCCCAATGGAAGGAAATCTACTATTTGCAGGTTCTCAACACCTTTCCAGCAAGGCACTGTCCCCAATTAGGGCCAATGTTGTCATTCACTGCATTATGAGTTTTCAGTTGGTCAAATTTTCCAAAGAGCAGTGAAGTTTGAATCCATCTTCTAGGCCATATGATTAATTAAAACTAAATTGACACTTCTCCATTGCATAGTGCCTGAAACGCGCTTTCTAACAGTATAAGGAAGTCCAAAAATGGACTTATGGATCAAAAGATATGACTTGTTAAAGTTCAGAGGTTCTGTTTCCTTTTAAATTGAAGGAGAGAAGGATATCGGAGGTTCGGGCTCATCATAAATCGCAAATCAGGGCTTATTGAGGTAGTGCCAAAGAGGAAGACATTAAAAGTTGCATCGATAGATCAATGATATCGGATTATCGAGCATATCGATGGGTCTAGTGGCTTATCAGGCATATCGGAGGGTCTTGTCCATCGGCTTATTGGGCATATCGATAGGTCATGGCGTAGAGCGCCGATATTGCATATCGACGATCACAGATGCAAAGGGGTGGCACATAGGCACTTGGCCATGGAAATCATTAATCACCAATATCATAAATCACAATCGATAGATCCAAGCTCTAGGATTATTGATGATCGACGGGTCAGCGGCGGTACCACTCTAAAACCTTGCAATGTCACGATTTTGTGATAATAGTGTTAAATCGTTGGGGTAGGCCAAAAACATTTAACAAAGGAAATCCACAAAAAACCAAGGGCATGCGGCCCCTTTCTCTCTCCTCTAAGAGGGGGCACGTGGCACAATACCATTGGCCCGTATGTATGAGATGGCAGCTGACATCACAATAATGTGGAAGTACAGAAAATGACATGGTAGTACGGAGGACATGTGGCATGCAAATTTTGAATTTTCCGGGGTCCTGAGGGGGAATTTCTGGGTGACATGTGTCACCACTCACAGGGTGACACATGGAATTTGTGATGTCACCCATCACAATCACATATCGATAATCGTACAAGTCAGGTCCCTCCTCCACCGTACTTCCTTCCGATATTGCAATTGTGATATGCGGTAACCCCCAGGACGTGATGTTTTATAAAACATAGTTAAAAATTTGTCGGGTCTATCCCTTTGTCAAAGGTCACATATCCATTAGACTTCCCCCATCTCTAGATGGTCCAGATTGGCTACTCCTTGATGAACGCTCCCAGGCCATTTCGACACCCCCTGTCATGTTTCCCTTTATCAATAAGGGGGGATCTGAAAAGTAGTTTCCCCACCAATCCCCTCTGCTACTTTCCCCTCTTGTATAATTTTTCACCACCCCCTTCACTTACCACTTACTGCTCTCGAACCCCTTAAAAAAATAACCACTCATCCTCACATTCTCTCCATATTGTGATTATGATACCTTGGGTGGACCCTACCTTGCAGATTGACGATCGCAAGGTGCAAGGGAAGGTATTAAAGGAAATGTTGTAAGTCGTCAGTATTCAGAATTTCATGTATTAAAGGGAAAAGGCCCCTGGACAAGCTTTTAAAGGCTCTATCTCATTTGGACTAAGCCTTGTCTCTAGCCCCTGGTCATATGAAGAAAGTTATGAAAAGGAGCTAAAGTGAAAGGGGCTAAGGGGGATCGGGACTCGTCTGTTGCGCAACGTTTTTTTACAGCAAAAGGGTAGCATGGGAAAGTCCTCCATATTTCCACCAAGAGAGAATCACCAAGTATATCAGGACACCGACAGTGTAGGACATGGATTTAAAGACATGATGGGCTGAAAGCTGTGGCTTTAAGGGAAACAAGTGGTGCATTCAAAACTGGTATGGGATGATTTAGAAAGGTCCATTATGGCACAGAATCAGGGTCAGCGCTGACAGGAGTGGAAAGAGAGTTGGTAGCTTGGGAGGATTTAATTCTTAGGTATGCTGTCTCATAACAGAAAGAGACGAAGTACCACACAAGGGTCTTTTGTTCCAATATTGTGGCATGGAGCTGATGGTGCTCACTCCCAGCTTTAAATAATGAATGGCTCAAGTAGTAAAGGTAGAAATTACAGGAGTTGGCTGGCAACAAAGGAAGCCAAACAATGAGCTAACTGTAACCTAAAGTAGAAGTGATCATAAGGATGGGCACATAGATATCTTCTTATCATGTTCATTTTATTTTGACTGAATTGTTGTCCTGTAATGTGCCTCCCTTCAATGATGCAATTAATTCTATAATGTTTTTGGGCCATAGAGCCATCCCTATTTGAGACAGCTAGTCAACCTGACAGTTGAGACTCGGCCTAAGATATCTTGATGTAATGAATGTTTAAAGATCCTCCTTTCTTGATAAATAGGAGGAAGCAAGACTTAAGAAAGGTTCATAAATTCTAAAGAAACTCTACATGTAATTTTCAAACTGTATGGATTTGTAATATAGATCTTTCAGAATATCAAGGAAAATGGTAGTGATTCACCCTTCAAATATTAAAATATGTTATCCCTATGTTAAAACCTATTTTATGTTCATGTTTCTTCTCTGAATTCATGCAATCATAGCTGCTATAAATATTTCAAGATTCCTCATAGATTCATTTGTATCGATATGTTAATGCAAGTGCCTATAACTATATCATAGATTCATTTTTATCGACATTGTTAGTGCATGTGCCTTTATGGGTTATTGAAATTATATCTTTAAATCTACACTATATGAATCATAGCACTCAGTGCCTCCTTTATCCATTATATTTGCTTGTAACTCAAATAAGTATAGAAATTCTTAATGCCTCAATCTCTACGTGTTAAGTGTAGAATTCTTGAAGCCTTATCCTCTATGTGAAGAGTTTCTCTTTCTCCGCATCCTCTCTCATCTCCTCTACAAAAGCTTATTCAACTGTAAGTCCTTCAACTACCCGACATCCATTGTTTTATGCATATTTCTGAGACTTGTACATGTGAAGAAGTACCAGAAATTCATGTCTTAGTCCTCTAGGTGATATGAACCAACCCATTATATATATATATATATATATATATATATATATATATATATATATATATATATATATATATATATATGATGTTTCCATTTCTAGAAAATCGTAGTAGACACTCCAAATTTAGATGTGCCCAAGCATTGGTCTTTTAAGAAATCCAAGGCTGTCTCTGGGAGCTACAACAGAAAGTACCTTCAGAGTTAGAAATGGTCTTATATGGCAGTGAAATGCATCGTAGCCCTTTTGAGTTAGCTTATGAGGCAATTCAATCCTTTTCAACCTCATCAACATCTGAAGACAATCTAATGAATAATATTATTGATGAATATTCTCGTTTGTCATGCTTGGAACCAATCTCTATGCATGATCCTTTTGACACAAATTTCTCAACTGATGAAGGGATTATGGAAGTTATGAAATTGGACGAAACGCCTGGAGTGATACTCATCATCATTCAACCTTCTTGCATCCTGTGAAAAAATTGAGAATAATTTCTCATCTATGTTTTCATTTGAGACTCTTAGTGATCCTCAATGTCTAATATCTACCTTTTCTTCCAATTCT
The DNA here is from genome assembly GCA_031772625.1 of Pinus tabuliformis. Classification (NCBI taxonomy): domain Eukaryota; kingdom Viridiplantae; phylum Streptophyta; class Pinopsida; order Pinales; family Pinaceae; genus Pinus; species Pinus tabuliformis. Next base: position 282,120,840 of record CM062812.1, read on the forward strand.
GAACAGAATTTAGGGAACATGTCGGAAACGATACCCATATATATCTCAGTGAAACCTAGGATAACTAAAAATATTCATATAGGAGCTTCTTGTTCTTTAGAAGAGATTCAAACTTATAAAGACCTATTTCACGAATTCCACCACATATTTGCCTAGTCATATGAAGAAAGTCCAGGAATCGACCCTAGCATAGTTGTACATGAAATAAAAAATTATCCAGATGCAAAGCTATTAGACAACGATTATGTCCTATACATCCTCGAAAAGTTGCCACTATCAAAACTGAGATTGAATTATTTTAGAAAGCATAATTCATTTACACCATTCCTTTGATTGATTGGGTATCAAACATTGTACCTGTTAACAAATAAAAAGGAACTATTTGAGTATGTGTTGATTACAGAGTTATTAATAAAGTTTGTCCTAAGGAAAATTATCCAACTTCGTATATCAACCAAATTGTCAATGATTGTGTCGAGAATGAATTTTTTTATTTCATGGATGGATTTTCTTGCTACAATAAAATAAGCATACTCCCTGTCGATGAGTACAAAAAAACATTTATATGCCCATGGGGAACTTTTTCTTCTCACAAAATCCCATTTGGCCTGAAAAATGTTGGCACAACTTTTCAGCGAGCGATGTCTTATGCATTCCATGATATCAAGCATATTATTTAGCCCTATTTAGATGATCTGTTGGCTCATTTAATGAAAAGGCAGGATCACCCATTGCACTTAAAAGCAACTTTCCCTAGGTGCAGGCGTTACAATATTTGCTTGAATCTGCACAAATGTGTCTTTTGTGTGCAATTAGGTCAGCTTCTAGGTTTCATCATTTCGAAAGAAGTAATTTGTGTTGACCCCCTCAAGGTGGAGGCGATTCTAAATTTTCCTGCTCCTTTTAGCCTTACACAACTCCAAAGTTTGCAAGGGAAAGAAAACTTTTTGCATAGATTCATACACAATTATGCTGAACTAACCTAGCATTTTACTCGATTGTTGAAAAAGGGCATTCCTTTTTTTTGGGATGAGCTTTTTGATAAATCTTTTGATGCATTAAAACATGCACTGACCAATGCACCGTTACTGCATCCACCTGATTATCATCGAGATTACTTTCTGTACTTAGCCGCATCCGATGCCACTATTGGCATGGTGTTAGTCCAAGAGGATGATACTAGAAGCGAACATGTGATTTATTATTTGAGTAGAAATCTCACTAAAATAGATTAAATACGCACATGTGGAGAAGCTAGCCTTGGCAGCTGTCCAAGATGTTTAACGATTTCGTCACTATACACTTCTATGAAAAACGACTGTCATTTCACATTGCAACCCTATGATGTATATTCTCACTAAGCAATTTCTAGGGGGAAAATACTCCAAGAGGATCGTTATATTACAAGAGTTTGATTTGGAATTTGAAAAATCTAAATCAAAGAAATATTTGGTTTTCACCAAACTATTTTATGACTTTCCTCATTCTGATATAGAAAATGTAGCAGAATATTATTTTGCTAACGAATCTCTCTTTCTTATCAGTACATCAGATTCGTGGTATGGAGATATCATAATATATCTCCAAACACAAACTTTTAGGCTCAAGTTATCCAAAACTGATATTGTTGTCGAATCTGATACCAATACCAATAATACAATATTATTGGTGACACTCTTTACAGTCGCGATATCGATTCTATATTCCGACGTTGTTTGACTCTCCAAGAGGCCAAAAAAACATTAAATGACTACCACTCTGGAGCATGTCGCAGTCATATGTTTGGATATGCTACTGCCCAAAATATAGTACGTGTTGGTTATTTTTGGCCTTAATTGTTTAAATATTGCATTACTGCAGTCCACAAATTCCATAATTTTCAAATATACAATCGCAAAATGCAAGCACCTTCAACTCCTCTTCAACCTATTATAGCTGTCGGTCCTTTTGGCAAATGGGAAATTTATTTTGTCATCTGTAACCCTCACTTGGCTGGGGGGCATGGTTATATTATCCTTGCAGTCGATTACTTTACGAAATGGGTTGAGGCAATGCCTACATATAGAGACGATGACGAAACTGTAGTAGTTTTCATTTTCAATCATGTGATTGCTCAGTTTGGTGTCTCTCAAGCTATTGTTACAGACCATGGTAGGCATTTTCGTAATTTTATGATGGTTTAACTATCTTACATAGCTCAGCTTATGCCATGATAGGTCTACTCCTTACTATCCACAAGCTAATGGTTGGGTTGAAGGCATCAGTAAAGTTTTAATCCAATATGATTAAATAGATAGTTGTTATTCATAAAGGAAACTAGCATTCAATTATCTTTTCAGCACTATGGGATTACTGTAATACTATAGAAACATCGATAGGTTTTACTCCTTTCCAACTTGATTATGGTTTGGAAGCAATGTTACCCATTGAAAGTGAAATCCCATCCCTGAAACTAGATATCGAATGACTACCTACTACCTCTGCAGACGAAGAACGTTTTGTACATTTAGCACATTTAGATGAAAATCTATGTGATGCTGCACTGGATAGAGAAGCTGACAAAAAATGTGTCAAAGGTCAATTCGATCCAAACATTAACCCTCGTTCATATTCAAAAGGTGACCTAGTCTTTATTTATGATCAAGCTCATGACAAGTTAGGTGCAAAAAATTTCGAACCCATGTGGCATGGTCGTTACATTGTAAAATGTGTATTAGCTAAAGGAGCCTATGAGCTAGTTGATTATGATGGTATTCCTTTGGGAAAGCCCAGAAATGGTCTTTACCTAAAGAAATATTATGCATAAAATTTTTGGTGGAGATTTGTACATTATTTACTGTTTTTTAGGTATGTGTGATAGTTAATGTTTTTCACATTTGCTACTCCTGCTTATCTTGTTTTGCACTTGATTTGCATATGTCGACGTTCCCTCAGACTTACATTGGATTTGCGGATTTCGCTAGTCTTAGTACTAAGAATTTATCCTCCGCAGGCTGGGTTATCTATTCACCCAATGATAAGCTAGTCTCTATTCATGGAATATTTCTTGGTCAAACAAAAAATAACATAGCATAAGACAGCGCAGCAATTGAGCTATTAGCTGATGCCATCATATTTGGTATCCGACATTTGATCGTTAGGTTAGATTCACAACTCATGGTATTACATTTAAACTGTGTCTATACAATAAGAAGTCCAACAATGTTAAGAGTGTTTTTACGTGTTTGTCTTTTGGAAAGGCAATTTGATTATATCAAATATCAACACATTCTGAGATATTTAAACACATTAATAGATGCATTGGCAAATCATGTGTTAAATAGACATTTGCAACATCTGTAAATTAGAAACAATATTCATTCATACATTGATCCAGATAAATAGTAGAAAAAAGTAGTATTTTTTCATTAAAATAGAGTTTGTATAAAAGTGTGTCTACAAAATATGTCATCCGAGGACATGAGGCATCGTGGCATTTTATTTTCCGAATATTATGACACCAAAAATAAAAAATGTCGTCCTAGAAACTAGAAAAACTAAGCATGATGATGCTCATGATAGGAAAAAACAACGCGAGAAACTCGACGTAGTAAATGTCTAAGTGGCCCTAGAACCCCAACTACATGTCTGTAATAAGGGCGAGGAATGTCATCCATCCCAATCTATGGGATATCCAAAGTCAACCTCTCAAGGTTGTGTTCCAGTTATGTCAGAATATCTTCTGCTTCCAGGTTAGCTACCGTAACTGCTATAGGCTGCTCGCCTCTTCTGTCAAATCGACTCAGCCTTGCTGGTCGGTTTGGGCCCACGTCTACACATGCATTTCAGATAATTAGCCTTTGAAGAATAAAACACAAAAATTAAAAAAATGGAAATATGTCAAAATGGGAAATTCTCACCTAGATCACCCCACTGAGTTCTGCTTGGAAATGGGATATCAAGATCACCTCTATAATCCATCCCGACATATGGAAAGTCCTTGATTGGAACAATTTGCTGGCCTAGCTAGTCAAAAAACTCAGGATTATACCTCACTAATAGTCCATCGCCTCCATGATGTGCCATCAGTGCAACCCACCTCATAGGTCCCCCCTCATCTGTTAGAATCTGTCATGGCCAGAGAAGAGGAATCTTCTCTAGGGAAAAAGCAATAAGAATGGTGCCATAACCAAAATTCTTCAGTTTCCCATTCATGTCCCTTCATGTTTACCACCACTACCTCGCACCAGTTAAACACTGTGGATTCCCAGCATTCCACGACAGTCTCCATCGGTGCCCGCATGACTAAATGAAGGGCATCATTGCCACATAACTTACTAACAATGAACGTAATGGTCCTTAAGGGCAAGAGCTCGATGGTATGAATAGAAATTCTTCCATCCTTGGGTGGTGCACCCCTGCAAAAGCACCTTAGATACCCATCAGTAGTATTTCCTCCTGTCCCCTGTCCAAATAATGAAATGTTTTCTCCGTAATGAGACAACCCAGTCAAGAAATAGAATTCATCGGTGTCAATGGTAACGTGATGATCTGCGATCATGAAACATTGTTCCTAGACATTCCATGTTCTTACCAGCCATGTCATGAGATCAACCTAAGATTTCATCTCAGGAATGAGCTAGTGTTTTAGGAGGCCACAAGTTCTTAGAGCCTGCATGGTAGCTGGATCTGCCAAAGCTACCAAATCATTGTCTTCATGCTCTCCTTCCCTCCACTCCATTTTGAACAATCAAATAGCTTGAAATGACCATTTTAAAAGGATTAGAATCATTTTTGAAAGGCATCTAATGTTTTTTGAGGCCTAAAGCTTGTTTAAAATAAGACCCTCACTGCCTGCACTTTTGCCGTTTTACAGATAGGGCACAGCTACACATATTTTTCCAGAAAAAATCCGCGCAGGCTGCGATTTTCTGTATGGAAATTCTTACCTGCCTGCATGGGCCTAACTGAAGGAAACTAGCGTAGGGATGAGGGCGCATTTTTAAACATAATATCGCCCCAAAAAATAACTAGAAGATTAAAATGGAATTTTAAATGTATGAAAATCTAAGTTAAGGATAGATCTTCTACCTGGAAGAAGCGGTTCGTGATTTCGTCCACCGGTTAGCTCAGAATCAGTCTTGGAAGTCTGGTGGTAAACTCCTCTCTTTGCTCTCAAAAGGTAAAAATGAAAATGGTGAAAATAATTTATTGTTCCCACTTTTATAGGGTGTTTGAAGCTAAAAAATATTATTTTTTATATTTAAAACCTTTTGGGAGGGGAAATTGTATTTTAGAGCAGTTATGACGATTTATTGAGTTTGAATGTGCAAGATAGGTTACAGATCTAGGATAAATCATTTTGACTATTTAGCAAACTTTTATCACTTTTTGTTCTTCTAAGAAACTACGAAAAGAAAAATTCATCAAGTCCTCTTTTAAGCCCTTTTCAGACTCTTTCAAAATGAAAAGATTGCTGAGTACTTGTTTGTTCGAAGTTGTAAAAGTAAATAAGCAATTGTCCACTCAGTATAAGTTGACCCCTTTTACAGATTGAATTAGGACTATTTACGAAAAAGGTATACGTTGTTTGAACATGGTTAATAGAGTTCTATCTTGTATTATTTTATCCTTTTTGGGACTTAAGAGACTAAAAGTTATGAAAAAGAACTTGATGGAGTCTATTTATGTTTTTCTTCTGACTCTCTAAAAACTGAAAAACGCTGAGCCTTACTTTCTCCAGGCTCGTTAAAATTTTACAGTAAAAGAGCTAAACAAGTTTCCTTTTTGTGTATTTTTCAAACTCTTTAAAAGAAAATGACATTGTGTTACTCCTTTACTGGACTCGTAAAAACTAAACAGTATAGGAACGGTTAAGAATAATGGGACCAAACCATTCCTTCTTAGGGTTTGTTAAAAATACTTTGATGGACTCATCCGAAGGATGAGCTTATAGTCCAAGCATATGTTATCCTCCTCAAGTTTGTGAAAAATAAAGAGGTACTTGCCAATAATGGTGGGGGAAAATTGGGAAAAGGTGTCCATTTTACATTTTCATTTCTAAAGGTAGCATATCGCTCTTGAACACGACACTCCATCGCACTCATGTCCGGGTTGGGAAATCCATTTGTCTTACAATTAATCAAACCTCATTTGAAAGTCTTCATGGTTTTTGGTATTATTGTTAAGTCAAATGTTGCCAAGTCAATTGTTGGGTCATTATGTGTTCAAGAGAAGTTCAACCTCAGTTCAAGTTCCTTTGCAAATTCTAGCCTTCAATAGCATTGACCATCCTTGAGTCAGCCCTTGCAAACTATTTTCAAAACTTGACATTGTGTTTCATGTCGTGGGCTTTCCTACAACAGGTCACTCCCTATCGACTTTAGCTCATTATCTACGAAGTTAATCTATAAACCTTCACTATCTTGAGACCTGCATGCCTTAATGGCAGGTTTCTCGCCTTTGACGACTGGTTCTCATCATTGGCCTGCGATTGAATGGTTCTATCAGTGTTCAACTTCAGATCACTTATTCACACTTCATATATTGTATTGGAAGTACCTTGAGAACCATTGTCATTATTGGTGGTTTCTCTCGCACTTGTTAACGGTTCATATCATCGACTGGTAATCAAGTGGTGTATGCTATGTTTGACTTCAAAGCATTCACTCACATGGTTAGATTCGTAGTGTGTATCGAGAGATGGAGATCATGACCCTAGATCTAGTTTCATCAATCAAGGTGTCTATTATCTATATGATTTTGGTTTTTTCATGCTTTTTCATTGAGTTCGCTTTACTCTAAGTATGGGAATCCCCACCTCAATGATGATTTTTGATACATATTTTCATTGTAATCCTTGAATGTTCCATGTAAGTTTATGACCATTTCCTCTGATCCAATCCTTGGAATGATAAAGCACTTCAATCTTTTAAACTTATTTTATAGACTTCGCACTTTAGGGGGAAATTTGTTACATGTCAATTTGTCGCCATGACACTTGATCAGTTTATGGGTCCTTTTACCATCCATGAACATGTTTGAATGAACTCCCTTAGAAGTCAAAAAACCCAAAATATCTTGAAGTAGATGAGAAATTTGGGGAAAATAACTCTAACACGTTGTTGAGTTTCACCTGCGTTGATTTTTCTAGATTTTCCCGCGCATTCGATGGAATTAACTCTGAGAATAGCGTAGAGCTGTGATATGTTTTCCACTGTAAACCCGCGCAGGTGAATTCAAGAAAGTAAAAGTAAAAAGTACAGTCTATAAACATAGTTGGTCAAATTTTTCCCAACTAAAAGCTTCCAGGTGATGGCTATTCTAACTATAACCCTTTGTTGGGTGTGGGATCGCCCAAGGGAAGTTTTGGGGCTTAGAGCCCAGATTTTGGTCAATTTTGTAATTTCAATGTAAAGACTCTGCATTTTGTGGGCACAAAGTGCGTAGTTTATTAAAGAGTCATAGGGTTTTCCACCATTAATCTTGATAATGTAATGTCGGCTGTAGAAGATCTACCCATGGTCCCCGGACCATGGGATTGTATAAATAGAGCAAAGCTCTAAGTCTTTTGATAGCATAGTTGAAGAATCAACATGATGTATGCGAGATAGGTCTGAAGTGTAAAGCCTAGTTTTGGGTCGTAGCATAGGAAGAGGCTCTGCAGATGAGTGCGCATAGGCCTAGTAGTCTGTAGCTTAATTCATGGACCCCTGCAGCTGAGTGTGCAGGATGAGTCGAGTCTGTAAATAGTGGAAGTATTAATAAAGAGAAGTTTCTATCAATTCTGCGTCTTTATTTCCTATTTTATGCATCTGTTATATTGGGTATGAATTTCACTTTTAATGCTTATATGATGCACGAATGTGTATATTTATATTGGCTAAGTGAATGCAAGATAGAATATCTGTTTATGTGAAGATAATCAAGACCTATTGATAAGATAAGTAAGATACTTGGCGTAGTTTAGGAGATATCACAGTTCGCGGCCTTAGCAGAACGAAAGGACTTCAGCCCCTGGTTAGGGCTGTGCAAAAGTCGATTATAACAAGTTGCAAAGGTACTAAAGGATAGAATAATGCATGAAGTGACCTATGTTAGCGCTCGAATCTACCTTAGGCTGAAATAAGGTAAGACTCAAGGCTACATCAAACCATGCTCAGCCTCGTAGCTAGCCCTACGAGGACAGGAGAGGGCTCTCTCCGGTTAATCTCGGCAAAAGGTAATCAAAGAGGCTCGAGATGACTGAATTGATGACTAATTTTAGGCTAGGTATGAAGTACAAGGACTATGGAATTTATTTTTTGAAGTTTTGTTGAATTCAAGGGAAAGGCAATTTTGGGTGTGGGGATGAGGCACAGCTTTTGCAGAGGTCTACTTGGGGAAAGATAGGCGATTGTTTTGATGCCTTTAAAGTGATTGAATGAATAGACCTGACAGGTGAGGAGCTAAGGAGAGCAAGGAAGTCTCAAGGATTCTCCTTAAACTGAAGAAAACATGGAAAATTAAACAAATTTAAAGGCAGAGCATAGCAAATTTATGGATTCTACCTTAACACTTCATTTGTTTAATTGCAGAAGATTAAATAAGGAAAGTGGTACACATACACAACTTACAAGTACTGAGAGAAACACACCATCAACACATAAGGCCACATGAATCCCAAATAGTGCTGCAAAACCCTGGTCTATCCTTTGCCAAAAATGCAGATAAAATATGTACAATAGTGTATCAAGCTATTCCCAAGAGTCCAACCCTGAAAATGACTAAGAAAATACATAATATAGGCAAGATAACACATTCCCTTGCCTCTAGGGGTCGAGCTCATCATCCTAGGAGCTGTTTCAACCAATTCTAAACAAAGCACTACAATCTAGGCAGTCAAAACAACTTGCCTCTATAAGCTAGGAAACCAATTCATTCACTAAATTTTTGCTATTTTATGAATGAATCATCTAGAATAGGTAAATAAGTGTTAAGTCAACATAAAGTTCCATTAATTACATCAAGAAGGGTGAAAAATCCCATCACAAGTCAAAACTGGTCAAACTGGCTACGTTTCCTGAGCTGAAGATGAAAATTGTGCCAAAAAAAACCTGATGCGCCGCGCGCCTGAGCCCTATGTGTCACGCGCCTTTCCACCTGCATTTGGGGCACTTCCCGGCATCCAAATTGAGCTCAGGTTGGCTTGTTGGAAAGCCCTGGATGTCTACTTTCCAACCCAAGTGGAATTTTCCAATTTGATGTCCATTGCCCCTCCAAAAGTGCATTCTTCCAAGGCTGCTTCCTGTGTGTCCAAAAAGGGGCAGTGAGGTCATTTTTTGCATCTTTTTTGACCTTTTTGGGACCCAAACCTTGATGAAATGCCTTCGCAATAGCTGAGTAGGTATATTTCATCATGAAAAATCCAAAAATGCAAACCATTTGTGATTTGGACCTCTCAATCTTATGGGTCGCGCGCTGCGCGCTACGCGTTGAGCCAAAAAACCTGTTTTTCAGAGCCAAAAATTCAAAATTGACAAAATTTCTTCCAAATTCCTTGAAATTTGGGCTGGGGGTCCCTAATCAAGTACTATGCTCAGCCAAAGGGGCTTCAGCCAAAATCCGAAGACGATCAAGCTCCTTTTGTCTTTTTTGCTTCTTGACCACTTTCTTCAATTTTGCCTTAAGAATCCTAATTCGCGCCTTGCAAACTAGGTTCCGTACCTTGTAATGCATAGTCATGTGTTTCAATAATGCATTGTCTCTATTGGCATTTTTTAGCTGTTCCTCCAAGTAGATGTTGACCCTCTCGAGATTAGCCTCTCGATCCTCATTTACCTGTTGCTCCAGAGAGGTGAACTCAATTTCTCTATGTTGGGCAGCTTGGCGATTCTCACGGATGTTCTGTAGCTCTATGATCACGTGCTGGTCCTCAAGCTATTTATTCCACTGCTCTAGATACCTGATATATTGGGTCTTCTCTGATTCTAAAGCTGTCTCATCATCATGAATAGCTCACCTGAAGGCCTCTCCTCATGCTTGGGCTTCTTGCCCTTATCCTGTACCTGCGGTGCTACTGTCGAAAGCGAGGCCCCTTCCACACGAGGTGGAGATAACACTCGCTGTGATGATGAAGTCAACGAGACCCCTTCCACCCCGGGTGGAGATAGTACTCATCGTGTAGATGCAAATAAGGCCCTGTAGCCTCGCTGGTATGTCACATATGGAGGAGCACTTATATGCTCAGTCTCGGGAATGTCTGGCTGGTGTGAAGGTCCTCCCTCATCATGAACTATCTCGGGAGGTGGCTGTAATGCTGCAAAGTAATCACGGGAGATGAAATCTTCCCAAGTAATGCCCTGCTGTGCCAACTGATGCATCACTACGATTTTAATCAATGCATAATGATAGATGCTCTTATGCTGATGTGTTGGGCTCTTCCTTTGTACTAAAGGCACCATCCTTTCTATGTTGTGACACATGAAAAACGGAATGTTCATCATACGTACCCTTGTGAAATGCATCAACAAACGAACATGGTACGCATAGAGTCGTGAGAATCTGCCCTCGCAACTAAAATATCAGATGATGAGTTTCATCAATGGTGCATGCTCATCCTTTAGGAATCTGAAAGGAAAAACTGCACTCAAATGTCTTATATACTCGGGCTTGATATATGGCTCATAGTAGAATCTGTCTAACTGCTGGTGTTTACTCCATTCCTCCCCTACATTTGGTATCCCGGTGGCCTGAGCAATAGTCTCGGGTGACAAGGTGAAATTCACTCCGGCAAGGTTTACATGACCATCCTGCAAATGTAGAACAAATAAACGAACTAGTTCCCGATGATGCTGGATTTGTGAGATCCGCTCACAGTATTCAAAACATGATTGATACCAAAAACAGTCCATTGCAAGTGGACAGGCTTGCAATTGAGCCAAAGAGGTAGGCTCCTCCCTAACATGTTGTCCACTTTTGCCACCTTTGTGATACCTCCGTGGCACATTAGGTACATTTGCCTTCGATGTAGAGTCATTATCATAATCCTGCCCATATACTGAATCGGTCTCTGACATGTTCTTTAAAAACAAGGTAGCTGGAATATATATATGCTGATATACAACTGTGTGCAAAATTGACTGTAGACTTTTTCTTTTTCTCAAAATGCTGTGACCAAGGGGACACAAATATACAAGGGAATTCTTAAGAAAGGGAAAACATTAGGGAAATGGGGAAAATGGAAATAAAACAAGGAATTTAGGGAAGGGAAGGGGCATGGAAATCTTGAAGTTTTAGGGTTTGGGATGAGGTAGGGAATATATGTTTGTAGTAGAAGGGAGGGGTTAGGATTTGAGGGAGGATAGTGTAGGGTTCTATGAGGAATTATTGGGGAAAATATTGGTGAATATAGGGGATGGGAAACAAAGGAAATAGGAAAACCTTGGCAACATTTATTTTTGAAAACCCTACAGCAATCTTGGCATTTAAATTCTTACAGCAAATTAATGGACAGGGAGGGTTTTTACACTTGGTTTTTTCATGGCAAATATAACATAATTTCTTTACATAAACCTTTCAAAACCAAGAATGAGCCGTGGATAAAAGCCTACTTGTGATTTGATGCGTGAGAAGAGGTGTTTGAGTGTGTTTTGGACAAAGTCTGGGCATAAACTTCAATGCGCCGCGCGCCTCACCCAACGCGCCGCGCGCTCCTGATGCACCGCACGCGTGTAAGATAGCACTGGAATTTGTCGCCTGATGCGCCGCGCGCCACTGATGCGCCGCGCGCCCAACCTGATGCGCCGTGCGCCCTGGAAACGGCCCAATTTGCTCACAAACTCACAAAATCGCCTGAGAACAATGCTCTTTGCTCTTGGAATGTGGAATGGGTTGCAAATGAGGAGAAATATCTTCATATAGACTCCTTGTTGATTTTTGCTTAACCCAAAACCCATTTTCTTATGTTTGGTTGTTGACACTTTTTCAAAATTAATAGGCTCTGACCTTTTTGGTTTCCCCTTTTAAAATTGGTTGAAATAATGATTTTCTCTGATAATTTTTTGTAGGGATAGCTCTGATATGCTCTGGCAAAGGAGACCAAGGCTGCACTTGAACGATTGAAGAACTGAAAATTTTGACAATTTTTACAAAAATGAGATGGCGACTTATCTTCAAAACAGAGTTTTGAAGAGAAGTCCTAATTCAGCTGTACAATGATGAAAATTATTGAAGTGATGATCTATCAAAGACATCCCTCTGGCCTGCTGGTCTTCTAAGACTTTTCAAGACAAAATTGACTCAACCCTAGACCTAAGACCTCAAAATTTAAAACATGATTGTAAATGACCTTTGAAGACTTATTTTAATAAACAGGCCTGAACCAGCAGTGCCAAACACGAGGGGAATGAGTGACACAACCCGCTCCATCAGAGTTATGGCATGCCTAACGAAATGCAACTGATGAAAACTAATGGGACACCTAATCATGAAATGCAAAAGAGCTTTGATCTCTGATGGAGGGATAACTAGACCGACTCTAACAACCTACACGAAGGCAGGTTTAATTGGACTAAACCAACATCACATCCATCTCAAGGGTGCGAAAACTTGGTTCCAGCATCCCCCCATACTACTTCGGGTGAGATTTCCGTTCTCACTCCGCGGGTTGATGCTGAAAGGGCCAGTGATGTAGGGATTTGTTTGGCTAAATAACTCTAAACCTGAGTCAGGCCCCCATAATCTAGAATCTTCATGAGAGATGTGTGATGTCGTATCATTGGAATCCAACTAAGAAATAAATTGAAAGCTCGTTGGACAGAATAATTCATGAGTTTGCGACGCAGGAGAACAGGAACCCACGACTATCAAAAAAAGAGTGGCTAGATAGCTACCTGTATACATATATCCACAAAATATTTTCTGTGTCCTTCTCTACTGAGCTATACGAGTGGATCACGAAGCTAGCAGATAGTCAAGGAAGGCAGAAACTTGACGGTCCTATTATGTTGACCCCAAAGCTAGTGCGAAGGTTGGAAGCATTGGAGGATAAGATCGCACATGCTGTCAATCATTGGCTCGATCATATTATAGGAGGATTCATTATTGAGTTCACAGTTGACACCTTAGTTAGCTACAGTGAGGTAGAGCGACGCTTTCTTAAAGGACCGCGAGGTAAGTACGTAAACTCTTTGAATACTTGGATTAAAATATTGTTGTGCGAAAAGCGGGTTATGCAGTTACCTTGATGTTTGGGGCTACGCGAAGTGGAAATTTTTATAGGAACAAAGCGAATAAGGGTCCAGAAAATAGCCCCTTGATTTCACCTCCGTGACGAGACGAGGAAGAGCTCATGAAGGTGTCTCCACGAAGTGCTATTCATCTGATAAGACAAAGTATTATGTGAATACCACCTCCACCCACACCACCACTAGCTTCACCTCCATCACCTCCATCTTCACCCATACCAACTCCACCACCACCGCGATTCAGTATGGCAAGCATAGTGAAGTTGCTTATGTTCAAAGGTTTGGGAAATGAAGGTCCAAACCAATTCTGGTTCATTGTAAGGGTTGTATTGGAAGCACAAGGTGTTATAGATGACCATATAAAGAAAGTGACGCTGGTTAGCGCCCTGTAGGATCACGTGCTGACCTGGTAAATTAAGTACTGCAACGATAACCCAAATGCGAGAGTCGCGAATATCCAAACAATGCTAAATAGAGAATTTAGTGGGCCTAAATCTGAAGCGTAGATGATCATTAGATTTAAAGAGATTACGATGCTACTAGGCGAGACTCCTTGGGAGTTAGACTAGAGGCTGAAATGTACGATTCACGAAGCCAATATGAATTTGAAAGATGGATAACATCACGAGTGGTTTGTAGCTCCACTACTACCATATTTAAGGAATGCGCTATCATAGCAGAAGATAACGACTCAGGCAAAGGCCTTCGAGATTGCTATGAGGTTACATGAAACCCCGATGCGGGATCCTAACCTAGGAGTTCAACAGATCCATGTGCAGCTGAAGACTCTGTGTCTTGAAATGCAGAGTTTGAAACAGGATAGGATGGTTCGACCTAAGTGCGCCAATAAGTGTGGTGCGTGAAATGCAAGAGCCAGGGTCATGACAAAGACCGCTGCTCGGTTTTTACAAATTACCTCGCAGGAGGAGGACCGATGCCTTTAAGGCCAGAAGCTCAAGCATGACCTTGTGCAACACCTAATTTGTGGTGCATGATCTGTCAAATAGCTGGAAAACATGCCACGGAAAATTGTCACTTGTTACAGAAGTATACACAAAATTCGCAATAGTTGTTGTGCAACTTTTGTAGATCGGTGGGACATGACGAGTGCATGTGTAGAATTTGTGAATTGATGATGGATAGAACACCCACCTACAGATTTGAGGCTGAAACACTGCCCCTTGACCAGAATGTAGAAATGATGTGAACAGGATTCCAGGGGCACGGATGAGGACCTAGTAGAGGTCGTGGACAATTGATTTGTTACAATTACGGAGGACTAGGACACTATGCCAGCGATTGCACAGATCCAATGCACCCGTCGTGCAAGTATTGCATAATGTCCATCATGAGACAAAAGATTGTCCTACACTGATAGCTAGTATATGCGGCAAAGGAGTGTTACTGCCTCCCTCGACTCAGAATCTGTAGATGATGAGGTCTGAGCCATGCGAGGAAGATCCGAACATAAATATTGTGCTTCAAAGTGGAATCACAAGGGAGATGATAAAGGAAAATAGCTAGAAGATAGTACTTGGGTTCGCAAAGCTCCGGGGAAGGAAGCAGAGTTTGATTTGGAGTGCACTCGGGAAACCTTCATGGAGGCTAAGAAGAGCTTCGTTGATGCCTCCACTTTAGGAAACAAAGATAAACGGGAGCCGGAAATGGACCCATCCATGCTGGCAACTTTCCTTGAGACATGTATGAAGTTACTACGCGACAGTAAGGATGTGAAAGTGTTACAGGAACTCATCAATGGATGCGCTGGGACTGTGCCAGGAGAATCACGCGTAGTCCGGAAGATCGGAAAGCATAAGACAAGGACAAGCTGAGAAATGAGACTTACTGCGCGGATCGGAGAATATGAGATGGATCAAGTCATTCTAGATTCAAGATCAAATGTGAATGTTCTAACGAAGCAGACATGGGAGCGAATGAGAAGACCTGCACTGCAATGGTATCTGATTCAGCTGAGAATGGCGAATCAGTAGAAAATAATACCGATGGGGCGATTGCAGGGAATAACTGTGGATATTGAGGGTGTGAACGTGGAAAATTTCGAAGTGATAGATATTGTTGATGACAACAACCCCTACCCCGCGCTCCTAGGAATTGACTGGGCCACTGATATGAACAGGGTAATTAATTTGAAGAAGCGAAAAATTATCTTTGAAAAGAAGTCACTGCGCATAATTATACCCTTGGACACTACTAAAGGATCACGCTATACAGAGCCGGTCGGCGACTATGAAAGTGATGATGACCTGGACTGCATCTACAAGATAACAATACGAGACCAAGACTAGGTGAATCCCATCGTGGATGGACATATTACATGGGAGCGCAAAGTTCCTGCACTTTAGATTCTCACGAAGAAGTAGGATGATGGAAGAATCGGTTACACGAAGTAACTACGTTGAATTGTAACATGAAGACCTGGTCATTGTGTTGCATGTCGAAAAAAGTAAGAGATCTGCTTACTTATGATGGTCTAAATGAGGTAGATACCTTCTTGGATGCATTCGAAAGGGAGGTGCCAAAAAAGAAACGCTTCTAGGCCTTGGATTGGGTATTGCGTGCTACATCTGCGAGATGGTGGGGTACGCACAAAGGAAGCTTTGGTGATTGGCATGAATGTAGGAGAATTATGCGAGTATGATTTGGGAAGCCTAAGGTGCAACTAACAGATAAGTATGATGGGTAGGATGATCCACGCATGCATCTGGCCAAGTGGACGTAGGCCTGTGGAGAAAAGCACCAATCTGCACATATGCACATGTACTCTGTGCTAAAATACATGGTCAATAAGCATGTGTTGGGGGGGTGACCTTGCAGATTGCTCTTAATGTTGGGAAGACATTATGTAGGAAGAGAAACTACGAAGAAGCGTTCAACAAGGTATGCAACGTGCCGACCAAGGTATGCAATGCGCAACGAAGTGATTGGGACCTACGCATACCTGTAGTGTTATGGGCTTATCGGACGACATGCGAGAAATTGATGGGACAGACACTTTTTAGGCTTGTCTATGGAGTGGAAGTCGTAATGCCTATGGAACACATCATGCCTAGTCTATGCATAGTAGCGCTCAAAGGTATGACAGATTGTGGAACCCTAGAGGAGAGGCTCGTGCAGCTGGAAGAGCTTGAAGAAGAACAATTTTTGGCTGGATTCCACCAGCAGGTCCAAAAGCAGCACGAAAAGGCATGGCACGACCAACACATTAGGCTGTACACATTCAAGGTAAACGATTTGGTGTTGTTGTATGATAGTAAGTTTGATAAATTCCCAAAAAAGTTTAGAATGCAATGGCAAGGACCATATGTTATTGAGGAGATTACCGATGGTGGCGTGGTATAGTTGGTTAAGTTAAATGGAGAGCCCTTCCAGGAAAAGTGAATGGCAGACGTTTGAAGCCATACATAGGTGGCTCAGCCACCTGACTAGCCGACCGAAGCACAGTCTTAGCACTCCAGGCAGCTGAAAGGAGGCACAGGACTATAAAATACTCTGCCCAGGAACTGCGCGATGTCAAGACTGCGCGTAGTAGCGAAGTGTCACACGAAGACAACTACGTTGGCACGCAGGTCTACCGAAAAATGATCATTACAGTCACTATTCACGATGTGATGCTTGGGTTGAGGTGAAATGGAGCGGGCGAAAGGCATTTAAGGTGAAACTTATGGGCTAGATTTTTGAAAATCTGCCGCCAATATAGCATTAATGGACCGAATGGGGGGAATGGTCGAATTCAAATTCAAAAGGCACTATAAATTACAAAGGGTTGTCCAACAAACAATACTTGGTAATTTGAGAACTGAGTTGTTGCGCGCTCAGATATTCATGAACTGATACTTGTTCGATATTTTGAAGGAAAATTCGTTACTTGAGCAATTACCAAAGACGCTGAGAGAACTATGGAATTGCACTATGGCAGCACCCGAAGAAGTAATGGATACCAGAGAAAAGACCACCGAGGAAGCCGTGTAGGAAATTACAAAAGTGGAAGCCCCAGAGAGCATCGGGATAGTAGCTGAGATCCCTAAATCATGACGCACGCTGAGACCTAAGATGGATAAACAGGCCATGATACCGATGCGTATCTCACCTAGGAATCCACTGACAGCCAGGCTCACAATGGAGGAAAAGTGGAAGGCCATTAATTTGGAGGCTGATGAGAAGGAAGAGCTTGAAGAAATCCTGGTGGAGGAGGAGGATGTAGAGATGGAAGTCGAAACCTAGGGTGCAGACCTTATCACCAGGCTACCAGAATATGTTCCTCCACAAAAGGGTAAAGCCAAGGTGCCCAAGGATATAGATAAGAGCAAGAGCTCTCTACAAACTCTGCTGCTCGTAGATGATATTATGTTTGAAGGAGTGCACTTGGGATGGGTTATTAAAATTTGAAGATTGGGACCTCACGGACCACGAGAAGTTCCCTCATTTAGTGACCGCGCAGCTAATGTGCTAGAAGAAAGACGTGCTGAATGGAATAATAGAGTTGGAGCCATGCAAATGGTTCAGAGGTGTTGAGAAAGTAGGGTTGCTAAACCTACTCTAGGTGCTGCATTACCACCACACCCCAGTGACCATTTTTGTCATCACGCAGCTGCTCTGTTTGGTGCATGATGGGTGCTTATGGCTGGAGGAGCCCATCCCCATCACAAACCATCTGATTCATAGGATTACACGGCTCCCTTGCATAGGGGAGGACCCAATGAACATTTCAGAAGGAAAGAGTGATGATTTGGCCATAACAGAGGCCATGAAAAAGAAATTTAAGTTGGAGAAGAAGAAGTGAGGGTATGTCATCTCCAGCATCAACAACCCTGTAGTTAAGGTCACGACGTAGATATTGGTAGGGAAGGTGATGTGGAAGTGCCGCACAGATGAGGTGCTCGCGCCAGTGGTTGCACTAGCAGCATAATGCGTAGAAGGGGTCCAGTTCAACTGGGCAAACTATCTATGCGGTGAGTTCCTTAAGAACTGCTGCGAGGCACAGGAGCAGGGCAAAACATTCCATTATGCATGGCTCCTATTGTTGATAGTACTGGTGGAATGGGAGTTTCCTGAAGATATCCAGTTCCCGTCGATCGCGCAGGACCTTCCAAAGGTAGGGAATTATGCTTCGCTGTGGGCAACTAGGGATGCACAAAGGATAAGGGAGAGCAACATATTTTGGGTGCTCATGGAGATGAACATCAAAATGGGGATTAATCACAAGACACGATTATCACCCATAGTCTACAACAGTCTGTAGAGCTTCGCGGAGTTCAAAGTTGTTATAGACATTTTTGGGCACTGCAACCCCAATCAAACATGTCGATAAACCGAGGGCTCCTAAGTCCCTAAAAGTGTTGTTCCATCCCCTAAAAGAACAAGGTAAACTGATTACATCATCTCCCAGAAGTTCTCCATGAAAAACCGCTCAGAACTGGTCAAAACTGGACCATCTCACCTGCTCCATGGTCAAAGTGCGATGCATCCGACCTAAATGCACATGGGAGGTGAGATGCATACTGAAAAGCCCTTCTACGGGGTGCGATGGGCGAGAGTGGCCAAATGGCAGAGTCAAGTTGAGAGGTGGATGATCATGGAATCTTCCAGAAACTTCTCTTGTGACACTTGCCTCTCAATTCGCCCAGGGATGAGTAAGAGATCATCAATCTCCAAGTGGAATAAAGAACTATCAGAGAGAGGACACTAATCAGAATCCTAGAAGCTGACTCACCCCCCTGCAATCATCTATATATGGATCCCTCATCCCAGAGATCCGGAGGCTGGAATTTTGTATCTTGTAAGGAAGTGCTGCTAGTTTCTTGGTGTAACATCATAGTGTTGGGTGATATAAGCTTTTCATGAGGTGAAGAAGGGCTTTCTTGCTGAGAGGATGACACTGGGTCAGAACAATTGGTTGTAATCCTCTTTGATATTCTTGATATTAATAAAGCTATTCAAGTTTTCCTCCACATTCTTGTATGATTGATGATATATAATTTTGTGTGGTCAATATATATATGGTCCTATATTGTTTATGATAATAGATCTCTGTTCTTGGATAGTGTTATGCTGCTTTGATTCTACAGGTTCTCTTTGAAGCTGGGTAGACGAGGAAGCGAGTGGCAAAGATCTATCAGAAAGGAGAGGAATCAAGCAAGGAACCAAGCGCAAGACATAGGTTGGTCTCCTTTGTTCCCTTCTTATCTACTTCCCATAAAGGAAAACGAAAGTAGTTTTAGTTTGTTTGTTTCTAAGATAGCTACCAATCTTAGTGGGACTAGCAGCTCTGCATAGACACTAGATTTTCTCAATAACAAAATGGCGAACATACTAGGGAGTGAATATATTGTTTGTTTGTCTATATTTGTTTGCTTTATAAACTTACAGACGGAGCCTGAAGTCAAGCCAGCTAGCCTTCTAACTGCATTTGCTATGCAAGTGCAAAGTAGATCAATGCTGCTTCAGTCTATCTCCGGGTTTTGTTTATGAACTGAACAATCGATTTACAAAATCTCTAATTACCCTTGTGGTGGCTCTAGTAACCTCCTTAGATCTACCCCTGTGATTTATTTACTGATTATCACTTGCTCGACCTAAATCCCTGAACTGTGCTGCAAACTGTGATCAAGAACTGGATCAGAAGTCTCACACTGTACGATCGCACCCTCTCTTCAAGGATATCAGTATACATCGCACTTCACGTTTGCTGTAGGTGGGATGCATACTGGAATCCCTGTGTAACAGGTGTGCTGATCAGAAAAGGCTAATTTTGCCTCCAGACTTCGGTTTTTCTTCACTTTTTTTAGCTCTATTCAAGAGTTTTGCTGTCTGTAGTCAGTATACCTCTGTTGGAAACCCCTTCCTTGCCATTATTCCGCCTCCATTGTGCAAAGAACTGTAAATTTTTTTTATGTATTGTGAGCCATTTTCAGTTCTCTTTTACAAAGAAGTAGCGTAATTGAACTGTCATTTCTTGATTTGGAAGTGTCGCAAGTGTCGTTTTCAGTCATAAAAGAGAATTTGATTGTTCTTGATAGTCGATTACACTGTTACTCTTGTATTTGATTTGAATTAGTAGTTTTTCAAGTGTCGAAAGCAAGTTTTCCATTCCAAATCGCAAAGTGTCGTCATTGTCTTCATTTTGTCTTGAAAAGAAGCTTGTTAGTAATGTCGCTTTGAAAAATAATTCAGATTTGCACTTAGCTTTCTTTTTATCATTCAAACATTAAGAAGGCTCAAAAAAAATACATGCATGTGCATTTGCATTTAGACTATTTGATTGGTTTGATTTAGGACAGTGCATATAGTGTGTGCTCTCTGCTCTATGTTGAAAGAATATCATCTCTCTTTCTTTAGTAGCTAGGATTTTCATTGCAAAAAGAAGATTAAACGATTGTTTATCACCTTAGATTGCATTTTAGGAATTGTATATCTACATCACGCGGTGAACCTGAAAGGCAAATTTCTTAAGGAAGATCAACTGTAAAATAAATTTAATGAATCTAAAAATGCTTTGGAACCTAACGCACAACATTTAGAAGTCTAGGCTAGAGACGTATTCCAGTGTCGTAAAGCCTGGTAAATGTTGTTTTCATTGCTGGTTGGGTGATTCCTCCACTTTGAGACGACAAGTGCCAGTACGGACTTGTGCTCCCATGTACCGTTGAGTATATATTAGGAGACCACAATAGGCTATATCCTTTATCCATAGGAATCCGTGTCTGCCGCCCTATCGATCACAATGCACTGAACACAACATTCGGGAAGATTGACTGCCGTACCGTAAAAAGTATTATGCAGTTTTGCGATTGGTTTGGTAATCCCTCTGTCTAGATTTCCAGAGTAGTTTCTTTCATTCCTTTTCAGACTCGTTAAAGGAAAAGGTCCATCTGAGCGCTTGTCACTTCAAGCTCATTAAAAATCAAAGGCGACTAGAGTCATATTTTGTTTTTTCTTGACTCTTAAAAATTGAAAAAACAAGTTGTGTCAAAGCGTCTAAAATTTATTTTAATCGGAATAAACATCACCTTTCCTACGTTGGTCTTAGGTTGAGAAAAATGGAGTCCACCAACCAAGGATTTCCCCTTGGAAGAAATCCTAGTCCTTTCTCCTCTTGGGGAGATGTTGGTGCACCCCATATGGCCACATTTTCACTTCCAACACTGAAAATTGGCCTGCCCGTATGGCTCTTCTCGACCTCTATCGTTCAGAACACCGTGATTCCTGAGCAATAAATTAAATAACTAGATGATACAAGGCTACCACCCAACCTTCTACTTCATCTAATTCTCCCTCTCCTCCTTGCTCTTCGCTTGATGAAGCTGGTAAAGCCAAAAGTCAAGTAACTAAGAAGAAGAAGGAGAAGAAGAAGAAAGAGAAGAAGAAGAAGGAGCCAAAGACGATAGGGGGCAACCAGGCATCATCTAGTGAAAATCCACACACTGCACTGTCAAAGCCTAAATCTCCATGTGTCATTTGCAAAGGAGATCACTATCATCGAGATTGTCCTTGCATCCCTCGGATCTTAAGGGACTGGTCTCCTCGTTTGCACAATCTGGTGTCAACAACCTCTGATGATCATGTTGAAAGTACACCGTCAACTAGTGAAAGTGAAATGTCAGGACAGAAAAGGAAAAGTAAATTCCCTTGTAAACTGTGTGAAGGCGATCATGCCGTCCACCGTTGTCCCTTCCTAGACGAGGCTAAAAGAGTTTTGGATGACCGTCCGGTTTCACCATTACGGCTTCCTCATGGATATAAGAAACTCTTGCCAAGTTTGTCACTAGTTGAAAATCTGACTGACACACCATTGAGGTCGGTCAAAGCGTCTATCATTGAAGATAAACCATATGAATCCACACTAGACGAAAGTCAAAATGTCGAGGTGGCAGTTGACCCAGTCTTGCCTTCAGAGGATCCATCTTCAGATGATACAGTCACCGAAGAGAACAAGAACGACACCGTCCAAATCTACTTCGTAAACACAGACTCCGATGAAAATGGGGGCAGTCTACCTGTTCCTTTACTGCAGGAAGGAAGTTCATCAGAGTCATATCCGGCCGTCTATTTGGTCCCACCTCCAAGCAACGTAATTGTTTCCTTTGATTGGAATCTAATAGGCAGACCCCGTTTACCGGCTAGTGTACCATTTCGAATCATTGCTCAAGTATACAGAATGGTCATGGCCAGTACCATCATAGATGAAGGGGCTTTTGTGAGTATCCTTTCCTCAACTGCTTGGAAAGTGCTTGGTTCGCCATTGCTTTTGCCTGAAATGAGAAATCTAACAGGCTTTGATAAAGGAACCAGTCGACTGTTAGGGATCCTTCCCAATGTGCCGATAACATTGAGAAGGAAAACCGTTCAAATGAATGTAATGGTAGTCCAAGGATCTCTGGATTATAATCTACTCCTTGATGTGACTATATTTATTGCATGGGAGCCATTGTCTCCTCACTCTTTAGAGTAATGTGTTTTCCGCATGAAGGAAGAGTGGTCAAGCTCGTAGACTAGCTTTCATTCCCCGGTTCACACATATCAAATAGTCAAATACCATCCCTGAATGGTCTTTTCATGCAAGGAATGTATCATCAATCCCCAGTCCGTCCACCTGATGAGCGCGAGTGATTCGAGAGGACATGACTGAAACCCAGGGGGCATGCACCCTGGTCTATTTCGGCAGGAAAACCTTAGGTATAGGGTAGGTTTCCGCGAAGGATATATGACTGGTTTATGAGATTAGACCGGAATAAGATTCCTCCGTTAAAGTTATGTGAGTGGAGAAAAGTTGCGCCACTCACCTTTGTCTATTTCGGTAGACATCACCGAGGAAGTGTTTTGTCTGCAGTGCGGATAGAACAATCTTTGGTAACCTGGAAATTTTTCACTATACCTAGGGGCATGCAAACCTTTTGGTGTGCAAGCGAAGAGCGACCATTTATTTTTTAAATTTGTAGGTCCTCTAACCCTTTAAACTCGTAGGATTGGTCATTTCCCAACTTGCATAAAGAAAGGATGCGGGGAAAAGCTTTGAAAAAATGCCATCTTAGATGAGACATCCTTATTATACGACTAGATTGAGCAGTTTTTATGTTGAGTTCAAGCTCGTTAAAAATTAAACATAAGTAGTGAGCAAACGTTTCCCCCAGAGTTTAAGCTCATTCATTAAAAAATGAACCAATTTCTGGTAAATAACGATCGTGAATGCATTATCATCAGCCTTTGAAGCCTTGGTCGGGTTCTCATCATCACCTCCATTCTGTATTGGCCGATCATTCACCTCCATTTGATTGTTTACCCTTTTTGAGGAATAGCTGCGAAGAGTGATCCTGTTAGCCATCCTTGTGACACTGCCGTGATTGGAAAATTCCAAACCTTACCTGGAATTAGCTGCTACCCGAATTTATCACTCGTTCCTCGAAAAACGAGTCTCCTTTAAGCTTTTTTCATCTAACTCATAAAATATGAAAAGATTTCTGAGTAATTGGCCTCTCCAGCTTGTTAAAGTGACCGGAAGTGCTATCCCTCCTTTAGATTTTAATCTTTTTGGACCTGAGGGATTATTACACAAAAAGATCGAGCGCTTGTTTTGTTCGGCTCGTTAAAATTACTAAAAATTCATCCCTTTTGTATTATTTTATCCTTTTTTGGACTTAAGGGATTATATGATGAAAAAGGATTGTTGGAGTTTTCTTTACGTCCCTTTCAGACTCTCTAAAATTGAAAAGGACCGAGTTATCTTTGTCGTTAAACTCGTTAAAACCGAATAGCAACAAACTTGTCCATACCGACAAGAACGAGTTTCACTATCGCTAGGCTCGTTAAAACATAGTGATGGGTTTGCCCGAAGGGAAAATTATAGAACAAGAATATGTTATCCTCCTTAAGCTTGAAAAAAATAAAGAGGTACTGGTCAGCAATGATTGGGGAAAAATTGGGAAGAAAACTTGAAGAAACTTTATTGGTAGCAAGTCGCTCTTGAACATGACACTTTCACTCCGGATCCGAGTTGGGTTGGGTTGTTCTGTTCACTGGTCATATCACCATTTGTCCATCACACCATCCATATTTGGGGTTAACACTACCAATCCATCATGTCAGTGTCCCGGTATGTTCAAGAGAAGTCGCTCAGAGAATTCACCTGTGTCTCATCCACTGCAATACATTTACACTCCATTCTTTCGTGACTGCCACCTTGAACCTTATATCATCAGATCGTTTTCACCTCCATTAAAATCATTTTCTCTGTTCTATGTCATAGATGTGGGATTCACTAAGGCCCTCCTATGACGTATCGCTTCTTGTTGACATCAGCTCATTATCCAGGAAGTCGATCTAGGAACAAACCTTTCAGTGCTTTGAAGCTTGCATGCCTCAATGGCAAGTTTCTCACTTTCGGTGACAGGTTTACATCAATGGCCTTCGACTGAAATATTTTTCGTGGTGTTCGACGCCAAGTCCCTTATTCACACCACGTGAATTGTACTGTAGTACCTTGAGGGTCATCATCATTATCAGTGATTCCTCTCGCGCCTGTTAACAACTTACATCATTGGTTGGTAATCAGGCGATGTCTTTCCATGTTCGACTCCAGAAAAACTCTCGCATGGATCGACTTATACTTTGAGTGAAGATCAAACGAGATTGAAGACCCCGGATCTCGTTTCATCCATCCGGGCTTCAATATATATTCAGGAAAATAAAGACATCAAATGTACATCATTGCTGCACAGATAATCATCCAACCTAAGGGATGATGGCTCTACCAAAATCATCAGTCTGCACACAAACGATTGTCTGTCTTATGTACATTAAAATGAAGTTATAAAGCTGAGCATGAGAATGCCCACTTCAGCTAGGTCATGAAAATATTATGAAGATAATGTATTGTATTGTATCTTATTACAGGTCACCTTCCATCTCGAAAAACTTCGGATCCTCATGATAAAGCATTTCACTCGACATCAAAATATTAACGACCTCATGCTTTAGGGGGCAACTGTTATAGACATTTTTGGGCACTGCAACCCCAATTGAACATATCCATAAACCAAGGGCTCCTAAGTCCCTAAAAGTGTTGTTCCATCCCCTAAAAGAACAAGGTCAGCTGATTACATCATCTCCCAGAAGTTCTTCATGAAAAACCGCTCAGAACTGGTCAAAACTGGACCATCTCACCTGCTCCATGGTCAAAGTGCGATGCATCCAACCTAAATGCACATGGGAGGTGCGATGCATACTGAAAAGCCCTTCTATGGGGTGCGATGGGCGAGAGTGGACAAATGGCAGAGTCAAGTTGAGAGGTGGATGATCATGGAATCTTCCAGAAACTTCTCCTGTGACACTTGCCTCTTTGAATTCGCCCAGGGATGAGTAAGAGATAATCAATCTCCAAGTGGAATAAAGAAATATCAAAGAGTGGACACTAATTAGAATCCCAGAAGCTGACTCACCCCCCTGCAATCATCTATATATGGATCCCTCATCCCAGAGATCCGAAGGCTGGAATTTTGTATCTTGTAAGGAAGTGCTAATGGTTTCTTGGTGTCACATCATAGTGTTGGGTGATCTAAGCTTTTCATGAGGTGAAGAAGGGCTTTCTTGCTGAGAGGATGACGCTGAGTCAGAACAATTGGTTGTAATCCTCTTTGATATTCTTGATATTAATAAAGCTATTCAAGTTTTCCTCCACATTCTTGTATGATTGATGATATATGCTTTTGTGTGGTCAATATATATCTTGTCCTATATTGTTTATGATAGTAGATCTCTGTTCTTGGATAGTGTTATGCTGCTTTGATTCTACAGGTGCTCTTTGAAGCTGGGTAGACGAGGAAGCAAGTGGAAAAGATCTATCAGAAGGGAGAGGAATCAAACAAGGAACCAAGCGCAAGACAGAGGTTGGTATCCTTTGTTCCCCTCTTATCTACTTCCCATAAAGGAAAACAAAAGTAGTTTTAGTTTGTTTGTTTCTAAGATAGCTACCAGTCTTAGTGGGACTTGCAACTTTGCATAGACACTACATTTTCTTGATAACAAAGGCAGACTTCCAACATGTCTTCATTAAGGCACGAAAGGACCCTATGAAGACGTAGCATGAGCTACCTTACTTAGCAACCAACGATGTCATTTTGGCGGTCCTTGAGTCTTGGCCACTGGAGTGGCGCTCTCTAGCTGGCTTTGCAGTGGAAGCAAAGAATTCCGTTGTACAACGGAAGAAGGAAGAGACGAAACTTCGGATGGGGCAGCTGGCAGAAAAGTGCAGGAAGGAAGAAGTAGTGGCTAGGGCCCAGGTGGCATGCGATGCTATGAAGTTGGCTGAGAAACAACAGAAGACAACAGAAGAAGAGTACAAAGGACAAAAGTCACCTTCGCCCGAGCCAGAAACAACACAGAATAAGGTGGCGCGAACCTATAGACAACATCCACCTAGCTAAAACGTCTGCACCCAAGAGAGAAAGTAGGGCCATGAAAGAAGACAAAGGCCTCAAAAACTTTGTTCGACCCAATCACCCTCACTGAGGGTGATTAATATGATATCGGTGAAACAGTGCGCACTTCGCAGGCTAGCATAGTGTCAACCAGCCTTACAATTAGCACTTCCGCGGCCGAGGAAATGTTGCGCGCCTAGATGACCAACACAATAGTGCTACTAGATGGAGAAATCATTACAGAGAATGAGGCCAGCAGGCCTATGGTCAGTGACTTGAAAGGAATTGGGTTAAACATGGTTGCGCTCCCTCGGGAGACACTTTATATTTTTTAGGATGGAGTCATTGCAGAACTACGTGCCAGGGAGAGTCGCGTGCTATAGGTAATGAGCGAGCAGCGCATCAAAATTGATCAGTTGAGCCTATAGCGCAATGAGGCAGTGGTGTAGAACAAACATATAGTGTAGGTGGTGGAGGAAGCCTATTAGATGGTCCTGGAGTTGGCCATCCAAACAGAGGAACTGGTGGAGGTGTGTGTCCGAAAGTTAGTAGTAGGGGTACACGACGCCATAGCAAAAATGGCTAGGGTTCAACTGGAGTTGAACCTTCAGATAGCAGAACTGCAGTTGAAGGCGCAACCTTCAACTCCACCAGAGGTTAAGGAATAGTGCACCACTATGATCACAACAACGATAGCTATGGTTAACAGTGCAGTGACAGACTTCACTAAGTTGTTCGAGCATTTGTTCGAGGTACTCACCACCCTATAGGAGGACCCAAACATAGGGTGTTTAGAGACAGAGTCGCACGAGCTGCAACAGAAGTATGACAAGGTCAAAGTCACCACACAGATGGTTTCCATTATGTAGAGGTTCTCAAGGATGCAGTAGGAAAAGGCGCTCAAGGAGAAGGTGGATGCTGCGCAGTATAAAGAGGCAATTTTGAAAGCGTGCCTACAACCATGGATTGATGAGGCATATACCATTACAGCCTCCATTGAAGAAAATATCGTGCAGATGCAAGCGACTCGGGAGAGGATTCATGGCAATAGTTTGACGACAGCGGTCACCAAACAGCGCGTAGAGGAAGTTCAATAGGTAGCTGCTCAATGCGCTGCCAAACTTGCAAAGATCTAATTAGAGTTGCGAGGTCTTCGTGCAAAGATCTCTACATCGAAAGAGTGACTTTAGGGTGAGTCCTGATGTTTGTGTTGGGGGCCTGTCAGGCATGGGATCCCCCAAGGGAATTTTTGGGGCTTAGAGCCCATATTTTGGTCAATTTTGTAATTCCAATGTAAAGACTCCGCATTTTGTGGCGTAAAGCGCGTAGTTTGTTAAAGAGTCATAGGGTTGTCCGCCCTTAATCTTGATAATGTAATGTCAACTGTAGAAGATCTACCCATGGTATGCAGACAATGGGATTGTATAAATAGAGTGAATCTCTAAGTAGTTTGATAGCATAGTCGAAGAATCAACATGATGTATGCGAGATAGTTCTGAAGTGTAAAGCCTAGTTTAGGGTCGTAGCGTAGGAAGAGGTTTTGCAGTTGAGTGTGTAGAGGCCTAGTAGTCTGCAACTAAGTGCACAAACCCTTGTAGTTGAGTGCGTAGGGCGAGTCGAGTCTGTAAACAGTGGAAGTAATAATAAAGAGAAGTTTCTATTAATTTTGCATTTTTATTTCCTATTTTATGCATCTGTGATATTGGGTCTGAATTTCACTTTTAATTGTTATATGATGCGTGACTGTGTATAATTGTATTGGCTAAGTGAATGCAAGATAGAATATATGTTTACACGAAGACAATCAAGGCCTGTTAATAAGATAAGTATGATGCTTGGCATAGTTTAGGAGATATCGCAGTTCACCGCCTTAGTAGCGCGAAAGGACTTCAACCCCTAGTTAGGGCTATGCAAAAGTCGATTATAAAAAATCATGAAGGTACTGAAGGGTGGAAAAATGCGCGGAGCGACCTGCGTGAATGCAGGTTTAGTTGGACTAAACCAACATCACATCCATCTCAAGGGTGCGAAAACTTGGTTCTAGCTTCCCCCCATACTACTTCGGGTGAGACTTTAGTTTGCGCTCCACGGGCTGATGCCGAAAGGGCCAGTAGTGTAGGGATTTGTTTGGATAAATAACTTTGAATTTGGGTCAAGCCCCCATAAGCCAACACTCTCAGATGATGCATCTTAATCCCTTTTCTCATGGAAACCTAATCCCTCAATTAAGGATTCTCATCCTGTTCTTTTGGATCTGAAACTTCTTCCTCTTGGCCTATAAAATGACTAGAGGTTAGAGGGATTGAGGAGGCCATAACTCAGAGAAGATAAACTTACATTGTTAGTTTGAGATTGGAAATCTTGTCATCTAAGGAGGAGATTGAAAGCATTTGGGAGGGATCTCACGACATCAAGGTGAAGGTTGTAAGGATCCTATGTATCTTTGATTAATAGAAATGAACACTTTCTCCCATTGGTTTTTCTTATTGGAGTGATGAATGGTTTATAATTGTTTGTAATGTTTATTGAGGAAAATCCAATGACTAATTTCCTTGATCATTAGGCAAATATTTGTTGGGATTTTTATATCGCATGTTCTTTTGATCTTTTAATGGTATATGTTTGCAGGTCTTATCAATTATTGAGGAGCTGCATCAAATCAAAACAAGGGATCTTCATCGAGCATTTCATGAAATAAGTAAGAGGCTCATCCATTAGCCTTAATTCTTATAATTCAAAGAAGTCCAACTTAGGGAAAGAGACAGTTCAATTATCTTACATGTTTCTAGTTTCTGTCAAGGATCTAGGGAGATCGCTTTTGTTCGCAAGAGGGATTTGTCTGGTGTAACAATTGGATATAATATTAGGTGATTGAGATGATGAAGACCGAGCTTTCTTAAATGGTCTAAAAGGTGTTTTTGAAGTTCTAGAGAGTTGTTTCTTAATCTCGACCGTTTCGTTTGACATTATTTTGAGGACTTTTTGTAATCCCTCTAAATCAAAAGGGTCTTTAGATGGTTTCTTTGTTGAAAGTCACTTTCTTTGCTTTTCTCTCTTCTAGAATGGTTTTCTTCTCTAAAGCTAAAGTTCCTTTTTCGACAGATAAAGATTCTTTCATGTTGTCACTTAAAGTGATTTTACCAGCTCTATCTAAGAATATCACAATATTAGAGGAAAGTGCAGAGATATACCATTCTATTTGAACATCTTCATCAGGCTATGAAGTTTTTGGAATCTTTTGTAGCAATTTATTGAACCTAGAATTAAAATCCTTGATTCTTTTACCTTGATTTATTTTAAGATTGAAAAGATCATTAATTAAAGTACTTTTTGTATGATCATCACCAAAATTAGTAAGAAATTTCTCTTGAAATGTATTCCGATTAGTAATTGAACCTGCTCATAAAGAAAAGTACGAGAATCCTGTCGATTCTACAAAATTATAGGGAAAACGTCTACATACACAATCTTATTCTGAAACCCCATTAAGATTAATGACCAATATATAATTATGTAAATTCTCTTCAACTGCATCTCTTCATCTGGATTGAACTTAGGCAACCATCTTTTAGGGTGTTTAGGTAAAGGATGGATAGGTGTTTCCATTTGAACAACTCTAGGATTGGTCTAAGGTATGTTTGGTTGTTTTTGGTCTTCCATTATGGGAATTTGGGTAGAAGGAGTTGTGATAATAGAAGAGGCTGACTGTGTGGAAGAAGAAGTATCCCCTGTGCTAGTGCTGATTAAACTAGCACCAGTTGATTGAGAATGAGGGGTATGAATAGGAAGATTGATCGGATGAGTGGATGTTGATGATGAGGGATGAAATTTAGGTGTTTGTGGTGGAGTGGACGATAAAATCTCACTAGCAGATGATTAAGATTCAGATTTTTTCATCTTTCTTTAGTGGGAAGGTAAGGGAAAATCAAATGGAGTAATCCCAAGCTTCTCACTTTGAGATGAGTTAAAATACGAGAAGTTTGGAAAGATGATGATACACTACCTTAAGCTAATTCAGATTGTTATGACCTTTCTTGTTTTCACCCACATTGGGTTTCCACCTTATATCTTGTGTTCTTGTGTGTGACTGTCTACTCTATTTTACTATTCCTGGTTCTGTTTATATGGTTCTGATGCATAGATTAATGATCAACATCTGAAGAATAAATTAAATTATAAGTCTACAAGTTATACGCTGGTTTCCTTAATTGTAGTTGCGTATATACGCAGTTTTCACTAACTGAAGTAGCGTATACAAACTGTTTGTGAAATGAAGAATAATTGACTTGATAATACTGATTCACCCCCCCTCTCAATATTATTTCCAATAGGTTGATCAGATGTCTTAGGGTGTGTGCTAGGATATCTTGTAGTTTTTTCATAACTTCCAGTCTTGAAGTAGGAGATTTAGAATGAGATCTGGAAGTTGGGGGAGATTTTGAGGGAGAATGACTCTTTGGATGACCTTTTGTTTTAGGATTAAACCTTGTTTCCATTCATAGCCGGGGCCCCTTCTTCTAGCCCCCAAAAAGTTGAAGGTTGGAATAACTTTGCGTCAACATTGGGGAATACCACCCGATTGGGAACTTAAAGCAACTCCTTTTCGATTGAAAATGGTCAGTCTGATTGGGGATAAAGGGTCCAGTTTCATGTTTAAAGATATATAATAGAATAATAGAAACATAATGAGACCAATAGAATTATTCAAATGCTAGAGATGATATTACTAAGTAAAAATTATCCTACTTACTTCCCGGGAATAATATCTCTTTATATGTGATTAATAGAAAAATTTCACAAAGCATGCAATAATATAGATCATTAAATACTTTATGAAAGGAAAAGTAATAAGTTAAACTAAATTAATTAAATAGTTAATTAATTTAGTTGATTAAACTTAATCACATATAAGAATTTGTTATCTCATATACAATCACAAATGATACAATCCTACACATCAATAGTGACAATGTATGATTGGTTTCAAAGAATTTATATAATGAAACATCTTATAAGAAATTCACTATTTATTTCAATGAAACATAGCAGCGATATAAAGATAATAGTACTTGATACATCATTACTCTTCTCATAAAAAGATAGCTTCAGGTTACGCTTATCAATAAGATAACTTTGGATTTAAACAATAGTGCAAGTTCAAAGTTGTCTTTCAAAAATTCAGAACCCCTTTCTAAATGCATGAAAGGTGTTTAAATAGCCTATTAATATTACAAAAATAATAAAATAGATAAAAGTTTTCAGATTTTTTTTAACAAACTAAGCTAAAAATAAATCAAAGCTAAAGATAGCCATATGTTGCAACAAGAAATTCATGACTATGCTCTAGGCTAATTCTTCATTTGTTCTCTGAGTCCACATATGTTCGTCATTGGCTCCAGTTGTGGGGGATGAATTGGCTACATGCGCATCTGTCCCATGCATACTGCATCACTGAATGCTGGAAGGAATTGAGTCATTGCATTAGAGATACACCTCAACACTAGCCACTAACTATGTGGTTTCACTAAGAAATGCCAATAACCTTCAAGATTCATTTTTTATAACCTTTAGATATCGTTGACCTTTTTGTTGGATGCTTCTTGCCATGACTGCTTTAGAGTTTTGACATCTAGAAAAGTGTCCTTAGGGAATTCCTGTATTAGATTTCCCTGCCATAAGGTATTGGTGATATACTCGGTGACATTTGAAGTAAGATTTATGGCTCTGATAATAGTCATTTCTGCTTGTTTCATTTTGATGTCCCAGTCACCGAAAATGATATCCTTTTGAGATTCTTCGATTCGAGGAAGATCAGTTGATATTCCTTCAGCACTGTCTTTCCAATCTATATACTCAGATATTTTCTATTCAATTTCTTCATAAAATGTCCACTGATTAGACAACTGGTTAAATAGAGAAGCACTAGTTTTTCATGAATCATGAATTAAAGCTAATTTGTGACAAAAGAAAACTTGTTGCTTAGTGAGGAGTGTATCCAGTTCTCCTGCTTCCTTTCAGACTTCATTTATTTCTGGACTATTCTTCAACTGGTTAATCTTTTGTTTCATTTGTTCTACCTGTGCATCTTAGTCTTTGGTTTGAAATTCAAATTGTAATTTTAAGTTATCAAAACTTTTCTATAACTCGGCAAGTTTTGCTTGCCCTTTTATTGCTCAATCACTTGTATTTCATTTTGGAAATATTTCTCTAATTGAATAATCCTCTGGTATTTTTCCTTCATAAGAAGTTGTATTGTTGCTGCATTATTAATAGTAGCACTAGCATAAGCTCCTGCAAATTGTGAAAGCTTGTTTAATTCTTCATCAAGAGTTATTTGGGCTCCTTTCCAGAGAACTTGAAAGTGAGTCTCGTCTAAAACTGATGCTTGCGCTTGTTCTAGATTTCTCTTCTTTGTTGACTTGATCATTATTGCTTTATGCTTTGGACTGTAGAATACATCTAGAGGAGGAATTTATTTAATCTTTAGGACTAATTCCGATGTGGGAAATGCCCGATAATTTCCATATCTTCAGCAATAGTAGTTTTATTGGTAGCCTCATCAACATTAGTTTTTTTAGGAGTATTAGGAACAATAGTATTTTCAGGAACCTCAATAATGAACGAGGTTGTCCCTTCAGTTTCTGTGACTTGCTCTATTTCTTTGTTGATTGTTGTATTTACATCCTGAGTTTCTTCAGTAGATAAAACATGATTAAATTCCTCCCATACTTCATCCAACTTATTTTATTCTTTTATTTTCATTGTTTTCTCAACAATTGCAGTGGCTATCTCTGAAACCTGGGAAATAATTGGATTCTTTGAAGAGGAGGCTGATGTATTTGAAACTTCAGGCTTCTGTCAAGATTGTCTTAACAAAATTTCTGGCATATGGGATATTCTCCACTCTCGATATTGATTCAACTTAATACATTCTTTAGGATTTAGGCATTCTGTTGCTAAATTTTGAACCATAAAATATTCTGGAACCATCTCAAATAAATCATCGAATTCATCAGGCTCATTTGAAAACTGCCTCATTCGGGCCTGTGTCATGACATATTTTGCAACACCATTGGGATCATATTGTCTATTTGGAATGGTTGGAAAACTAAAATCTTTAATTTGGTAAATTTCAATCTGAGCATGCCTGAGGTTTTCCAACGCATAGGTACCATAAGGGATAGGGAAGGAAGGCCAAAGAGTTTTCTTGGCATCCTTAAGTACTTTAGTCAATACATTACTAACTGTTTGGTAGGAAATTTCTTTGGCCAATAATTTATCTGGAACAAAAAGAGGCATAAGATGAGGATGGGAAAGACTACCAAAAACTTGAACATAAGTAAATCTTTCTTCTCCAAACCAATTTCCTAATGGCTTTAAGTGCTTATTATCATCAACAAAAAGTCTAGGCGCTTTGCTGCTAAAGACCTCTTGGTGGATACGCATGATAATTTCATGACATATTTTATAAAAATGAGGATGATACTTGGTTTCCCACATGATATCCAGGTAAACAAAAATAGGGGTCGGGTATTGAATTGTCCACTTCCAATCTATAGATGGAAGATCATAATAAAAGCAAATACAATCCATGATATAGGTTCTCAGAAAGAAAGGGGGAGAAGTTCTTTCAATAACATTGCACTTCTTTCTGTAATTTTGGATTTGAATAGTTAAATTATTGGAAATTTTTTTTTCCCAATCCATGATATAGGCATTATAAGGGTCCTTTATCAACGGTACCCATTCCTCTGAGAATTTCTATATTTGGGTAACTATAGAGATGACACATCATAGCAAAAATATGAGAGAAATGACCAACAATAGAGCCTAATGAATACATACTCATGTCTTCTTATGTGTGTTTTCTTTGGTCCCTCCTCCATTCTTTGATAATATCTGTTGGGTTCAAATTGTCCTGCATGAACTTCTAGACAAATTGAGTATCATACATCTTCTGTGTTGGAGGTATATGATACATTTTCCTTAATATTAAGCCTTGAACGATCCAATGATTGTCTTCTTAGGAGTTAGAAACATTATGTCTGTAATATCCAGGTTATCAACGACCCATCTTACCATGTCTGTATAGGGTAGAATTTTAGGATATGTAACAATTTTGTGTAAAAACGAATTAGCTACATCATTCCATGCATCACTAGCATTCAGAGCGGGAGCATCAGTAGTAGCACTCTATCTCTCAATTACGCTTGGGCTTTCATCCTCGAACAATTTTTTTATAACCTCCCAGGACGAGGACCTTGCATCTGTAGTGCATGTAGTATCTGTAAACAATGGTGCCATCTCGTGAACTTCTTCAGGAGGCAATACTATATGCGGCTGAAATACATAATTTCTCCTCGCTTTGATTATCCTTGACATTTCCTTTAACTATTGTTTATCAGAATTCACCTATTTAAGTAAACTAGGATGAGTGGCAAGAAATTGTAAAACGCAAAGAGTCTTATCAATTGAATGAAAGTTTGAATGAAAACGTGCTTCTACATTATATCAAAATCATTGCAAATCGTTTAAAACCTCGAAACTATAAACACACAGAGTGGCCATGTAATTTTAAAACGTTTGTTCACGTGATGCTGACACTTGTCATTATATCATAGATTTTCTTTATTGGCATTTCGACATCAGACGATATGAACATGAATTTGCAACATGCGATTTCCCAATATTATGTTGGTATGGTCACAAATAGGGATGCAAAACGTGTGGTATCAGAATGCCAGGAGTTAACATAATGCGATATCGACATTCCTTAGTTGAAAGAATGCGATATCAGTAAGTGATAGATTGTGATATCGCAAATGAAATATCGTTCTCGACATTTCACAATCAGCACCTCACAAATGGCACTTCACAAGCAATACTTCACAAGTGATACTTTATGATCGGTGCTATCATTGTTGGTGTTTCGCTATCGGTGATATCATTATTGGTACTTACTATGAAATTTCTCCCGATGCCAATAAGCCGATAAGTACTTACGTGTAGTTCCTAATGGGACCAAAATTTGTGATATTTGTGCTTGTTTATACAAACAACCTTTTGAAACTTCCGGTGATGTTTTCTTAAAGGTTTTTTAATGGAACTATAGTTTAACAAGATTACTTAGATTTGAACATTATTTGCTTAAAACTAGGGAAATGTTCCTAAGCCTCAAAAAGGTTTTATTTTAGCAAATATACCTATTTAAAAAATTTTCTTTAAAAGATAAAAATAAAGCTACTATTATTTTATTAAAACAAGAAAGGATTATTTCTTAAAAATTTAAAGGGTCCCCATTATTTCTTATTCTAAGTTTAAGGTTAATGGGGGGGTTGTTGAGTACTACAACATGACCTTCTATCAACAATTATGTAGAACTCATGGCACTAATGCTTTTATTACAACTTGCTCAAAAACATGGGATCTCTCACCTCTATATATATATAGTGACTCTTAGTGAATTATTAATTGGATGAAAAGGTCTTCTAAAATTCAAAATTACACTTTACAACCATTTTTCTACCACTTTTCTAGATCATTCACACTCAACATCCTTTTTTCATACCTAACTTTTGAACATGTCCATAAGAATATAAATCAAGATGTAGACTACCTCTCCAAAACTAGTTTGGAATTGGATCGCAACACATGGAAAAATACAACTACTCAAGAATACCACCAAATATAACATTGTCATGATCCATTGTTCTAAATAAGATGAAAACCAACAACTCTAATTTTGTTCTTATTTTATTCCCACTACAAAATAAAGTTTACTGAATATGAATGGATCATAATTTTTTTTGAAATATTTTTCCACCCTCTCATGCTTGATAGGTGAATGCATATGTAACATTTTATACTTTACTCCCAAGAATTGCTATTATATGCATCCATAAACTTTTTGGGAATTTGCATTTTATGCTCTGTTGGCCAACAAGTTCAATGCATTAGGCATATATAGATGTAACTTTGTACATAAATAAAATTACATATTTTTATCTCTAGTAAAAAGCTATATACTTTTAAGAAATTTACTTAGATAATGTTTATATTTCTTTATGAAGTTTCTCAACTAATAAATGATAAAATCATTAATATTTTAGATCACATGACAAATATATTATATTTTAAGTTATATTTAGTAATTTTCTTATCTAAATTATGTATATTTACATAATTATAACTTAGGGGAGAAGTAATGTGATTATTTTAGAAAATAAAAAATAGATTTGATTGAAAATTATTATTATACCTTTTTTAACGGTAACTAGTGAATCAAATCACAATGACTGCCACTATTCACCTCAATATAAATATATTCAAATTTCCCTACCCCTTCAGGCTTACAAGAATTACTTGTCATTATTTTTAACATGCTAAAATTGTTGCCACATAGGGTAACATGTCATTGAAGAAAAGAACTTGGGTGGAGGGGAAATTAAACCTTGTTAGATACCACTCGAGCTATTATGCTTTGACATGTTTGAAAATTTTCATAGAAAACATTGTAATGTAAAATAATATGTGAGAAAAATGTAGAACTCAAAAAAAATGTTTGAAAGAGTTGGATTATATATATGAAGATATTCTTTAGGGTTTAAGGTCATTCAAAAACAAGGCTTGAATCCATTACAAAAATATACTTGGCATGAGCTCAACATGTCACTTTTGATGATTGAACCTAGGTGGGGAGAATGGTAGTTATTCCTCCCAACCATCCAATATAACAAGATGATAATAATATATTGTAAAAAGGTTTTAATTTGTAGGGATAATACAAAATGAAATTCATCATTAAAATGATAGCTTTTATAAGATATATAGAAGAGTTTTCTAGTGTCTAATATTAATACGTTTCAGATGTCTTGGAAGTATAATGTCATATCAAGACTTTTAGAAGATATATAACTTTAAAATGTTTATAAACTTAGTGGAAAATGTGTTAGTTGTTGACCTCCTCCTAATTGATATTTAATAGGATAGATTTTTGTTGTTGGATTCCAAATAGCATGTATAAGATTCTATCCTTACAAATCCTCTTCCTTTGAAATTTAATATGGATACAATGTTTTGTGTTACCTAAATTAAACAACCTTAGGGGACGATGCACTATGTTTTCCTCCCATTTTTAACAAGTATGCCTTGATTAAGTGTTGTGCGTTGTTTGCATATGAGTTCACTTCTGAGTTTAGATCCCATAAAACTTAGAGATATGATAACTTGAGTTGGATCCTTACCTCCTTAGTAATATCTTGAATGATAAACACAAGATTACTATCCTTAGGAACCATTATTCTAGCCATATGTTTGAAAAATACATTTGAATCTCCTAGAGTAATCAAAGTTTTGCAACTGGATTCTTTGGTGAGAAGGATTCCTTGTAGAAGATTATAGGCCTTTGCTTGATTGTTTGTTACTTTATCTACGTCTCAAGTATATATTGTTTCTAACTATCCTTTGGTATCATAGATGATTCCCCCACACTTAACACCCCAATACATAAATATCAATATTCACTAGAGTTTTTTTTATTTTGTATTAAATTTTGCATATTATTACTGATAAAAATTGTTAATTTTATAATAATTTTTTTCTTTTATTTATTTTTTAATCAAGGAGTAAATCAATAACTAGAACATTCAATCATTTCCACAGCTAAGGATCGCATTGTGTTGCTTCCAAGAACACCCCCAAACCTTCCCCCCACCCTGATGTCATATCCTACAAACCATACTAAAAAATGTTAACCATGATTTGAATTGAGGAAGGTGGCATTATCATCATGAGTCCCAATCACTTGGGTACCCATGATGTGCAAATTTTTATTTTATTATTAAAATTTAGTAATATAATAATTTGGAATTTTCATTAATTTAAAATTTTAATTAGAATTTTTATGATATCAATTAAAAACTATACATTTTTTTTTAGTTTTAAATTTTATTGTTATTAGTATTTTTTTTATTGGAATACACATATCAAGAAAAATCTTCAAGACTTCCCCTCATTTTGAGGATGGTAGCAAGTGTATGTAATGTACCATGTTAATCACACTTTTTTTTAATATTAAAGTAAGTATAACTACTCTTGTACCCTCTTGCTTGAATGCTTAATTTTTTATTAATTGTTACTTTGTATTCTTTTACAGTGATTAATTTGCAATAGAAAATTACATCTTCAATTTTTACCATTTACTCATAAAGGTCTCTTCCTTTGATACTATGCTTTGTTTAAATCTAAACCTTTCTATTTCCATTTTCCAATTAAAAAAAATATTGGTAAGTCACTACTTTATACACCATTAGGGGAATTTTGATGTCTAAAATGGGTCTCCTAAGGAAATTATAAAATAATAGTGGAAATACTAAAATAAGATTACATTACATCATCAAATTTTAGAGGGAAGAAAGAAAAAACTATTTTTCAACTTATCTCCCTATGGGTTTCCTCAAATTTCGAGCGAAAATACTTGTTGGATGCACAATTTGGTTCCTCATCCAAGGAGTACCCATGTTTCATATTTTTTATGGACTCTACTACACGAAAAATGATAAATACATGAAAAACATGATTAAAATCACGTTTTTTCATGTATTTCTCATTTTTCATGTAGTAGGGTCCATCGAAAGTATGGAATGTGGGTATTCCTTGTATGAGGAATTAAATTTTGCATCCAACGAGTACTCTGATTCGACATTTGAGTAAAACCTTAGGGAGATAAGTTAAAAATACGAGTTGAAAAAGTAGTTTTTATTATTTTATTATTTTTTAATATTTTTACTTTTTTACACCAAAAATGGTGAATCATCCCCCATGGTTGACATCATCATATTGAAATTTTATGCAACCAACTCACAAAATGGAAGAAAAGATAGATCAACAACTTCAAAATTAGTCTCTTCGAGGGGGAAACCTCCTTTACATTACCAAAATGAACAATTCGTGGATTATACAAATGACAAGACCTCCTTTCTATATATAGGAGTCTGAGGGGTCACAATATAGTCAAGTTGACATAAAAATAATAATGTAAGGGCACAACAATAACAATAGTGGGCTTCTATGGGGCACAATAATAACAATATGGGGACAACATGGGCACAAAAATAACAATAAGGAGCTAAAATGACAATAATAATAAGGAAATACACTAGTATTATAAGGGCCTAACATGCCCCTCTCCTTTAGAAAAGTGTTGTCCTCAATGCTTGAGTGGTTCTGGATGCTTTTGTATAAAATTCTCATCCTCCCATGTGGAATCTTCAATAGGTAAGTTTTTCCACTTAATGAGATACTCTGAAATTGATCGATTTCGTAGCTGTCGAGTTCTTGTTTCTGTGACTGCTTCAGGTTCCAATATGATTTTTCCTGCCTCGTCAAGTTTTGGAAATATTGTTTGAACTGGGTGCTTGTCAACTATAACCTTCTTTAAGCATGAAATACCTTATTTAAGCATGAAATATGGAAAATTGGGTGCACTCGGGAAGTTGTAGGAAGCTCCAATTTGTATGCCATAGTACCAATCTTTTGCAACACCATATACAGACCATAATACTTTGGTCATAATTTATTATCCTTCTTATCTTTATTGAGAGATTTGTTTGTATGGTTGTAGCCGTAGAAATACCTAGTCACCTACATCAAAACTTCTTTCACTGCGATGTTGATCTGCTTGTTGTTTCATTCTATTATGTGCCAAATTGAGGTTATCCTTTAAGAGTTGGAGAACTTGCTCTTGATGCTCGATGTGATCTTCCAATGCTTGAACCTTAGAATTTTCTCTTAGATATGATGTCATGGATGGTGGATGATATCCATAAAGTGCCATAAATGGGGTCATTTTCTGCAGTATGAAAGGAAGTGTTATACCACCATTCAGCGAGAGGACCTCATTTGACCCATTGTGTCTATTTATCAGATACAAAGCAACGAAGATATCCTTCCAAACATTTGTTCACTATCTCAGTTTGCCCATCAGATTGAGGATGATATGATGGGCTATGAGAAAATTGAGTACCTAAACAAGAAAATAATTATGTCCAAAAATTTCCTGTGAAAATGGGATCTCTGTCGCTTACAATAATCTTTGGGTTTCCATGTAGCTTTTGTATTGTTTCCATAAATGCAGTAGCAATTGTACTAGCTTTAAAGAGATGAGATAATGCATAAAAGTGTGCATAGTTGGTAAGTCTATCAACTACCACGATGATGACACTCTTTCCTTTGGACTTGGGTAAACCTATGATAAAATCCATTGAAACCTCCTCCCAACATTGACTTGGAATGGATAAAGTTTGTAATAGACCTTGGGTCTTAATTGTTTCAACTTTATTTTTTTGGCACACCAAACATTCCGCCACAAACCTTTGAATATCAAATTTAAGACCTTCCCAAAAAAATTCCTTCTTAACCCTGTGGTAAGTTTTTAAAAATCCTGAGTGCCCTCCTAAGGGAGAGGTGTGCAGTTCCATACGAATATTTTGTTTGAGTTGGGAATTCTTACAGAGGTATATTTTTTCCTTTTTCCAACTAAATGTATCAGATGTACTGGGGTATTGTTGTAAATTTTGAATGAATGCCCACACTTCTTCGTCATTCTTCCATTCATCCCTTGCTTCTTTTATCCAAACTAGTTGGATAATAGAAATGGTGCAAAACAATGCTTCCACATCATCATCCTTTCTTGAGAGTGCATATACAACAACATTTGGTTCCATTTTTGGTAGATGATTTCAAAGTCATAACCCAACATCTTTGTGACCCATTTTTGCTACTCTTCTGAAGATAATCTTTTCTCTAAAAAGTATTTAAGGCTATCATGATTTGTTTTTACCTTGAAGTGTCTTCCCATTAGATAAGGTCACCATTTCTTAAGTTCATGTAGTATTGCCAACATTTCCTTCTCATAAATAGCTTTGTGTAAATACTTTCCTTTGATTGGATGAATTTCGAAAGCAATGGGTCTTTCTTCTTGCATTAAAACATCACCAATTCCATTTCCTAAGGAATCACATTCCACAATAAAGGTTTTTGTGAAGTTTGGCATAGCTAAGACCGGTGCTTGGCACATTGCCTCTTTAAGATGTTCAAAGGCTTTCATTGCTTATGTAGTCCAAGAAAATGCATCTTTCTTCAGTAACATTATTAGAGGTGCTACTATTTTCCCGTAATTTTTAACAAACTTGTGATAATACCTTGTCAACCCGAGAAATCCTCATAGATGCTTTATGGATGTAGGGATTTTCCATTCCTTAATGTATTTAATCTTGCTAGGGTCTACCTTAACACCTTCATGAGTTACAATATGACCCAAATATTCCACCTCTTGTACTCCAAAGAAACATTTGGAGGATTTTTCATATAATTGTTTTTCCTCCAATAGTTTGAGCACTCTTTCAACATGTTGAACATGATCCTTCCAAGACTTGTTGTAGATTAGTATATCATCAAAAAATACTAACACACACTTTCTAAGGAAGGGTTTGAAAATGGAATTCATCAAACCTTGAAATCTAAAAGGTGCATTGGTAAGGCCAAAAGGCATGATCAAAAATTCATAATGACCCTCGTGAGTTCTAAATGTTTTTTTCGGAATGTCTTCAGTCTTCATTCTGATTTGATGATATCTTGAATGAAGGTCGAACTTGGTGAAGTAAATTGCTCCATGCAATTCATCAAATAATTCATCAATGACAGGAATGGGAAATTTATCTTTAATAGTGAGCTTGTTGAGCTCCATATAATCCAGACACATGCGCCATGATCCATCCTTCTTGTGCACCAGTACTACTGGAGCAGAGAAATAACTTTGACTAGGTTGAATTATACCAGCCTCTCGCATTTCTGCAACCATACATTAAATTTCACTCTTTTGGGCATAGGGATATCTATAAGGCGTGATGTTTGGAGGAACACTTCTTAGAATCAAATGAATAGCATGATCATGATCATGAATAGGTGGGAGGCCTTTGGGAGGCTCAAATACCTTGGAATGATTGTCCAAGACTTTCTGGAGATCTGGAGAAATAGATGATTTCAACGTGGGAACCTCTAGCAAACATAATTGTGCAATTACGCCACGTTGTTATTTATTTAGAAGCTTTGTCATGTCATTAGAGTTGTTTATCTTTCTCGGTTTCCTTGTGATACCCATTAATTCCACTTCCTTTCCTTCTGAAAAAAATTTCAAGAAAAGTTCTTGAAAATTAAAATCTATCGTACCTAAATATTGTAGCCATTGGACTCCTCGTACAACATCATACCCACCCATTGCAATGGAAAGTATTGGACTATCCAACACATATTCTCCCATGGATAGCTTGATATTATGGCACTTTCTAGAGCAATTTATGGTTCTTCCATTTGCAACCATCACTTGACACTCTGGTGCTGGATATAGGAAGAAATTCAATTCCTTCGCTATCTTACAATGAATAAAATTATGGTTACTTCCAAAATCAATCAACACTATTACATTTTTATTCTTGATATGTCCTTCTATCTTGATAGTTTGAGGAGTGATTATTCCGTCCAATGCATTACAAGATATGGTCAGATTCATTTCTTCTTTCTCTAGGCTTTGTTCTTGGTGTGTATCCTCTTCTTTTGATGTTTCTCATTCCTTTTCTTCTTGCTTTTTGTGCTAATGTTTCCTTAGTTGTTGGTGCTTACAAACTTGTAAATTTCCTTTTGTTAAACAATACATTCATGAGAAAAATATTTTCAAAAATGAATAATGAACAACAAACATGTATAGTGCAACAAACCATCAAAGAGACACATTAACACAGTGTCTTGATGAAGGAGTTCACCCCTCCTGGGCTACATCTCCTTGGTGCAACTTCCATGGCTTGGGCCTCGGTATTAGCTCAATGTGGTAAAAATGTTGTTTACAAAACTCTATGGCTCCTAATACCTGAACCAATGTGTTCAGAAGGTCCAGATTAGCCAAAATCCACTTCTTTTTTATCTCAATTTGGTCAAAAATTGAGCAAGTTATGCTTCATTCAATTTTTCCTAGGAAACCTCCACTAAATTTGGAGAGACTCCAGTTAAGTCTGCCAAATTTGGTGGTGGTTTCGGATTTGGTGGCTCCACCATAATTGCCGCTAACGTAATCAACGGATTAATTAAGGCTAATCCTAGATTAATGGCACACCAATCACGCTTATACTTGGCGTTGGCCCATGGTTTCCATTTGGTGGTCGTATGGAGAGGGGGCTAGCCCTGTGGGGCAGGCTCCCTCCTCTTTGCTGTCAGTTCTGCATTCACATTATTTAGAAATTCGTGGCATTGTTTTTCAAGTCCTGTGCTGTTGGTTGAATGGTAAAATGTGTGGTTCATGTGGGGGGAGGTTACGGGTTCAAGACCCACCTTCACCCAACCTAATATGTGGAATTTGTAATTAATATTTAATTAATATATTAAAAATATATAATATATATATTAATTATATTATAATATATAATTTAAAAAATCATATAATATAACATAATAATTATATATAACAATATTTATTTAAATAAATAAATAAAAATCAAATTCCACCTTAAAGGCCAATTAGGAAATTTCCCTTGCACACAACCACACTGGCAAATCCGGAGGTGACACTTGTCATATTGGGCGAAAACTGAAGAAGATTCCCCTTGCTGACTGGATTGTTGACTGGACTGCCATGTCATCATTCTGTCCCATTCTGCAATTTTTTTAGTTGTTTAGGAAAACAAACAACAAGCCTTTTCTCCTTCATCTGGACTCCATTTTCGACAAAACAAATTGCGTTGCGATCGTCTTGATGAGACAGATGCAACCATATAGTTTTCAAGCCAATCTAAGAACTTTGAATTTTGAGCTAAATATTGAGCACCTGATAACTAGGGGAAACAAAACTTCCATCTTTATAGTTGTGATTG
Organism: Pinus tabuliformis; assembly: GCA_031772625.1. Classification (NCBI taxonomy): domain Eukaryota; kingdom Viridiplantae; phylum Streptophyta; class Pinopsida; order Pinales; family Pinaceae; genus Pinus; species Pinus tabuliformis. The sequence goes on from CM062812.1 coordinate 282,165,393, forward strand.
GTAGGCTTCCTTGTTGCCATAAATTTACTTTCAATTTTTCTTGCCAACCTGAATGCCTTCTCCAATGAATCAAGTTCCCAAATGTGAACCTTATGTTGGATGTTATCCTTTAATGTCCCTATGAATACATCAATCCTATACTCCTCTGGAATATATTTTACCCTTATATTTAATTTTTGTAAGTCCTCAATGTGCTCCACCATTGAACCTTTTTGTTTGAGATTTATTAATTGGCTAAAAAATGTGTTGCTTTTTGTATCCTTATAATGTGCTATCATTTCTTTGGTAAAGATTGGCCAAGTGACAATTTGTTTACAAGAGCAAAGCCATCAATACCATGCAAATTGATTGGGTTCCAAATATAAAATTGCAATGCGTACCTTTTGTGTGTTTAGCACATTATGTAGATCAAAATATTTCTCCATCTGTAGCATCCATGTTACGACATCCTTGCAATCAAACTTCCTCATATCGATCTTTAAAACATGGTGGGTGTTCAATCCAACGTTAGAGTCTATGAAATCATGATTAACATTTATTTTATTCTCATCATGAGTTTCCTTTACTACCCTTTCGCCATTAGTAAGCATTTCTTGTAGCAATTTTGTCAAATCTATCTTCAAATCTTCCATGTTTCCTTTAGGTTTTGCTTCTATACCATCCATATTAGCTTCCATGCCATCCATCTTAGATTCCTCACCATTCATCTTAGCTTCCACACCATTATTTAAACCATCCATATTAGATTCCACGCCATTCATATTAGCTTCCACACCATTCTTTAAACCATCCATCTTAGCTTCCATGCCTTTCTTTAAACCTTCCATCTTAGCTTCTGTTACTTTTTGTGAGAGTGAAATTTGTTGCACTTGGTCTCATAATTTTGATGTATCTGTTGCATTTCTTCCTCTTATTCATGAGTCATGATAGAAATTTCAGGTTGCTTACCAGGTGTTTCCATTTTCTTTCTTCGAGGCATCAATTAACAATAATTATGCTTCAATATTTCATTTGAATTCCTTTAAACTATTTTTTCAAAACAAACTTATGCAAAATTTTAAAAAGACTACACACCGTTTTTGGCTTTGTAGGAGCTCAATATTGAATCAGTTGAATCTATGTAATTGTGGATCTCCAAGGTCTGAAATTTCGTTATGTGGTATTCCTCTAAGTCCTCGTTTTAACCTTGTAAGTTTGATCAAGATTGGATTCTCCAACAAAGCGTTATTCCAAATCTCCCATGATGATGGATTGGTTCCATAGAGTGAACTTGTACAAAGTGCCACATATCACTATTTTGATCTTCAGATCTAAACCTGATAGACAAAAGAGTATAGTCTTTCATATTTTTGTAACTTTTTATGAAATTTCAATCTGATTCTCAGAGAGAAAGTTATGACAATTTTCCCCAAGTCACCTGTTTGTGATATAATTCAGGAGCCGACAGAAACCCTAACTTCTTTGGATCATATCTCCGAAAACGTAGTGGGAAAATGTCTAAAATTCATATCCAAGGTTCATCAAGATTTCGTCTCAAATGGGTTTTAATTTTAGCTTTTGAAATGTCGTAGACGTAAAGTTATAATGCAAATTCCACAATGGCTTGTTTTAAGTAGCAAAACCCTAGAATCCAAAGCTCTGATACCAATTGTTATGCAACCAGCTCACAAAATAGAAGAAAAGATATATCAAAAATTTCAAAATCAGTCTCTTCGAGGAGGAAACCTCCTTTACATTACTCAAATGAACAATTCTTGGATGATACAAATGACAAGACCTCCTTTCTATATATAGGAGTCTAAGGGGTCACAATATTATCAAGCCAACATAAAAATAATAATGTAAGGGCACAACAATAACAATAGTGGGCTTCTATGGAGCACAATAATAACAATATGGGGACAACATGAGCACAACAATAACAATAAGGGGCTACAATGACAATAATAATAAGGGAATACACTAGTATTATAGGGGCCTAACATGAATCCTATTGGTTCTTATAAAGTTTATTTTGGTTGTACATTTTTCTTAGGAGGCACATTTTAGACCTCAAAAGTCCCCTAATGATTATTGGACTCACCATTGAGTCTTCCTACCTTCTCCTAGTATATGTGTAAAAATATGCTAAAATCAATCTTAAGCATGTTAGGTCACCTTGGTTTTTTTAATACCTTTCTATATTCTTTGTGCCACATAAATTACCATTAATTTCCTAACCATTTAGTTACCTTGTGGAACAAAAAGGTTTGGTTATAATAACTTCATATAACCTTAATTCATATTTTTGGTTCAAACCTATATTCACATGAAAACTTAATGTTCTAGAAAAGTGTATTGTGACCATAACATTCTTATCGTGCCTTGGTTTTAATTCTTTGTTTGAGAAATAATATATATATATATATATATATATATATATATATATATATATATATATATATATATATATATATATATATATCGAGAGAGAGAGAGAGAGAGAGAGAGAGAGAGAGAGAGAGAGAGAGATTCATGTAATATACATTTTGCTTCGTGTTATAAATATGTATTGTTTTGACATTACACCATTTTATTATAAACAAGTAATCATTGTCGTGGACTTTCTTGGTGTCGCAGAATGTTTTTCTAATGCTCATGGTTTTGTTTGCAAATGTGGAGCTTTATTATTATGCCAAGATGGTAGCTACCTCATTTCTTCACTTGGATTAACCTTAATATTTGTCTAACCCTAATCTTAACAACTGTGATTTGGTTATGCCTGATCAATGGTTGGGGTGGTTTAGGGTTTTATTGGTTGCATTGACTATCCTTATGTCTTTTGTTTTCTTATTCTTTCATTAGCTCTTGGCCAGAGCTCCATTCGCTCCACAACTAAACTAACCCTAAATCTCTACATTTACAACTTATGTGATAACTGAAGATTTTAGATTTTTCCATCCTTCCTTCATCAATTTTTTTTTCAAGGAAGAAATGTTAGGTTGAATGCTTCCACCCATTTCTAGAATTTCGTCGAAATCATTTTCATTTTCTATGGAGGTTTTACATCACATGCCCTAATCTTTTATGACTTCATGTATGTGTTTTCAATACTAACTCATTACTTTCACCCTTTGTTCTTTCCAGGTTTAACAAAAGGTTATTGTCCTAGTTCTAGTTCATTTTTCAACTCTGACTTTTGACCATAATTACTCTACAAAGGTTATATTAACTTCATTTCCACTAGCAAAGTGAGACTGGTTGTGCTCTAATGCTCTTATCGATAAATACAAATTTTATTTTTTAAAATATCTATTTTTATTTCCTTTCCAAGTTTAAGTTGCCAAGTGCTTCACCCTAGTAGTTTTTCAGTGTGGGGTTTTCAAATTCCTTCCTGTCCATTTCCATAATTGATGTCAGTTTTTTTTTTTTTTCTAGTATAATTTATTCTCATTCTCTTGGAAATTAGTTCCTCCTCTTCTCAGGTGATTTTTCTTAAATTTCTAAATGCCTCTTTTCATATTTTGTTTTGATTTCTGGTAATGTCATGGTTGGGCTTTCATAATTAAAAATCCTAGCCTTACATAGGTTTTTAGTAAAATTGTAAATGGCTTTGTTCTCAGATCATCACCATGACCATTTACATAGCTACACAAGCTAGGTTGTAAGGTCTTTTGTTTAATAATTTTAGTTAATATAGTTATATTAAACATTCTTAGGGTTTTAACCATATCTATCTATCTATCTATATATATATATATATATATATATATATATATATATATATATATATATATATATATATATATATATATATATAGAGTACCAATTTTTTTTTCTTCGATTATGACATAGGGTTTCTACAGGGATATAAAGCCTATTTTTTTTTAATTAATTGTTCAAAGGGTTTATGGAGCTTTCCAGTTTTGGTCGAAGGTGTAAAAACCCCAATTAAATAATAAATAATTATTTATTTTGTAAAGAGTTCGACAAAGTGTTTGGTTTTAAGAATTTCTTTCAGGTAACTCTTCTCCAAGTCTCTCTCTCTCTTCTTTGTTCAATATTTCATTTATAAACATTGGTATAACCTTTGTCTCTTGTATACTTGAAGGTAAAAACATCCACGAGAAAAATTTGAAAGTTTTTCCTTCGAGAGCATAATTTGGAGCTTGACGATCACTCATCGGATATTCACCTTCTTTCCTCCAGGTCAGATGACCCTGAACCCCTAATTACTTCATTTTTTGTGACTAACTTTATTGTTGAATATAGAAAACTAGGGTTCCTATAATTTTATAATTTAATTAATAGGACTATTCTCAAGAAATTCTTCTTGTTTGGAAATTTTATACCATAGGATTTTATGCCAAATATGTGCTTGTTCATGAAAGGGTTTTACAACCCAAGGACATTGATATTGTACAATTTTTGAAATAAATTTCAAGGTCGCTTTTGACCAATTACTAGGAATAAATCACAATCTAACTTCTTTTATCAAACTCGTTATATGCTACTCCTTTTGTTCTCCACTAATTTTATTCCTTAGTGTTTGTATTTTGTAAACAATTTGAACTTTTTTGTTTGCATGCAAGTTATATGCATATATATTTTACGTATTCTCTAGATATTATTTCTACATTATTAGAATTAAAACTTGTCTACTATAAACACTCTTTATCTTGTGATATATGTTTGAAGATTATTTATGATCGTTCTTTTATTCCCTCTTATATAGTAATTTGGTTTATTCTCAGTCCTTTCCATAGCTCATAGTTAATCTTCACGAAGATCAACTCATACAATAAATTTATCATAATATAATTTAGTAAATATTACATCTTTAATAATTAGAGTTATATCTAAGTTTACTACTAGTTCTATAGGTCTTTTTTGACCTCAAAATAGGTCTAGTTCAATTTAGTCTATGTTTTCTTGTTTTAAAAGGAGTAGTACTTCTGCATATTGTTACCTCGTATATGTATATGTATATATAACTCCATCCAACCTTGACTCCTTTCTTCAAAAAAGGTTCCCTTGGCCATTAAGGCCCACAAGGGACTTTTCTCTATTCTCACTTTTTCATCTTTTTGCCTTCAAACCCCAGTTCTGCACCGTGTGTATTATTTCCAACAATAAAAGACAAAGAAAAACCCCTCACTACTAGAGCAGTTAGTTGTTGGGTAACTGCCTCCACCTCATCCATTAGGTGGAAGGTGGTTACTAGCTCATTTATGAGCTCCACTTCCCCACTCTCAAAGACATTGTCCTCTCTTTAAGGGAAGTAATTGATAAAAATTTTTTGTCATCATTATTAATATAATCATTTATATTAGATGCCTAGGACTTAATATGTAGGGGTAATCACTTTCCATCATTAACTTGTAGCCTTATCCATTTCATCCAAGAGCAGCTTCAACATTAATTTCTAGATTCGCTTATTTTATAACAACATACTAATTATAATTTTATATTTAACATTTATCAATAATAAAACATTGATAAACTAGTTCCAAATAAGTCTTCCAAGTTAAAGAAATAACCATAGTAATCATATACAAATTTATAATATAAACTCCAAGTCAGGGGATATCACAGTTTTAATTGTCAATTGTAGTTTTTGGAAACTTAATTCAATAGAGATATCAAAATCTTTGGAAACTTGATCCTATATTACTTCAAAAAACATTTTGACATTGTTGCTGTGACAAATCTTTGGAAAAGTTTTGAAGAGATAAAGGTTCCTTTTGGGTTGAGGGTTTCTATGTGAAGGTTGAATGAGAACATTATTGCCAAGTTTAGGACCACTAAGTGATGGTTGGAAGAAATTAACTGCAATATTAGAGTCAATCATGGGTGTCCCTTATCCCCTACCCTATTTGGAATATGTTTATAAGTTCTAAGGGTGTTTGGAAGAAGCAGGTTGTGTTGGCCCAACTCTCATTGGTATAGTCATCACTCTCCTTCTTTATGTTGATGATATTGTTTTTTGGAAAGTATTTCTTACAATATTAGTAAGAAACTAAGAATCCTCTACAATTTTAATTTTAGGATGGATATGATTTTAATACTAACACAACATAAGTCATAATGATTAAATCCAAAAGAAATCATATGTGATACTTTTGTATATGATAACAATAACTTGGATGAAATGCATGCATAAAAATAACTCATAATCAATATCCATCACAAGTTAAACTGGAATTATAGCACTGAGAAAATGATAAATTGATGGTGGAATCTTATTATGGACTTAAAAATAACTGTAAATCAATAGATATTTGGATCAGGGATTAAAAAGAAACCCTCTTATTTGAGAATTTTTCTACCTCTATTATTTTATATGGTTATGAGTACCAGGGACAAAATATGTCCAAAAAGTCACGGAGAATGATCAAACAGCTCCAAAAGAAATTTATAAACTATAATCTCAAAAATACAAGAAATACACCCTATCCTATCCTCCTCATAACCTAGCATTTTCTCATTAAGAGCATGGTTATAACTAGGTATTTTTTTAACAAGAAGAGTTTAAACAAGGTGGAGGCACGATGTTTAATAAAATTTCTTCAAACTATATCGAAAACCACCTTCTACTTAAGTGGGGATGACATAAGGATGCCTAATCTTTGATAGACCTGTTTGAAATTGTAGCAAGAAAGGCTCAATTTGACTTGTGCCTCAGTCAAATTGAGTAATTCATTTTTCCACATCAGCAAGATGACTTGGATTATAATTATCTAGTATGACATAGCCTTGTACACTGGTTAAATTAGTAAGTTTGAGTTATAGGCTTGGAGTAGAGTTGTGCATGTAGTGGTTGCTAAAATTTAGCAATCAAGTTTAGTTATTTTTAGTTTAACTGAGTTAACTGATCTCAAGTAATTAATTGAATCTATTGAAGGTCAATTGAGTAGTAGAACTACTTTTAACTGAGTGATCTCTCAATTAAACTAGTCAATCCGCTAAAAATAGGCTAGACATGCATGGAATTCGAATTGCCTACCTGTAGTGGAGGAAAAGGCAGATTGTAATCATCAATTGTATACTAGTTGAGTGTAAAGCCTTCATAATAAAGCATGTGAGATATTCCTTGGGAATTGAGCAAGGAAATAGGAAATTCCCCTATTCTTTAAGAGTTGAATTTCTCAAGGATCGCGCAAGGAATAGAATGAAGTTGTAGCCTTGAATTAGCTAAGTGTTGGCCAGAGCAAGACAATCAGCAAGAGAACAAGTTTACAGTGTAGGGTGTGCTTCAAATTTGAAGAAAGACATTGTAATAGTTTCTCATTCTCATTTGATTAATGAAAAGTAGCGAAGGGGTTTTTCCTAGTTGTTTTCCCCTGTAAATCAATTTGATATTATGGTTTTGATGATTGCATGTGTTTCTAAATTGTGATTTCCATTCCACAAAATTGTAGAGGAAATTTGTAATTTGTAATTTTTATTTATTTATTTATTATTATTTATTATTTTTATTTTATGTTATTTTATTTTTTTATTTACCTATTTATTTATTTATTTATTTTATTTTTATTTTATTTTATTTATTTTTTATTATTTATTTTATTTATTATTTTATTTATTTAATTTTATTATATATATATATATATATATATATATATTTTATTTTTATTTTTTTTAATTTATTTTATTTTTTATTTTTATTTTTATTTTTATTTAGTTTATTTTATTATTTTATTATTTTTTTTCAGTTCAAATTCATTAGTAGTAGAATTTTATATTAATTTCTACATGGTATCAGAGCTTGAAATCACAATAGAAACCAGTCAATAGATCTTCTCCTTCAGAAATTTCGATTTGCAGATTCAGTGAAGCAAGTTTTATTCCATGCGGGAAAATGTCTTTCAACGGATTGAGATTGGAGTATGCCCTGGAGGGAACCTCAAATTTAATAGCTTGGAAGGACATGATGGAATCTATGCTCAATGATAATCGTGTGCTATAGTACACCAAAACTGACATTCCAAAATCAACAGTATCAGATGCACAACAATTAGCCCAATGGAAGAAGGATATCGTAAAAGCTAGAAGGATAATCCTGGAGGGTGTGAGAGACCACCTAGTCTTGAATTTACATGGCAATGAAACTCCATTTTCTATGTGGAAGACCCTCACTGAGCTATTCAAAAATAGTAGTGATGCGAGGAAATTGTTATTAAGGGACAAGCTCAGAAACCTCTGATTGCAAAAAAATGAAACCATTCCACATTACCTCTCCAGATTCAGTTAGTGATCCTAGCTCTCCTAGGCCTTCCAAAATCTTGGCATAGCTATTGGACTCTATAAATGGAAGGGACTAATTGCCAAATTGGGAGAGACTATGGTATGATTTGGTGTAGGAAGAAATCCGAAGGAAGACTATAGATGGAGTAACATCCAAAGAAGAGGAGGAACATATTTTTTCCTTACTTGGGAAGAGAAATAAAGCTAAGGGAAATAAGGCTCAAAGAAAGCCAAAGTCTAGCGATAAAAACGGCAAGAAAAAGTACCTATGCAACATAAAATGTTTTCACTACCAGCAATATGGGAACTATGCAACAAAGTGTCCACACAAGAATTCTAACAAGAAGCCTTTAGGAGGAGCAGGAGGTGAAGCACTTGCCTCACAATTCGAATTAGACTTCACCCTAATTGCATGCATGGCCAACATTGTAATCACATTGTAATAGGGAGTGTGGTACCTAGATTTTGGTGCTTCATTCCATATGACATGATGCAAAGAATTCTTCAGTAGCCTAGAGGAGAAGGATATCTAGATGCACATAGAACTTGGAGATGATGGGAGGTACAATACCAAAGGAATTGGAACTGTAACCTTTAAGAGGGAGTCAAGCTCCCATCTTCATCTAAAAGATGTTATGTATGTACCTAGGTTGAAGAAGAATTTTATCTTTGTAGTTGTATTGGAGGATAGAGGCTATGATGTTGTTTTCAGTAAGGGGAAATCCTTTCTGAGACATGTAGCTACCGGGAAAGTGAAACATATTTGAGTTAGAGTGAAAAATATCTACAAATGTGAGATTGAAGCTTGCACTGCACTGAGTAGCAAGGAAGAAAATTTGCAGAGTTGAGATGTTGGAGAACTCTGGCACAAGCACATGTGACACTCACACCATGGGGCCTTAAAGATCATGTATCAAATTACCATTGGTCTCTTGAAATGCACCCTTGACTAGCATGATGTTCGCAAGAGATGCACATTGGAGAATATGTCAAATCCACCTTCGAGGGCCGAGAGAACAGAGTTGGAGCAATCTTGGAGTGAGTCCACGCTGATGTATGTTGACCATTTTATACAACCTCTAGAAAACGATATAGGTATTATGTAATTTTTGTTGATGAATTTTTTAGAAATGTTGGATCTTCTTCATGAGGAAAAAGTATGAAGTTTTTTCCAAATTTGTTGAATTCAAAGCATTGGTTGAAAAGGAGACTAGTAAAAAATTGAAAGCCTTGAGAAGTGACAATGGAGGAGAATTTGTATCCAACAACTTCAAGGAATTTTGTGCCAAAGAGGGTATTAGAAGAGAAACGATAGCACCCGATAACCGAAAACAAAATGGGGTGGATGAAAGGAAAATAAAAAGTATAGTGGGAGTAGCAAGAGCCATGTTGCATGATCAAGGGCTGCCATTATATCTATGTGTAGAAACATGTAACAACACAGTTTATTTGTAGAATGGTAGCCCTCATAAAATACTTGGCATGATCACACCCGAAGAAGATTTCTTTGGTAGAAATCTAGAAGTATCTCATTTTCACATTTTTAGAGCTGCTATGTATTTTAATGTCTCCAAGAAAAACAGGAAGAAATTAGAGCCTACAACTAAGATGGGGATCTTTGTAGGATACACAGAGACTCCACATAACTATACGGTGTATTTTCCCTCACTCAGGGTGACAATAGTGAGGAGAGATGTCAAATTTGATGATGGGAAGGTTATGAGATGCTCTCTAGACCGAGAGTTGAGTATCCCACCAAGGGAGGAGCTTCTAGCTCCAAAGGAGGAGCCTAATATAGAGCTTTAAGATGTTTTGGAGTAGCCATATTTGAGGAGAAAACATGAGGCCGATTGGAGGCACCCACTCAACAAAAATATTCTAGAGAGGGGAAGAAGAGAACCAAAGAAGATGACAAATTGTTGCAGGATGCACAGGTGCATGTGGGAGCTCCTACAACCTTGCATAGGAACAGGAGGTCACCAGACATATACACTCGATATATGGCTCTCATGAAAGAACTCATTGAGTTAGAGCCTTCTTCCTTTGAGGAAGCAGTATCTCAACCAATGTCGGTTGATGCCATGGAGGAGTATGACTCCATCATCAAGAAAAATGTATGGGAGGTGGCGACGGGAACATAGAATAATCATTGGTTGGTTCCAGATGGATTTACAAAGTGAATCATGCAGCTAATGGGAGCATTGAGAAGTAAAAGGAAATATTTTTGGCAAAAGGATTCTCTCAGGTAGAGGGAGTGTACAACGAGGAAAATTTTTCCCCAATGGTAAGATATTCTTCAATCAGAACGATTCTAGCATTAGCTACACACATGGGGTTGAAGATCCATTAGATCGATTTGAAGATCGCCTTCCTAAATAGTATTTCTAAGAAATAAATTTACATAAAGAAGTCAGAGGGGTTTGAGACATATGACAGGGAGACACATGCATGTAGACTGAGGAGAGCCCTATAAGGTATCAAGTAGGTGCTCCGACTATGGTTCACTTGGATTGAAACATATCTTATTGGATTTAGCTTCACCAAAAGTGAAGCAGATGCCAATATCTATCACATTATGGTAAATGGAAATTTGTTGATCTTGGTATTGTATGTTGATGACTTGATACTTACAGGGGATGAGCATTTGATCCACTCTTACAAGGAGGAACTTGCAAGAGAATTAAAGATGAAAGGCACGTCTTTGATGCATTAATTCCTTGGGATGGAAGTATGGCAAGGTGATGGTGAGCTGTTTGTGAGTCAGGTGAAGTATTCCTATGACATACTTCGGAGATTTCACATGGGGAATTGCAAGCCTATGGACACACCTCTAGATACAAACTTGAGGAAGGAACATGGCTCATCAGGAGAGGCAGTAGATGCTACCATCTACAGACAACTTGCAGGATACTTGATGTATTTGGTGAACACAAGGCCCTACATATTATGCAGTTAATCAACGGAGTCAAGGCATGGTGACTCCTACCAAGTTGTATTAGAAGGCAACAGAGCATGTGTTAATATACCTTAGAGGTACTACTGAGTATGGGTTATGATACAAGAGGATGGAGGGAGTGAAGCTCCAAGGCTTCATTAATGAAAATTGGGCAGGGAGTCCATCAGACAGGAAAAGTACTTCAGGTGCTATCTTTAGTGTTGGGTCTACAACAATTTCCTAGTATAGAAGAAAACAAAGTTTTGTGACACTCAATTGAGCAGAGGTTGAATACATTGCTGCAAGTCAAGTAGCATGTGAGGCCATATGGATGAAGAAAATACTTGTGGGCCTTTTTAGTCAAGAGATGGATTTGAAGGTGAAGCCATTGTGATTGAAAAAAGGCCAAGAAATCTCAATAGGGACGACGGTTGGAAGATCAGTAGTTGCTGGAGCCCTGCCCTATCTTCCTAGTTGTATCTCCCCCTACCTCCCCCCTCCCCTCTCTATTAATGACTTGAACTAATTTTTTCCCCCAATTAACCTTAGTGAAACTTCTAACTAACCTATCTTCTTTCTCCTTATTTCTTAATTAAAATTTTTGGTCCTCTTTGGAAATCTCCCTCTTTTTCTTTTCCTTATCTTTATAAGATTGTCCTTGTCATGACAAACTAAATGGGTTAATATTACCCATTATAAGATTATTATTTAGATTTAGGTAGTAAGTTTAAGTTCTCTTTAGATAGCTTAACTAATAAATTTATATTAAGAAGTTTCCCAAAACCATTAATGATAAAAATATTACTATTATTATAATATAATAATATTTAGTATTATTATTTTAGTTATTAAGGATAATATTAAATCCATACTATTACTAAGAGTTATAATCCCTAGAGCTATTAATATATAACATATGACTCATTATTATAGTCCCCAAATTTATTATTTTTAACTCAAATATGGTTAATATTTTACTTAAAATAACACTCAATAACAACCAAAAAGTATTAAATGACATTATAAAATATTAATATTAAACACTAATACATTGATAATATTATTATAATTAAATAATTTGACCAGTCAAATCTAGCCGTTTCTTAGTCAATTATAGCCTTTGTCCAGTCTAGTCTAATATAGCCGTTTTCTAGTCAAACCTAGCCGTTGGAAGATCTGCCATCCCTATTTAACATGTAGCCATGATCTGATTTTTCAACTTGTCCTGACAATGAACCACACTCGTTGGTTCGAAATGCGTCGACAAAATTTTTTCAGATGTGATTTTTCCGAAAATATTTCTTTAATACTCAGATTATGGATCAGAGAAGCTTAAATTCAAAAAATCAGAGTTGTATTAAACTCTTTGAGAACCCAATATTTCATGACAGGTCCAAGCAAATTGATATTCGGTACCATCACTTGCGAGATTGTGTGCAGAGGAGAAATATGATGCTACAATACATTCCAATTGAGGAGCAGGATGCAAATATATTGACAAAGACATTTGTCAAGAGAAAAATTATAATTCCAAAGGTGCAGGATAGGGATGGTGCAAAATCCCTTTCTTGCTAAGAGGGAGTGTTAGAAATTTGAGAAAGAAAGGCTCAATTTGACTTGTGCCTTAGTCAAATTGAGTAAAGCAATTTTCCACATTAGCAAGATGACATAGATGGTAGTTAGCTAGAGTTACATGGCCTTGTCTACTAGTTAAGCCATTAAATTTGAAATATATACTTGGAGTAGAGTTGTGCATGCAGTTATTGCTAAAATTTAGCAATCTAGTTCAGTTATTTTCAGTTGAACTCAGTTAATTGAGTTAAAATAATTAATTGAGTTATTTGAAGGCCAGTTGAGTAGTAGAATTGTTGTTAGCTTAGTGATCTCTTAATTAAACTAGTCAATTAGCTAAAAATAGCCCAAACATGGATGGAATTCGAATTTCCTAGCTGAAGTGGAGGAAAAGGCACATTGTAATCATGAATTGTATACCAGTTGAGTGTATAGGATTGTAAATAAATCAGGTGATCTATTCCTTGGGAATTGTGCTAGGAAATAGGGAATTACTTTCTTCTTTAGGAGTTGATTTTCTCCAGGATTGCACAAGAAAATAAGAGGAAGTTGGAGCCTTGAATTGGCTAAGTTTTAGCTAGAGAAGGACAATCAACAGGAGAACAAGTTTACAGTGTAGGGTGTGCTTCAGAGTTGAAGAAAGACATTCTAATAATTTCTCATTCTCATCTGATTATTGAAAAGTAGCGAAGGGGTTTTTCCGAGTTGGATTCACTTGTCAATCATTTTGTTCTGTGGTTTTCATGGTTGCGTGTCATTACATGTGTTTCTAAATTGTGATTTCCATTTCGCAAAATTGTAGAGGAAATTTGTAATCTTTTTTTTTAGTTTGAATTCATTAGTAGTAACAAATTTATGTTAATTTCTACAAAACAATTGAGGGATAAAGGAAGAGATCATTTGTTAGAATAGGGACAACATTAAATGGATGTGAAGAACACCTTCCTAAATGATATTGTTGAGAAATAAATTTACATAGAGAAGTCAAAGGGGTTTGAGACATATGACAGGGAGACACATGTGTGTAGACTGAGGAGAGCCCTGTATGGTCTTGTTGAAGCCTCAAAAATAGTTGCTACAACATGGGGGAAAACCACCTTGTTCGGACCTTGGTTAGCAGCTTCTTTTCCGTTTGGTGTAGTGGCTCCAACTGGGGATAATGGGACCAGTTTCCAAAAAGAGATTTTGATAGTGTTGATGGGGTGATATATGATGTAACGGGGGAATGATTAAGCTAAGTGTAATCTAATATAAACTACTAAACACATGCATATATCCTAGTTTAAACACTATTTGAATATAAATATACCCGGGAATTAAATAAAGTATGCGATCTACAATAATGTCCTATAGCAATTGGTAATAAAGATCATTCAACTGCAATAAGAAGTGAAATCGTTTAACAATAATTGTTTTGGATAAATAGTTAGCCAAAATGATTGTGAAATATATATCACATATAAATCGTTTATGTATTTAGAACAAAGTCAAAGCCAACATCATATAAAAGTGCAATAATGCTAACTGTAATTCAGAATTTCACACATAAGATAATTGAAAGAAGAATTATTTGCTTGATACATAAATAAAAAAAGATCATAAGATAAAAGTACCATATATGAAGAGTCCTGCTCATGTGCTTCAATAATATTGACCTAATTCCAATCAATCCAACATATTATAAGAGTACAAAAGTGCATTTAAGTAGAGCATGCTAGAAATTTAAGAGAAAATAGATCTTGTTCCATTCATTCCATCAGAACCTCCTCGAAGGTAAAAAAGTGCATGTTTTGAAGAATGTTTCTGATAAAATTTCTGGACCCGTCTCTAAATGCATGAGAGAGTTTTAAAAACTAAACTATATGTTCTAAAATAGATTATTACAAACTAAAATAAAAATAAAACTAAGTGACTAACTCCTTTGCATTCGATCTTTGAGATCGAATATATCTATCATAGGCTTGTGTTGTGTCGGTTGGACGATCGCAAATTTCAACTGCCCAACAAATATAGTGTCTGTCAACACTGGCACCATTTTTTGTGTGGAGGTAGTTAATCATCACAACGTCATCCACTGGCTATATGGTTTTACCAAGAACTGCCAGTATGCTTCCCAGTTTAGCTTGCCAATTTCTCTGATTACCTCCTCCTTTTCTTTCGTCGCCTACCTCCACTTCTTATCAAACTGTTTGGAATTTGGAAGAAATCTTGGTATAGACTCTACAACTAGGTTGGCACCATGCAAATTTTCATTGATGGCTTCTATGATGTTGTTTGCTACTACTGCCATGACTGCCATTTCCCTTTCTGCTTGCTTCAGTTGTGAATCCCAATCTGTCAACAAGATGTCTTTATATGATTCCTCCAAGTTTGGCAAATCAGCCTTTCTCCCTTCTTCTGATTGTTTCCAGGTGATAAATTCAGAAACCCTTTTATGGATTTAATCATACTCAAGTCTCATGTCGACAAATTGTCTGGTTAGCTTATCACTGATCTCGCAATAAGGACTTATTTGCAAGATTTTCTGGCATAGAACTTCCTTTTGCTGCATTAGTTGAGAGTTAAGACTGAGTGCTTCCTTTATGAACTCATCGATTTGTGGATTGTATTTATACTTATCTGTCATGGCTTGTATCTATGCATCTCTTTCTGCTAGGCTGGTCTGATGTTGTATTTGCATCTGTTCAAATTCCTGCTGGAGCTGGGCTACTTGTAATTCTGCTTGTTGATTCGATTTCTCCTAAGCTAATTGTTGTTCCAACAACATAATCTTTTGTTTCTTTTCTCTAAGCAGCATTTGGACCTCTGTTGCTTTGCCAATAGTTTTCATAGCATGGGATCCTGCAAATTACGACAGTCTTGTGAGGTTTTCAAATGGGTCCATGGGTGAGTCTTTCCATAAAATGTCCATTGGTTCATTATCAGGATTCGTAATAGCTGCAACATCTAGCTTCCTCTTTTTCCTTTGTATCTTAATGAAAGCGTTGTGGGTAGGATTATAAAACACATCTAATGGAGGAATTTCCTCAATTCTCAAAATAATTTCTTAAGTGGGGGTGGCAGGAATGAGCTCAACATCCTGAGTGCCTACAATTTTCTCCACTATTATTTCTTGTGTTGAATTGTGTTGTGGATTCTGTATCTCAGATGTTTGTTCATCTGTATGAATCTTCTTATTGAAATGCCCCCATTCCTTTTCCAAATCAATAACTGGGGGTTTTTCTGACTTAGTGGAAGTAGAGTGAATTTATGCCTGTTTCTTTGCTGAGATTTGCTTGGATGTTTTTTCTGTAGTTCCAGCTGTGTCCCTTTCAAACTTTTTATTTTATTGCCTCCCCCATTTTGAGATTACTGCTCTGAGTGCTTTGACTCATGAGTAGATCTCTCCTGGGTCTCTACTTTGGAATTCTCTTTGGAGCTTTCTTTGGAGCTGTCCTCCAAGCTTACACTGGGAGTTGGCTCCCTTATTGGTTCAATATGTAGTAGGTCCAATGGGACCTTCAATAATCTCCTCTTTTTGTACACATGGAAGGCTTCAACATCATCTGGGGCAAAAAGTAGTGATGCCATATGCGTCACATCTGAAAATGTTTATTTTTGTAGGAAGAGGTCATCGAAGGCATCTTCCTCATGGGTGAATAGTTTCACTTTCACCATAGTAGTGAAGTCCTTAACAATGCCATTTGGGTCATACTGCCTTCCTGGGAATGTAGCTAATTTCAGAGATTTCATAATCTCTGCCTCTTTGCATGCATGTCCAAAATCATGTAGTGCAAATGCACCACATTGCAATGGAAATGTAGGCCAAATGGCCTTCTTATGTTCTTTCAACCCTTTTCTCAACCCACCTTCCCCTGCCGTTTGGTAGGCTATCTCCCTGGCCATTAACTTGTTGGGGACATAGTATGGGAGGACATGCGGTGAAGCAATGCTCCCAAATACTCTAATATAGGTAAATGTATCCTCCCCAAACCATCTAGCTATAGGAAAAATATCCACTTCGGCTTCTTTGGAAAACCTAGGGGCAGTTCTGTTGTAGACTTGTTTATGGATGGGAAGCATAAATCCTTGACAAATCTTGTAAAAATGGGGGTGAAACTGAGACTCCCACAAACTCTTATGGTACACATGGATAGGAAGCAGGTCTTGCACAATCCACTTCCATCCCATAATAGAAAATTTAGAGCTAAAATAGATTGTGTCCATTACAAAGGAACTCATCAAAAATGGGGGATAAACCCTTAAATAGGGACTCCTCTTTCTCCTATACTCCATAATGGATTTCGCCAAATTATCAGACAAAATTTGAGGCCAATTCATTATTGTTGCGTTCACAACTGCTTCTATTAATTGCAGCCACTCTGGGCAAAATTTGGTACTATCAGGCTTACCAAACAATCTACATAGCATGGATGTTGTAAAAATATTAGGGGAAGAGATAGATGCCGTAGAATACATACCAGTATTATCCGTTTGATCTTGCTTTTGTTTTCTATCCAGGTCCGTGTAACGTATGCTGACTCTTCATTCTCCTTAGCAAATTTCTTGAGGAACTGTTTATTGTAGAGCTTTTGTGGCTCTGGTAGATTGTACATAAGCCATAGGCTGTCTACTGAAAAATAACCCATAGCCTCCTGCCAGATATTCTTGAACTCTATATCTGAGACGTCCACCACATTAATTATCCACTTGACCATATCTGTGTAAGGGATTATATTTAGCCTTGCGTCTATGCGGTGAAGAAATGAGCATACAATCTCAAAGTAAGAGGCGTCAGAGGAAACATGAGAACCAAATGTGGCCTTTGCGACCAGAGGCCTTGGTTTCTCTTCTTCTAACAAACCATACATGGCTTACCATGTTGAAGTTCCTCCATCTCTACTACATGTAGTATCAGAGAATAGAGGGATCATTTCTGATTTTTTGGACGCGGTTGCCTTTCCCTTCTTCACCATTACTCTTAATGACTCTTGCTGCGGATTTTTCCTGAAATGGAGCAAAGAAGAAGCTATCGGATAGACACAAGCGAGAATGAAAATAAGAATGAATGATACAGATAACCTTGAAAAGGTGACAAGAAAGGAGTTTTAATTAAACACAGATGAAAATATATCGTATCACGTCGAGCTTCTTTTCAAACATAAATGCCATTAACCCATGTTAAATGCCCACTAATGATTTGTTATCACTACCTTTATTTCTCATTAATGTTTTGCATCGTAAAATGGGAAGAAAATTTTTTAAGGTTACAAGCTTTGATTTGCGAAAATGTTGATTTTGCGATTGCGATGCAATATCACAAATTGCGTTATCGCGTATTTATTATGCGATAGTTTTATGAGGGATGCGAGATGCGGGACGTTCTTTATTGTTTTTTAAAGCGTATCTTTTTTAATAGGATTTTAGATTATAAAACGTTTTTCATTTGCGTAGCGGACTTAAGTGTTACTTTATAACATAGGCTCCAATCGGGTCTGGGCTTTTATCACATTTTGCAACATCGCGTGGTTTGTAAGATTTCAAAACTTTCTTAATTATTTCCAACATGATGTGATAAGGTTAACCATCGCATCACAATATCACATTTCACATGTTTCAACATACTTCGTGAGGGTGCACCCTTTGTGAATTGCGATATGCGATACGAGCTTTATTTCGAGAGGAAATGCCTTAGGACCTAGTTTTTAATGGAAAAGCCTAGTGATATCTAGGTTGATCGTGTTGATTCCTTTAGATTTCATTTTGCATGTTTTGCTTGTTAATAAGGCTTTTGACACACTCAGTCCGATGATATGCGAAAAGGCGAGAATTACTAGTTTTTCAAAGGGTTTTAACTTGATATCTTGTTTTATTCCAAAAGTTTAAAAGAAAGAGTCTAAATGCTAAATTTGTTTTTTGGAAGGATTTTTAAGGGTCCCCATTTATTGATAGAATATTAGCTATTATATTAATAAATGGGGGGGTTGTTGAATAGCACAACAATTGGCGATTCGCTGGAAGAACTAGTTATCTTTGATAGTTTTTTGAAATTTCTAAAAACTTCCAAAATAAAGGTAGTTCAGAAAATAAAATACATGAAATATAAGATAAGTAACATTTCTCTGAATAATAAAAACAAAATCTACTTAATTATCATCCATTTGATTATTCTCTTCAATATGAAAATTTCTTTGTCTACATCAGCCATTATTGGGTTTTAAAGATAAAAATACGGGACTCTCACAAATCAGCTTTTAGATGTACTCAATTGTCATAGGTAGAGCCTCTGCTACCAACAGGTGTCTATAGCCTTGATAGGGTTACCTTTTAACCAAGAATGATTCAGTATCCCATCTAGATAGGAATGCAATTTTTAAAGATAATTCCAGATTCATATACTTACTTTCTTTTTCTTTTTTTCTAAACTATTCTCTTTTCTTTAAAATTTTATTTTTCCTCCTTAAAGGCCATTGTCTTGGTTTGGTGACCAAAATTGACAATGCCACACACTGATTGTAACTTAACTAGACAAGATGGCTCTTGATGAGACCCCTTGTCTTTTGATTGATACAATCTCAAGCCATTACGATGTTTTGATATGCAGTATTGGTAATGTTAGTTAGTTATTTCCCTATGATCATGGTAAGTCGATTCTTGATGAGACTTCTTATCCTTTATGTTGACACCTAATCCTCATGATTGGGTGAATATAATTTAAATAGATAAATAAATAATATGAACAGTCATCGGGAGATGAACTGAACATGGTCTGACATGGTATCAGAGCCAGCTCCTTTTTTAGCTTTTATGCCCTTTGTAACTCCCTATTCTGCTCCTCTGCTCTCCATTTAAAAGCCTGCTCCATACAATGCGCTGCTCCATTCAAAAGCACTGTCCATACTACCATTTCCCCTGTCTAATGTCTGTCCCAATTGCTATTTGTGTAGTCTCTTCTCGTTGTAGTATAGCTGATACACAGTCTTTGTGCTTGCATTGAATGGTGCGTTCAGACCTACGTTGAACGATGCGTTCATCTTTGTGCATCCATACCTACGTTGAACAATGCGTTCATCTTTGTGGTTGATTGAAGTCCATGCGTTAGCTCTTTGTTACCTTGTGTTAATCTTGGTGTTGTTCACATATGCATTGATAGCTTGAAGACTGTGCACGAAATGATCCTTTCAATGGTATAAAACGGCCTGACATTCCTTTAGCGAATACCTCGGCGGCAGTAAGCTGGGCGAAGCGGTGAGGGACATTAAGGATGGAAAGCCGTCCCTCAAGGCATGCAACGATATGGTTGAATGTTTTTTTTTAAATAAAAAAAAAGTTTTGTATGTGCGCTGCTATCCTAAGTTTGAACTCTTGATACGCTGCCTGATTTTGTGATACGCTACTGGTATCTTGAACTATTTTAGTACGCTGCCTATACAATGACTGTTTTGGTACGCTGACAAGATTTCTTCCAGTTTTTGGTACACTGCCTGATTTTGTGCATGTTTTAAAATCGCAGTTGTGTGTTAAATTTTTTTGAAGGGCGGCATTGGTTAATCAATGTAAAAAAAAAAGAAAAAAAGAAGAAGAAACCCATATATATTTTGAATAGTGCATATTACCAAAAAAAAAAGGCCGATATATATCTCTGGGGTATTGACATTTGCTGTCAATTTGAGTTTGCTGTCCAGTCACATCAGAACTATATTTTTTTCCATTAAGAGTAAAATTTTTGCAGCAGAAGTTTTTTTGTTACAGTATGCATTCAATCATATCCATGGTGGGAATATTTCTCACTGGCAAGGAGAACTATCCTGAATGGTCCTGGATGATAAAAGACACCCTCATTTTCAATGAGTTGTGGAAAGGAGTGTGTGTCAGAGATGGAGACAATGAACCAATACAGCCTACCTCAGACAAAGAGCTCGTCATTTGGGAAAACAAGAACAACAAATCTTATGCATTAATCGCAACATTTATAAATGAAGAGGTGAGTCACGATATTTCGTCATATTCAACTACCTTTGAAGCCTTAAAAAAGCTGAAAGAACTCTATGACTCACATTATGCACTTGAAGTTGTTCAAATCATGATTAAACTCTTCACTCTTGAACTGCAAAATAATGATCCTCTTGCTCTTGCATCTGAAGTAAAGTCTATAATGCATGATATCAAATCCACTAAGGTTGAATTGGATATTCCTCTTATCACTTTTCTCAAGGCACTTTATCCTACTTACTCCAATTATCTTGAGTCATTGCAACCAAGTGGAAATCTTAAAGATATCACCTTTGACTCCCTTGTGAAAAAGTTTGCTGAAAGAGAGAAAGCTTTTGGAAAGAAGACAACCACTGAATCTTCTGAAGAGGCTGTGTGCCTTGCTCATAAAGAAAAGCATCCTGCTCAAGATTCTTCAAGAGGAAGAGGTGATCGAAGAGGAAGAGGAAGATATTTCAGAGGTAGGGGGGCAGACATTCTCAAGGAGAAAAGGCAGATTTGCACTGCATACACTGCAAAAGAAATGGACCATGTGATGCCTCTACATGCAAGCTACTGTTATAGACATTTTTGTGCCTTACAGCATTGAGCATGAAATGTCCATAATCTTAGGGATCCAAAGTTCCTAAACATGTTGTTCCTACCCCTAGAGGAACAAGGCTAACAAACCACAGCAATTCACAGAAGTTCTCCACCTGAAACTGCTCAAAAACAAGTCAATTCAAGATCATGTCAACTGCTCCACTGACCATCTGCGCTGAATGTCAATGGATACACTGGCTACCTGCGCTGAATGTCAACTCCAACACTGGCTGCCTGCGCTGAGCGAGATTGGACATGTGGCAGGCTCATTCCTCAAGGTGTCAAAACCCAGGAAGCTTTCAAAATGACACTTGCCTCAGGGAATTCGACTGGTGATGAGTAAGAGGTTCCAAATCTCCAAGTGGAAGCAAGAACCTCCAAGTGGACTCAAGAACTAACAGAGGGAGAGAACACTAGTCAGATCTCAAGCTGACTCATCCTCTCTCCAAACATCTATATATGGATCTCTCCTCCATGAGATCCAGGGGCTGGAATTTTGTTATTGCAAAGAATTGCTGTTGGTTTGAGACTGGAATCATTGGGTGCTTGATGCTTTGAAGGGAGGTGAAGATAGGAATTCCATTTTGCTGGGAAGGAGATGCTGGATTGGAGCCCTCTGGGTTGTATCTCTTCCTGAACCTTGTTATTTATCAATAAAGCTATCTTGGTTTTCTCCTATATACTGATGTATCTTTGATGTATGATTGCATTAGTGTATTTGATTTATTTCTAATCCTGAATCATTTATGAATATGAATATCTGCCTTTGTGTTGTGTTCTTCTCTTGTCGCAAGTAGCTGTTCTCTTGTCGCAAGTAGTTGTTCTCTTGTGATCTTGCAGGAATCTGTTGAAGCTGGGTGAGCGAGGAGGCAAGTAGCTGTGAACACCCAAAGAGAAGAGGATCTGGATGGAGGGACAAGCGGAAGACACCGGTAAGTCTATTGATCTCTCTTCTTTCACATTTCATAAAGGAAGAAACCAGAATAGCTGTCTCTGTTTGTTGCTAAAGCACTGTCACACCTTAGGTGGATAGGATCGTCCTGCATAGGCATTTTTCCCCGCAACGAATTGGCGACTCCGCTGGGGAGATTTGTTTTAGTCATTTTATTTGTGTTTCTATCATTGTTTACCTCATAGACTCAACAGCAACAATCGAACTGCTTTTGCTATTCTCAGTTGCAAAGTAGACAGTTGCTGCCTTGATCCTTCACTGGATTTTGTCTATGATCTGAACAATGGACTCACAAATGATTTGATGATCCTTTGTGATAGATCTTAGTACCCTCTCAAAGCATCCCTTTGATTATACCTTGCTTGTGTTTCTGATTTGGCCTGAAACCGTTGATTATTGAGCAATCTGTGACCCAGAACCCAGTGAGAAACGAGAGTTTCTCCTTCAGCGCAACTGCTATGAAGGCATTCTGCATTTCAACGCAGGTCCCATGAAGGCTACCTGCGCTGAATGTCAAAACCACAGTGTTGGGGTTGCGCTGAACCAGTCTTGCCTTGTGTAGCTGGGGTTCTCTGCTCTCTGTTGCCCTGTTTTGATCTCTGTTTTTTGCAGCCTGTAACCAGCATAGGTACCAGTCTGATAACTCCTTTTCTCTGCTTAAATTCCGCCTCCTTTTGTAAAAAAAGACTGTGAGTGTTTTTATGTGTTTGTGGCATCATTTACAGTTTTCCTTTGCATGAGTGAAATAATCATCCTGTAGCCCTTGGTTCAGATCTGTTGATTATGATCTTAGGAGAGAGTTCATTGGCTGTTTACAGTTGATTATACATTTACTTTTGCTTATTGGTTTGAGTTTGTCTCTTTTAAGTGTTGAAACAAGTGTTCATTTCGAAAGTCGCAAAGTGTTGTAATCTCTTCTACCCTT
Source organism: Pinus tabuliformis (assembly GCA_031772625.1). Taxonomy (NCBI): domain Eukaryota; kingdom Viridiplantae; phylum Streptophyta; class Pinopsida; order Pinales; family Pinaceae; genus Pinus; species Pinus tabuliformis. The sequence goes on from CM062812.1 coordinate 282,188,556, forward strand.
GTTGATTTTGAAAAAGTAAACTTGTGTGTATCTGTCATTTAAAAGCAAATTCAAAGTTGTACAAAAATCTTTCTTTGTAGGCATCAATACTAAGAAAGCGGAAAACAAACACCTGCATTGTGCATTTGAATTTTGATAGTTTGCATGCTTGATTTAGGAAAAGTGCATTAGAGTGTGCTGATTGCTCTTTGAGAAAAGATGGTGTCTTTCTTTTCCCTTAGTAGCTAGGATTTTCAAAGTTGAAAAGATATAAAGCTTGCTTATCATCTTTAGACTGCATTTAGGAATTTGTATCATACATCTCGTGGTGAACCTTGAAAGGCAAACTTCTAAAAATATCAACTTAAAATAAACTGAATGAACTTAACAACTCTTTGCAACATAACGCACAACATAGAGGTCTAGGCTAGAGACGTGTTCCGGCGTCGTTAAGCCTAGTGACTGTCGATCTCGTGGAAGGTGGGTGATTCCTCCTGAGGGACGATAGCGCTAGTACGGATTGTGCTCCCACGTACCGTCGTGTATATATTGGGAGACCCCTATAGGCATATATCCTTTATCCTTAGGAAGCCGTGTCGGCCGCCCTACTGATCGCAATGCACTGAACACAGCATTCAGGAAGATCGACCGCCCGTACCCTAAAAAGTATTCTGCGGTTTTGCGAAAAGTTTGGCACACCCTCTGTCTAGAACTCCAGAGCAGTTTCTTTTGGCCTTTTTCAGACTCTATAACAGAAAAAGTCCATCCGAGCATTTGTCACTTCGGGCTCGTTAAAACATCGAAGGAGACTAGAGTCATCTTTAGCTTTTTCTCGACTCTTTAAAAGTGAAAAAGCAAGTTGTGTCTAAAGCGTCGTTAACAATTTATTTTAAATGGAACAATCACCCTTTATTCCCGTGTTGATCTTTAGGTTGAAAAGATGGAGCCCACCAACCAAGGAATTCCCCTAAGTGGAAATCCTAGTCCTTTCTCCTCTTGGGGAGAAGTTGGTGTGCCCCACATGGCCACATTGTCGCTTCCAGGACTGAAATTGGCTTACCAGTCTGGCTCTTTTCAACCAATGTCGTTCAGAACACCACCATTCCTGAACACTCGAGTCAACAGTTAGACCAGACCAGAGTTTCCCACCAGCCTTCTACTTCATCTTCCTCTCCTCCTTCCTCTTCGCTTGACGGAACTGGTAAAGAAAAAAACCGAGTTCCTAAAGAGAAGAAGGAGAAGAAGAAGAAAGAAAAGAAGAAGAAAGAGCCAAAGGCGACTGGGGGCAAACAAGTGTCGTCTGACAAAAATCCACACACAGCACTGGCAAGGCCTAAATCGCCATGCGTCATATGCAAGGGAGACCACTTCCACAGAGATTGTCCCTGTATCCCTCGGATACTAAGGGACTGGTCTCCCCGTTTGCACAATTCGGTAGCGTCGACCTCTGATAGCCATGTTGACTGCTCACCGTCGACTAGTGGAAGTGAAGCCACAGGACAAAGAGGGAACGCTAGATTTCCCTGCAAACTGTGTGAAGGCGATCACGCCATCCACCGTTGTCCCTTCTTAGACGAGGCAAAAAGAGTTTTGGAAGATCGCCCGATTTTACGAGCGCAACTTCCTCCTGGATATAAAAAACTCCTGCCAAGTCCTTCGCTAGTTGAGAATCCGGCTGGCCCGCTCAGATGGTCAGCCGAAGCACCTATCATTGAAGATGAACCATCTAAATCCATACCTGATGAAAGTCTAAAGGTTGAAATGGCAGTTGACCCGGTTTTGCCTTCAGAGGCTCTATCTTCGAATGATACCATCACAGAAGAGAATAAAGACGACACCGTCCAAATTCTCTTCATCAACACTGACTCTGATGAACAAGGGGGCAATGCCACCATTCCTTTATCGCATGAAGGAAGTTCGTCAGAGCGATATCCGGCCGTATATTCGGTCCCACCACCAAGCAACCTAGTTGTCTCGTTCGACTGGAACCAACTAGGCAGATCGCGCTTGCCAGCTAGCATACCATTCAGAATTATCGTCCAAATATACAGAATGGTAATGGCTGGCACAGTTATTGATGAAGGGGCATCTGTGAGTATCCTTTCCTCTACTGCTTGGAAAGTGCTTGGTTCGCCAGCGCTTTTGCCGGAAATGAGAAATCTATCAGGCTTTGATAAAGGAACCAGTCGACCTTTAGGGATCCTCCCCAATGTGCCCATAACATTGAAAGGGAAGACCGTTCAAATGAACGTGATGGTCGTTCAAGGACCCTTGGATTATAACCTACTCCTTGGACGAGACTATATATATTGCATGGGAGCCATCGTCTCATCACTCTTTAGAGTAATGTGTTTTCCGCATGAAGGAAGAATGGTCAAGCTCGTGGACCAACTTTCGTTCCCCGGATCATGCATCGCAAAAAGTCAAGAACCATCCCTAAATGGTCTATTCACGCAAGAAGTGTCTCAACCCACGGTCCGTCCTCCTGATGAGCGCGAGTAATCCGGGAGGATATGACTGGAACCCAGGGGGCATGCGTACTGGTCTGCTTCGGCAGAGAACTTTGGGTATAGGGTAGGTTTCCGCGGGAGAATATGACTAGTCCGTACCCCGTCCGTCTAGGAAGAGGGGTTGTTCTAGAATAAGATTCTTTTGTCAAAGTTACGTGAGTTGACGAGCATCGTCACTCACCTTTGTCTATTTCGATAGACATTGCCGAAGAAGTGTTTTGTTTGAAAGAGTAACGAGACAATCTTTGGGTAACCTAAAAGAGGTAAGCCTCTCTCGTTAAAACAAATGTTTTGACGGAAAAGAAGTAGAGGTAACTTTGAAATCGTACTTTATGCCTGGGGGCATGCAAACCTTTTGGAATGCAAGCAAGGGGTGGCTATTTATTTTTTAAATTTTTAGGTCCTCCCTTTAAACCTGTAGGTCTAACCCTTTAAACTCGTAGGATTAGTCGTTTCTGAACTTGCATAACGAAAGGATCCAGAGCAAAGCTTAGTGAGATGAAGCTCCTTAAAAAATAGAATCTTGATGAGACACCCTTATCATATGACTGGTATAATCGAGCAGTTTTAGCGCATAGTTCATGCTCGTTAAAAAATAAACATAAAATCGAGCAGTTTTAGCACAAAGTTCATGCTCGTTAAAAAATAAACGCAAGATCCGAGCAGTTTTAGCGCATAGTTCATGCTCGTTAAAAAATAAACATAAGTTTGAGCAGTGTTTTTCCGCGTTCAAGCTCGTTAAAAAATGAACCTATCCTGGTAAATAACCATTGTGAATGTAACTCTATCAGCCATTAAAGCCTTGGTCGTGTTTGCACCGTCACCTCCACTTTTCATTTGGCCGATCGTTCACCTCCATATGATTGTTTACCCATTTTGAGGAACAGCTGCGAAGAGTGATTTCACCTAGCCATCCTTGTGACACTGCCGTGATTGGAAAATTCCAACCTGTACCTGGAATCAGCTGCTAACCCTGTTTATCACTCGTTCCTCAAAAGACGAGTCTTCTTTAAGCTCTTTTCAACTGACTCGTAAAATATGAAAAGATTGCCGAGTTTTGGCCTTCCAGCTCGTTAAAGCGACCGGAAGTGCTATCCCTCCTCTAGATTTTAATCTTTTTGGACCTGAGGGATTATTGCACAAAAGGATCGAGCGCTTGTTTTGTTCGGCTCGTTAAAACTATCGAAAACTCATCCCTTCTGTATTGTTTTATACTTTTTCGGACTAAAGGGATTAGATGACAAAAAAGGAATTTTGGAGTTAACTTTATGTACCTTTTCAGACTCTCTAAAAATGAAAAGGGACCGAGTCGTCTTTGTCGTTAGACTCGTTAAAATCATTAAATAGTGACAAACTTGTCTTTAGACGAGAACGAGTTTCACTATCGCTAGGCTCGTTAAAACATAGCGATGGGCTTGCCCGAAGGGCAGGTTATAGAACAAGCATATGTTATCCTCCTCAAGCTTGACAAAAATAAAGAGGTACTGGTCAGCAATGACTGGGGAAAAATTGGGAGAAACTAAAGAAAACTTTGATGGTAGCAGGTCGCTCTTGAACATGACACTTTTCATCCGTACCACAATCGGGTTGGGTTGTTTCATTCATCGGTCACATCACCATGGTCTCACCATACCATCCATAATTGGGGTAATGCTACCGATCCATCGCATCAGTGTCGCCATATGTTCAAGAGAAGTCGTTCAGAAAGAGTCAACCGGGTCCCATCCACTGCCATACATTATCCTTCATCCATTCATGACCGCCACCCTGAATCATATGTCACAGATCGTTTTCACCTCCATCAAAATCATTAGCTCCGTTCCGTGTCACTGATGTGGGATTCACTAAGGCCCTCCTTTGACGGATCGCTTCTTGTCGACATCAGCTCATTATCCAAGAAGTTGATCTAGGAACAACCCCTTCAGTACTTTGAAGCTTGCATGCCTCAATGGCAAGTTTCTCACTTCCGGCGACAGGTATACATCAATGACCTTCGACCAGAAGATTTTGCGTGGTGTTCGACGCCAAGTCCTTTATTCACACCATGTGAATTGTACTGCAGTACCTTGAGGGTCATTATCTTTATCGGTGATTCCTCTCGCGCTTGTTAACGGTTTACATCATTGACCGGTAATCAAGCGATGTCTTTCCATGTTCGACTTCAGAACAATTCTCACATGGATCGACTTGTACTTAGAGTGAAGATCGAACGAGTTTGAAGACCCCGAATCTAGTTTCATCCATCCGGGCTGCGATATATATTCGGGAAAGATAAAGACATTTGACATGTACATCATTGCAGCAGACAATCATCCTACTCAAAGGATGATAATTTCATCAAAATTATCAGTCTACCATCAGACGATTATCTGTTCTATGTACAGAAAATGAATTTATAAAGCTGAGCATGGGAATGCCCGCCTCAGCTAGATCACGAAAGCAGTATGAAAAATAATGTATTGTATTGTATCTTATTACAGGTCTCCTCCCAGCAATTGGATGAACTTCGGACCCTCCTGGATAAAGCATTTCACCCGATAAACGGCCTCATACTTTAGGGGGAAACTGTTATAGACATTTTTGTGCCTTACAGCATTGAGCATGAAATGTCCATAATCTTAGGGATCCAAAGTTCCTAAACATGTTGTTCCTAGCCCTAGAGGAACAAGGCTAACAAACCACAGCAATTCACAGAAGTTCTCCACCTGAAACTGCTCAAAAACAAGTCAATTCAAGATCATGTCAACTGCTCCACTGACCATCTGCGCTGAATGTCAATGGCTACACTGGCTACCTGCGCTGAATGTCAACTCTAACACTGGCTACCTGTGCTAAGCGAGATTGGACATGTGGCAGGCTCATTCCTCAAGGTGTCAAAACCCAGGAAGCTTCCAAAATGACACTTGCCTCAGGGAATTCGACTGGTGATGAGTAAGAGGTTCCAAATCTCCAAGTGGAAGCAAGAACCTCCAAGTGGACTCAAGAACTAACAGAGGGAGAGAACACTAGTCAGATCTCAAGCTGACTCATCCTCTCTCCAAACATCTATATATGGATCTCTCCTCCATGAGATCCAGGGGCTGGAATTTTGTTATTGCAAAGAATTGCTGTTGGTTTGAGACTGGAATCATTGGGTGCTTGATGCTTTGAAGGGAGGTGAAGATAGGAATTCCATTCTGCTGGGAAGGAGATGCTGGATTGGAGCCCTCTGGGTTGTATCTCTTCCTGAACCTTGTTATTTATCAATAAAGCTATCTTGGTTTTCTCCTATATACTGATGTATCTTTGATGTATGATTGCATTAGTGTATTTGATTTATTTCTAATCTTGAATCATTTATGAATATGAATATCTGCCTTTGTGTTGTGTTCTTCTCTTGTCACAAGTAGCTGTTCTCTTTTCGCAAGTAGTTGTTCTCTTGTGATCTCGCAGGAATCTGTTGAAGCTGGGCGAGCGAGGAGGCAAGTAGCTGTGAACACCCAAAGAGAAGAGGATCTAGATCGAGGGATAAACAGAAGACACCGGTAAGTCTATTGATCTCTCTTCTTTCACATTCCATAAAGGAAGAAACGAGAATAGCTGTCTCTGTTTGTTGCTAAGGCACTGTCACACCTTAGGTGGATAGGATCGTCCTGCATAGGCATTTTTCCCCACAACAGCTACCATGGGACAAAATTGAGCAGAAAGGAAACCAACAGAAAGGTAAAACTGATGATACAGACAAAGGTAAAGCACCTGAATCCGCTCACTATGTTGTGGCACAATGTAACATTGGAGTAAATGAAGATTTATTTAATGCTTCACTTGCTTCTTGGAAAAATGATTGGTTGCTTGATTCAGGAGAAACCTGCCACATGACTCATAGAAAAGATTTTTTTGAAGATTTCATTGACAATGTTGATGGAGTAGTATACTTTGCAGACCAATCAAAAATCAAGCCATCATGGCTTGGCACAATTAGGCTTAAACTGCTTGGTCTTCCAGACTTTCTTCTGCATCATGTTCTATATCTCCCACAGCTCAAGAGAGACTTGTTGTCCTTAGTCCACATCTGCCAGCAAGGTCAGTCCATTCATATGTTTGATGGCAAGCTTGAGGTAAGAAAAGCATTTGACCACTCACTTGTCATGAGGGGAATAGAAGAAGAAAGGCTTCTCAAGTTGCAAGGAACCTCTGCTCGTGCACAACATTTCTCATACAATTCTCATCATGAAGAAGGTACACTTCCATCAAATTTATTATGGCATGCTAGATTTTGACATTTGAACTATGACAGTCTCCGCTTGTTGAAGAAGAATGGTGTTGCTGGTTTGCCTACAATTCCTAGGAAACTTAAGAAATGTGATGCTTGCATTCTAGGAAAGCATAGCAAACAATATTTTCATGATTCACATTCAAGAGCACATAGAAAACTTGAACTCATTCATTTAGATTTATGTGGTCCAATTCTTGTTCCTTCTGCAAATGGAAATAAATATATGATGACATTTATTGATGACTGCACTAGAATGTGTTGGGTTTATTTATTGAAGAACAAATCTGATGCTTTTCAAACATTCAAGAAATTTCATAAATGGATTGAAAATGATGCACAATCTCATATTGGGAATATTCACACTGATAATGGAAAAGAGTACACATCAAATGAATTTGAAACCTATCTTTGCCAACATGGGATCAAACATCAAACAACTGTATCTTATAATCCCCAACAGAATGGTGTAGCTGAAAGAATGAATAGGACAATTTTAAATATGGTATGATCCATGTTCTTCTTCAAAAATGTAAAAATAATGTTTTGGACTGATGCCATTCTATGTGTTGCATATATAAAGAATATATGTCCATCTAATGCTATAAGAAACAAGACTCCATATGAAATGTGGTATGGACATGTTCCTTTGGTAAAGCATCTCAGGGTCTTTGGTTCCGCTTGTTATGCCTTGATACCAAAGGTACATAGAAACAAACTTGGTGCTAGAAGTCGTAAGTGTATCTTTATGTGGTATTCAAACACCTCCAAAGCATATCGTCTCTATGATGAAGTAAATAAGAAGTTTGTTGTATCTAGAGATGTAATTTTTCTTGAATCATACAAAACTGACAATGTTGTTGAGCAGTAACTTGATCGCTTGGATAGATTCACAAAAGAAAAATCATTTCAAGAATTTGATAATTAGATTCCACATCTTGAAGGGGGGATTCCTATACTACATCAACATGTGGAATCTTCTTTTGAAGAACACTCTCCCCCGCATGAAACTCCAACAACAGATGATGCTTTAAGTGATGTGATTGATAGAATTGGGAGACTCAATCTTGATTCAGTCCCAACTCAATCAACGGAGCAGCCTGGACCATCTGAAAAAGGTCCCCCAAAGTGGCTGACAAAGACACTTGAAAGTGTTCATCCTGATGAGGTTGGAAAGACAGGAACTAGAAATTCAAACCGGCAAAATGGAGGTGATGTGGATGACTCTAATTCACCTGTTGATATGGATGTTTCTTATGATTGTGAATTGAAATTGTCTACAGATTTTGAACCAAATTCCTTCAAAGAAGCTGCTTCTCATGATGAATGGAAAGAAGCAATGCAAAAGGAGTATGATGCCCTCATAAAGAACGACACTTGGAAGCTGGTTGATCCTCCATTAGGAATCAAACCAATTGGCTGCAAGTAGGTCTACAAGAACAAGTATAAAGTTGATGGCTCACTTGACAAGCACAAATCTAGGCTTGTGGCAAAATTTTTTGCACAGAAGGAAGGGGACGGTTATGAGGAGAATTTTTCCCCCACAGCAAAATGGGCTACCATCTGGACACTATTTGCACTGGCAGCTCAGAACAGTTGGAAAGTCCATCAAATGGATGTAAAAACTGCTTTCTTAAATGGAGATCTAAAAGAGAATGTTTTTATGTCTCAACCTGAAGGATTTGCTGTGAAAGGACATGAACATAAAGTATGCAAACTTCTAAAGTCCTTGTATGGCCTCAAACAAGCACCGCGAGCCTGGTAAGAAAAACTAACTGAGCATCTTCTGAAACTCAATTTCAAACATTATGATCTTGATGATGCAACTTTATTTGTCAAGAAAGTTGGAAAAACAGTTGTATATCTTGTGGTATATGTAGATGATCTTTTGATGACAGGGAAGAATGAAAGCTACATTGCATCCATAAAGAAGGAATTGGGGAAAAGTTTTGAAATGACTGATTTGGGCTATGTTCATTACTATCTTGGCATTGAAGTAACCCAACATTCGAAATCCATATTTCTTTCTCAAAAGAAATACATTGGAGATCTGTTGAACAGGTTTGGCATTACAGAATGCAATCCTCTTACTAATCCAATGGAACAAAGCTTAAAGCTCACATCTATTGAAGGAAAAGAATTTGAGGGTGCAACAAAGTATAGGCATCTTGTAGGAAGTCTCAACTACCTAACTACTACTAGACCAGACATTTCGTTTGCTGTTGGAATCCTCTCCAAGTTTATGCAAAAGCCTTGTGAGGGACATTGGTTTGCTGCAAAAAGAGTTCTAAGGTACTTGAAGGGAACTCAAGACTTTGGAATCAAGTATACACAGGTGGACGACTTTAGCTTGATTGGATACTCTGATTCAGACTTCGATGGAGACAAAGAATGGATACTCTGATTCAGACTTCGATGGAGACAAAGAAACTGGGGTATCTACTTCAGGATATGCTATGAGTCTTGGATCAGGAGTTGTCTCCTAGAGATCACGCAAACAATTAGTTCTAGCAGATTCCACAACAGAACTAGAATATGCGGCAGCAGCTAAAGCAACAAAAGAAATTTTGTGGCTCAGGAAAATTCTTGAAGATTTGCAGGTAAAACAAGTACAATCAACTCCACTCATGATTGACAATACCTTTGCAATAAAATTGGCCAAGAACCCAAAGTTCCATGATCAAATGAAGTACATCAATACTAAATATCATCTGATTTGACATCATGTTGATGCCAAAACAATCCATCTCCATCATTGTTCCACAAATGAGCAAATTGCAGACATCTTCACCAAAGCACTTGGAAGAGAAAAGCTTGAACGATTCAGAATGATGCTTGGACTCACCAACATCCCTTCAGATTGAGGGGGGTACTGGTGACACCTAATCCTCCTGATTGGGTGAATATAATGTAAATAGATAAATAAATAATATGAACAGTCATCACGAGATGAAATGAACAGTCTCTCCCTCATGTATTTAATGAAGACCTACCTGAAGGAATAAACACAAATCAATTTTTAGTTGAGGAGTTACTGCCTGGTCTGACACTTTATGTTTAAGCATATTTTAGAATTACACTCTAAAAATTGAAAGATTACTAGATGGGGAGAATCATTGACTTCTTAAGATGTTTTGGATGACATTCATAGAGTTAACTATGCTTTTCTATAGAAAGGCCTTGTTTTGTTACAGATACTTTTCTTGAATGATGGTAGAACAAAGGTTCTTTACAATGTTGAGTTTCACCAAAGGATAACTAATTTTAGTAGAGGACAAGCAATTTCAGAGAGATAGGACTTAGTTTATGTTTCAAATGTTAAAATTATCTTCTGAACAATCTCTACTTATACAAGCGAAAAGTCAAAATATAAAAGAGACTATTATTATAAAGGCAAAAATTAAATGCTATTGAACTTTTATTTTACTAAAAAGTAAAAACAATAATATACAATGAATACAAGAGGTTATCTTATATGAAAAATATTTCCAGAGGATCTGCCCATTGACAGGCAAAGAATCTCTCTTGCCTGATAGGTATTGTAATAAAAAGGTTAATGGGCCTATTTGTTCCACAATATGAAACAGTCGAAGCCACATTCTTTGGAATTTGGTATGCTTACCGTTTTCCTCATGTGCTTTATCCCATTTCAATACCAAGTCTTCGAGTTGGAAGGATTTTGAACTTACAGAATTTGCATCAAAAGAAGATTTGACTAACTGTTGATGATGTGCATGTGTGATTTTGTCCTTCTCCCTTTCTTCCTCAAGCTTAAGGATTTGTGATTGTCTTAGTTGCATAGAAGAGGAAGGGGTTTCTTCAATAAATTGAACTAGGGCTAGAAAGGGAATAGCTACATTGTAGGGAGGAAAACTTCTTTCCCATAGACCAAATTGAAAGGAGAGGTGCCTATTGAGGACTTCTGTGTTATTCGATCTGCCCATAGAGAAAATATTAAAGATTTGTGCCAGTTTTTTTGACTTTGATCAACGGTTCACTTGATAATTCTTATGAGATTTTTGTTTGTAGATCCTGGCAAGCCATTTCCCTGAGGATAATAGTTAGTAGAGTATTGAAGTTTAAAACCTCTTTTAAGAGAAAATTCTGTCATAGCATTGCCTGAAAGATAAGATGCATTGTCAAACATGAGGGTAGATGATAGACCAAATCTGGTAATAATAAAATAATCAATAAATTCAATGATGTTTTCAAAATTTGGCCACCTTAAGTGGAATTGCTTCCACCCACTTTGTGAAGTAACCAGTTGCTGTAAGGATATATTTATTCTACTTCAAAGAGTGAGGAATGATCTCACCTATTATGTCCAGTCTCCATTGTTCAAATGGTTGTTCAATGCTGACTGGATGTAATGGTAATGCGGGTTTCCTCTGTCTCCCAACAACTGTTTGACAAACTTTACATTTCCTTACATAATCATGTGCATCTTTAAATAAGGTTGGCCAATAATATCCAGCATGCAAGATTTTATGTGCGGTTGTGTCCCCTCCAAAAGGTCCACCAACTGGTCCATCATGGAGTTCCTGCAAAAAAATTCTACAAAACAGAATCATAATTTATTCTAAACAACTCGTCATTGATGATTTGGTACTATCTATATTTTAGCCTCAAGGCCCTTTTTATTTTGTAACTTTGTTGCATAGGGACATACCCATTTCTCAAATAAAAAATGATATCAACATATTTGGATTTAGTGTTATTGAGGCTTACCTCATATACTTGTATATCATCACCTGAATCTTATAGTGCTAGTAAGTTGGATGCTCCTGTGAACATTTTGCAAAAAACTTGACATTTTACAATTTTTCCTGGTCTAATTTCTATTTCATATTATTGTAGTGTTGTTACCCAATTTTCCCTTTTCTCTCCTACATATGTTTGTATGAACATATTTCTCATTGCTGAGAACGGGACTACTACCTTGGTGTGGGTTTTGAGGAGAAAGGGTCTGAAATGATTTATTGATTTGAAAACAACGAAAGCTTTTTTTTCAACATTTGAATAGTTTAATTCAGCCCTCTGCAAATTGGAGCTAAAGAAGGAAATCAATGCTTTGACTTTATCATCATTGACCTGTGTTAATATAGCTGCATATGATTTCTCAAAAGCAAAGGTATATAAAATGAAATGGTTAGAAAATTTTGGGGTTGCTAGTGAGGGAGCATTTAAGATTACTTGTTTTATCAGATCAAAGGCTTCATGCTCTATATGTCCCCATTTAAAAAGATTATTTTTCTTAATCATGGATTGAAGAGGTAAAACAATTCATGAAAATTCAGGGACAAATTGTTTGACAAAATTTATCTGACCCAGGAAAGATTTCATGGATTTTTTGTTATGAGGTAAAGGAATCTCAAAAATTTCTCTTTTCCTATCAAGGTCAATGTGGATCCCTTCTTTGGATACAATAAATCCAAGAAGCTTTCCTTCACTTAGAGAAAAGAAATATTTCTTGGGAATGAGAGAAATTCCATACCTCTGACAAAGCTCAAAGATTTGTTTTAAATCATTTAAATGATTACCACACCTTTTTTAGTACACAATTATATCATCTAGATAAATTACCACTGATTTTTTAACCAATCCTTTGAAAGTTATATCCATGGCTCTTTGAAATGTGGTGCCAACATTGATTAACCCAAATGACATCTTTTGATAGGCATAGGTGCCCCATTTAGTTTGAAAGGTAGTCTGCAGCTAGTCATTTGGATGCACTAGAATCTGATTATAACCTGAGAATCCATCTAGAAAAGAAATTAGTTCTGAGCCTGCAACTGATTGTAGTATCTGTTCCATAGGAGGTAATGGAAAGTTGTCCTTCTGACAAGTTTTGTTTAGATTGCAAAAGTCTATACATATTCGAATATCACCATTCTTTTTTCTGACTAGGATAAGGTTGGAGACCCACCTTGAATGCGTGATAGGGAAAATTATCTTGGCTTTAAGAAGCTTATTCAATTTAGATTTTATCTGATTTTCTAGATTTGGATGAATCTTTCTTAGCTTCTGCTGTACAGGTTTTTCATCAGATATCATGGGGATGGTATGTTGAATTATAGAAGTGTCATATGTCTTCAGATCTTCATAGTTCCAAGCAAATACATTCTTGTATTTCTTCAACAAATGAATGAAGGCTGATTTTTCATCTAGTGTAAGATCTAGACCTAGATTTATATTTTGTGGTTTAAGGTCAATTCCAAGATTAACTAATTCAAACCTCAAAGTTGAACTTTGAAGTTTTGAGTTGGTGGGCTTCTTGAATCTGTCCTTAAGATCATATAAGTCTTCCAGCTTAACCACAGACTTAGGTATGGAATTTATAGTTTCTTCTTGCTTAAGCTGGTTGTCATGCTGATCTTCATCAATTATCTGGTCATCATACGAGCCTTCAGATGTTAGAAAGCTTATGATATCCAGATCATTATTAAAGACTCGCCAATTGGTGATATTGTCAGGAATGGAAGGCCTAAAAATCAATTCAATAGAAAAGTGATCGGGACTATAATCTCCTGGTGGAATAAGCTTGGATGCAACATTAGCCAGCAGATCGACACTTGCATTTTGGAGTCTTGGGATAGGGGAAATATTAAACGCTATAAAGTGAGAAGTAAGGTCCTGGACTAATGATTGATAATGTTTCAAATGTCCAGACAAACAATGTATAGTATTTCTTACCTATTTTATCACAATTTCCGAATCTCCAAACACTTGCAGATGTTTGATATTAAGGCCGATAGCCTTATACAACCCTTGAACCAATGCTTCATATTCGATAGTGTTGTTTGTGCATTCGAATTCAAGTCTGCATGCTAACATTGTTTTTTCCCCTTCTGGGCTAACTAATATGCATCCTGCTCCAGCTCCATCATTAGATTTGGATCCGTAAAAAAATAATTTCCAAAATAAAGAGCTAACTACAGGTTTATCTACAAAATTTACACACTTAGAAGTATCTGTTTGAGAAAAAATTTCAACTTGGGATACAACAAAATTTTCCAAGAAAGGTGAAGTATTGGCATTAAAATTTCCTAGAAATGATTCAACTGAGTAGTTTCTGATGATATTGCTGCTATACGTGACTGGCTCATTTTCTCCTTCTAGTTCTGTAACAATGTACTTTTGATGTTTTTCACGGTCAACCCTTATTTGATTTGGCTTGCCATTATAGGGAAGCCACATGTGGGACTAGTCAGTTGCAAAATAGCCATGAAGATTTTCTGACCTGTCTATGCTAAGGATTAAATTGTAGAACTTGGGAATATCAGCCACAATAATGTCAATGACTTGAAACGCGTCAACGAATGTATTATTACATGATTTCCGCCGAAGACTCTTCTCAGAAGACTTGACACACTTTAGGGTTTTATGAGAGTCTGATAGTGACTTGATTGAGCTCTCCTATAACTTCGACTTGGGATTGGTCTAAATGCATAATGCGTACAACATATTTTTTGGGTTCAACATTCAATTTGGCGCAAACTGTTCATGGTAGAATGTTAGATGAATCTCCAGAGTGAAATAAATAGTTGTGCAGATTTTTGTTGAAAACTTTAAAAGTCAAAAGAAATGGAGGAGTATGGGATTTAGATATTCCTCCAATTAGAGCAATATTAGTAGGATCGATTCTATCTAATGAGGTATTAGGAGGTCTTCCCATCACTTGGGAAACTTGTAAGACTACATCAGCGGAAGAGGAGAAGTAGGGACTGATTTTAGTTCTTTGAGTAATAGCTTTTGCTGATGTTTCAGCTTGCTAAGCTTGTGAAAGGTAATGTTTTCCCTAGTCTTTTTCATATCTTCCACTATGTTATATTCCATTTCATTGGAGAATATCAGGGTTTTAGCTGGAGATGGAGCATTTGATTGAGGAGGAGCGGTTTGAGTGGATTTAGATGAAGATTTATTACCTATTGTTTTGTCTTTGGGAGTCGGAGTTGATACCTTCTGCTTTGAATTTGTTTGTGGAAAATCAATAGGGCTTCTACTCCTGGTTGCAATAGGTAATGCTTCTTGTGTTTCTTCATTGGGGAGGATAAAATCCCACATTCCTTGTAACTCAACTACCTCTTCATCATCTATTTTCTCTTTAGCTGTTGAGACTTCATCTTCCTCCATGTCTGATTCAACATTTGATATGGTGTTTGGAGGCTTAGTATTAGAGGGGGGATTTATTTTGTATGGTATGAAAGTTTTCTTTGAGGAAGTATCTGATACCTATTTCTTGATATCAACCATTTCATTGGACATGGTTTTAAGGACTTTTTGTAAACCTTCAAGATCAAAAGGATCTTTAGGTGGTTTTTTCTTGGATTCGTCCCTAAAAGTCACTTTCTTGGATTTTCATTCTTCTAATGCATTTTTCTTATCTAAGGCTAGAATTCGTTTTTCTACAGCTATGGCTTCTTTCATGTTTTCTGCCAAAGTTGGTTTGGCAACTCTATCGACGAAAATAGCTGTGTTTGAAGGGAGAGCAGAAATGTACCATTCATTTTGGACTTCATCGCTGGGCTTGGATGCCGTTGGAATTTTATTCAATAACTTATTGAAATGAGAATTGAAGTCTTTTATCGGTTCTCTAGGTTCGACTTTCAAGTTGGAGAGATCATTGATAAGAGTAGTTGTTGATCTATCATCTCCGAACTTGGTTAGGAACTGCTCTTGAAAGGCATCCCAACTATTAATAGAACTTGATGGTAATGAAAAGTACCATGATCCTGCTGATCCTTGTAAGGTATAAGGGAATAATCTTACAACTGCATCTTCTTCCACTACTTCATTTAGGTTTATGGACAACATAAAATTGTTTATGTGTTCCTCAGCTGGTAGGCCATCATCAGGATTGAACTTTGGTAACCATTTTTCTGGATGGGCTAGAAATTGATGTAAGGGTCCTGCCATCCATACAACTCCTGGATTTTTCCATGGCCTTGGAGGGTTTTGAGCCATTGTAGGTATCTGTGTAGAGGAAGATGTTCCAGTAGTTGAAGGTGATTGGGTAGAGGAGGCTTGTGCTCCAGTACTTGTGTAAACCATGATATGGAGTTGTGAGGCAGATGGTTGATTTTGTGATGAAATGGATGGAATGAATGAAGATGTTTGAGGTGATGATGAGAGAACCTCACTATGGGATTCAAATTGTGTCTTCTTAGCTTTGTTACAATTTGGTAGAGGAAATTCAAATGGGGGTATCCAAAGCTTTTCACTTTGTGCTCTAGTCAACCTTTGAGATGAGGGGAATTGAGAAGTAACACTAGCTTGGGATAACTCAGATTCTTCTTGAGATATTGAAATTCCCTATAGCTTATGGATCAAAGACTGAACTTTAGGGGTTTCTATAGAAGAAGATTGATCTGACTTTTCTGAAATCACAGTAGTGGATTCTAAAGGATTCTTTACAACTTCTCACTTAGGATTCAGAGATTTGGAATGCAATCGAGAAGTTGGAGGTGAGGGTGAGGGAGTTTTACTCTTAGAATGGCCTGGTGATTTGAATTTACTTTCCATTCATGTTTAGGCCCTCCTTCTAGTGCCAAAATGTTGAAGCCTTGAAAATCATTTCTACAACATGGGGGAAAATGACCTGGTCCAGACCTTGGTTAGCAGCTCCTTTTCCGTTTGGTGTAGTGGCTCTAATTGGGGATAATGGGACCAGTTTCCCAAAATAGATTTTGATAGTGTTGATGGGGTGATATATGATGTAGTGGGGGAATGATTAAGCTAAGTGTAATCTAATCTAAACTACTAAACACATACATATATCCTAGTTTACACACTATTTGAATATAAATATATCCGGGAATTAAATAAAGTATGCGATGTACAATAATGTCCTATAGCAATTGGTAATAAAGATCATTCAACTACAATAAGAAGTGAAATCCTTTAAAAATAATCGTTTTGGATAAATAGTTAGCCAAAACAATTGTGAAAGTTATATTGCATATAAATTGTTTATTTATTCAAAATAAAGTCAAAGCCAACATCATACAAAAGCGAAATAATGCTAACCGTAATTCAGAATTTCACACATAAAACAATTGAAAGAAGAATTATTTGTCTGATACATAAATAAAACAAGATCATAAGATAAAAGTACATCCAATCAATCCAACATATTATAAGAGTGCAAAAGTGCATTTCAGTAGAGCATGCTAGACATTTAAGAGAAAATAGATCCTATTCCATTCATTCCATCAGAACCTCCTGAAAGGTACAGAAGTGCATGTTTTGAAGAATGTTTCTGATAAAATTTATGGACCCCTCTCTAAATGCATGAGAGGGGTTTAAATACTAAATTATAGGTCCTAAAATAGATCATTACAAAAATAGTTGAGGAGGTTTAAATGACATGCCTCAGATTATGCAAAAATAAAACTAAAATAAAAATAAAACTAAGTGACTAACTCCTTTGCATTCAATCTTTGAGATCACAAATATCTATCATAGGCTTGAGCTGTGTCAGTTGGCCGATCGCAGATTTCAACTGCCCAACAAATATAGCGTCTATCAGCGCTGGCACCATTTTTTGTGTGGAGGTAGTTAAGCATCGTAAGGTCATCCAATGGCTGTATGGTTTTACCAAGAACTTCTAGTATGCTTCCTAGTTTAGCTTGCCCATTTGTCTAATTACCTCCTTCCTTTATTTTTCTGCCTGCCTCCACTGTTGCTCTAACTGTTTGGCATTTGGAAGAAATCCTGGTATAGACTCTGCAACCAGGTTGGTGCCATGCAGATTTTCGTTGATGGCTTCTATGATGTTGTTTGCTTTTGTTGCCATGACCACCATTTCCCTTTATGCTTTTTTCAGCCGTGAATCCTAATCTGTGAACAAGATGTCTTTATGCGATTCCTCTAGCTTTGGAAAATCAGCCTTTCTCCCTTCTTCTGATTCTTGCCAGGTGATAAAGTCAGAAACCCTTTTATGGATTTCATCATACTCAAGTCTCATGTTGACAAATTGGCTTGTTAGCTTATCATTGTTCTTGCAATAAGGACTTATTTGCGAGATTTCCTAGCATAGAACTTCCCTTTCCTACATTATTTGGGAGTTAAGACTGAGTGCTTCCTTTATGAACTCATCAATTTGCGGATTGTCTTTATACTTATCTGTCATGGCTTGTATCCGTGCATCTCTTTTTGCTAGGTTGGCCTGATGTTGTATTTGCATCTGTTCAAATTCCTACTAGAGCTGGGATACTTGTAATTCTTCTTGTTGATTGGATTTCTCCTGAGCTAATTTTTGTTCCAACAACAAAATCTTTTGTTCCTTTTCTCTAAGCAGCATTTGGACCTCTGTCACTTTGTCAATAGTTGTTGTAGCATAGGCTCCTGCAAATTGCGATAGTCTTGTGAGGTTTTCAGATGGGTCCATGGGCGAGTCTTTCCATACAATGTCCATTGGTTCATTGTCGGGAGTTGTAATAGTTGCAGCATCTAGCTTCCTCTTCTTCCTTTGTCTCTTAATGACAACTTTGTGGGTAGGACTATAAAACACATCTAATGGAGGAATTTCCTCAATTCTCAAAATAATTTCTGAAGTGGGGGTGGCAGGAATGAGCTCAACATCCTGAGTGCCTATAGTTTTCTCCACTGTTATTTCTTGAGTTGAATTGTGTTGTGGAGTCTGTATCTCAGATGTTTTTTCATCTGTATGAAGCTTCTTGTTGAAATTATCCCATTCCTTTTCCAAATCAATAACTGGGGGTTTTGTTGACTGAGTGGAAGTAGAGTGAATTTCTTCTTGTTTCTTTGTTGAGGTTTTCTCGGTTGTTTCTTCTGTAGTTCTGGCTATGTCCCTTTCGAACTTTTTATTTTTATTTCCTCCCCCATTTTGAGACTTCTACTCTGAGTGCTCTCCGTCATGAGTAGATCTCTCCTGGGTCTCTGCTTCGGAATTTTCTTTGGAGCTTTCTCTGGAGCTGTCCTCCAAGATTACATTGGGAGTTGGCTCCCTTATTGGTTCAATTTGCAGTAGGTCCAATGGGAACTTCAATAATCTCCTCTTTCTGTACACATGGAAGGATTCAACATCATCTGAGGAAAAAATTAGTGATGCCATATGTGTCACATCTGAAAATGTTTCTTTTTGTAGGAAGAGGTCATCGAAGGCATCTTCCTCATTGGTGAATGATTTCACTTTCACCATAGTAGTGAAATCCTTAAAAGTGCCACTTGGGTCATAATGCCTTCATGGGAATGTAGCTAATTTCAGAGATTTCATAATCTCTGCCTCTTTGTAGGAATGTTAAAAATCATGTAGTGCAACTGCACCACATTGCAATGGAAATGTAGGATAAATGGCCTTCTTCTATTCTTTCAACCCTTTACTCAACCCACCTTCCCCTGCCATTTGGTTGGCTATCTCCCTGGCCATTAAATTGTCAGGGACGTAGTATGGGAGGACATGCGATGAAGCAATGCTCCCAAATAATCTGATATAGGTAAATGTCTCCTCCCCAAACCATCTGGCTACGGGAAAAATATCCACTTCAGCTTCTTTGTAAAACCTAGGGGTGGTTGTGTTGTAGACTTGTTTATGGATGGGCAACATAAATCGTTGACAAATCTTGTAAAAATGGGGGTGAAACTGAGACTCCCACAAACTCTTATCATACACATGGATAGAAAGTGGGTATAGCACAGTCCACTTCCATCCCATAATAGGAAATTTAGACCTAAAACAGATTACATCCATTACAAAGGCACTCATGAAAAATTGGGGATAAAGCCTTAAAGAGGGACTCCTCTTTATCCTACACTCCATAATGGGTTTTGCCAAATTATTAGAAAAATTTGAGCCCAATTCATTATTGTTGCATTCACAACTGCTTCTATTAATGGAAGCCACTCCGGGGAAAATTTGGTACAATCGGGCTTAGCGAACAATCTACATAGCATGGCTGCTATAAAACTATAAGGGAGAGAGATAGATGCCATAGAATACATACCCATCTTATCCCGTTTGATCTTGCTTTTGTTTTCTATCCAGGTTTGCGTAACATATGCTGGCTCTTCATTCTCCTTAGCAAATTTATCGAGAACTGTTTATTGTAGAGTGTCTGTGGCTCTGGTAGATTGTACATAAGTTGTAGGATGTCTACTGAAAAAGATCCCATAACCTCCTACCTGCTATTCTTGAATTCTTTGTCCGAGATGTCCACCACATTAATTATCCACTTGACCATATCTATGTATGGGATTATCTTTGGCCTTGTGGCTATTCAGTGTAGAAACGAACATGTTGTCTCGAAGTAAGAGTCGTTAGAGGAAACATGAGCATCAGATGTGGCCTTTGCTACCACAGGCCTTGGTTTCTCTTCTTATAAAGAATCATACATGGCTTCTCATGTTGAAGTTCCTCTGTCTCTACTGCATGCAGTATCAGAGAATGGAGGGACCATTTTTGATTTTTTGGACGCGGCTGCCTTTCCCTTCTTCGCCATTTCTCTCAATGACTCTTGCTGCGAATTTTCCTGAAATGGAGCAAAGCAAAAGCTATTGGATAGATGTAATTGAGAATGAAAATAATAATGAATGATATAGATAACCTTGAAAAGGTGACAAGAAAGGAGTTTTAATTAAACACAGATTGAAAGATATCGTATCACGTCGAGATCCTTTTCAAACATAAGTGCCAGTAACCCATGTTAAATTCCCACTAATGATTTGTTATTTCTACCTTTATTGCTTATTAATGTTCCGCATCGTAAAATGGGAAGAAAATGTTTTAAGGTTACAAGCTTTGATTTGCGAAAATGTCGATTTTGCAATTGTGACACAATATTGCAAATCACATTATCACGTATTGATTGTGTGCTTTATGTAAATTTCCTTAGTTTTACGTGGGATGGGAGGTGTGGGATGTTTGTTATTGCTTTTTAAAGCATAGCTTGTTTAATGAGATTCTACCTTATAAAACATTTTTCATTTGCGTAACGAACTTAAGTGTTACTTTATAACATAGGCTCTAATCGGGTTCGGGCTTTTATCGCATTTCGCAACATCACGTGGTTTGTAAGATTTCAAACCTTTCTTAAGTATTTCCGACGCGATGTGATAAGGTTAATCGTCGCATCGCAATATCGCATTTCACATGATTCAACATACTTCGTGAGGGTGCACCCTTTGTGAATTGCGATATGCGATACAGGCTTTATTTTGAGAGGAAATGCCTTAGGACCTAGTTTTTAATAAAAAAGCCTAATGATATCTAGGTTGAGCGTGGCGATTTGTTTAGATCGCATTTCATGTGTTTTTCTTGTTAATAAGACTTTTGAACACTCGGTCCAGCGATATGCAAAAATGTGAGAATTGCTAGTTTTTCAAAGGGTTTTGACTTGATATCTTGTTTTATTCCAATTTAAAAGAAAGAGTCTAAATGCTAATTTTTTTTTTTTTGGAAGGACCTTTTAAGGGTCCCCATTTATTGATAGAATATTAGCTATTATATTAATAAATGAGGGGGGTTGTTGAATAGCACAACAGGTCTCAAGCAGGACCCCCGACTATGCTTCACTTGGATTGAAACATATCTCATTGGATTTGGCTTCACCAAAAGTGAAGTAGATGCCAATCTATATCACATTGTGGTAGATGGAAATTTGTTGATCTTGGTATTGTATGTTGATGACTTGATACTTATAGGGGATGAGCATTTGATCCACTCTTACAAGGAGGAACTTGCAAGAGAATTCAAGATGAAAGACATGGGTTTGATGCATTACTTCCTTGGGATGGAAGTATGGTAGGGTGATGGTGAGTTGTTTGTGAGTTAGGGGAAGTATTCCTATGAAATACTTCAGATATTTCACATGGAGAACTGCAAGCCTATGGACACACCTCTAGCTACAAACTAGAGGAAGGAGCATGGTTCTTCAGGAGAGGCAGTAGATGCTACCATCTATAGACAACTTGTGGGATCCTTGATGTATTTGGTGAACACAAGGCCCTACATACTATGCAGTTAATCAATGGAGTCAAGGCATGGTGAAGCCTACCAAGTTGTATTGGAAGGCAATAAAGCATGTGTTAATATACCTTAGAGGCACTACCGAGTATGGGTTATGGTACAAGAGAATGGAGGGAGTGAAGCTCCAAGTCTTCACTAATGCGAATTGGGCAGGGAGTCCATCATACAGGAAAAGTACTTCAAGTGCTATATTTAGTGTTGGGTCTATAACAATTTCCTGGTATAGAAGGAAACAAAGTTCTGTGACACTTACCTGAGCAGAGGCTAAATACATTGCTGCAAGTCAAGTAACATGTGAGGCCATATGGATGAAGAAAATACTTATGGGCCTTTTTGGTCAAGAGATGGATCCGAAATTGATTTATTATGATACTCAAAGTTGTATTAAACTCTCTGAGAACCCAATATTTCATGAGTCCAAGCACATTGATATTCGGTACCATCACTTGCGATATTGTGTGCAGAGGAGAAATATGATGCTACAATATATTCCAACTAAGGAGCAGGATGCAAATATATGGATAAATACATTTTCAACAGGAAAATTATAATTCCAAAGGTGTAGGATAGGGATGGTGCAAAATCCCTTTCTTGCTAAGAGGGAGCGTTAGAAATTGTAGAAAGAAAGACTCTATTTGACTTGTGCCTTAGTCAAATTGAGTAATGCAATTTTCCAAATCAACAAGATGACATAGATTGTAGTTAGCTAGAGTTACATGGACTTGTCTACTAGTTAAGCCATTAAATTTGAGATATATACTTGGAGTAGAGTTGTGCATATAGTTATTGCGAAAATTTAGAATCTAGTTCAGTTATTTTTAGTTGAACTCAGTTAACTAAGTTCAATTAATTAATTGAGTTAGTTGAAGTACAATTGAGTAGTAGAATTGTTGTTAGCTTAGTGATCTCTCAATTAAACTAGTCAAATAGCTAAAAATAGCCCAAACATGGATGGAATTTGAATTTCTGAGCTATAGTGGAGGAAAAGGCGCATTGTAATCATGAATTTTATACTAGTTGAGTGTATAGGCTTGGAAATTAAGTAGGTGATCTATTCCTTGGGAATTGCGCTAGGAAATAGGGAATTACTTTCTTATTTAGGAGTTGAATTTCTCTAGGATTGCACAAGAAAATAAGAGGAAGTTGGAGCCTTGAATTGGTTAAGTTTTGGCTAGAGCAGGACAGTCAACATGAGAAAAGTTTATAGTGTAGGGTGTGCTTCAGAGTTGAAGCAAGACATTCTAATAGTTTCTCATTCTCATATGATTATTGAAAAGCAGCGAAGGGGCTTTTTTGAGTTGGATTCCCTTGTAAAACATTGTGTTATGTGGTTTTGATGGTTGCATGTCATTACATGTGTTTCTAAATTATGATTTCCATTTCACAAAATTGTAGAGGAAATTTGTAATCTCTTGTTTTTAGTTTGAATTCATCAGTAGTAACAAATTTATGTTAATTTCTAGAAAATGATTGAGGGATAAAGGAAGAGTTCATTTTTTAGAATAGGGACAACATTAAAAATAGTGTTACATCAAAATAACTAGAGCGAAATTGTGGTGTGATAAAAATCAAAGGTATCTCTTTGTCTTCCCTCGTGTAAAGAAGAAAATAACGTTGCTAAAATAAAAACTAATTCTCATGAGCTCCATAATGAAGCTGGGCATTGGTAAATCCCCAAAATACCATGGGATGAAAGTGTCACCATTGTGACATTACAAGGGTTGAAGATGAAAGTCACTTTATATTAGATTTTCCAGCATATACTATAGATTAGATCTAACTTTCAAAATTATTTGTCACACTACAAACCTTCTTGACCTTTTAACTCAAAAAAACTATGTTGATTTTGGATCATTTCTCTTAATGCTTGTTGAGCATAGAAATAAAATTGAAAAGAATTCCAAGTAGTCTCTTACCTTCTAAAGATAAACCATATTTGCTCTCGATGGACGTTAATAATCATCATCATCATCAATATTCATTGATGCAACTACCTAAGGATTTGACCCCTTACCCTCTTGCTTATAATTCACAACACTCAAACCAATATCTTTGATCTTGATTTAAATTTTTCAATAAATATGAATATGATAACATTTTAAAAACACAAAAATTCTTATACTTGTCCATATTAAATATAAAGATATTATCCAATGAAAAACATCATCATTTTTATTTTATATATTCACTAGTATTATGCTATTTTAAATTTCATAAATATTAAATAATTATTATTATAATGTTTTATTTAACTATTTAATAACAAATATTTTATATAATTATTTAGAATTAATTTAATAAAATATTAGTATTATTTTTAATTATTAAAAATTTAAATAAGTAAATTAATATTATTATATTAAAAAATTAAATATATAAAAAATATTTTAATATATATATTTTTTATTTTTATAAAAGAATTAAATTTTAAATCTCACGATTTACATAATACTTCATAGCATAACAAAAGTAAATTAAACTATTCCTAAACTATATATTTAATAAATATATTTTATTATAAAAAATAAGCAATATAATAATATAAATAAATATAATAGAAATAAAATAGTAATTATTAATAAATTATAGAACAATAATTAATTTATTATTAAATGTCCTAAACTCCCAATAAAATAAAATAAAAATAGCTATAACTTAATGAAAAATTTTCCCTTAAAATTATGTAGAAGGAAATTTGGAATACTTTAATGCTAAGAAAATTAGCTACCAATATTTCATGCAATTCTTTGATGGGTGAAATTTATATATGGAATATTTTAGTATAATTATCTTATTAAATAAATAAATTAAGATAATATTATATATATATATATATATATATATATATATTTCTGTAGTATTAAGAGAATAAGCAACCAATATTCACATATACACTTTTTTATAAGTGAAATTTATGCATTTCTACTTATATTATTATTATATTAAAAAAAAATCATAATTGGATTAGTTTTGTTTTTGTATGATATAGTATCAGCTTATATGCATTTCTTTTTTAAGACAAAGTTTGATTAATTTTTTAGATTTAAACGTTAAATCTTATAGTTGATATAATACTTTGTAACATTACCATTTACATTTAAGAGGTCTTTATTATAATATTATTAAAATAAATTAAAAATATACGTTATATATTTATAAAAATAATACTTAAAAATATACTTTTAAATTATTATTATTATAAAAAAAATTTCTAATTAAGAAATTTGTTCCGAGTACTATTATTATAATTTTTAGTTGAAAGTTACACAAATGAGACACCCTCAATTTCCATGGGTGATACTATAACTTCTAATTGGAAGTGAGACAAATAAGATATCCATGGAATTTTAAACCCATTCACCCATTCTATACTCCCAATCTTAAATTAAATAATTTTAATTATTAAAAAAAATATTATTAAATATTGTTGTTGGGAGACTTCTGGTTAGGGTTTGAAGAGTGTTGATTCCAAAAATCCACATGTGCCATTTTAAGTGGATGTTTCTAGTCACAAACATGACTCAAATGAATGAATAAATAGGAAAGCAAAAATAAAATAATAAAAGAAAATGAGCATAAAGGAAATAAGGGAGAGGTTCAAAAATAATAAAATAAATAAAAGGAACAATGGAAAAAGTAGAATAAAGAAAAGATAACTAGTAATAACAGTGTCAATAAATTAGAAAATAGAAAAATAATTAAAATGAAACAATAAAATAATAAAACTATAAAAAATAAAAAAATACAATACAATAAATAAATAATAAATCAATCAAACAAAAATAAGAAATAACAGGAACAAACAAATAAAAATAATAAAATAATAAATAAAGCCGGGAAAAAATTAAAAATAAAAATAACATAAAATAATGAAAATGTAAAATAAAAAAAATAAAATAAAATAAAATGAGATGAAAATAAAAGTAAAACTAAAAAATAAAATAAATTAAAATAAAGCAAAGAAATAATAATTAAAGTAATAAACCCTGATCAGGGTGCGAGCCGGTGTTTGGGACAGAAAACGAGGATTAATGTAGGGTACCTTTGAGTATTGTATCACCACCCCCCACATGCTCAAGGCGATGGGTGCACTGGCCATGGGAAAGCTGACAACGAGGGTGGTAGAGGTGAAGGCTTTAAAGGAAGCGAGGGTAGACAGGTGGGTGGTGTATTTGGGTTTGTTCACGAATAGGGAAGCTGGTGCACTGGGCATGTTTGGCGACGCCATCCTCAACTCTAAGCTTGTTGATGGCCTACAAGTATTCACGAGTATGTATTTTGGTATCTCTCTTCCATAGCAATGTTGACCTGTTTGGGTTTTTGCTGGAGAGCGAGGGGGAAAAATAGGAATGGAAATTGGGAAGTTGAGAAACGTTGGAGGAACTGGGGGTGGCACCTGGTAGTTTTGGCTCGGTCATGTGTTTGTATTCTGCAACCGCTTGGTATAGCTTCAATTTCCCTCTGTTTCGAACTCTTACTGTCTCGCATGGGGACCCTGGGAATTGTGGGTCGAGGGCCAAGTGGGGATGCCTATAGGGGTCTTGCGGGTAGAGGTAGAGAGACTGGTGTGGAGGGGTAAGGGTGTTAGTGAATTTCCAACCTAGGAGCTAGCCCCTGCTGTAGCTGCAAGAGCAGTCGCTGGGAGGTAGACAACCCTATCTGCAGAGAGGGAAATGTTGGGAATCATGGGGGGGAAGTTGGGAAAGAAAATATCATTGGTTATTTTCTTGCATCTTCGGTAGAGGGCAAAGGTACACAAAAGTGGCTGGCCTAACGCTGGAAAGTGACAATGCTCATCAACTGGTAATTTGTAAGGGGACGATAACCTGCCTGCAGCCGTGAGGAGGTGGGTGTGGTGACAAGGCCTCTTTGCTAGTGGAAGTAGGTTAGCCCCTCTTGGGGAATGCACCTATGAACACTAAGGCTCTAGCTTTGACACCGAAGGGGAAGGGGAGAAGCTTGGTGGGGTGGTTATCTGTGATAGTATAACCCAGGGGTGTAATCATTTTTATACCATCTTGAATTGTTTTTGGTTAATCAATTGTTGCACTGAACAGGATTGGGGCATCTCTGCCATGGCTCATCCTTCGAAAATCCATGGCCATGGAAGACGAAACCAGGTGCCTAAAAAGCATAAGGAATTGAGCACATACGAGTCTCGTAGGGGTGGAAAATCGGTAGAAAGGCTCATCAGTGAGGATGTCGAGGCATATGTAAGGGCACAAATGAAGGTATTCGAAAAATTTTAGGTGAATGAGAAGAGTATGTCAAGCAGGAAAACGAGATAGATGTGGAAATAGATGACTGGAGGACCCTAGTCTAAGATCCTACTAACACTAGAAACATGATCATTGAATTTAAACAGACCTTATACCTTTATTGGTTGATGAAAAGCTTGCTAGGAAAGGTTATGGAGCAGATTTTGGTAGGCATGGTCGTCACTGTCCAAGGCATGCCAAGCTACAAACAGGAATTCCAGAAAGTTCAGTTTCAACTCCATAAGCAAGATATTAGGCTGGGCAGAATTGAAAAACATATCCCATGTATCTTGGAACTGTCTGAGATGCCTGGATCGAATGTCAAAGACCCTGCGCCTATGGAATTGGCCTCAGAGGAACATAATGACTAGTTAATCTCCCTTGTTTAATTTTGTTTTATATGCAGATAACTTTTACTTTTCCTCATGCAAGAATATGTATAGGTAGAAATCTAGAGCATGGACATGAAACAAAGACTTATATAGCTTGGATAGAAAGACTGAAACTCTTTTGTTTTTGGATGGCATACAATGTGGATAGGTGGCCAACAGACTTGGTTTCCCAATGGGAAAGTTGAGGCCACCTAGCCAATCTATGTGGTGTAAATTTGCTTATAAATGAATGGAAAAAGGAGGACTTACCAAGATTAACAAAAAAAAAAAAATAGTAATAAAAGTAATAAGATAAAATCATTAAAAACAAGAAAAAAAAATTAAAATTAAAATTAAGGTTGAAATTAAATAAAAAAATTTAAATATAAGAGAATATTAAAAAGAGCGTAAAGAATGAGGGAAGGGAAGGTGAACATAGGAAAATAAATAAGTAAAGAAGAAATATCAAATTGTACAAAGGGAGAGGGGAAGAAAGAAAAAGAAAAAGAAAAAGAGACAAATGAGCGTCTCACCTGAGGCATGCCGAGACAGTGAGAGATATAAGGGATCTAGTATAGTGGTGAAGGAGATTTAATCATTGTATTACAGATTACACTCCAAAAAAATTATTAATCAATACAACAAAGCCAACATGCAAATAACATATTCACTACTAAAGACAGTAGGAGACTTATGCACTAAAATTTAAATTTTTTAAACATAGGACACATAATCATTAACCATACATCACAACATAATTCATTCCCCACAAAAGTTAATTTTTTATTAGCCAGAAATATTACATCATAAAATCGTGCATGCTTGCTAGATCTTCACAAGTTCTTACGTCACGTTACAATAAAGGAATATAACAGGACGAAGAAGAGAGAGAACTCAGACTTCATTCCTACAGTTACTTGGCACAAAATCAACAAGATTCTCTGATTCGAAACCACCAGCTCTCTAGCCTTTGAGCCTTCAATTCTTCAACCTGAAATTCATTCTTCTTCGACCCTTTTATAGATCACACTCGCTTGATCTGGTCCAATCTAATCAACATGTAGATGTTTTGATCCCTATCTCGATTGGGTCCACTTTGACAAGTTCTGGTGCTTTTGTCCTTATCATCTTTGATTCTTTCAAAATCTGGCATGTGTGTCCTTCCTTCACAACTTCTCCAAGTCTTGATATAACTAACTTTCAACTTTTTTGTTGTTTCTTGATTTCTAGTGGCTGCTTCCAGCAAGTTTGGCCACTCCTTCTCTGCAACTATTTTCTGGTTGAATTTTCCAAAATTTCCTTCAAAACCAAAGGACCCAACACTCATATGACATTTGTTTTCCAAAAAATCCCTTCGTAGAGCCTAATATGTTGTTTTTGGACCCTATGAACTATTTGTAATAACTAAATATTACTTCTACAAGGCCTATGTGCATGTTCCATGAACTTGATGCTTAAAAGTATATTTTAGATAATAAGACATGGGTGTTCTTCCTTAGATTATGGCCAAGGTGTTGATATCAATCCCTAGTGTGCCAAATATTTTAATGGAATCCATATTAAATTTGTGGGCCAAATATTCCATTTGTAGGGCTTGTGTGGTGGTTTTAGATCACATGCAAAGTCCATAAGCACTAAAAGCATATTTTATTCACTAAGATATGTTGAATCTATCCTTAAACCATTGTTAAGGTTAAAAAATGGTTTGTAATATGTAAAACCTATTAATGTTTTCCAAAAGACTATGTTCCAGGCTTTAAGACTCATCGATGATGCATGAAGCCTTATAATGGTGCCATTATCCCTACACTAGGAGGCCAACAATCTCCTCTAAAGAGTGTTGTATAATGGATTAACACTATCACATACTCAAACCCCTTAACCTTATTAGGCACTTAATCATATTTTCTAAGCACAACTCTAATGGCACTTTTGGGTGTATAGCCTCATTTTGACCACCAAAATCTTTCTAATGATTGTAAGATTGCTCAATTCTGAGCTTAGATTAAGAATTCAAGGCCTTTTAATGAACTTCACCTTATTTATTTGATAACATCATCATGTCTACATGACACCCCATCCTGCATGGCACCACACATACTAGAAAACATGGCATAGCCACCTATGCTTAAAACTACCACCATGGAATGCATCACACCTAATAACTTTACATGCGATATAGATTATTACACTCGTGGAGAATTTCATAAACACAACAATCACTTCCAAATTTTATTCCTATAATTTTTTTTATAAAATTCCATAAAGATTTTGATTTTGCAATGTGTTGCAACATTTATTTTTATGGTGTAATATAAATCACCGAAGGAAATTTCATTTCTCACAATAAAAGGGGTTCCCATTCCATTATCACATCACAAGAAAAATTCTCTTCTTGCAATACATTTATTGCCTCTAATTTCCTTTTTCTTCTTCTTCCTTTCTTTATAATATCATTGGAAACTTGCTTCTTTCCAATGTATCATGCCACAAACTTTTACAGTGTGATGTTACATTATATAAAAAAAAAAAAACTTCTCATGATAAGGGAAGTTTATCTCCCTTTTGATGTATCACCTCAACTTTATTTTGGTGTATTACATTGCACAATGACTAATTTTCTTTAACACAATATCCACCTTTCTTTGAATTTTTGTTAAGCCTCCTCCTCTAGCTTATTTCTTTGGTAAGAAGTTTTCATCTTGTAATACCTTCTCTTTATCACATCTCTAGAAAGTTTTCTCCTATTTAACATTGGGAGGACTCTTTCTTTGTCACATCACAAGGAATTTTTTTTCTTGGCAATACATCATGAAGCTTTTTTATTATTGGAACATATCCTAATGATCTTCGTGATTCACTTTCTTTCACTAAAATATTTTTAAGTCCTCCTCCCTTATTTTTCAAAATTTCCTTTCCTTTCCACTTGCTTTCTTTTTGAAAATTTTCCTTCAATGAAATGTATCACGCTATTGTCGTTGTGACAAACACCCTCAAAATTTTTCTCTGCTTGAATTTTGGAGCCTATTGAGGATCTTGTAATCAGTCATTCTATAGTCACTTCTTGGTCAGTTGATACCTTGCTAAGTCTTTGATTATAAGTGTCAAATTCACCTACTTGCACATGCTCAGTCTGCAGTGTTGTTTTTATCGTCATTCACATATTGCAAGTGTCGTTCACACTTTTGCCTTTATATAGCAAATATCGTCTTTTGGCATGGGATGCATCGTTTATCATGTGAAGTAGATTTTTGGCTTGTCTTAAGGGGTAAATTTGGTGTTTATGAGTCTTACTACTCATGTAGACATGTTTTACACTCATTCCCAAAGTTTCATGCACCGTCACACAAGTTTCATCACTTTCGTCGCAAAGTGGATCTTTTGTATCACACTTGGAGAGGTATTTTCTATTGTTGTCGCATTGAGGGCATCATGTTGTTCTTTTTTGTTTAGTGATAAATGTTTTGTCATCGACTATTCTGACTGTGTGATTGTGATCTAGTTTTTTATCTGCTCACTTAATCCTCACTGATCCCACACTTAGTCTTATCCAGAAATTTTTTTCCCATGCAAATTGACTTTACTCAACCTTCCTGAACTGTGCATTGCGAAGTATCAACTCGTAAGTCGTGATCTTTCCTCTTGGAACTTTTCATTGCAGAGTCCCAGTCCTTGAGCTATAGATCTACCAATCCTTTCCTCCATCCAGCCTTCTATGTGCATTGTGTAGTCTCAAGCATCAAGCCTCAATCTTGAGCTCTTCAATTGCGTAATCACTTGGCTTCTCTCCCTCCACAACTGTGGAAAATTCAATATTCAAGCCTCAAGCTTGAGGCCTTGAACACCTCAACTGTGTAATCTCCTAGTATGTTCACTTGTATGAACTATGCTTTGGGCAACTTCAAGCCTCAACATCAGCCTCTTGATTTCCTCAACCGTGCAGTCACTCAACCCAGACCTTTAGACTTGTGCAATGTGCATTATCAAGCATCAAGCCTCTAACTTGATCCCTTGAGTCCCTCACTTGCACAGTGCCTCGGTCTAGACCTACATAACTGCACATTGTGCAGTCTCAAGGCTCAGTCCTTTAGCTTGAGTCCTCGAGTCCCTCAACTATGCAATCCTTTGACCTTGGCCATCCTGAACTATGCATTGCACAGTCTGAAGCCTCAGTCCCGAACCTTGGCCTCTGGAACTGCACAATGCCTAAGTTAGTCTCTTAACCGGTCATCAATTCTAGCCTTAACAAGTGATTTCATGAACATCTTAGGCTATGGTTTTATCAAAGTGATGTCATATTGTCATGGGTGGATTGCAACAATAAGTATTCTATTATGTCATGACAGGATGATGATGAAGGATATGGAGAAGGAGACCATGCTAGAAGACACCTAAGGAGCTGAGGAGATAAGATGATCATCAGGAAAGAAGATGAAGGAACACTAGATTACAACAGAAGATTAAAGATTGAAACCACATGAAGACTCCATACTGATTCAAAACCATTTGGAGGGTGGATATGGAGAAGAAATCATATCTCTCATGAGGAAAAAGTATTTGATACATATTTTATTGAAGACAAATAAGAAAGAAGGACAATTTGGCACTACCACATCAGCATGTAGTCCATGTCATCAGTGTCATGTCATATGTGGTCGAGAGTCATTATTTGCTACATAATTTTTGCATTATGTAAATTCAATATTGGAAAAATGTAATGTAAAGTGGAAGTCCAAGAGTCATCCATGTAATATGAAAAGTCATGTAGGAAGTTGAAAGGTCATTGAGAAGTCAAACAATCATGAGGGTAGTCCAAGAGTCACAATAGAAGTGAACGGTCACCCCATTTGTTATATATACACCCTCATTTCTCATGTAAGGGAATTTTCACCTTGGATCCTCCTACCAGGCATTGGAGAGGAAGATAATTGTTTTGGAGGAGCAAGTGACTACTTTAATTCTCCACTATTGGGGCTAGTGGTGTTCACTGTCTTGATATATCTTGGAACTTTTACTTAATTCAGAAGCTTGTTGAGCCAACACGCTTTCATGCATATGTTGTGAATATTGTAATACTGTTCTTTGAATGTTTTCAATGTATGTTGTTTTCATCTGTACTAATGAAATTGAAATATTTCGGTGGCTTTAGTACTTATCTTGTTTAAGGTGTGTTGTATTTTCTTTAACGATTGTTGCTTCCATGTGAACTATTTCTATGGTTGATCAACAATTCATTCGTATGTATATGCTCATGTTCCTTTTCTAGATTAGTGCTATTACTTTCCTTTAAAGGGCCCACTTTTCTCTTCCCTTTCAATAGAAGGACATCAACACTTTCCACTACTAAACATTTCACAAGGCATACTCACTTGTTGATTTGAAGATACTTGTGTATCACTCTCTTGTGCTAAACTTTGTAGATAAGGAAAATTTACAAGAATACATGGCATCTAGGATGATACTCTGGATGGGGATCCTACTCTAATCGATGTGAGGTCTAATTGGGAATTCATGTCAGGGAGACCGCCTTGTTTGACGGATTTCCAACACAGTGAACAAAATGGCACTAGAAGGAGGGCCAAATGACAAGTTGCACCCATTGACTCTATTTTGAATATCTTATCTTAAATGGATCATCTTGAAATCATACTCCAGGGGTGTTTTTCTAACCTATCCCCTGGTAACTTTTAATCCCTGATGAGCCTCTTTATCAATTGTCTCAATTAAAGTTTGTTGGTGAGGATAGAACATCCATAACCGAGCACATCTCTGATTTTCTTAAATTTTGTGAATATTACAAAATTGATGATGAAGATTTTGCATGTGTCTCTTTTTTCCTCACCCTTGAAGGTCATGTTAATTGATGGTGTCATACCTTACCATCTACTTCCATCCATTATTTTCATCATTTCCTCAAGGAGTTTCATCAAACCTTCGATAAGTATGATTACTAGGATTTTCTTAAAATAATTAATTAGTTAAGAGTGAATCCTAATGAATTAGTTAAGGATTTATTTCATCGATTCCTTCACCTTTTCTTTAAATTTCCTGAATAAGATACGCATTGGGATTTACTGAAACAAAAGTTTGAGCATTTGGTTCATATATGTTTGCACGATGAACCTGAACCCCCTGATGTTTCTACTTTCCCAACCCTTGTAAATCATGAGACACCTCTAATTTCAGAGGATGAATCTACTACTCCTTTTGTTCCTTTTCCTCCTCCTTTTTCAGTTCTGATACGGTTGCCTCCTTGTGATGATAATAAAGTTGGGAAATCTGCAAATCAAATTCCTAATCCATCTTCTGATCCTCCTTCCTTTTTCCATGATTCATATCCCATGGAGGAAATCCTAGAATGGTTCATGAAGCCTATGGTGAAGATTAACTCCTCCATTCCACAAGATGATATTACTGCTCATAACTTGAGTATTGAATCTAACTTAGATACATGTCATCCTTTAC
Source organism: Pinus tabuliformis (assembly GCA_031772625.1). Classification (NCBI taxonomy): domain Eukaryota; kingdom Viridiplantae; phylum Streptophyta; class Pinopsida; order Pinales; family Pinaceae; genus Pinus; species Pinus tabuliformis. The sequence goes on from CM062812.1 coordinate 282,222,377, forward strand.
CATCTCATTTTCAATACCCCTTGTCCCTTGATCTACCTAATCAATCTCTTTCAAATCTAAGTAGTGATTAGGTGAAGGGTAGTCATATTTCACAAGTAGATTAGGAGCATAAATGTGAAGATTCTTTCAATTTTTCTTCTCTTTTTCAAAATCCTGCATGTGAAGATGGTGTTTCCTCATTCTTTGTTGATATTGAATTTGGTAATCTTGGTATTCAATCAAATGTGATCAGTTTTCCTAATCAATCTCAAGTCTTGGGAAAAAATCATTCTCATGAGGATGAATTCATTGATACATATGATGATGAATTCGCAAGTGCACCAACTGATCTTTCAGTTTCTCAAGAAGATCATGTTTCAAAAATTTAGATCTTAAATCTATTTGAGTCAAAGAAGATTCACTTATGAATAACTTTTCCTCTACACCTCCCCATCCCTTGTGTTCTATTGTTTTTAATACATCAACTTGCGATGAAGATGCTCTATGCTCTTCAAGTTCTTCATATGATAAGTTAATGCCTCAATCAACACAAGGTAGCGAGGTTATTCGTGAGAAAGAAGAAGGAAATGAAATGAGCATCCATTCCATCCTCTATCATCTCTTGCTTTGTATGGGGAAAACTCTTTGAATCAGTGCGATCATGAAATTTTTATGATGCATACATTCTTAGACCCGCGATCAGAAAAATATTATAACTTGAGAAATCTATTTGTTGAAGTTGCAAAATCTAAAAGAACCAATGATGTAGGTGGTTTCCATCTGAATGATGGTGATCTTGTTCATAGAAATTGACCACATGCCATTTGTGATATGAATCAGTTTACAAATGTTGTTATCTATCTTTTCAAAATTCTGAAACTTGTGAGGAGGTCGAGGCACTTCAAATTTCATTGATGGTTATGTTAGGTTCTTGTAATCCTGGTGAAATTCCTGGACCATGTCAGATCTTTATTTTCTCATAGAACTCTTTCTTTCGTATTATTTTGCTAGATGCAAACTCATTCTTGATGGATTTCGAGATTTCTTGTTACAATTTTCCTATTTCTCGAGATTGGGTTTATGATCATACCACTGTAGTGAATTCATCCTCATACAAATCTCTTGTATCAAATTCAAGTTTGGAGTGTATACCTTTTGTGAATGTGCATATTTGTGAAGTTGATCAATTTAAAGATTCCCTTCGGCCAAAGATTTCATATCTGTTGAGTGTTATGGTGAATAATCAGCTCCTAGTATTTCTTGTGAATTTCTTCATGACACTAAAAATCCTCTTGAGTGTTAGTAAGTGCTTTATTTATTGGTTGAATTGGGTTCCTCTTTTTCATCCATTACATTTTGATTGGTTTCGTATATTGGCTATACTAGCATTCCTCTTCAATTATTTAAATGATTACGATGCTTGTACAATTTGTCACTACTTATGAGAAGATGATTTGTCACATTCATCATGCAAAGAAGTTGGTTTTATTGTTCAAAGAATTCGTGGAATTGTTCAAATTGATTTATCCTTGTTAATTACAAACTAGGAATTTGATGCTTTAATGAGTCCATCTTATCATGATTCTATCTATGATGATTTTCATTCAACTTACCATTTTATCATCAACACATTCGATGAAAGTTGAACTATATCCTTTGATCCTTATGGTTTAACATCTCACTATGAAGGTACTTTTCATGCAGTTGAGGCACTTCAGGCTTCACTAATGGTTATGCCAGGTCCTCACTATTTTGACAAGCCCTTTGAATATGATCAGATTCATTTTCCCTCACAAGATTCTCATCTTGAAAATTCATCTCTTCAAGGATTTCAAGGTTTTCAAGAGGATTGTTTTGAATTTCATGATCCAATCTCTGATTGCCTAGAAACATCTTACTTACCATCCTCTTTTGCTAATAACAAGTTCTGGTCTTTTCTCATGCTTTCTAAGAAGGATGGAATAGATGAGTATGCATTCACAAGAAGTCTTCTAGGTTTTTTTAATTATGGTTTTCATTAAAAAGGTAAGATTGTGAGATGTTTAGAAGTAGTGGTTATGACATATATTTTTGTTGACTAGAAAGAACTTCAATTTTTGTGGAAGATATTCAAGCTCTTACCTTTTACATTGCACATTGTTTTTTATTTTTTTTAAGTGCTCGTATCTTTGTGTATGTAGGTCATGAGTGTGGAGCGATAAAAAGGTGTCTTTTAAACTCCTAATTACCTTCACATTAATTATCAACCCAGGGACAACTTTTTATTTCAAGAGTGTACTCAGTCTGAGGCGGCTATTTACTCAAGAGTAATGTTTTGTAGTATAGTGCTTAAAAGCTACAAAAGTAAATGGTTGCATGTCTATAACTTAACTACTTCAAAAGGCTAAATCACACCAAGCATTGCATTAGTCGAAGGTTCAGTAGTAATAACCCATCCTTTTCATAATTGATGAGAACAAATCCGAGGTTTGGGAGCTAGGTAGCAGATGCTGGGGCTCACTACAGCCTGAGATCATCCTTGATGAATATAAATGAAACAGCAAGTAAAGGAAATAACGATGAAATAGAACAACACATCAACCAAGGGTTTGGTGGCAATAACCTATCCCTTTCATAACTGATGGGAGCAGATCGGAGGTCTGGGAGCCAAATAGCAGAAGCTGATACTCACTACAGCCTGAGTCTGTCCTTAAGAAATGGCAAGTAAATGAAACAACAAATCAGCAATCTTGAAATAGACCAGCAATTGAAATGGAATAGCAATGCTAAAATACTAGAATTAAACAACAATCTTAAATGGAACTGAACAACAAAACTAAGTAATTAGAAAGACACAGCAACTATAAATGTAATTGAATCAGCAACCTATCAGCATGAACATTAATCGCAGTTATTGAAGCAACAACAATCGTAGTTGTAATTGAATAGTAACTTAATTGAACAGCCATTGCAATTATAAATGAGCAGCAATTAAATGAACCATAGTCTTAATTAGATAGCGCAGCATTAGATCAGAATTATCAGCAGGACATTTCAAGTTATAATTAATAATTCTATCACTGACACAATCCAATTATGATTTCAACGAAATGTTCATAAAGATTACTGAACAAACAATTTAAAGAAATGAAAAGGAAATCAAACCATCACACGAAAGCAATTGTAAAGATATGGTACACAGCAGCAGCGTACTCCACCAGAGGCTGGGCCCTTAGCTGCCAGCGGATGCTGCTGGGTTACTTCAGAATGAGAAGAATGAACAGCAACTCCCAAATCATTTATTAATCAGCCAATTGTGGAATCATTACAACAGCAAAAGCTTGAGAATTACAGCATGCAACAATCCCTATCCTATCATGAATAATCCACCATCATTTTTCATCATTTTTCCATCATTTTTCATCTCCCCAAATCATCCCATAAATCCCCCATCTCTGATCTCTGTTTTCATTTAAATAGAGAGAGATCAGACAGCAGTTACAATAGAGATAACTACAACATGATTTACATTACAAAATTGGATTGTTTCCAACCAATTAATAAACAAGAAGATATATTTCCATCCAGCTTTCAACAAGAGCAAGACGAATTTGGCTTTGCAGCTGAGATTTGGAGGACGGCTGCAACAACAAATCTCAGAAAATCGTGCTCAAAGAACCCTGCGTTTCTCTCAGTACAAGCCGAATTTGGGCAAACCATTCTTTCATAAAGTTAATTGGGTCCGTTCTGGACAAAACCCATGTTCCGGATTTTCCAGATTCATCTTCATTTGCTCAGAATCTCAACCGCAAAACTGTCACTTCTTATTCCAACGAATTTCTGAGTTGGCACTTTTAATGATCAAATCTTCAATCTGGAAATTATCTTGGAGGCTAAAAATGGTGAATAATGTTACAACTGATTTATTAAAACTATCATTGATAAAATCATGCATAATCATCAATTTATTATAAATAAAGGAGAATAAATAATATTCATCCATAGAAGCATAAATCATCATAAAATGGATTTATATAATAAATTATAATAAATGACATGATGAAGAATAGTAGAAATGGGTGGAATAAGTGTTCAAAAGTGATAATAATAATGGCATATTAACGGCCCAACAATGAGCAACTACGATGACTACATTGGAAATTTCATTATACATGACCCTCACCTTCTAGCTTGTTAGGATAGGAGTAGGTTTAGCTTCATATTAGTTTCCTTTGCACATGCATCCTGCACTCACTTTCCGTAATCATTTATTTGTCTCGCACTCTATTTTCGGTCTAGCCTCCTTTTGATTTGTCCTTTTGGTCTTGTTTTCTTGTTATGTCTCATCTTTTCTTTCATGTTTTATTAATAATAATTTGCATGAAGGATGTTCCCTCTAGCTCAAAAGATGATGTGGTGAAATAGGAAAGGCCTTTGTGACACTATAACATGTGGCTAACTCTCAATCCTTCTTCTCCTTCTTGGTTATCTATTTGGTCAATGATGTTTTGACGGAAAATACGGTCCTTGAGTGAGGAAAGCACTATGTCTAACCATGATATCCATGTTTATTCTAGAAACCTCATGTCTACAGTCGGTTCTTTATGTTTTAATGTTTTCCATGCTAATCCACTTGAGTAGAGGAGGACAAGGGGAAAATCTAAATGAGAAAATCAATATCAGAGTTCTTATACATACTTCTCTAAAGGGATAACCTCTTTTGCTCTCAATAAGTTGGGATCCATCTTTTCCCCATGAAATAAATAGGTGCCAATGCACAAATCTATATAAAATAAATAATAAAGGGTGAAAGAAAAGAATGGTTTATTGCATAGGGAGGTAAAGCAAGCAACTCTACCGGGGTACTGTCCAATCTTGCTAGCAGTGGAGGGATCCTTGTGTTTTTAAAGTGACTCCATCAGTGTACTGTCCAGGCCTGCTAGAAGCGGAGCAACACCAGCGATGAAAAACTATACTCTTTATATATAAAAATCTTGTGCTACATTACCCTTGCCTTATCTTGAAACATTGTGATATTGTTAATTTTATGTTTGTGTTTAACTTAGGAGAAATGAAGGGGTTTGTGTTTATCCATGGGGTAAGTATGGAATTCAGGGTAATCAGAACAATGAATCAATACTTCCTGAAGAACTAGACACTGCACAGAGAGTTTACCAAGGAAGAGACCTATTGTAGTGGCTACAACCACCCTCCAAAATTTTGCCTATACTTCGCTTTTGAGCTTCCCTTCTAAACCACAACATCTCATCTTGCACTGATCCAGATAGTTGTGCTTCGACTAAGCCTTATTATTTTCATCCTGGCTTATGTTGCTCACTTAGTTCATTTTCTAACCCACAAGTTGATATCTTGACTTAGACTTTGACAGTTTGGGGCTTTCCTTAGAGAAATGTGCAATTCTTGAAGGAATCTGGCCTTGCTCTTGGGAATTGCATAGTCCTGACTACCAGTGAGCCTTAAGCTTAAGAAATCAACAGATCTAGATGGAAGCCAATGTTGGGCTAGGAAATTACGTATACAAGAGAGGCAGCCCAGAGCCACTCAACCCAGAAATTATGCAGAACCCACTGTGCTCAGGAATTGCTTAGTACATGAGCTGGAGGGTTGCCTAGTCCTTCCCAGATCTATGCAATATTTTCAAGAAATGCATGGCAGATTTTTTTGAAAAAGATAAAATTATCCCTAAAAAATAGGGATCTATTTTTAGTAACCTGAAGGAGGCACTTAAGTTATTTTAGAAACTACCACCAAGTCTCGCTTTTTCCTTGATTTTAAGAATGTGCGTCATAAACCCTAACTTGACCAAATATATTTAATCGACACCATTAGATCTCATTTTCACATTCGATATTGGAGCTATGTCATTCTTGAGGAGATCAAGGAACCTTCAGTGTGATCGTTGTTGCTTATCCGGGTGAGTTTTTATTTTCTAGTCTTTTGTCGTTTTTTCTATCGCTTTTTGTTCTTTGGCCTGTGAGAGTGTCATTTCACTTGTTTATTTGAACAAATTTTCATGTTTTAACTTGTTTTAGCTTGTAGAAGTGTTGTTTCAAATTTTAGATTGAATTTCGTAAGTGTTGCATGTGTTTTCTCAATTTTGCACCAACGGTTGTTGTTGCGGTGACTCTCTTCAAATGTTTCATTTTCCTTCAATTTAATTGATTCCTACACTTGTTTCATATGAATACATTAACACTTAGTCAAATATGCACTCAACATTACACCATCCTTGACATATTCTTATTTTCACACTCTCCATGGGCAGATCTGGGTCACCTTCCCCAGATCTCACACTTCACTGCATGCAGTATGTAATATGGGAGCTAAAGGCCTCTACCTTGGATTATGGAATTGTGCAGAGCATTTCCTGGCCTCAATCCAACTATGCAGTATGTAGTTCCAGGGCCCCCCCTCCCAACTTTTCCATTAAGACTACGCTCTCCTCAAGACTGAACCACGCATTGTGTAGTTCCAGTCACAAAGTTTCCCGACTAACTACTAGGAATGCGTAATGCACAGTTCCATAGTCAACTGATGACCTCTATGAGCCTGAATTGTGCAATCTTTCCCATCATGAGCCTAACTTGTTGCTTAATCTTGTCTTGAATTTTGTTTGGTTTTAAAGCTAACATTTTCTTGCAATGAGTGTCCTCTATGTCCCACAGGTACAACAGTTGTTGAGCATCTCTATAGCAGTTACATTTAACATGGCATCCAAGAGATTTGCATCAAAGGAAACTACTGAGAGCAGTACTGGGGAAGCAATTGAGCAGATATCAGTTGATCTACCAGTTTATGTAGATACTCAATCATTTAGTAAGAAGGTTTCAACAATGACATGGAAACAAATCAAAGATACTTTTGAAGAGAACTTCAAGCGATACTTAGAGGACCATCATGTTTATATTAGTATCAAGTTGTTAGGATTATACAAGGTTTCATGCAGGTACCCCACCTTTCCATGTGCAAACATCATCAGCTAGATTGTCTCACACACAGATGAACATATTATAACATTAGGTAGTGCCAATAGGATAGATCTTGCCATCTTTAGGGCAGAGAAATTTCAGCATATGTATCATTTACCCCAACCGGTGAAGTGCATGGAATCATTTTTCTCTACCACCCATATCTTTGTGAACACTAGAGATATCATCAAGCACTAGGTGAAAGAGCTGTCAATGTTTAGACAAACACCCACTCATGTTTACAAGACAAAGTCCCTCAGGAAGGCTTATCAATTTGTGATCATCTATTCTTGTAGAATATATGGTCAAGAGAACACAAAAAGCTTTCCTGAAGGGTGGGTAGTTGTACTAGACCAGTTGGTGAGTGATGGGAATCCATTCAACTGGTCATATTTGTTGGCTTATCAGTTGAAGATCCATGTGACTAATGCTTAGAATCTACCAAAGAATGAGAAAGAAAGGCTTTACATGTATGCATACATACTGGATGTAATTTGTGCCCAACAACAATTCCCTGGAATGAGTTGGACATGGACACCAAAAGAGAATTCTGTCAACATATATTGCAAGTTTCTTTTAGACTACAACTATTGAGGAGTGATGGCAAGGCCAACTGACCATTTAATCATCCCATTGTACAAGCTCATATTTGAGCAGGATCCACCTTGCATGTCCCAAGAAGAAATGGAGGCAATAGTAAACATTGCATATTGGTATGCCTCACTAGGTGGCACCTTCATTAGAGTGTTTAGTGGAGAGAAGCCTCTGTATGTTCTACCTATGCCACTGAAAAGTTGATCATGCAAGAGGTTTCATATCACCTCTCCATAGGGTTGTTAGTAGGACTGCATAGGAAGAAGAAAGTGCCATGGTCCGCTCTTCCTTTGAGGATTAGATTATACGATATTAAGAGATTGAAGGATACAAATGTTGAGGCTAAGGAGATAGTTAAATTTGGTTTTGGAACCAAAGACTTTAATCCATATGATCCCCTTGGTGTTTGCAAGGACCACCGTGCGAGGGTGTATTTTCTATGGATCCATGAGGCATGTCATTGGCCAGAGGAGGACCCTTGGAGGTACTATTACAATGCCTTCAAACTCCATGAGCTAATCAGTATAGAAATAGCTTGGAAGGTGGCTCTATAGACTACAACAAATCTTGAAGCAAAAACAACATCAATAGTCAGCAATCTAGTGTAGGAAAAGGGAAAGAGGAAGATTGTTGAGGACCCAGAGGGAGAGAAAAGCTGCAAGATGAAGGAAGATCCTATCTTGGAGAAGGTAGCTTTGGTAGTGGAAGAAAAGAGGGAGAAACAGATAAAGAGAGCAGAGCAAAGGAAGAGAGAAAAGCAGAGGTTGTAGGAAGTAGAACTGAAGCTATAGGAGATGGAGAAGAAGTTGAAGGAAGAACATGAGTTGAGGAGGAGAGAAAGAGAAGATACATAGAAAAAGGAGGAAGAAAAAATGCAAAGCGAGATGAAAAGAAAACAATTCCCATACAGGTTTATGAATCGGAACAACCAGCAGCTGAGGAAGAGGGTGAGCAGATACAGGATCACGAGCTTGATTAGCAGATTGACCAACTGATTGAAGTGGCAGACATGGATATGGAACAGGAGACACAAAATGAAGATATTGACCTTATTCTGAGAGCACCAGAAGTCATCTCTTAGTCTCTGCCACCTCCAATTTTAGAACCAATCCTGAGCAAGAAAGGAGATATCGTTCTCCTTAATGATGACCCAGTAATGTATGTGTACAATATATCATTTGATGAGTTGAAGAAGAAGATTGTACATGCATGGAGGAAGCAGTTTCTAGATGATCATGCATCACCAAAATTCATCAAGGAAAGGGTGATAGTGTTAGACACCAGGAAGCATCCATTTGCCCTTGCCGAAGCTAGCTTGGCCTATGTAGGAGCAACAAGCTCATATGTTAAGTACCTGGTGACCGAGAATGAATAATTGACAAAGAACTTGTAGGTTTCCAGGAAAGAGGTAGAACAACTTTGAGCATCATCACAGAATGCACTTTTCGCAATGGGGGAGATGAGGAAAGCGATACTCGTTGAAGTATCAGCACTTGAGGGTACCATGAGAAAGCTCTATGACAGATTTGTCACCGTGCATAAAGAATTAGTTTGGGTGTATGGCCTACCACAACAGAGCAAAGAGTTTGTGAAAACTCTCAAGAAAATACATGTTTCCATTGCCCATGTACAAGATTGGACATTGCGGTACAAAGGGGCCCTGCTTGACTTACTTAAGATGGTGAATCCATAGGAAGAGATGGAGAAAGAAAATATCCATAGGTCACTCCAGAACTACGAGTAGCTCACCCCATTCATTAGAAACATACATGCCTCATATATGTGGTTTTATAGTAGTTTGGATGTCATGGTGAGAAAGCATAGGATCCCATCAATCAGTTCTTTCATTGATCTTATACCCAAGAACCAAGTCTGGCTAGAGATTGATGAGTACATGGAGCAACGAAGAAGAGAGGTCACCAGGGAAGACTTGGAGCTAAACACACACAACATGCAAAAGTACATCAGTGGTCTTGTCAAGGTCAACACCATGCTACACATGCTTTAGAATAAGTTGGATACAGGTTCCAAGAACATATACCTGGATGCCATGGAGGCAAGAGTCTTCTTTCGGAAAGGCACCATCAAAAAGTTTTGGGACATGATCATGTAGTAACAATATTGGCATCAATATGTAATTGAGAAGAACCAAGTGGAGGTTTCTGAATTGGCCTTTCCCCAAACTTCAGAATCATAGTGTTTTATCTTATTAGGTTGTCTCTAGCCTATTTTGTCTTACATGGGTGCATGTGGAAAATGTAATATTATTTGTAAATATGTTGTAATTGGAATTCCAAGTGTCATTAGTGGAATTTGAAAGTTCATCCTGTTATGTAATGAGTTACTTGTAAGGAATTTGAAGAGTCATGAGGGTAGTCAAAGAGTCACAAGGGGGAATGTTAAGGGCCACCCCACCCTTTGCTATAAATAGAACCTCATAACTCATAGAATAGGCTTTTGGGAGCCAAGATTTTGGCTAAGCTTAGGCTTAGAGAAGGAATGGGAGTACTATGAAGAGCCTTGACTTCTCCATAGTGTAGAGAGAGTATACTTCTTTGGAGGAGAAGGTGTTATTGATTGTAATGTTACACTATTGTGGCTAGTGGTCATCAATGGTGTATGTTTGGGTGGAACTTTCACTTATAATAATAATATCAGAGCCAACATGCTTTCATGCATATGTCATTAACATAGTTGGACTATTCTGGCTGCTTTTGCAATGTATTTTATTTAACTTACACATATGCTTATGAACTACTTTGTATGCATTTGCATGAATGTTGTTGAATGTGTGTTGTTGGATTAACTCGTCACTTTAATTTGTGGATTATTCTACATTTTAGCTTGTGACGTTGTTCCACTCATGTGTTCCTTTCAAGCTGAGTACTATTATAGGATTCTAAAGGGCACACTTCCTTTTCGCCTCTATGTCTTAGAACCTTCATGCATCACAATTGACTCTTTGTAGGGTCACACACTTGCCCTCACCCAAAGTTATCATACTTACCTCTGCACACTATTGTAATCAATAGATTACACTACCACCCAATGTTGAGACTCCTACTCCAAATGGTTTGATGTCTAGTTGGGACTTCATATCGGGGAGATCCCCTTAATGTTGGCGGGTGTTGGCTTAGTGGGGCCTAACCTAGGTTCAGAGGTGATTTAGCCAAGCAAATCCTGGTACTACTAGCCCCTTCAGCAATAGTCCGCGGAGCGCGGAGTGAGGTCTCACCCAAAGTAGTATGGGAGGGTGCTAGAACCAGGTTTCTACACCCTAGGGATGTCTGATGGGCTTCTCGAGGTCTGCAGTCTGGCCTGTTGCTATGCACACTTGTGATCCCTTCGCGACCAGTGGTGCAGCTTCCGCATAGCCCTAATCGGGGCGCAACCCGTATAATACCCAAGATCCTTGTTAATTACTTGATTACTTAACTTGTGTATGTAAGATCTATGGTTATTATAGCATATTCATCAATCATAATAGTGTGTGCAATACATAAATGAATACAATCATAGAGAAGATAATGCACAACAAATACACAGGAATATGAATCAACTTCTCTTTTATTAATCTTCAATCTTGCTTACAAACTTTATACTGCCCTGCGCACTCAACTGCAGGGTTCGACGCACTCAGCTGCAGACTCTACTAGGCCTCTGCGCACTCAACTGCAAAGGCTCTTCCTACTACTACAACCCAAGACACTTAGAATTATACTCTAAGCTCGAACCATTCCTTCGCTATTCATCTATTCATCCCTTCTTAACTCTCTTTATAACATAGAGCCTCGCTCTATTTATATAATCCCATGGTTCGTGGACCATGGGTAGGCCGACTTTACACTATTTTACAATGCAATGCTTAGGGCAGACAACCTTATGACTCAATTGTACACTTCGCATTCGGCGCCTACAATTTGCGGAGTTTTACAACATTTCTAACCAAAACTTGGGCTTTGAGCCCCAAAAACCTGCTGTGGGGGGATTCCATGCCCAACACGCCCCCAACACAATCATTGTGATTCGTCCCGAGCCACTCTGCTGGTGCAGAGATCTTGGCACAAAGCCCCTCCAACCATTCCTTCACTTCCCAGAGGTCCATGGCACACTGATTGACAATCTGCTGGATCTTCTCGACCCTCTCGGCCGAAGTCTCACTATCAGGGGAAACTCCCTGTCTTAAGGCATGCATCGCCTTCATCTGTGTGAGCTTTCCTTCGATGTCTACAGTGATGAGGAAGGCCTCATCAATCCAAGGCTGGATGTGTGCTTTAAGGACCACCTCTTTCTGCCACGCGGCATCCACCTGTTCCTTCAAGGCCTTTTCCTGCTATAGTTGCGCAAGTCACTGGGTCAGGACAACTATCTGTGCTGTACCGTGCACACTGTCATACTGTACTTGAAGATCCCACGCCTCCGTTTCTAGGTGCTATATGTTGGGGTCCTCCTATAATGAAGTGAGGACCACTAAGGATTCCTCCAACATAGTGGTGTAGTTCTGTACTACCTGTCCTATTTCTTCCAGTCCTTTTTGAATAGCGCCAGTGTGTTGTTCCCTAACTTCTGGGGGCATAGAAGACCGCACCTTTAATCGCAGCTCAATAATATGAAGGTTGAGGTCTTGCTGTACCCTCGTTGCTTCCTCCTTTGCCTCGCGGAATCCACTGATAATTTTTGAATTTGCACTCCAACTGGTAGGTCTATTGTGATTTCTAGCTCTAGAATGTAGTGACATGCTTCCTCTACTATTTTCTCTAGCTACTGCTTTTGCACAAGCACTTCATCGCACTGGAGACTAAGCTGCTCAATGTTGATTCTTTGTTTGTTGAGTATCTACACTGCATGTCCTTCCCTCGCTCGAAGTTTTGTTGTCACTCCATCCTGTAGCTGATATAATATATCTCGCAGAAGGGTAGCCTAGTTTAGGCCCAGTCCCTTGATCCTGCCCACTGCGGCTCTTTCCTCCTCGCTTTTCGTTGTTAGTGCTCCTTCCGACAGCACTATGATGTTGGACATTTTTGTGCGCATTCGTTGCTCCACTGCTGATGTACCTGTGGCTCCATAGGTGGCTATTGCTCCTTCCTATGGGGGCTGCACCTGAAGTTCATAGTGGTGAAGTTCTGTACTACATGTCCTATTTCTTCTAGTCCTTTTTTAATAGTGCCAACGCGCTGTTCCCTAACTTCTGGGGGTGTAGAAGACTGTGCCTTTAATCACATCTCAACAATCTAAAGGTTGAGGTCCAGCTGTACCAGAATCCATTGGCTAATTTTTGGATTTGCACTCCAACTGGTGGGTCTATCGTGATTTCTAGATCTGGAACGCAGCGACATGCTTCCTCTACTATTTGCTCCAGCTATTGCTTCTCTGTAAGCACTTCATCGCACTAGAGACTAAGCTGCTCAATGTTGATTCTCTGTTCACTGAATATCTGCACTACATGTCCTTCCCTCGCTCGGAGCTTTGTTGTCGCTCCATCCTACAGCTGATATAATATATCCCATAGAAGGGTAGCCCAGTTTAGGCCCAGTACCTTGATCCTGCCCACCGTGGCTCTGTCCTCCTTGCTTTTTGCTATTAGTGCTCCTTCCAATAGCATTATGATGTTGGACATATTTGCACGCAGCTGCTGCTCTGCTGTTGATGTACCTGTGGCTCCATAGGTGGCTATTTCTCCTTCCTGTGGGGGCTGCACCTAAAGTTCCTGCAACTGCACCCTTACTGCCCCCAACACATTCTGTTGCTCCATCATTGCTTCTTGGAGCGCTTCCTAGGTGACCTCGTGAATTGTGTCGCCAATGTCATAGAGGTCACCCTCTGTCAATGTAATTGGCTCGATGTCTAGTTTGGAAGCCTTGGCCTTCTTTCGTGAACCTGACCGCTCCACAATGTGCGGTTGTTTCAGTTGGGTGGACGTCATGCTCAGGTCCACGCCTTTTGTTATATCTGGTCCCTGTCCTATAGACACATCCTGGCCTCTTTCCCCCTGTGTCACAGTGGCCCCTATTGCTCATGCTGCTGCTGCTTTTTCGGCGGCCTTGGCCTGTTCTGTGGTTACCTTTGCTACTTCACGGGCGGCCCTTACCTTCGCGGCTGCTTGTTCATTGCATCTTTGCTGGGCCAACTTTGTGACATGAAACTTGGTTGCATCCTTCTGCTTCTATGCTATTGTTCTATCCCTTTCTGCCAGATCTGGGGAACGCCATTTGGCAGGCCATGATTCGAGCACTAAGAAGATAGTGTTGTCAATTGCGATGAAAGGAAGCTTGGTCCAGGTCTGCACTGGATCCTTACATGCTTTGATGTACACGTTGTGCATATCCGCCTTGAAGTCTGCAAAGCTCTGCAGACTATTGTACACTATGGGGGATAAGCGCGACCTTCTGTTAATCCACATCCAGATGCTCGCCTCCATGAGCACCCAGAAGATCTTAGTCTCGAGGATCCTATGGTGTCCTTCGTAGCCTAGAGCGACGCATATTTTTCCGCATCTGGCAAGTCCTGTTCAAGAGGAGGGAACTGACTATCCTTAGGAAGTTCCCCTATCACCAATAAGATAGACAAGAGAAAGCACACGTAGTGGAAGGTCTTGCCCTGCTCCTGAGCTTCTTTGCATTTGGTTGGAAATTCTTCACAGAGGAATTCGGCCCAGTTGAATTGGCCCCCCTCCGCACATTGTTCTGCCAGTACGACACCCGCGCTGGTACCTCGTTGTTGCGAATTTTTGTCATCACCTTCCCAGCCAGCAGTTGGGTGGCTATGCGCACCCCTTTGTCTTGAATGCTACTAATTACGTAGCCTCTCTACTTCTTTTCCAATTTTTACTTCTTCTTCATGGCCTCTGCGAGTGCCAAATCTCCATTTTTTCCAGCTATCTCTGTGGGGTCTCTTCCCTTACAGGGAAGCTGAGAAATGCTGTGAATAAGCTTTGCCATGATGGGAATATGCTCCTCCAGCCACAAGTACCCATTGTGCACCAGGCAAAGCAGCTGCCTGATGACAAAGATCGTGAACGGTGAAAGTGTGGAATCCATTGTAGGTGGAGTAGTCTGACCTTCTCCACACCGTGTAGCCATTTCTGCAACTCTAGCACTATAACTGACCCCTCCTTACTTTGTTTCATGTGGTTGTTAGTCTCCAAATGTGGGAACTTTTCGCTGTCCGCGAGGTCCTAGTCTTCAAATTTCATTATGGGCACGAGGCCCAGGACTGAGCCTTCAAACATAATTCCATCTGGGAGGAGCGAGGTTTTTAGTGCGCTCTTTGCGACATCCAAATCCTTGGGTACTTTAGATTTCCCTTTCTGCGGAGGGACATACTGGGCCAGTTTTGCTGCAGCGCGCACCGGCTGGATGTCTTCTTCCATTTCTTCATCTGCCTCTATCTCCACTATGAAAGCTTGGAGGTCCTCCTCCTCATCATCTATCTCAAGGTTGATAGCCTTATCCTTGTCTTCCATGGAAAGTTTACCAAACCACGG
This sequence comes from Pinus tabuliformis, assembly GCA_031772625.1. Classification (NCBI taxonomy): domain Eukaryota; kingdom Viridiplantae; phylum Streptophyta; class Pinopsida; order Pinales; family Pinaceae; genus Pinus; species Pinus tabuliformis. The sequence continues at coordinate 282,237,401 of CM062812.1, forward strand.
ATTTCGTGGGGACATGCGAACTAATCCTGCTCCTTGTGTATCCTTCTTGGACCTTGGTGTCTGGGGCGATTTCAGAATTTCTGGCACATCCTCCACCTGCACCATAAGGCTCTACCCGGCTTCTTCGATGGTACTATCCACAAGTCCCACACCTATCCTGGTAGTTGTCATCTTGTTCGAACTGTTTGTGGTTGTTCGCGAACTTGGGGGCTCAAATCCTGCTTGGTGCTCAACACTCTATGCATTTTGTGGTAGCTCAAATCTCAACCGAACAAGTGTTGTCTCGTGCCTAGCCTTGGGACTTTTATAGCATTTTTTGAATTTGAGTTTGACTTTTGCCCCCTTTTTTGAGTCATTAATGCATCCTTGGCAGCAGATTGTCCCAAATCTAGCTCTTAATTCGTGTCTTAATTGCCCGTCGCCCGCTCCCTTTTGCCTTAAATTGGACATCTCGTCATGAACAGTGACATCAACGGTTACTTCCCAGTTGAACCACATGGCAGCACAGCCCCCTGTGCACGGGCGCCAGCCTTGTACCATGTTGATTATGCGCACACCCTCCTCACCACGTAGTTCCCAAACAGACTCATTTAGAGTCATGTTCTGTCTTTCAACTGTCTTGAGCGTTGAGACTGTGCTCCCTGCAGCTAGTCATGTGGTTGCACCATCTGTGCGAGACTCCAATTCACCTTCTAATATAGTCCGTGGACACTCCTTAATTTCCCTCATGACGCCCAGTGCCGTGTGATTTATCTTATGCGGTGCGCTTCCCTTGTTACTTCGTTTGGTAAGGTGCGGTTGCACCCATGGTAGTAGAGTTATAAATTCTCGGCGAGAATCTTCTAATGTAGTGGTATGGTTATCTATATCTGGCCTTGTCATGCTTAGTTTATCAATGAGATAGGCTTGCACAATCTCATTCTCCAGTCTTTTGATCTCAGTGTCCATCAACATGCTTTTCTTCCTCAATCGTACCTGATCTTCTTTGAGTTCGTGAAGTCTAAGGTTCCCTCATTGAATGGCTTCTCGAATCCTTATATGGTTGTCCTCGCGTAGCTGTGTGATTTCTTCATCTTGGTCTTCGTGCATTGTCATCACTGCGGGGGCTATTAGGTGGGGATTCCTTTTGGTTTTCCCTTCAAAAATCTCAGGTTCTACTCTGTTTCGCACCTTTGGAATCATTTCCGCACTCAAGCTTTTGCACATGGTCCTATAGACACATAGGTCCTAGTCAGTTCGTCTCGCCTAGTAAACCTTGTTTAGTACTCTGCGCACCCTATGGAATGCTTAGTTGTGGTAAATTGGTAGCGTGCATCGCCTTTCCTGTTGCTGTGGTTTGTTTCGATTCTCTAGGCTGAGGTTGGTGTGCGCTTGTGCAGATTGTACATCATATGTCTGTACCCATCGGGAAATGTGGGTGCGTAAGTCATTCCGTCCCATCTGATTGGCTTTCATTCAAAGCTGGGGTTTTCCAAAATGTAGGCGCATCATCCTTCTACATCTGCACTAGTCTTCAAAAGTTCCTTGATGTGTACCCCACCATCGTGCGGGTGTTGTGTGTAGTGCCCACTTCAGCACGTCGAACTGTTATTGCTCTAGTACTGCACTTTCAAATTTGCTCAGAAATTAATCCACCTCTGACAATCCATCATATGTCGGCAGCTCCCTTACCTCTGTTGTTACGCAACGTAATGACCTGATCATCATGTTGCAGTTCAGTGTTGTTACTTCGTGCAGCCGATTTTGCCATCACTCTATCTCTTCGTCGGAATCCGAAGCGCAGGAGCTTTCGCGCTCCTACAAAATCCTTCCATATGTAGTTGGATTCACCCAATCTTCTCCATGCGCGGTTATTTTGTAGATACAGTCGAGATCATCATCACTCTCATCATCGCGCACCGGCTCAGTGTATCGTGCTCCTTCGGCTGGGTCTAGTGGTACTACTACGCGTAGTGACTTTTTCTCAAAGGTCATTTTGCGCTTCTTCAGATTTATGACTCTGTTCCTACTACTACAACCCAAGACACTTAGAATTCTACTCTAAGCTCAAACCATTCCTTCACTATTCATCTATTCATCCCTTCTTAACTCTCTTTACAACTTAGAGCCTCACTCTATTTATACAATCCCATGGTCCGCTGACCATGGGTAGGCCGACTTTACACTATTTTACAATACAATGCTTAGGGCGGACAACCCTTTGAATCAATTGTACACTTCACGCTCTGCACCCGCAATTTGCAGAGTTTTACAACATTTATGACCAAAACTTGGGCTTTGAGCCCCAAAAACCCACTGTGGGGGGGTTCCATGCCCAACAACGAGTCTAGCCCCATCAACATTTTTGGCGCTAGAAGGAGGGCCAAATGACAAGTTGAGCCCTCAAAGTCTATTTGGAATTTCTACACATATTTCATGATTTTTGTTCATATCATAATCATGACATGTTTTTTTCACACTGTTGATTTTAAAGTTCAGGTGATCATTATAGATGACTTGTCCAACTATAAGTTCAATGGAGAGGATGGAATGACCTTGTTTAGGCACTCAGTTTCTTTTGCTGGCTTATATGATAGGCATGATGTCCTATTGGATGACATTTCCTATGGGTTGTTTGCTTTCATGTTCAAAGGGTGTGCAAATAAATGGTGTCACACATGGCCTGCAACCTCTATACACTCTTTTGATCACTTTTTTATAGAATTATTTTTTTCTTTCGGTCTTTATGACTGTAAAGCCCTTAATCAAAAAATTTTAAAATTGAGAAAATCCCCTAATGAATCTCTTCAAGATTTTCATGATCGTTTTATTCACTATTATTATGAATTTCCTGAATATGAAGTTGACTGGGAATTTCTAGAGGAAATATTTCAATATATTATTCATGTTTCTGATAATCCACATGAGTTAGAATTTTTCGAACCTCTCCCAGCATACCTCAGTGTTATAGCTTCTAAATATGAGATGGAAAAGGTTTCTATCCCAAGTGATCCTCCATCCCCTTCTTGTCAAACAACTCTAGCTCCATAGGTCAAGGTGTGTTGACGGGAAAAGTGTCTACTCAGAACGCCCCTATCCCACTAAGGTGTGACAGTACCTTAGCAACAAACAAGGAAAACTACTTTCGTATTCTTCTTTATGAACTGTAAACGAAGAGGAATAAGATGAACCAACCTCTGTCTTGTGCTAGTCCTTTGATCCAATCTCTCTCCTCTTTGACAGCTTCCAGCTATCTGCTCCCTTACTTGCCCAGCTTCACCAAGTTCCTGTAAGATCACAGAAGAGGAAAACTACACAAAGACATGGATTTACATTCATAAATAGCTTAGGATCATATTTAAGCTAAACATGCAAATATAACAAAAACATCATTGATACACAAGCATGTAGGAGAAACTCAAATAGTTTTATTGATATCACAAGAAGGTCCAAGAGGAGTTACAGCCGATGATTCCTGATCCAGCATCAACCCCCCAGCAAAGGAATCCCCTCTTCACCTCCAACAAAGCATAAATCACCCAATGCACTGATCTCTATCTCAAAACCAACGGAAATTCTCTGCAAAGTACAAAATTCCAGCCTCCGGATCTCTGGGATGAGGGATCCATATATAGATGTATGCAAAGAGGATGAGTCAGCTTATGATTTGACTTGTGGCCTCTCTCTGTCAGTTCTTGCTTCCACTTGGAGACTGAGAGCCTCTTACTCATCCTTGGTTGAACTCAGTGAGGCAAGTGTCATTGGGGAAGATTCTGGAAGCTTCCATTGTCTGTCCACCTCGCGGAATGACACTACCATTTGTCATTTCCCGCTCAGCGCACCCTGGTAGTGCATTTAGGTGCGTTGCAACGCACCTAGCTAGTGTACTGGGGTGCTATGCAATGCAGCTAGCTAGTGGAGCAGCTGAAATGATCCTGATTTGACTGATTCTGAGCAGTTTTTGGTGGAGAACTTCTGGGAGAAGCTGTAATTGGTTGACCTTGTTCCTTTAGGGGTAGGAACAACACTCTTAGGGACTTAGGATCCCTTGGATTATGGACATTTCATGCTTAGAGCTGTAAGGCACAAAAATGTCTATAACAGTTGCCCCCTAAAGTATGAGGCCGTTTATCGGGTGAAATGCTTTATTAGGAGGATCCGAAGTTCTTTCAATGCTGGGAGGAGACCTGTAATAAGATACAATACAATACATTATCTTCATACTGTTTTCATGATCTAGTTGAGGCGGGCATTCCCATGCTCAGCTCTATAAACTCATTTTTATGTACACAGGATAGACAATCGTCTGATGGTAGACTGATGATTCTGATGGAGTCATCATCCTTTTGGTAGGATGACTATCTGTGCTACAATGCTGTACATGTCAATGTTTTTATTTTTCCTGAATATATATCGCAGCCCGGATGGATGAAACTAGATCCGGGGTCTTCAATCTCGTCCGATCTTCACTCGAAGTACAAGTCGATCCATGTGAGAAATGTTTTGAAGTCGAACATGGAAAGACATCGCTTGATTACCAGTCGATGATGTAAACTGTTAACAAGCACGAGAGGAATCACCGATAATGCTGATGACCCTCAAGGTACTGCAGTACAATTCACGTGGTGTGAATAAAGGACTTGGCGTCGAACACCACGCAAAATCTTTCGGTCGAAGGTCATTGATGTATACCTGTCGCCGGAAGTGAGAAACTTGCCATTGAGGCCTGCAAGCTTCAAAGTAGTGAATGGGGTGTTCCTAGATCAACTTCTTGGATAATGAGCTGATGTCGACAAGAAGCGATCTGTCAAAGGAGGGCCTTGATGAATCCCACATCAATGACACGGAACGGAGCAAATGATTTTGATGGAGGTGAAAACGATCTGATGATATATGGTTCAGGATGGCGGTTATGAAGGAATGAAATATAATGTATGGTAGTAGATGGGACACGGGTGACTTCTCTGGATGACTTCTCTTGAACATGTCGGCGACACTTATGTGATGGATTGGTAGCATTTACCCCAAATGTGGATGGTAAGGCGTGACCATGGTGATGTGACCGGTGAATGAAACAACCCAACCCGACTCAGGCACGGAGTGGAAGTGTCATGTTCAAGAGCGACTTGCTACCAATAAAGATTCTTTGAGTTTCTTCCCAATTTTTCCCCAGTCATTGCTGACCAGTACCTCTTTATTTTTGTCAAGCTTGAGGAGGATAACATATGCTTGTTCTATAATTTTCCCTTCGGGCAAACCCATCGTTATGTTTTAACGAGCCTAGCGATAGTGAAACTCGTTCTCGTCTAAAGACAAGTTTGTCGCTATTAATCTTTTTAACGAGTTTAACGACAAAGATAACTCGGTCCTTTTCATTTTTAGAGAGTCTGAAAAGGTACGTAAAGGTAACTCCAAGATTCCTTTTTCGTCATCTAATCCCTTAAGCCCGAAAAAGTATAAAACAATACAGAAGGGATGAATTTTCGATAGTTTTAACGAGCCAAACAAAACAAGCGCTCGATCTTTTTGTGCAATAATCCCTCAGGTCCAAAAAGATTAAAATCTAGAGGAGGGATAGCACTTCCGGTCGCTTTAACGAGCTGGAAGGCCAAAACTCGGCAATCTTTTCATATTTTACGAGTCAGTTGAAAAGAGCTTAAAGAAGACTCGTCTTTTGAGGAACGAGTGATAAAATGGGTAGCAGCTAATTCCAGGTAAGGGTTGGAATTTTCCAATCACGACAGTGTCACAAGGATGGCTAGTGAAATCACTCTTCGCAGCTGTTCCTCAAAATGGGTAAACAATCAAATGGAGGTGAATGATCGGCCAATGGAAAAGTGGAGGTGATGGTGCAAATACGACCAAGGCTTTAATGGCTGAAATGCTTCATTCACGGTGGTTATTTACCGGGGAATAGTTCATTTTTTAACGAGCTTAAACGCGGGTGGAAACACTTGCTCATGTCTTATGTTTATTTTTTAACGAGCTTGAACTATGTGCTAAAACTGCTCGATTAATCCAGTCATATGATAAGAATGTCTCATATAAAACGGCAACTTTTAGATTTTTTCCCCACATCCTTTCTTTATGCAAGTTAGGTGACGACTAATCCTACGAGTTTAAAGGGTTAGAGGTCCTAAAAATTTAAAAAATCAATAGCCGCCCCTCGCTTGCACTCCAAAAGGTTTGCATGCCCCCAGGTATAAAATATGGTTTCAAGGTTACCCCTCAATTTGCAGACAAAACATTTGTTCTATCAGGAAAGGCCTACCTCTTACAGGTTACCCAAAGATTGTTCTATTCGCAGTGCAAACAAAACACTTCTTCGGCGGTGTCTACCGAGATAAACAAGGGTGAGTGACTTAGCTCTGTCAACTCACATAACTTTGACAAGAGAATCTTGTTCTAGAATAACCCCTCTTCCAATCACGGACGAGGTATAGACTAGTCATATTCTCCCGCGGAAACCTATCCTATACCCGAAGTTTTCCTGCCGAAGCAGACCAGGACGCATGCCCCCTGGGTTTCAGTCATATCCCTCTGAATTAGTTGCGCTCATCGGGAGGACGGACCGGGGATTGAGACATTTTTTGCTTGAAGAGACCATTTAGGGATGGTATATGACTATTTGCGATGCGTGATCCGGGAAATGAAAGCTGGTCCACGAGCTTGACCACTCTTCCTTTGTGCGGAAAACACATTACTCTAAAGAGTGAGGAGACGATGGCTCCCATGCAATAAATATAGTCTCGTCCAAGGAGTAGGTTATAATCCAAGGGTCCTTGAACTACCATTACGTTCATTTGAACTGTCTTCCCTCTCAATGTTATGGGCACATTGGGAAGGATCCCTAAAGGTCGACTGGTTCCTTTATCAAAGCCTGTCAGATTTCTCATCTCAGGCAATAGCGATGGTGAACTAAGCGCTTTCCAAGCAATAGAGGAAAGGATACTCACAGAAGCCCCCTCATCTATGATGGTACCAGCCATGACCATTCTATATATTTGAACGATAATTCGGAATGGTATGCTTGCTAGTAAACGGGGTCTGCCTAGTTGATTCCAGTCGAAGGAGACAACTAGGTTGCTTGGAGGTGGCACCGAGTAGACGGCCGGGTATGGCTCTGACGAACTTCCCTCCTGTGGTAAGGGAATGGGTAGATTGCCCCCATGTTCGTCGGAGTCTGTGTTAATGAAGAGAATTTGGACGGTGTCATCCTTGTTCTCTTCAGTGACTGTATCATCCGAAGATAGAACCTCTGAAGGCAAGACCGGATCAACTGCCGCCTCGACCCTTTGACTTTCTTCTGGTATGGATTCAGATGGTTTATCTTCGATGATAGGCGCTTCAGCCGACCACTTGAGCGGTTCAGCTGGATTCTCAACTAGCGACGGACTCGGCAAGAGTTTTTTATATCCAGGAGGAAGTCGTAACGGTGAAACTGGACGATCAGCCAAAACTCTCTTCACTTCATCTAAGAAGGGACAACGGTGGACGGCATGATTGCCTTTGCACAGTTTACAGGGAAGCTTTCCCTTTTTGTCCTGAGGCTTCACTTTCGCTAGTTGATGGTGTGCTTTCAACATGATCATCAGAGGTTGATGACACTGGATTGTGCAAACGAGGAGACCAGTCCCTTAGTATCCGAGGGATGCAAGGACAATCTCTGTGAAAGTGGTCCCTTCTGCAAATGACACATGGCGATTTAGGCCTGGTCGGTGCAGTGTGTGGATTTTCGTTAGACGACACTCGTTTTCCCCCATTCGCCTTTGGCTCCTTCTTCTTCTTCTCTTTCTTCTTCTTCTCCTTCTTCTCCTTAGGAACTTGACTCTTGGATTTGCCAACCCCATCAAGCGAAGAGGAAGGGGGAGAGGAAGAATTAGAGGAAGTAGAAGGTTGGTGGGCAACTCTGGATTCGTCTGGTTGCTGATTCGATTGTTCAGGAATAGTGGTGTTCTGAACAACATTGGTTGAGAAGAGCCAGACCGGCAAACCAATTGTCAGCCCTGGAAGCGACAATGTGGCCATACGGGGTGCACCAACATCTCCCCAAGAGGAGAAGGGACTAGGATTTCCACCAAGGGGAATTCCTTGGTTGGTAGACTCCATTTTCTCAACTTAAGATCAACATAGGAAAAGGGTATGAATATTCCGTTTAAAATAAATTTTAAGACGCTTGGACACAACTTGTTTTTTCAGTTTTAAAGAGTCGAGAAAAAACAAAAGATGACTCTAGTCTCCTTCGATTTTTAATGAGCCTGAAGTGACAAGTGCTCAGATGGACCTTTTCCATTAAGGAGTCTGAAAAGGAACGAAAGGGACTGCTATGGAGATCTAGGTAGAGGGAGTACCAAACCAATCGCAAAACTGCAGAATACTTTTTACGGTACGGCAGTCAATCTTCCCGAATGCTGTGTTCGGTGCATTGCGATCAGTAGGGCGGCCGACACGGCTTCCTATGGATAAAAGGTTTTAAGCCTATAGGGGTCTCCCAATATATACTCGACGGTACGTGGGAGCACAAGTCCGTACTGGCACTTATCGTCTCAAAGTGGAGGAATCACCCAACCATCAGTGAGGACAACAGTTACCAGGCTTTACGACGCCGGAATACGTCTCTAGCCTAGACCTCTAAATGTTGTGCGTTAAGTTCCAAAGCGTTGTTAGATTCATTCAATTTATTTTAAGTTGATCTTTCTTAGAAGTTTTCCTTTTGGGGTCACCACGAGATGTAGATGTAATTCCTAAAATGCAAACTAAAGATGATAAGCAAGCTTTTATCTCTTTTCAGCAATGAAAATCCTAGCTACAAGGGGAAAAGAAAGACACAATCTTTTCTCAAAGAGCAAAGAGCACACTGTAGATGCACTTTTCCTAAATCAAGCCAAACAGACTATCAATATGCAAATGCACATATGCATGTATTTGTTTTCACTTTCTTAATATTGATGCCTAAAAAGAAAGTTGATGTACAAATCTGAATTTGCTTTCAAGTGAAAAACACAAACAAGCTTCTTTTCAAAATCAAAAGGTAGAGAAGATTACGACACTTTATGATTTTGAAATAAACACTCGTTTCGACACTAGAAAGAGACAAATTCAAACCAAAGGCAAAAGTAAAAGCATAATCAACTGTCAACAGCAAACAAACTTTCTCCTAAGATCAAAATCGACACTTACGACAGATCTAAATCCAAGGACGACAGTATGACTATTCTACTCTTTCAATGGAAAACTGTAAATGATGTAACAAACACACAAAGAACATCTACAATCTTTTTGTACAAAGGAGGCGGAATTAAGGCAAAGAAAAGGGGTTTTTAAACAGATACACACTGATCACAGGCTGCAAAATCAGAGACAAAACTGAAAAAATGAAGCAAAGAACCTCAGCTGCACAGGGCTAGGCTGATCAGCGCACCTGTTACACAGATAAACGAAATTGCAGCGCAGGTAGCCCTCTCAGGAACTGCGTTGAAATGCAGAGTCTCTTCACAGTGCCTGCGCTGGGGCAGAAACGAGACTTCTATCCGAGTTCTGGGTCACGGTTTGTAGTTTAATCTATGGATTTTGGCCGAGTAAAAGCAATCAGTAATGCACAATCAGAGGGTGGATTTAAAGGAGGTCTAAGAGCTATCACAAAGGGTAATCAGATCATTTGTGAATCAGCTGTTCAAATCATAAACAAATCCAGTGAAAGGATTGAAGTAGCAGGTGTCTACTTTGCACTTGATAATGGCAAATGCAATTCGACTGCTACTTTTGTGTTTATGAAACAAACAACAAGAGAAACACAAACAAACTAACTAGACATGTTCCCCAGCGGAGTCGCCATTTTGTTGACGGGAAAAGTGTCTACTCAGAATGCCCCTATCCCACTAAGGTGTGACAGTACCTTAGCAACAAACAAGGAAAACTACTTTCGTATTCTTCTTTATGAACTTTAAACGAAGAGGAATAGGATGAACCAACCTGTGTCTTGCGCTAGTCCTTTGATCCAATCTCTCTCCTCTTTGACAGCTTCCAGCTATCTGCTCCCTTACTTGCCCAGCTTCACCAAGTTCCTGCAAGATCACAGAAGAGGAAAACTACACAAAGACATGGATTTACATTCATAAATAGCTTAGGATCAGATTTAAGCTAAACATGCAAATATAACAAAAACATCATTGATACACAAGCATGTAGGAGAAACTCAAATAGTTTTATTGATATCACAAGAAGGTCCAGGAGGAGTTACAACCGATGATTCCTGATCCAGCATCAACCCCCCAGCAAAGGAATCCCCTCTTCACCTCCAACAAAGCATAAATCACCCAATGCACTGATCTCTATCTCAAAACCAACAGCAATTCTCTGCAAAGTACAAAATTCCAGCCTCCGGATCTCTGGGATGAGGGATCCATATATAGATGTATGCAAAGAGGATGAGTCAGCTTATGATTTGACTTGTGGCCTCTCTCTGTCAGTTCTTGCTTCCACTTGGAGACTGAGAGCCTCTTACTCATCCTTGGTCGAACTCAGTGAGGCAAGTGTCATTGGGGAAGATTCTGGAAGGTTCCATTGTCTGTCCACCTCGCGGAATGACACTGCCATTTGTCATTTCCCGCTCAGCGCACCCTGGTAGTGCATTTAGGTGCGTTGCAACGCACCTAGCTAGTGTACTGGGGTGCTATGCAATGCAACTAGCTAGTGGAGCAGCTGAAATGATCCTGATTTGACTGATTCTGAGCAGTTTCTGGTGGAGAACTTCTGGGAGAAGCTGTAATTGGTTGACCTTGTTCCTCTAGGGGTAGGAACAACACTCTTAGGGACTTAGGATCCCTTGGATTATGGACATTTCATGCTTAGAGCTATAAGGAACAAAAATGTCTATAACAAGGTGGGAGAAGTTGAGAATCCACTTGTTGATCTGTCATCATGTCCTCCTACCCCACCTACTCATGATTTATGCAAAGATTTGGATTGTAACCCTGATGGTTGTCATGTGGTCTTATCTCCTTAGTTTCCATCCTTTGGTCCCTTTGATCCTCTGGATTTTGGTTTGTTGAGTTCATCTATCTCGGATCTCACATGTGATGTTCACGAGGATCAAGTTTTGGTCGGAGTTGGTGTTGAACAACCAACCTACGATATCATTTTTTATGAGTATGTGTGGGAATTTGAACACGAATCTGTGGTGAAGGGTGGCCTCCTTCGGTTCGCACCTCGTCCTCCTTATCCTGAAATATTCCACGATTCTTCCATTTCTGTCTCATCTTATGAAAATTCATTTCTGGATGTTTATATCTTTGATCATTCGCAGAACATGTGGAATGCCAATTTTTCATTGGATTGCAGAGAAGAGAAATCTATATTCTCGAATCCACCTGATTTCTCATCTTACCTTTTTGGAATTATAGAGGGTGAAATTTATCGTTTTTCATCGTCCCCTCTTTATGATTCGTAAGATCATGAGGATTTTGTTGTCTGTCATCTTGAACTTTCTGATCATAGCTGTCATGATCTTTTCATTCATTCATTCAATCACGATTCTAGTTTTCCTACTATTGATCTTTCTAAGCCACTGGTATTTGATGATCCATCTTTTGATGAATTAGAAACTCTTCAAGTTGTCGAGGCACTTCATCCCAAGCTTATGGTCATGACATGTTCTTGTAGCCTTGAGGTTAGTTCCACTTACGATCAGAAATTAGTTGAATCTTTCTAGGCTCCTCATCACTCTGTTTTTCACATTGAAAATCAATCTATTTCACAATTTTCGCATCCTCCACCAGAATCACATGATCCTATTATTCAAGCATTGGAGAAGTCATACATAGCAAGTGTTGTTGTAAAAAAAAAAATCTTCTTTCTTTATTTTTTCTCATTTTTTAATTTCGAAGGTGTGTACATTCTTGTCACCCATGCACAATGTGATAGGACACCATGATACATCCACAGAGTGCCTTTCCTGTGCTTTTGGTCTTTACTTTTCTGTGAATTCATATAAGATTCAAACATATTGGTTTACATTGTTGTATATTTCTTGTCTATTGGTTTTCTTGCATATCTGTCTTGTCGATCATGCTCTCGCCTACATGGGCCAACTAATGCTTTGATGGTTGCGTTGAAAGTATCACTTTACGTGAGTCGGCCTATGATCTGCGTAGGTTAGGAGTAGGAGTAGTGTTTTATTTTCTTGCTTTTTTCTTGATTTTCTTAATTTTTTTTTGCTTTGTCATGCTTCTTTCCTTTGTTTCTTTTCTTTTTCACCTGTAGGTTAGTTTCTGCATGAAACCGTGTTCGAATTTTTAGGCAATTAGGGTGAAATACAAGAGGAACTTGTACAACTATCAATGCTTCGTTATCTGTTTATTCCCTCTCCTTATGTGAATCTTGAATTTATTCTAGTCAATGATTCCCTAATGGAAAATACGTTCCCTTTAGAGAGAGTCATGGTGAAATCACGATGCTTGCACTCTTAACTAGTACTACCTACTCTAATCGGTTTATATTTTTGGTTAACCCTTATCAACTCAGTTAAGTAGAGTAAGGAGAGGGGGAAAACCTTAACAAGTATGTCAGAGGTATATATAAATATCCTTCTATGAAGGGATAACCTCTTATGCTCTCAATAATTCGGGATCCCTCTTCTGCCTCATGGAATAAATAAGTGCCCATGCACAGTTGTTTGAAAAAAAATGAAATAAAGGGTGAAAGAAGAGAAAGGATTCCTGCTTAGAGAGGTGAAGCAAGTAACTCTGTCAGGGCGCTACTGAGGCTCATTGGTAGCAGAGCAATGCTTGTGTACCTGAAGTTACTCCACTGGGTTACTTTCCAGGCGTACTGTTAGTAGAGCAACACTAGAGATGAAACTAAAACTCTGACCATCTATTTTAATTGTGCATCTATATACCCCACATCCCCAATCAAAACAACTCAATTTGATTTGGCTTGGTATGTGTGCTTTCGATAAAGAGAATGGTAGGGCCTAGATCTTTAACTCAAGCTAATTGAAGAAGTTATCATAATATAAGAACTAAACAATACTTCTGGTAGCATTAGACTCGTTTTGCACAAGACAAGGTCCATACAGAGAGATGGAGTTCTACCAGTGTGTCACCAATGTTGCAGCGACTACAACCACCCTCTAAAATTTTTCCTGTGCTTCATTTTGGAGCCTCCCTTCTAAACCACAACAACTCATATTGCACTAATTGAGGTACTTGTGCTTTGAATGAGCCTTATTTTTTCATAACGAATTATTTTTCTCACTTGGTTCATTTTCTAACCCACAAGCCGACCTCTTGACTTGGTCCTTAACAGTTCTGGGCTTGCCTTAGAGAACTGCACAGTTCTTGAGGGAAACTGGCCTTGCTATTGGGAATTTCGCAGTCTTGACTGCCAATGAGCTTTGACCTTAGGAAATGTGCAATACTGGATGGCAATCAACCTTGATTTAGGAAATTGCGTTGACAAGAGGGGCATCCCAGAGCCACTCAAGTCAGAAATGAACCCACTAGGCTCAGAAATTGCTCAGTACATGAGCCAGAGGGTTGCCTAGTCCTTCCCAGAACTGCACAATATTTCTGGGCAATGCATGGCATCTTTTCCCGAAAAATAAAAAAGCATCTGCAAAAAATAAGGATCTATTTTTAGTAACCTAAAGGAGGCACTTGAGTTATTTTAGAAACTTCTGCCAAGTGTCACTTTTTCCTTGATTTTAGGCATGCGCGCCATAAACCCTAAATTGACCAAATATATTTAATCATTGCTAGAGATAATTTTCACATTCAATCTTGGAGCACTAGCATTCATGAGGAGATCAAAGAACCTTTGATGCGATCTTCGTCACTTTTGTGGGTGAGTTTTGCTTTTCTAGTCTTTCATCGTTTTTTGATGTTTAGCTTGTGAGAGTGTTATTTCACTTGATTCTTTGAATGAATGTTGTTTTTTTAACTTGTTTTATCTTGTATAAGTGTTGTTTAAAGTTTTATATTCATTTTCCCAAGCGTCACATGTGTTTTCTCGTTCTCGCACCAACGATCGTCATTGCGGTGAATATCTTCACATGTTTCATTTTCCTTTAATTTAATTTATTCCTGCACTTGTTTCACATGCAAACATTAACACTTAGTTAGATTTGCACTCAACATCACACCATACTTTAGATATTCTTGTTTTCATACTCCCCATTGGCACATCTGGGTCCCGTTTCCTAAATCTCACACTTCACTGCATGTGCTACGTAATTTGGGAGCTTAAGGCATCTACCTTGTCTTCTAGAATTGCATAGAGTCTTTCTGGGCCTGGCTCCAACTATGAATTGCGTAGTTACAAGAGCAAACCTGTTGGGTCCCTATAATACTAGTGATTAACCCATTACTATTGTAGTTGTATCCCTTATTAATATTGTTGTGCCCCTATTGTCCCCATATTGTTATTACTGTTCCCCATAGAATCCCTCTATTGTTATTTTCGCGGCTTTATATTATTATTGTTAGGTCGGCTGGGTTATATTATGACTCCTTAGACTCCTATAAATAGAAAGGAGGTTTTGTCATTTGAATAATCCAAGAATTGTTCATTTATGTAATGTAAAGTTGGTTGCCCCCTCGAAGAGGCTGAATTCTAAGGCGTTGATCTATCTTTTCTATCTTTTTCTTGAGCTGGTTTCATAACATTTGGTATTTTAGCTTTGGATTCTAGGGTTTCGCTACTCCAAACAGGTCATCGTGTAATTTTCGCTATAACATTTTTTTTGCAACATTTCAGAAGCTAAAAAAAAAACCCATTTGAGAAGAAATCACGCTAAATCTCGGGTCTGAATTTCAGAGCTTTTCGCGCTATATTTGTGGAGATATGATCTGAGGAAGTTGGTCTTTTTGCAGACTCCTGAATTACATTCCAAACAGGTGACTTGGGGAAAATCGTCATAAATTTCTCTTTGAGCATTGGATTGAAATTTCGTAAGAAGGTATAGAAAGAGGACGGACTATAGTTTCATGTATATATTTTTCAGAGCCAAAGGTCGAAACAGTGACTCGTGGCACGTCATACAAGTTTGCTCTACTGAACTAGTCTATAATTAGGTCACTGTGGGAGATTTCACATAACTTTTCCTTGGAGAATCCAATTTGGATCACACTAGTGGAATTGGAAAGAGGACACAGAGGGCTACTGTAGGTTGCAATTTCAGAACCAGATGGTCTGAAAGTACAGAGATACATCAGAGGCAATATCAAGCTCCTACAAAGTGAAAAAAGGTGTGTAGATTTTTAATTTTTTTTTGCTTAAGCTTGGTTTGAAAATTTATTTTGAAGAAATTCAAAGGGCATAGTAGAGCATTATTATTGGTAACTAATGCCCCGAGGAAATAAAATGCAAACACCTAGCAAGCAACTTGAAAGCTCTAGCATGACTCATGAAGAAAAGGAAGAAATTCTACATGATATATCAAAATTACAAGACCAAGTGCAACAAATGTCACTCTCACAAAAGCTAATAGAAGCTAAGATAAAGGGCGTGGAAGCTAAGATGGACGATTTGAAGATAGATTTGAAGACAGATTTGAAGAGAGACATGGCAGATTTGAAGACAGATTTGACAAATTTTCTACAAGATTAATGGTGAAAATGTAGTAAAGGAAACTCATGATGTGAACAAAAGAAATGTTAATCATGATTTCATAGACTCTAATGTGGGATCGAAGACCCACCATATTCCAAAAATCAATATGAGGAAGTTTGATGGCAAGGATCCCGCAACATGGATATTGCAGATGGAGCAATTTTTCGATATCAATAATGTCAAAAACACACAAAAGGTACGTATTGCAACTTTATATTTGGAACCAAATCAGTTTGTATGGTATCAATGGCTTTGCTTTCGTAAAAAAATTATCACTTGGGAAATTTTTACGGAAGAATTGACAACACATTATGAGGATACAAAAAGCAACACTTTTTTTAGCCAATTGATGAGTCTCAAACAAAAGGGTTCAATAATGGAGCACATTGAGGAGTTCCAAAAATTGAACATAAGGGTAAAAAATACTCCAAAGGAGCATAGGATTGATGTGTTCATATGAACTTTAAAGGATAATATCCAACATGATGTTCGCCTTTTGGAACCTGATTCATTAGAGAAGGCATTTAGGTTAGCAAGAAAAATGGAAAGCAAAATTATGGCAACCAGGAAGCATACCACTCACAACTATAAAGATGGAAGTGTTGTTGCCCCTAGTCTTCCACAACCTATATGGTTGACACCACAACAATTGGAAGAAAAAAGAGAAAAAGGGCTTTGTTATAGTTGTGATAGCAAATACACTAAAGGTCATAACTGTGCTGAGAAGAAATTATTCTACATAGATTGTGAAGAGGAAGAAGAAAAGGAGCAAGAAAGGTCAAAAGAAGAGGATATACTCTAGGAACAAAGCCTAGATAAAGAAGAAATGAATCCAACCATATCTTGTAATGCATTGGCGGGAATTACCACTCCTCAAACCATCAAGATAGAAGGACAAATCAAGAAGAAAAAGGTAATAGTGTTGATTGATTCAGGAAGTACCCACAATTTTATTCATTGTAAGGTAGCATAAGAATTGAATTGCTTCTTATATCCATCACCAGAGTGTCAAGTGATGGTTGCAAATGGAGGAACAATAAATTGCTCTGGAAAGTGGCATAATATCAAGCTATCCATGGGAGAATATGTATTGACTAGCCCAATGCTTTCCATTCCAATGGGAGGTGCTGATGTTGTACTAGGAGTCCAATGGCTACAATCCTTGGGTACAATAGCTTTTAATTTTCAAGAAATTTTTATGAAATTTTCTGTGGAAGGAAAGGAAGTTGAATTAAGGAGTATTGTAGGGAAACCGGGAAAGATAATAAGCTCTAATAGTATGACAAAGCTTCGAAAAAAGGAAGAAAGAGGTGTAATTGCACAATTATGTTCGCTAGATGTTTCCACATTGGAATCATCTATTTCTCCAGATCTCCAAAAAGTCTTGGACAATCATTCCAAGGTATTTGAGACTCCCAAAGGTCTCCCACCTATTCGTGATCATGATCGTGCTATTCATCTGATTCCAGGAAGTGTTCCTCCAAACATCAGGCTGTATAGATATCCCTATGCCCAAAAGAGTGAAATTGAACATATGGTTGCAGAAATGCTAGAGGCTGGTATAATTCAACCGAGTCAAAGTTCTTTCTCTGTTCTAGTAGTATTGGTGCACAAGAAGGATGGATCATGGCGCATGTGTCCGGATTATAGGGAGCTCAACAAGCTCACTATTAAAGATAAGTTTCCCATTCCTGTCATTGATGAATTACTGGATGAATTGCATGGATCAATTTACTTCACCAAGTTGGATCTTCGTTCAGGATATCATCAAATCATAATGAAGACTGAAGACATTCCGAAAACAACATTTAGAACTCATGAGGGTCATCATGAATTTTTGGTCATGCCTTTTGGCCTTACCAATGCACCATCGACATTTCAAGGTTTTATGAATTCCATTTTCAAACCATTCCTTAGAAAATTTGTGTTAGTATTTTTTGATGATATACTAATCTACAGCAAGTCTTGGAACGATCATGTTGAACATGTTGATAGGGTGCTACAACTATTGGAGGAGAAACAATTATATGCAAAAAGATCCAAATGTTTCTTTGGAGTACAAGAGGTGGAATATCTGGGTCATATTGTATCTCATGAAGGAGTTAAGGTAGACCCTAGCAAAATTAAAGCCATTAAGGAATGGAAAATCCCCACATCCATAAAGCATATGCGAGGATTTCTCGGGTTGACAGGGTATTATCGCAAGTTTGTTAAGAATTATGGGAGAATAGTAACACCTCTAACAACATTATTGAAAAAAGATGCATTTTCACGGACTCCAGAAGCAACAAAGTCCTTCGAACATCTTAAAGAGGCAATGTGCCAAGCACCGGTCTTAGCTACACCTGACTTCACAAAAAACTTTATTGTGGAATGTGATGCTTTAGGAAATGGAATTGGTGCTGTCTTAATGCAAGATGAAATACCCATTGCTTTTGAAAGTCATCCAATCAAGGGAAAGTTTTTACACAAAGTGATTTATGAGAAGGAAATGTTGGCGATACTCCATGCACTTAAGAAATGGCGACCCTACCTAATGGGAAGACACTTCAAGGTAAAAACGGATCATGATAGCCTTAAATAATTTTTAGAAAAAAGATTATCCTCTGAAGAGCAACAAAAATGGGTCACAAAGATGTTGGGTTATGACTTTGAAATCATCTACAAAAAAGGGAAGCAAAATGTGGTTGTAGATGCACTCTCAAGAAAGGATGAGGATGTGGAAGCATTGTTGTGCGCAATTTCTATTATCCAACCAGATTGGATAAACGAAACAAGGGAGGAATGGAAGAATGATGAAGAAGTGTGGGCACTTATTCAAAAGTTACAACAAGATTCCAGTACGTCTGATACATTTAACTGGCAAAATGATTCGTTATGGTACAAAGATCACTTATATCTCTGTAAGAATTCCCAACTAAAAGAAAAGATTCTTATGGAATTGCACACTTCTCCCTTAGGAGGGCACTCATGATTTTTAAAAACTTACCACAGGGTTAAGAAGGAATTTTTTTGGGATGGCCTTAAATCAGATATTCAAAAGTTTGTGGCGGAATGTTTGGTTTGCCAATAAAATAAAGTTGAAATAATTAAGACACCGGGTCTATTACAACCTTTATCCATTCCAAGCCAACATTGGGAGGAGGTTTCAATGGATTTTATCACAGGTTTACCCAAGTCTGAGGGAAAGAGTGTCATCATGGTGGTAGTTGACAAACTTACCAAGTATGCACACTTTTGTGCATTATCACATCCTTTTAAAGCCAGTACCGTTTCTACTGCATTTATGTAAACAATTCAAAAACTACATGGAAACCCAAAGATTATTGTAAGTGATAGAGATCCCATTTTCACTGGAAATTTTTGGACAAAATTATTTTCTTGTCTTGGTACTCAGTTAGCTCATAGCTCATCTTATCATCCTCAATCTAATGGGCAAATTGAGATAGTAAACAAATGTTTGGAAGGATATCTTCGCTGCTTTGTATCTGATAAACAGACACAATGGGTCAAATGTTTGCCTCTAGCTGAATGGTGGTATAACACTTCCTTCCATACAGCAACAAAAATGACCCCATTTATGGCACTTTATGGATATTAGCCACCATCCATCACATCATATTTAAGAGAAAATTCTAAGGTTCAAGCAGTGGAACATCACATTGAACATCAACAAGAAGTCCTCCAACTCTTAAAGGATAACCTCCTGTTGGGACAGAATAGAATGAAACAATAGGCAGATCAACATCATAGCAAACGAAGTTTTGATGTAGGTGATTGGGTATTCCTACGGCTACAACTATATAAGCAAATGTCCCTCAAGCAAGCTAAGAAGGATAATAAATTATCACCAAAGTATTATGGTCCGTACAAGGTGTTGCAAAAGATTGGTACTATGGCATACAAATTGGAGCTTCGTGCAGCTTCTTGATTGCACCCAGTTTTCCATGTTTCATGTTTAAAGAAGGTTATAGGCGACAAGCTCCGAGTTCAAACAATATTGCCAGAACTTGACGAGGAAGGAAAAATTATATTGGAACCAGAAGCAGTCACAGAAACAAGAACTCGACAGCTACGAAATCGATCAATTTCGGAGTATCTTATCAAGTGGAAGAACTTATCTGCTGAAGATTCCACATGGGAGGATGAGAATTTTATACATAAGCATCCAGAACTACTCAAGCATTGAGGACAACACTTTTTTGAAGGAGAGGGGCATGTTGGGTCCCTATAACACTAGTGATTGCCCCATTACTATTGCAGTTGTATCCCTTATTAATATTGTTGTGCCCCTATTGTCCCCAGATTGTTATTACTATGCCCCATAGAATCCATCTATTGTTATTTTTGTGGCTTTATATTATTATTGTTAGATCGGTCGGGTTAAATTGTGACTCCTTAGACTCCTATATATAGAAAGGAGGTTTTGTCATTTGAATCATCTAAGAATTGTTAATTTATGTAATGTAAAGGAGGTTGCCCCCTCAAAGAGGCTGAATTCTAAGGCATTGATCTATCTTTTCTATCCTTTTCTTGAGCTGGTTTCATAACAAAACCTCCCATATTGCACTGAGACTACATAATGTGCAGTCTCTCCCAACCTTGGCCCAAGACTAAATTGTGCATTGCACAGTTCCAATCACCAAGCTTACTGACTGACTGTTGGGACTGTGCAATGCACAATTCCTACAGTTATCCAGTGACATTTGTCATCCTGAATTGCACAATCCTTCCCATCATGAGCCCGACTTGTTGCTTGATCTTGTCTTGAAGTTGCTTTGGTTTTAAAGCTTACATTTTCTTGCCATGAGTGTCCTCTTTGTCCCACAGGTACAACAGTTGTTGAGCATCTCTCTAGCAGTTACAGTTAACATGGCATCCAAGAGAGTTGCATCAAAGGAAACCACTGAGAGTAGTATTGGGGAAGCAGTTGAGCAGATATTAGTTGATCTACCAGTTTATGCATATACTTAGTTGTTCATTGAGAATGGTTCAACACTGACATGGCAACAAATCAAAGATACTTTTGCAGAGAACTTCAAGGAAGACTTAGAGGAATGACTTATTTATCTTAATATCCAGCGGTCAGGCTTATACAAGGTTGCATGCAGGTACCCCACCTTCCCATGTGTGGACATTATCAGCTAGATTGTCTCACACATAGATGAACAAATTATGACATTGAGTAGTTCCAGTGGGATAGAGATTTCCACCTTCAGGGCAGAGAAATTTCAACAGATGTATCATTTACCCCAGCTAGTGAAGCGCATGGACTCATTTTTTTATGCCACCCATAGCTTTGTGAAAACTAGAGATTTCTTCAAGCACTAGGTGAAGGATCTATCAAATTTTAGACAGACACCCACTCATCTTTACATGACAAAGTCTTGTGGGAAGACTTATCAATTTTTTATCATATTTACCTACATAATATATGGTTAAGAGAACACAATAACCTTTCTTGAAGGGTGGGTAGTCGTATTGGACCAATTGGTGAGTGATGGGAAGCCATTCAACTAGTCAGATTTTTTGGCTCATCAGTTGAATATCACGTGACTAATGCCTGGAATCCGCCCCAGAAAGATCAAACAATGTTTTACATGTTTGCATACTTACTGGATGCAATCTGTGCCCAACAACAATTCCCTGGCATGAGCTGGACATGGAAACCAAAAGAGACTATCGTCAACCTTTATTACAAGTTTCTTTCCAAATGCAACTATTCAAGAGTGATGGAAAGGCTAACTAACTATTTTATTGTCCTGTTGTACATGATCATATTTGAGCAAGATCCACCTTGCATGTCTCGAGAAGCAATGGAGGTAATAGTAAACATTGCAAATTTGTATGCCTCACCAGGTGGCACCTTCATCAGAGTGTTTGGAGGAGAGAAGCCTTTACATGTTCTACCAAGGCATGTCATTTAAAAGCTGATCATGCAAGAGGTTTCATATCACCTATCCACAGGGTTTTCAGCAAGACTACATAGGAAGAAGAAAGCACCATGGCTTGCTCTTCCTCTATGGATTCCATTATACAAGATTAAGAGCTTGAAGGATGCAGATGCCAAGGCTAAGGAGATAGTGAAATTCGAGTTTAGCACCAAAAACTTTACTCCATATGATCCCCACAATATTTGCAAGGACCACTATGTGATGGTGTATTTTCCTTGGATCCATGGGGCATTTCATTGGCCATAGGAGGAACCTTGAAGGTATTGTTACAATGCCTCCAAACTCCATGAGCCAGTCAATATAGCAACAACTTGGAAGGTTTCTCTACAGATAGTAGTAGCTCCGGAACCAACAATTGTACTAGGCAGGGGGTGGCAAGGCCCTCCTTCATTGCAGTAGGTGAAATAAGGGTTTGAGGGGGGTAGTAGCCCCCATCTATATGGTCTAGGGAAACACCCTAGGAATTTTTGTTTTGGGCCCTATATTAGGTGATCGAACCTACCTATGGTTTTCTGCATGGGGTTTTCACATGGTTTTGGGCATGATGGTTTTCTGCCCATGGTATTTTGTAGATCTGGTCAAAGGAACTATGATTATTGTCTAATCTAGGGTTAATGGATTAGGGTTTATGGATGCTTCGACATGTATATATATGTATTGTAACATTGAAAGGAATATAATGAAAAATCAATATGGTAGTCTTGGTTTTTGGATCCAGGGGGAAATCTCTGTGTATATTTGTTTAATGTTTTATGCTCTTGCCATTGTTTATTTTCTATTTTAAGAATTCGTTTATAGGTAATTTATGTACATTGTTAAAACCTACAACAAAAACAACAATAATCCAGTGCAAGACAAGAGAAATGTTGGGTCCCTATAATACTAGTGATTACCCCATTACTATTGTAGTTATACCCCTTATTTATATTGTTGTACCCCTATTACCCCCATATTGTTATTTCTGTGCCCCATAGAATCCCTCTATTGTTATTTTTGTGGCTTTATATTATTATTGTTAGGTCGGCTGGATTATATTGTGACTCCTTAGACTCCTATATATAGAAAGGAGGTTTTGTCATTTGTATCATCCAAGAATTGTTCATTTATGTAATGTAAAGGAGGTTGCCCCCTCGAAGAGGCTGAATTCTAAGGCGTTGATCTATCTTTTCTATCTTTTCTTGAGCTGGTTTCATAACATTTGGTATCAGAGCTTTGGATTCTAGGGTTTCGCTGCTCCAAACAGGTCATCGTGGAATTTTCGCTATAACTTTTTTCTGTGACGTTTCAGAAGTCACAAAAAAAAACCCATTTGAGAAGAAATCGCGTTGAACCTTGGGTCCGAATTTCAGAGATTTTTGCACGATATTTTCGGAGATATGATCTGAGGAAGTTGGTCTTTTTGCAGACTCCTGAATTACATTCAAAATAGGTGACCTGGGGAAAATTGTCATAACTTTCTCTCTGGGGATCGGATTGAAGTTTCGTAAGAAGGTACAGAAAGAGGACAGACTGTAGTTTCTTGTGAGTGTTTTTTAGATCCAAAGGTCGAAACAGTGACTCGCGGCACGTCGTACAAGTTAGCTCTACTGAACTAGTCTATAATCAAGTCACTGTGGGAGATTTCACATAACTCTTCCTTGGAGAATCCAATTTGGATCAGACTTGTGGCATTGGAAAGAGGACACAAAGAGCTACTACAGATCACAAGTTCAGAACTAGATGACTGGAAAGTACAAAGATACATCAGAGGCAATATCAAGCTCCTACAAAGTGAAAAAAGGTGTGTAGATTTTTTAAAATTTTTGCTTAAGCCTGGTTTGAAAATTTATTTTGAAGGAATTCAAAGGGCATAGTAGAGCATTATTATCGGTAACTGATTCCCCGAGGAAAGAAAATGCAAACACCTAGTAAGGAACCTGAAAGCTCTAGCATGACTCATGAAGAAGAGGAAGAAATGCTACATGATATATCAAAATTACAAGAACAAGTGCAACAAATGTCACGCTCACAAAAGTTAACAGATGCTAAGATAAATGGCGTGGAAGCTAAGATAAATGGTGTGGAAGCTAAGATGAGTGGCATGGAAGCTAAGATGGACAATTTGAAGATATATTTGAACACAAATTTGAAGACAGGCATGGCAGATTTGAAGACAGATTTGACTAATTTTCTACAAGAAATAGTTACTAATGGTGAAAAGGTAGTAAAGGAAACTCATGATGAGAACAAAAGAAATGTTAATCATGATTCCATAGATGCTAATGTTGGATCGAAGAATCACCACATTCCAAAAATCGATATGAGGAAGTTTGATGGCAAGGATCCCGCCACATGGATATTACAGATGGAGCAATTCTTCGATCTCAATAATGTGCAAAACACACAAAAGGTACGTATGGCAACTTTATATTTGGAACCAAATCAGTTTGTATGGTATCAATGGCTTTGTTCTCGTAAACAATTTATCACTTGGGCAATTTTTACGGAAGAATTGATAGCACATTATGAGGATACAAAAAGCAACACTTTTTTTAGCCAATTGATAAGTCTCAAACAAAAGGGTTCAATAATGGAGCACATTGAGGAGTTCCAAAAATTGAACATAAGGGTAAAAGATATTCCAGAGGAGCATAGGATTGATGTGTTCATAGGGTCTTTAAAGGATAATATCCAACATGATGTGTGCCTTTGGGAACCTGATTCATTAGAGAAGGCATTCAGGTTAGCAAGAAAAATGGAAAGCAAAATTATGGCAACTAGGAAGCATACCATTCACAACTATAAAGACGGAAGTGTTGTTGCCCATAGTCTTCCACAACCTACAAGGTTGACACCACAACAATTGGAAGAAAAAAGAGCAAAAGGGCTTTGTTACAATTGTGATAGCAAATACACAAAAGGTCATAAGTGTGCTGAGAAGAAATTATTCTACATAGATTGTGAAGAGGAAGAAGAAAAGGAGCAAGAAAGGTCAAAAGAAGAGGATATATTCCAGGAACAAAGCCTAGATGAAGAACAAATAAATCCGACCATATCTTGTAATGCATTGGCGGGAATTACCACTCCTCAAACCATCAAGATAGAAGGACAAATCAAGAAGAAAAAGGTAATAGTGTTGATTGATTCAGGAAGCACCCACAATTTTATTCATTGTAGGGTAGCAAAAGAATTGAATTGCTTCCTATATCCAGCACCAGAGTGTCAAGTGATGATTGCAAATGGAGGAACAATAAATTGTTCTGGAAAGTGCCATAATATCAAGCTATCCATGGGAGAATATGTATTGACTAGCCCAATGCTTTCCATTCCAATGGGAGGTGCTGATGTTGTACTAGGAGTCCAATGGCTACAATCCTTGGGTACAATAGCTTTTAATTTTCAAGAACTTTTCATGAAATTTTCTGTGGAAGGAAAGGAAGTTGAATTAAGGGGTATTGCAGGGAAACCAGGAAAGATAATAAGCTCTAATGGCATGACAAAGCTTCTAAAAAAGGAGCAAAGAGGTGTAATTGCACAATTATGTTCGCTAGATGTTTCCACATTGGAATCATCTATTTCTCCAGATCTCCAAAAAGTCCTGGACAATCATTCCAAGGTATTTGAGACTCCCAAAGGTCTCCCACCTATGCGTGATCATGATCATGCTATTCATCTGATTCCAGGAAGTGTTCCTCCAAACATCAGGCCGTACAGATATCCATATGTCCAAAAAAGTGAAATTGAACGTATGGTTGCAGAAATGCTAGAGGCTGGTATAATTCAACTGAGTCAAAGTTCTTTCTCAGCTCCAGTAGTATTGGTGCACAAGAAGGATGGATGTTTCCAGATTATAGGGAGCTCAACAAGCTCACTATTAAAGATAAGTTCCCCATTCCTGTCATTGATGAATTACTGGATGAATTGCATGGATCAATTTACTTCACCAAGTTGGATCTTCGTTTGAGATATCATCAAATCAGAATGAAGATTGAAGACATTCCGAAAACAACATTTAGAACTCATGAGGGTCATTATGAATTTTTGGTCATGCCTTTTGGCCTTACCAATGCACCTTCAACATTTCAAGGTTTGATGAATTCAATTTTCAAACCATTCCTTAGAAAATTTGTGTTGGTATTTTTTGATGATATACTAATCTACAACAAGTCTTGGAAGGATCATGTTGAACATGTTGACAAGGTGCTACAACTATTGGAGGAGAAACAATTATATGCAAAAAGATCCAAATGTTTCTTTGGAGTACAAGAGGTGGAATATCTGGGTCATATTGTATCTCATGAAGGAGTTAAGGTAGACCCTAGCAAAATTAAAGCCATTAAGGAATGGAAAATCCCCACATCCATAAAGCATATGCGAGGATTTCTCGGGTTGACAGGGTATTATCGCAAGTTTGTTAAGAATTATGGGAGAATAGTAACACCTCTAACAACATTATTGAAAAAAGATGCATTTTCATGGACTCCAGAAGCAACAAAGTCCTTCGAACATCTTAAAGAGGCAATGTGCCAAGCAATGTGTTTCTTTGGAGTCCAGGAGGTGGAATATTTGGGTCATATTGTATCTCATGAAGGAGTTAAGGTATACCCTAGCAAAATTAAAGCCATTAAGGAATGGAAAATCCCCACATCCATAAAGCATCTGCGAGGATTTCTTGGGTTGACAGGGTATTATCGCAAGTTCGTTAAGAATTATGGGAGAATAGCAGCACCTCTAACAACATTATTGAAGAAAGATTCATTTTCATGGACTCCGGAAGCAACAAATGCCTTTAAACATCTTAAAGAGGCAATGTGCCAAGCACCGGTCTTAGCTACACCGGACTTCACAAAAACCTTTATTGTGGAATGTGATGCTTCAGGAAATGGAATTGGTGCTGTTCTAATGCAAGATGAAAGACCCATTGCTTTTGAAAGTCGTCCAATCAAGGGAAAGTTTTTAAGCAAAGCTATTTATGAGAAGGAAATGTTGGCAATACTCCATGCACTTAAGAAATGGCGACCCTACCTAATGGGAAGACACTTCAAGGTAAAAACGGATCATGATAGCCTTAAATACTTTTTAGAACAAAGATTATCCTCTGAAGAGCAACAAAAGTGGGTCACAAAGATGTTGGGTTATGACTTTGAAATCATCTACAAAAAAGGGAAGCAAAATGTGGTGGCAGATGCACTCTCAAGAAAGGATGAGGATATGGAAGCATTGTTGTGTGCCATTTCTATTATCCAACCAGATTGGATAAATGAAGCAAAGGAGGAATGGAAGAATGACGAAGAAGTGTGGGCACTTATTCGAAAGCACAACAAGATTCCAGTACTTCTGATACATTTAGCTGGAAAAATGATTCGTTATGGTACAAAGATCGCTTATACCTCTGTAAGAATTCCCAGCTAAAACAAAAGATTCTTATGGAATTGCACACTTCTCCCTTAGGAGGGCACTCAGGATTTTTAAAAACTTACCACAGGGTTAAGAAGGAATTTTTTTGGGATGGCCTTAAATCAGATATTCAAAAGTTTGTGGCGGAATGTTTGGTTTGCCAACAAAATAAAGTTGAAACAATTAAGACACCGGGTCTATTACAACCTTTATCCATTCCAAGCCAACGTTGGGAGGAGGTTTCAATGGATTTTATCACAGGTTTACCCAAGTCTGAGGGAAAGAGTGTCATCATGGTGGTAGTTGACAGACTTACCAAGTATGCACACTTTTGTGCATTATCACATCCATTTAAAGCCAGTACAGTTTCTACTGCATTTATGGAAACAGTTCAAAAGCTACATGGAAACCCAAAGATTATTGTAAGTGACAGAGATCCCATTTTCACTGGAAATTTTTGGACAGAATTATTTTCTTGTCTTGGTACTCAGTTAGCTCATAGCTCATCTTATCATCCTCAATCTGATGGGCAAACTGAGATAGTAAACAAATGTTTGGAAGGATATCTTCGTTGCTTTGTATCTGATAAACAGACACAATGGGTCAAATGGTTGCCTCTGGCTGAATGGTGGTATAACACTTCCTTCCATACAGCAACAAAAATGACCCCATTTATGGCACTTTATGGGTACCAACCACCATCAATCACATCATATTTAAGAGAAAATTCTAAGGTTCAAGCAGTGGAACATCACATCGAACATCAACAACAAGTCCTCCAACTCTTAAAGGATAACCTCGTGTTGGCACAAAATAGAATGAAACAACAGGCAGATCAACATCGCAGTGAAAGAAGTTTTGATGTAGGTGATTGGGTATTCCTACAGCTACAACCATATAAGCAAATGTCCCTAAAGCAAGCTAAGAAGGATAATAAATTATCACCAAAGTATTATGGTCCGTACAAGGTGTTGGAAAAGATTGGTACTATGGCATACAAATTGGAGCTTCCTACAGCTTCTCGATTGCACCCAGTTCAAACAATATTGCCAGAACTTGACGAGGAAGGAAAAATTATATTGGAACCGGAAGCAGTCACAGAAACAAGAACTCGACAGCTACAAAATCGATCAATTTCAGAGTATCTTATCAAGTGGAAGAACTTATCCGCTGAAGATTCCACATGGGAGGATGAGAATTTTATGCAGAAGTATCCAGAACTACTCAAGCGTTGAGGACAACACTTTTTTGAAGGAGAGGGGCATGTTGGGTCCCTATAATACTAGTGATTACCCCATTACTATTGTAGTTATACCCCTTATTTATATTGTTGTGCCCCTATTACCCCCATATTGTTATTTCTGTGCCCCATAGAATCCCTCTATTGTTATTTTTGTGGCTTTATATTATTATTGTTAGGTCGGCTGGATTATATTGTGACTCCTTAGACTCCTATATATAGAAAGGAGGTTTTGTCATTTGTATCATCGAAGAATTGTTCATTTATGTAATGTAAAGGAGGTTGCCCCCTCGAAGAGGCTGAATTCTAAGGCGTTGATCTATCTTTTCTATCTTTTCTTGAGCTGGTTTCATAACAAGAAAGCAGAAGATTACTGAGGACCTATGAGGGAGAAAAAATATACAAGATGAAGGCAGATCCTATCTTGGAGAAGGTAAATTTGGCAGTAGAAGCAAAGAATGAGCATCAAATAAAGAGAGCAAAGTGAAGCAAGAGAGAAAAGCAGAGGTTGTAGGAAGCATATTTGAAGTTGTAGGAGACAAAGAAGAAGTTAAAGGAAGAACATGAGTTGAGGAGGAGAGAAAGAGAAGAGAAGCAGAAACAGGAGGAAGAACAAAGGCAAGGCATGATGATAGACCAAACAATGCCGCAATAGGTTGATGAGTCAGAACAACCAATAGCTGAGGAAGAGGGTGACCAGATGCAGGATCAAGAGCTTTCTCAACAGTTCGAGCAACTGATTGAAGTAACAGACATGGAGATGGAATAAGAGCCATAGAATGCAGATACTAATCTTATGCCGAGAGCACTAGAGGTAACCTCTCAATCTCTGTCACCTCCAGCATTAGAACCAGTCCTGAACAAGCAAGGGGGTACCATTCTCCTTGATGATGATCTGACCATGGATTTGTACCTTCTATCATTTGACGAGCTAGAGAACAATATTGTACATGCATGAAGGAATCACTTTCTGGATGATCAAACATCACCTACATTCATCAAGAAAAGGGTGATACTGTTAGACACCAGGAAGCATCCAACTTCCCTTCCCAAAGCCAGCTTGACCTATGTAGGAGCAACAAGCTCAAATTTAAGTACTTGATGTTCGAGAATGAACAAATTGAAGAGAAATTGCAAGCTGGCAGGAAAGAGGTAGAACAACTTCGAGTTTCAATGCATAATGTGGATTTTGCAATGGGCGATATGTGGAAAGTGATACTCACTAAAGTATAAACACTTGAGAGTTTCATGCAGAAGCTCTATGCAAAAATTTTCAACATGCATAAAGTAGTTGTCTGTGTGCATGGCCTATAACATCGGAGCAAATATTTTGTTCAAACTCTTAAGAAAATATGTGCTTCCTTTTCCCATGTACAAGAGTGGAAAATGCGTACAAAGCAGCCCTGCTTGACTTAGATAATAAGGTGAAGCCACAAGCAGATATGGAGAAAGAAAAGGTTTGGATGTTGATCCAGAACTACGAGAAACTTGCCCCATTCATTAGCAGCATACAGGCCTCATATGTGTGGTTGTACACTAGTTTGGATGTCATGGTGAGAAAGAAAAAGATCCCATTAATCAATTCCATCGCCAATGCTAGACCCAAGAACCATCTTTGGCTAGAGATCGATGAGTACCTGGAGCAACTAAGACAAGAGGCCACCAGGTAAGACTTGGAGTTGAACCACACAACATGCATAAGTACATTGGTAGTGCTGTCAAGGTCAGCACCATGCTACACATGCTTCAGAACAAGTTGGATACAGGTTCCAAGACCATATACCTGGATGACATGGAGGCAAGAGTCCGCTTCTTGAAAGACACCATAAAATAGTTTGGGGACACCATCATGTAGTACCAAGATTGGCATCAATATGTGACCGAGAAGCACCAAGTGGAGGTTGCCAAGGTGGTCTTTCTCCAAACTTTGGAATCATAGTGTGTTGTCTTGTTAGGTTGTCTCTAGCCTATTTTTTCTTACATGGGTACATGTGAAAATGTAATATTATTTGTAAATATGTTATAAGTGAAATTCCAAGTGTCATTAGTGGAATGTGAAATTTCATCATGTTATGTAATGAGTTACTTGTAAAGAATTTGAAGTGTCATGAGGGTAGTCAAAGAGTCACAAAGGGGAATGTCAAGGGTCACCCCACCCATTGTTAAAAATAGAACCTCATAACTCATAGAAGAGGCTTTTGGGAGCCAATATTTTGCGTAGGCTTAGGCTTAGAGAAGGCTTGGGAGTATTTTGAAGAGCCTTGGCTTCTCCATAAAGTAGACCGAGTATACTTCATTCGAGGAGCAGGTGTTCTTGACTGTAATGTTCTACTATTGGGACTAGTAGTCATCAATGGTGTATGTATGGATGGAACTTTCACTTATAATAATAATATTAGAGGCAACACACTTTCATGCATGTGTTGTTAATGTATTTAGACTATTCTGGTTGCTTTAGCAATGTATGTTACACATATGCTTATGAACTAATTTGTATGGATTTGTACGAATCTTGTTGAATGTGTGTTGTTGGATTAACTCATCACTTTAATTTGTCGACTATTATGCATTTTAGCTTGTGATTTTGTTTGGCTTGTGTGTTCCTTTCAAGCGATGGACTATTACAGGATTTTAAGGGGCACACTTCCTTTTCCCTTTCGTGTGTTAGAACCTTCATGAATTGCACTTGACTCTACGCAAGGTCATACAATTTCTCTCACCCAAAGTTATCATACTTATCTCTGTGTGTTATTTCGTTCAAGGCATTACACTACAACCCACTGTTGGGGCTCCTACTCCAAACGTTTTGAGGTCTAGTTGGGACTTCATATTGGGGAGATCCTCTGAATGTTGGAAGGTCCAACACCATCAACAAGAATCTATATTTATGCTAATGTGTCGACGAGTGTTGTTGCTGCAATAAGCACCCTCCAAAATTTTTCCTTCACTTGAATTTTGGAGATTACTAAGGATCTTGCGATCGATAGTTTCATATTCAATTCTTGGTCAGCTAATGCCTTTTTAATTCTTTAAGCTCCCTCTTGGATTGTAAGTGTCAAAGTCACCTGATCGCAAGTGCTTAGCCTGAAATGTTGTTTTCACCATTCTTTGCATATCGCAAGTGTCGTTTGGACTTTTCTCTTTGTATAGAAAATGTCATTTTTTGGCATGGGAAGTGTCACTTATCATGTGAATAAAATATTTGGCTTGTTTAGATTATCTTCCAGATACATTGCATAAAGATTCTTCTTCATTGACGTTTCGAACCATAAACTTATTTTTCACTTATATATATAGATGCTTAGCTGAAAGATGTAATTAATTAATTATTCTTTTTCCTTTTAGGTTTTTGCGCTGGCTTCTCTAAATCTCTGCATCTCTTCATAAATGTAAGGTTAGTCTTCTTTTTCATTAGGAGCCATTCTTGTTGTTCAAATTTGTGAACTTCTTTCATAATCTCCCTTCCGTATTGGGTGAGTATCTTGTCTTTGAGGTTTCTGCGAGTTTCATTATTGTTTAGATTATCTTCTAAATACATCGCATAAGGATTCTTCTTCATTGACGTTTCGAACAAGAAACGGTGGTTCATCTTCAAGATGTGAAATAATATTGAAAGATTGGTCTTATTTTTCACTTATATATATAGAGATGCTTAGTCGACAGATGTAATTAATTAATTATTCTTTTTCCTTTTAGGTTTTTGCACTGGCTTCTCTGAATCTTTGCATCTCTTCATAAATGTAAGGTCAGTCTTCTTTTTCGTTAGGAGCCATCGCAAAGTGTATCTTTTGTGTTGCACTTAGAGAGGTATGTTCCACTGTTGTCACATTGTGGGCATCACGTTGTTCTTATTTTCTGAGTGATCAATGTTATTTTTTCGACTATTTTGGGTGTGTGGTCATGATATAATTTTGTCTCTGCTCACTTGATCCCCACTGATCCAACACTTATCCTTATCTGAAAAAGGAAAAGAAAATGAAAAAAGAAAAAAATCTCGGGAAACTTGGCTTCACTTAGCCATCCTGAGTTGCACATTGCGCAGTCTCAACCCCCAAGCCCTGAACTTACCTCTTGGAACTGCACACTATGCAGTCTCAGTGATCGTTTCCAGTACTTCATCTCCAGAACTGTGTAGTCCTTGCCTCCATCTAATCTTCTTTGTGCATTATGCAGTCACAAGAATCAATCCTCACCCTCAAGCTCTTGAATTGCACAATTGTGCAATCACTTTGCCTCTCTCTCTCCACAACCATGCATTGGGAAAGTTAAATCTTCAAGCCTCAAGCTTTAGGCATTGAACCCCTCAGTTGTGCAATCTCCGAGTTTGTTCTCCTGTCTAAACTGCGCATTGGGAAACTTCAAGCCTCAAGCCCAGGCCTTTAGAATTGTGCACTGCATAATATCAAGCCTCAAGCATCCAACCTGAGCCCTTGATTCCATCAACTACACAGTCCCTCTACCCAAGCCTCTAGAAATTTGTACTACACAGTCTCAACACTCAAGCCTCCAGCTTGAGTCCTTGATTCACTCAACTGCGCAATCCTTTAACCATCACCTTCCTAAACTGTACATTATGTAGTCTCAAACCTTAGTCCTAGATCTTGGCATCTAGAAATGCACAATCCTTGAGTTAGTCACTCAATGAGTCACTAGTTCCAACCTTAACAAGTTATTTCATGAAACATATTAGGCTAGGGGTTTATCAGACTAATGTCATATTGTCATGGGCAGATTACAATAGGAGGTATTCTACTATGTCATGACAAGATGATGATGAAGGAGATGGAGAAGGAGACCATGCTAGAAGAGACCTAAGGAGTTGAGGAGATAAGATGATCATCAGGAAAGAAGACAAAGGCACACTTGATTACAACAAAAGACAAAAGATCGGGACCACATGAAGCCTCCACACTCATTCATGACCCTTTGGAGGGTGTATATGAAGAAAAAATAACATCTCTTATGAAGACAAAGTATTGGATACATCTTTTATTGAATACAAAGTAGTAAGAAGGAAAACTTGGCACTACCACATTATAATGC
Source organism: Pinus tabuliformis (assembly GCA_031772625.1). Taxonomy (NCBI): domain Eukaryota; kingdom Viridiplantae; phylum Streptophyta; class Pinopsida; order Pinales; family Pinaceae; genus Pinus; species Pinus tabuliformis. Next base: position 282,270,605 of record CM062812.1, read on the forward strand.
AGTCCATTTTATCAGTGTCATGTCATGTCCAATTGCAATTCATAATTTTCCACATTATTTGTGGATTATGTAAATTCAATATTGGAGAAATGTAATGTAAAGTTGAGTTCAAGAGTCATCCATGTAATATGAAAAGTCATGTAAGAAGTTGAAAGGTCATTGAGAAGTCAAACATTCATGAGGGTAGTCCAATATCACAAGGGAGGTGAATGGTCGCCTCATTTGTTATATATACACCCTCATTTCTCATGTAAGGGACTTTTCACCTTGGATCCTCATACCAGGAATTGGAGAGGAAGATAGTTGTTTTAGAGGAGTACGTGACTGCTCTAATGCTCCAATATTGGGGGTAGTGATGTTCATTATCTTGATGTATCTTGGAAATTTTACTCAATTCAGAAGCTTGTTGAGTGAGCATGATTTTATACATATGTCATGAATATTATAAGACAATTCTTTGAATGTTTGCGATGTATGTTGTTTTCATATGTAGTAAGGAAATTGAACTATTTCGGTGGATTTGGTACTTATCTTGTTGAAGGTGTGTTGTATTTCCTTTAACAATTGTTGCTTCCTTGTGAACTATTTTCATTTTTGATCAATGATTCCTTCATATGTATATGCTCGTGTGCCTTTTCTAGATTACTAATATTACATGTCTTTAAAAGGATCATTTTTCTCTTCCCTTTCAGTAGAAGTGCCTCAATAATTTCCATAGTTGAACATTTCACAAAACATACTCACTTGTTGATATGAAGATACCTATGTATTACTATCTTGGGTTGACCTTTGTAGCCAAGAAAAATATACAAGAATACACACCAGTTGGGCTGATACTCTCGATGGGGCTCCTACTCCAAATAGTGTGAGGTCTAATTGGGTCTTCACATTGGGGAGACCCACTTGGTTGATGGATTTCCAGAAATGTTATCACACACCAAAATATTTTCTTGGTGTGATACATTAGTCCATAACAAAATATTTTCTCTTGATAAAATGGAAAATCACAAGCTTTCAAGAAATCACCAATTCTTGGAACACCCTCCCTAAGCCCAATGCCTTGCTTCGTAATGAAATAAAAATATGTGAGTGATAAGTGTTATATCACCACAAAACATAATCTTTAGAAATATGCATTGTATCACTAGAAAAGTTTATATTCAATGATATGTGCCATATCGCTAGGAGAATTTATCTTTGAAAATATAATTCATATAGCTAGGTGTTATCATGAGAAAATCGAATGCTCATCTATACACAATAGAAGACACTCATAGTCAGTCATTAACACATACAGAGGTTACATTTTCAATTGGAAATATCATGAAGACCCAAAAATCAAAATCTTTCCTAAGGTTGAGTTAAAAAATCAACCCGCATGGGTGCACCAAAGCTGGAAATTAACTACCTCACAATTTTTTCTTCGATAGATGTGAGGGTCATGAAAATCCCAGTTAACACACCATGATACGTGAGCATCTCCATCCCTTGATTGTGTATTACCATTTTTTGGGTCCCAACAAGAATTGGTCCCCTCCCTCGCTGAAGCTGGTCCGGGGTTGTTCAAAGCCTTGTCACTCCTTAGAACATATCCAACAGATCCCCCATTAGTCACGCTAGTTTCCACAACATCGATATGCACGATGAGTTCATGAAATTATACCCAGTCCCAAGATCCTCAACAAACTCCTGAAACACCAAAAATTGTGGAAATTGAGCCACCTTCCTTACCTTACATGATAACCAAACACCTTTCTTATACCCTCCACCCATTTTTATTTCGCACCAAGTCATGGAAACTCTCACATTTCCCAACATGGCTCTTGTGATACATGTTTGGTATTTTGCCCCACAATCCATGTCATCAAGCGTAATTATCACTTCGACTGGATTGATTCCTTTAGACAACCCTCGTGACACCACTCCTTAAGGATTCATACAAACATCAACACTAATGGATGCCACCAAGAGGGAGAAACATAAAGGCAAGAAGGTTGACACTTTAGCTAACTCTTCTCCTAGGATGCCTCCCCCATGCACATTATGTAATGTAATGGGATACCCTACCAACCAATGTCCAATGTTGGAAGAATTGAAAGCTCTCCTTAATTCTCCAAAGGCACTAGGGGGCCGCACCTCCACCATCAGGAGACAAGGCTACCCCATCGTGTAGTAAGGGATTACACACTAACCACACATGTGTTATTTGTGCATAAAATGGCCATTACACGCACCATTGACCTGATATTCCTCGCTATAAGGATGCATTGTTGGCCCTTGTAACAGCCCTGGTGCAAATTCCATGTAAAAATATATAAATACCACGGATAATGGGACACGTATTCCAAGCTAGATGATGGGAAGTAAATCCTAGTGTGTGTTCATTTGGTTGTTTATGGCTAAGGAAATTGGAAAATCCAATGGCTAAGGCATTATAGAGGCAAAAAAAGTTATTTTGGCAGATTTATTTATGAAAATAATGGAAATTGAAGGAAATAGAGGCCTCATACATAAAAAGGCTTCTAAGGATTAGTTGGAAAGCTTCTTCTTGTCAGGATGAACCTTTTGCCAGTTTAGTTTTGGAGCTCTCTCAGTATTCTCTCTCTCATTCTCATAGTCTTGGAGACTTAGAGTTTTCTTGGAGCACTCTTGGTGGGTGTGGCATACTTTGAGTTTTGAAGAAAGAAGGCAAAGGAAGAGTAGGAAAGCGCAAGAGGGCATCGACATCAGTAGCTACATTAGATTTCTTGCAGGTTACGAGTTGCATGTATGATTTCTTCACTAGTTTTGGCATGCATGGCACATGCATGTGGTTTCTTGGCTATGATCTGTCATTGGCATGGAGGATGGCCAAGATTGACAATGGATTTCCTAGCATTTCCATTTCCTGGATAGCCATGGTGATTGTGGGTTTACTTTCATTTCTTTATTTTGATTGGTTCTCATGTTTCCTTGCCTTGGGTTAAGTTTTTAGTCTTGGAAGCCCTGGTCGAACAAACACTCTAGTAATAGCTTGAGTTGAGTTACTAGTCCTAGAAGCCCTGGTTGGACAAATTCTCTGGAAGCCCTTGGTGGGTTGAGTTACTAGCCCTGGAAGCCTTGGTTGGAAAAACTCTCTGGAAGCCCTGTATAAGTTGTGGGTTGAGTTAGTAGCCCTAGAAGCCTTCGTTGGACAAACACTTTGGAAGCCCTATATAAGTTGTTGGTTGAGTTACTAGTTTTAGAAGCCTTGGTTGGAAAAATGCTCTAGAATCCCTGGAAAGCTTGGATGGAGACTAATCTGAAGATGGTTTTTGGTGATGTCCGATCGTGAACTGGAATCACTGTTTAATGGGTTGAGGTGCGTGGCCTCTGGAAGCCCTGGATGAGTTTTGATTGATGTGTTCTCTGAGATCCCACATTCATGCTTTCTATATGGCATGGGGGTGATTGGATGAAGAGAGACTTGGATCATCCAATCTATGGTTAGGTGCAACATGGTAGTCCCATCACCAGTTGGTTCATTGCATTTATTAATGAAAAAATTCATTCCCTTCATTTTCATGTGCAAATGCACTGATGTATATATGGATTTTGATGGGTGATATGTTTATTGTATTTATGTTCATATTATGTTGTTTATATGCACATTTACCCTGGAAGGTGTTATAGAGTGGTATAATATCATGGTTCAAACACTTGGACTGGATCAGCCCTATCATAGGTGAAATGAAGAACAAAGGTGAAATTTTAGACCTTTCTATCATATCAGCCATAACTTTTGTTCTGTAGCATATTATAAGTTGAAAATTTGTCCATATTGAAGGTAAATACCACTGATAATGTGGTAAGCATTTCAGATATTTGTTCACAATACGTTAGGAATTATGATCTAAGGAAGATGACCTTCCTGAATGCACCTTTAAACATGCCATGTTGGAGTTTATGCAATAACGCATCTTCTGTAGGCCTTCAGAAGCTGAAAAATTGTCCAAGTTTAGGGGACATACCATTAATTATTTGGTAGAAATTTTAGATATTGGGTCATAATATTTTAGGAGATATGAGTAGAGGGAGTCGAGCCTTCTGAATGCTCCTAAAATCAGGCCTCAAATAGGTCACACTGACAATTTTGTTATAACATTTCTCATGGGAATTCTCAGGAGCTGAAATATTTTCGACAATGAGAGAAAATCCCACGGAAATTGGGATAAAAATTTCAGACATTTATTTGCTATATTTTAGGAGATATGACCAATGGAAGTAGAGCTTTCTGGATACTCCTAGAATTGTGCACCAAACATGATTGTGTTGGTATTTTGTTATGACTTTTCATCTATGAAATCTCATAAATTGAAACTTGAACCATAGTGAGGGATAATACCATTGATCATATGGGTTAGTTTCCATAATTTGTACTACTACAGTTTGCATGCAAATTGTTTAATGAAATGCTTAAATGGTTCAATGATTAATTGCATACAAATTGTTTGATAAAATGCCCCAATGAGTATGTTATTTGTGGTTGGGGATAGTATTAAAGTGTAACAGTATTGTTGTTGTTGATATATGCTTACTTGTATGCAAATAGTTTTCTATATTAGTTTGCATGTAAAGTGTTTAAAGAAATACTTACATGCAAATGTAATAGTATAGTAGTTGTTTGAAGAAAAATGTAGAAGTATGGTAATTGTTTGAAGAAAATGTTATTTTTTTTGGATGGGATAGTATTGTAGTATGATAATATGGATGTAGCTGATCTATACCTATTTGCATGATTTGAAGAGTTTCATGTAGGGAATTTGAAAAGTTGCATGCAAGGAATTTGAAAAGTTGCATGTAAGGAAATGGAAAAGTGACATGTTTTTAGTTATTGTGTTACAAGGGGAATAAGTGTAATGTTTTTGACTTAGTCTCATACAAATGTATGAGAAATAAAAATCAATTTATTGTCAGGTGTGGTTAAATTTAGTAGAGATTTAGAGATCCCATTTCCATAATTGGACATTGGAGATTGGGCCATTATAATAGCTTTCTCCTTCTACGTTAGTGTGGACCATGGATAGTAAGGGAGTATGCTTATAGGTTGTTAGTATTGGTGAATGCTGATTTCAAATTAATAGACACAATGTTTGATTTTTGGAACATGTGACTAATTGTTTATGAATTATATGTCGCTTACATGTTGATTTCATGATACCTACTTACATCTTTGTATGTTAGGTTACATTTTTGAATATTTTGATTACATGTATCAGTCTTGTAGTTTGATTACAAGAATTTATCGCTTGTTTTCAACTACATGCATTTATGCGTAGGTGTACTTGATTTGACATTGCTTATGCATACTGTTGGTTTCATGTGGCAATGTGTACAATGGGGTAATGGTTGTTGTTATGCATGTATGGTTATGGCTATGATTATGCAGTTATAGTTGGTCAAACATGCCTTGTGAAGTCATTGTATGCAATTTAGGTCATCATGATGCTATTGGTTGTTATGGTGCTAATGAGCTAGTTGAAATAGAGCAAGGGATGAAAATAATCATAATGAGGTTGCAGCATTAGACTTTGGGATAAGAGCAGATCATCATATAGGTAGTGTATGTTTGGCATGTAGGTATGTAAGTTAAGGATTATTATATGCATTAGGGTTATATACATTAGGTTTATGAACATGTATTTGATGTTATGGTTACATTCATGATAGATGTTAGATGATTAGTGTGGTTATATGCACATGTGTCAGATAGTCAAGAATGATAGTAACCTATAGTTGTATGTGTTATCACTCAGGTTGTCCTTTTGGTCAGCTCAAAAGGATACGGCCGAGGTAACCACAGACCAATCTTTGGACTACAGGTTCTAGCCCACCTACAATCAGAGAGGGCTCTCTCTTTCTGATTTAGCTTTGTTGATATGGTTTTAGGCTAGTTATTGAGTTCAAGGGGTTTTGTTTTGATTTTTGGTGGGAGGATGATGCTTTCAATTAAAGAGGCAGGGATAGCATGAAAGTTTTAGAACCATTGGGCGTGGAGTCAAGGAGTAGGGCTGCTGGTGCATTTTCTTGGTCATAAGAAGGAATTATGGAGCAAGAAAACTGCATATGAAACAATCATTCAAGGTAAAAGAGATGGATTAAAGGCTAAGGAATGAGGGGCAATTAAGAATCTCTCATTCAGGTTAGCAGAAAGAGGATAAATGAGCCCTATCTAGGAGCAGTTAAGAATTCCTAGATAACAGTCATTTATATGTGAAATAGATCAAACATGAGCCATAACAGAATTCATATTTATGCCTAAATCAAGAGGAAAACATTAAGAAGCCACAGAAACTGAGCATAGAGTGCAACTAAGCAAATTCTAAACCAATCCTTTGTTCAGTGACTTGAGCATATGTGAAATTGAAATAACAGAGGTAAGGAACACTTATTGATTCATACTGCAGCACAAGAATTCCACATTCACTTCTTCAAACCATTAGACACAGAGCAGACAGTCTGTCCTCCAAAGCTTTTCAGCAATCTTTGATTAAGTAAAACATCTCAGATACAGTGCGAGTCTCTAATGAAGACTATCAACCAACCAACCCCCTTAACAATGTAGAGGGTCATATAAATAGGGAAAATTATCCAGAATTAATCTATTATAGTCGACCTAAACAATTCCAAAAGAGAATAATTACTTTAACCTAATCTTATCCAGAAATAAATGCATGAAAATATCTTTGAGCTGTGCTGAGGGCAACTGTATCAAACTGAGTTAATGTCTGTCCTGGGTGGCTTGGTGCAGTCTTTCTGTAATAACTGTGATTTGTCTTTTACCTCCACTTCTAACTTGGTTCTGCTACTGTTTGGTGGCATTAATGTGCACTAATCCCGACCAGATAAGTTTTTAAATGGCCTTAATTTCTTTGCTAACTTCGATGAAGGTTTTTAATTTTCACTTGCTTTGATGTTGCTGAACTGATACTCTTTGCTGCTTCTTGATACTCTTTGGCGCTGAACCTGGCCTCTTTAATGTCTTTTGAGTGCTTTAGACTATCCCATTGACCTTTATGGCAGCTGTTCGGTCCTCTGTTGCTTTAAAAGCTGTGTTCACACCTTTCTGAACGCTTCACGAAGAAAATCTGGTCATTTTGTGCCTTTTGGGCATGCTGGAGGCCGAGTCACGAAGGGGCTTTCCATTTTGGCCTATTTCCCATAGCCATGCGCGATTAGCGCTAGGCACTAATCGTGCATGAAAAACTGTCGTAGATTCTGATTCCGGGCTTCCTAGGCTGCGATTTGTGCCTTTCGCACTTTTTGACGGTGACGTCAGCATGACGTCAGAAGGCGGGTCCCAGTACGGCTGTGACATGGCAGGGTGATGTCAGCGGCGTGACGTCGGCAGTACGGCCAGGTGACGTGGCAGTACGGCAGAGGAGGGGATGTGGTAGTATGGTGGCAGCTACGTGGCAAGGACATGGTGGCAGGGGGCCGATGCGGGATGGTGACGTCAGCGGTGACGTGGTGCTGACGCAGGAGGGGGGAAGGCGGTTTACGATTTCGGGTGCACCGCCTTAGAGCAAAAGTAGTTTCGGAGGAGGGGGCTCCGCCATAGCTGGGAGGGCGACGTGTGGCGGGAGTACGACGGGAAAACCGTCGATCTCCCAGGCGTTAACCCTCGACGGCTTCGGAGATGAGAAGACCCGCCCACTGTAGATCTGTGGTGTGGGCGAATCGGACGGTTGGCGGGATGGACAAGGCAGTGGAAGGTTAAAGCCGGGGGCCCGCGCGAATATTCGAATCTTAATATAGCGCGGCGGGGGGTTTGAACTTTGGTTTTGTGGGTGAACAGGTTATGCGCCGGCGGGGGTTAAAGGTTTGATGAACATAGCTTTAGGATAAGGGCGAAAAGTGGGTTTTATAGGGTCAGGATTAAAAGGGAATGGTTGTTAGCATGACTAGGTGCCAGATTAACTCCAGTTAGGACACAGATGGGTTAGTAGGAGCCCCAGATGGACTACTGCCTCCCGGACTTAGAAGAATATGGCTATAGTGCCATGGGGAGGATTTATTTAATTTTTTTGGGATTTATATATTTTTACATAGTAGGGGAAAGGGAAATGATTGAGGGAGCTAAATAATAGAGTTAGTAGTTAATATGGAAATGACAAGAAAGCACTAAGTATGTGGATCTTAGGTTATCAAAGGGGGACAAGTGACTCATAGAGGAAGAATGGAAATCCTTGAGTGAAGCAGATCTTCACCAGGCAAATGATATGGAAAATGATGAAACTAAGAGGAATCAAGCAGATCTTGACCTCTTTAGGGAAATTAGTGAGTGATTTGGGAAATAAGAAGAAGGGGAGTTAGAGGTATCTAGCTTGAGCTCCTCCAAATAAAACTGCCTTACATTGTGATCTGAAGTAAAATATCACTTTGAAACACAAAATTGATCACAAATCAACATTCTGCAACCTCAAAACTACATACCCAGCCTACCTACCTAACATTTTTTCTTCTTTTGGTTTGGGTGCACTTAGACTTGCAGACCCTGATTTACAATTTTTCTTTTGACTGCCCTCCTATCTAAATATACACTTATTTCTGCCAAGGGCCTAGATTAAGCAGTTGGACTCCTTTGATTCTCTACCTATCTACAAATCTGCCAAGATTAAGCTGTTTGGACAGATATTCATTCTCTATTTCTAAAGCATGAAATTGAAACCTAGGGAAACCAAGATTAAGCTATTTGGCCTTCCCTTTTACAGAACATTCTTCAAAAATGGTAAAGTCATCAAAATTGGAATACAGCAGTGGCATTTAGATTGGCACACTCTCATGGCCTCTTCTTTGGCCTCTTTAGGAAATATGGAGCATTGCAGTATGCAAAGTATGACATATTTGGCATGAAAAAATGTCAATCATGAAAGATGAACACCTGTTGCAACAGGAGGCTAATAGTGGCTCCACTTGGGGATGGCTTTTTCCTTGTGAAAAGCCAAGAACAGCAGGTCAGACTGCCTTGATCTTCTATGGTTGCTGTAGACTGAAACTTTTCTTTGTACTGGCTGCTAGAAGTGTGAAATTTTGAAATATGAGCAGCCCTCTCCTTAACTGAAATAATGTGAAATACATAGCACTGCCTGCTTTCTTCTGCGTGCTTGATATTATATACAATGTTGCTTGAGCATTATCTTTGAAAATAGATCCAAAACTGATGTGTTTCTTTTGGCTCTGGTCTAGAAACAGTTGCTAAAAGATTGCTCCTCTCCTATTGATACTGTTTGACTAAAGACTGTAAGCTGCACACTGTTTTGCTTTTACCATGAATTTCTGTGATATGACAGTGCTACTCTTGCTGTTTTGCTGAGATTAATGCAGAGATAGAGTCTTAAAAAAAAGGAATTCTTGCATTAACTATGTCTTCGCAAACTTTGTTGCTGCTTCTCTAACCCTCAGACTGCTTATACAAAAAATAAAAACAAAGTGCTGATATATACACATATCAATCTACAAAGAAATATGTACAGAGCTGCATTGTATCCCTTTAAAAGGGATCATGGTAATGTTTTAACATTCGGCCATTAACAGGGCCTTTTTCCGCAGTGCTGCCCTCTACAGATTTGAGAAAATATGTGTTATTTCCTTGAACAACAGAAATAACGAATGGCCCTTTCCATAAAAAATCAAACTTTGCATGTTTTTCCTTGTCTTCTCTTCGTGAATCCCACCTTAGAACTTTGTCACCAATGTAGAAATCCTCAGTCTTAGCTCTCTTATCAAACATCTTTTTGAGCTTTTCTTGCAATATTTGAGCTCTGTCATAGACTTTCTCTCTGGTTTGCTGAAGATGGATGGTCTGATTGATTCTTCGTTGAATGTCATTTGGTTCAGCCTGAATCTCCTGTAACAGTTTGATAGTAGGGATGCCCAAAGATGAAGGAAATCTGGCCTCCATGCCATATACTAGCTCATAAGGGCTCATCCCAATGGATTTCTTGGTTGAAAGTCTGTCTGCCCATAGGGCATTTGTGAGCTTTTTATGCTAGTTCTTCTTGTTTTCTTCTAAGATCTTCTTGATAATATTAATGAGACTTTTATTTGAGGATTCGGCCAAGCCATTACCTTGAGGGTAATAGGCCGTAGAGTGGCCCAAGGTAGTATGAAATTTATGGAAAAAGTTGATCATCTTTTTGGATTTGAAAGCAATGACGTTGTCAGTAATGATCTTCTCAGGGCAGCCAAATCTAGAAAGGATATTGCACTCAAGGAATTGGATAATGATGGTGTCATTGGCTTGCCTGCATGGGATGGCTTCAACCCACTTAGTGAAATAGTCGGTGGCTGTTAGAATCCACTTGTGCTGGCCTGAGGAGGAGGGATGGATTTCTCCAATGAAGTCAAGACCCCATTGTTGAAAAGGCTTTTCAGTTGAGATGGGCTTAAGGGGTAGGGGCAACAGCTTTATTTTGCCCTCAAAGATTTGGCATTTGTGACATGAAATGGAAAATTTCTTTACATCTGAAAAAACAGAGGGCCAATAGAAACCAGCCCTTAAAATTTTATCAGCAGTGGACTTCCAATATAGATGTCCTCCACAGTCACCTGCATGGAATTCTTTCATTACATTGTTAGTTTCATTCATGGTTAAATAGTTAAGCAATATGCCTTCGTGATTTCTCCAAAATAATGCACCATCTACGACACAAAACTTTAAAGCCTTCATTTTCAAAAATCTTTTCTTGGTTCTGGACAATCCTGGGGGAGCAAACAAGTTTCACAGTACAAAGCATATATCAGTATACCATGGGGATTGCAAAAAGGTTTCATTGATCTGTGGAGTTGCCAGCTCTTATTCATTGTCCAATTGGTTAATGTCTAGGGCTTGAAAGTTTGTTTCGGACATTAGTTTGGCTAAACCTTGTCCCTTTATGAGCTTGGTCGGTTTTATTTCTATGTCATACTCAAGGATATTGGCAATCCACTTGCCTCTTTTGCCCTCTAATCCCTCTTGGGTTAATATGTCTTTTACATCAGCATTTGGGACATAGGCAATCACATGTGAATATAAAATGTAGACTCTGAAATCCTTGATGGCCTTAACAAGGGCATAGGCCTGCTTTTCCATGATTTGGTAGTTCAAAGGGGCATCTCTTAAGGCTCAGCTGAAAAATGCAATTGGCTTTTCATTTCCCTGATCATCCTTTTGCAAAAGGACGGCAGCTATGGTGTGATCAGATGCAAAATAAAATATGATAAAGTCCCTATCAAATTGTGGACTTGTGAGGACAGGGGCTTGGGTTAAGGCAGATTTTATGCCCTCAAAGGCTTGCTTGGTCTCGAGAGACCATTTTACTTTGGCATCCTTTTTTAACATGTTGCTTAGCAATCGTATCAGTTCAGCTAGATTTGGAATAAATCTCCTCAGGAAGTTGATTTTTCCAAGGAATGCTTGCAACTCTTTTATGTTTCTTGGATATGGGATTTGGAGGATAGCTTGGATTCTTTCAGGATCAATTCTAATCCCATCTTTTGATATGATATGGCCAAGAAGTTTGCCTTCTTCAAGGCCGAAGAGGGACTTCTTGGGGTTCAAGGAAATGCCATATTTCCTGCATGTCATGAATATTTGCCTCAAATGTTTTAGGTGCTCTTGATCAGATTTGGAGAAGGGGGTTAAGTCATCAAGGTAGACAACTAGGAAATCATGTATTTCTTTGGCAAATGCGATATCCATTGCCCTTTGAAAGGTGGCACCAGCGTTTTTAAGTCCGAAAGGCATCTTCACATACTTAAATGTTCCCCACGGTGTGGTAAAGGCTGTCTTGTCTTGGTCATCCGGGTGAACCAGTATTTGATTAAAACCTGAAAAGCCATCTAGCAAAGAGATTCTAGATGACCCCACTACTCTCTGCAGAATATGATCCATTTTGGGCAAGGGGTAGTGGTCTTTTAGGGAGACTTGGTTTAAATTTCTTAGGTCTACACATAGCCTAATCTCACCTGTCTTTTTTCTTTTAGGAATGAGATTGGACACCCATTCAGAAAATCTGATGGGTGCTATGATACCTGCTTCAAACATTCTTTTCACTTCCTTTTCAATCAAAGGAAGAAGCATAGGATTGATTCTGCACAGTTTTTGTTTGAAGGGCTTTTGGTTTGGTTTTAAGGGAATGATGTGTTGGATTACTGAGGTGTCATAGGACTTCAAGTCCTCATAGCTCCAAGCAAATACATCTTCGAATTCTTTGAACAAATCAACATATTTGGGCTTCTGATCAGGTGGCAAATTTTTGGATAATTTGATCATTTTGGGCTGCTTTGCTGTTCCATTGTTGTGTTCTTCTATAGAAGCGTTCAATGGTTGCATTTTTGGTTTTTTGGGAACATCATTGGCATCAAACATGTCTTCCAATGGAGTGAGGCCGACAGGGAGAAAGTTATCTTTCAGATCAACGATCTCGGCCTCTATTTCTGCTATTTCCTCTAAATGCATTTGTTTTAGCTCTTCTATGTTTGTATTGTCAAAAACAATTGGGTTTAGCATTCGTTTGGCTGTTATAGGTGTTACAGCCTGCTGATTTTCATTTGCTTGTTGTTGTTTATCCGTCATAACATCCATGTCAATGTTAATATTTGAAAACTCATGCTCAAGAGTGAGGAAATTGTTAATCTGGGCATCATTTTCGAACACTTGCCAATCTTTAACATTATTTGGGACAGTAGGCCTATGTTTTATCTCAGTATTAAAATGGTGATTTGGCTCAAAGGGAAGCTTGCATGTACTAGCAAATGTGGCTAGGCTGTGTGCATGAATGTTATGCTCTCTTGAAATCTTGGCAAGCTTGGATTCAGTGAATGTATTGAGTATACTAGTGGTAGCAGTCCTATAGGCCCTCATTCTATTGTCATTGGTAACAAAATTACCTTTCATCTGTTGTATGATTAAATCAGAGTCACCTAAAATGGACACTTTTGCAGCTCCCAGAGCTTTGAGCAGTTTAGGGCCTAGGAGGAGAGCCTCATACTTTGCCATGTTATTGGTGCATTTGAAGTTTAGTCTGTAGGCATGGCCTTCTGCATGATTGTTATGTGTATTGTGAATCCAAACACCTGCCCCCGCTCCTAGCTTGTTAACAGAGCCATCAAACTCTAAATACCATGTGATTTCTTGCTTGTGGTCAATATCAAGAGTTTCAGTCATTCTTGCAGTGGACAGATTTGAACTTACTGTTTGGGGAAGTTCTTCTTGTATGCTGGTTGCGTCTGTGGTTTTGACAGTTTCATCAGTATGAGCAACCGATTCTTCATTGGTGTGTGTGTTCAGTTCTAAAGCCAACGACTTATCATCCATAAGAGGATTTGTTTCATCATTAAATAAAATAAAAGAATCCATATCAGAATGGATTGAGTAAATGGGAAATTTTTCAGGCTTGCTCTCACTAGTTACCACATACTTTATCAGTGTTTCTCTATATAGTCTCTTTGGTTTCCCAAAGATAGATATAGTGGCACACGAGAGGTCTAATTGGAGGGACCCTTGGAGTTTTGCTCCCCAAGATCTTGACAACAACATGTCGTACTTTGGTGGAATGTCAGCAACCACCACATCCATGAGGATTGTCTTGTTAGGAAATTGGACTAAGGAGACACACAGGTCTTTGATGAGGCCTAAACACTTGACTTGACTTGAGTCAAAGGAGAATAGATCTTTGTAGGGTCTTGTAACATCAAGGTTCAGCTTTTCCATTACAGCTTTGGGCATAAGGTTGTGTGAGGCACCTGAGTCAAACATGGCATTGTGCAGGACTTTGTCATGTATATGTAAACTGACATAAAAGGGTAAGACAGATCCATATGTTGATTTTCCATTAACTTCTAGACCGAACAGCAACTCAGGCTGATCATCAAGAACATTGACATCATCCTTGACTTCTGGCATTTGAAGTGATCTTTGAATTTGTTGCCTATACACATTATGTTTAGAAAGTTCAGACAAGGGGATGGATATCTTCAATTTACCTATTTCTGCCTCTAAGTCAAATGAATTTTCAGATTGGGTTTTAGTATTGTGAGAGGCAGGTTTCCCTTTTTCCATTGGAGTATCAGCAATTTGGTCTTGTTTATCAGTGTTATGGGAAGTGACTGCTTGCAGTTTTTCAGCTTTAGGAGGGCTTTTTGGAACACTGTTCGAGTTCTTTTCCGAGGAAAGAGGTGGCAAAGGCTGGTCAATAGAAGGCTGCATTTCTGTTATGTCCTCTACACTCACTCGATACGAGTTTGGGACAGGTATATCAGCTGGTTTTGTTATGACGGCCTTGCCTTTAGTCTTGTTGGGTTGTTTGCCATCCTTTGGTTTGCGAGGTTCAGAAATATCAATGGTCCTAGTTCTTAGTTTATACTATTTGTGGACCTCATACACAGCAGTATCATAGCCTTGTTTAAAATCAAAAGACTCACCAGAATTAGTCTGGAATTTATTAAAGTCATGCTCATCTTGGTCTTGTTGGGTTAGGAAAATTTGTTGCTCAGCCCTTGAATCCACCAAGTTTATGTGAGTGTCCTCTGGGGGTTCACTAGATGTAGAGGCTTCCGCATAATTTTCATGAAAAGGGGGCCTTATGTCATGGTCTGGGCTAGACCTGCCAGCATTTGCGTTCTGCATTTTCCTAAAATTTGGGTTCCTTATGGTATTGGGCTATTGTGCTTCCCATGAAGACTTCCTCTCAACACTTTCTACTCTGTCTCCCAGCCTTTGCATGCCACTGATAATAGCATCAAGTTTCTGATCTAAGGCTGAGGGTTCTTCCTTAAAGGTGGTTCTTCTCTCCATTCTAGCTCTATTTCTTTTGGCAATTAGGTTGGCCTCTACGCTAACAGCAACATTTTGCATGTCTGCAAGGGTTTGAGGGGCTCTTTCTTTTAACTGGTAGGCCATATCTGGATTGAATCCATCAGGGAATTTATACAAGGCAAGGTCAGGTGGAGGTCTTAGGTTCTGCGGTATTGCATTATAGACATTGTTGAATCTTGCACAGTAATCTAGGACAGACTCTTGAGGGCCTCTTTTTATTGTATCGTATTCAGCTAGTATGTGCAAGGGGTCTTTCTTTTTCTCCCATCTGTTGGTAAAGGATTGGTAAAGCTCATCGGGAGTGGTTATAGAATTTGCAACAAGTGATCTGAACCAAGTTCTTACATCACTTGTTAAACTTTGAACAAAAATTTTCATTCTCACGCTATCATCATCTATTTCGTAGTTCTCAAAGTAATTTTGCATCTTCTTGGTATGTTGAAGGGATGTGCAAGTACCAGTCCCATCAAAATATGTGATTTTAGTTTGATAATCCTGAGGCATAGCCCCAGGGTTTACAGGTAATTGCAGGGGTGCATATCTATTAGCCATATTCACAGGAATAAGTGGAACAACAGGAACAACAGGGACAACTGGAACAACAGTAGTGGTAATGGGAGTATGTGCAGTGAATGGAGGTGTGGAAGGAGTGCTTTGAGAGGTGGACGATGAACAAGGGGAAGCAGGGGTTGAACGAAATAAAACTTTGACAGGGGTTGGAACACTGCTTGGGTGAACTGCTTCAGGACTATTATCGGACAAAATCTTCTCTTTGTTCTTGCTTCCTAAGGATCTTTGGGATTAAGTTCGGATTTTCAAAAGCAGCTGGGGGATCTGGGTCTGGATTTGACCTAGTATAACGAGAATTCTTTTTGGGAGCCAGATTCTGAATTTGTTTTGGTATTTTCTGTGAATGTTTTTAGAATTAGCAAGGAACTGATCAAATTTTTGGAACAGCTATCTGCAGTTTAAAACTAACATGAAGATTGACTGAAGCAGCATTTATTTACTCCTGTAAATGCAAAGCAAGAACAGTTTCAAAGGCTTCCTGGCCGACATTCAGACTTCATCTGTAGTTTTAAGGAATAGACAACACTTGAACAACTGATTTTTGTTCCCATGGAGTTTTCCAACTTGATTTGTGAAATTAACTGAGGATGTTCCCCAGTGGAGTCGCCATTATGTTATCACTCAGGTTGTCCTTTTGGTCAGCTCAAAAGGATACGGCCAAGGTAACCACAGACCAATCTTTGGACTGCAGGTTCTAGCCCACCTGCAATCAAAGAGGGCTCTCTCTTTCTGATTTAGCTTTGTTGATATGGTTTTAGGCTAGTTATTGAGTTCAAGGGGTTTTGTTTTGATTTTTGGTGGGAGGATGATGCTTTCAAGTAAAGAGGCAGGGATAGCATGAAAGTTTTAGAACCATTGGGCGTGGAGTCAAGGAGTAGGACTGCTGGTGCGTTTTCTTGGTCATAAGAAGGAATTATGGAGCAAGACAGCTGCATATGAAACAATCATTCAAGGTAAAAGAGATGGATTAAAGGCTAAGGAATGAGGGGCAATTAAGAATCTCTCATTCAGGTTAGCAGAAAGAGGATAAATGAGCCCTATCTAGGAGCAGTTAAGAATTCCTAGATAACAGTCATTTATATGTGAAATAGATCAAACATGAGCCATAACAGAATTCATATTTATGCCTAAATCAAGAGGAAAACATTAAGAAGCCACAGAAACTGAGCATAGAGTGCAGCTAAGCAAATTCTAAACCAATCCTTTGTTCAGTGACTTGAGCATATGTGAAATTGAAATAACAGAGGTAAGGAACACTTATTGATTCATACTGCAGCACAAGAATTCCACATTCACTTCTTCAAACCATTAGACACAGAGCAGACAGTCTGTCCTCCAAAGCTTTTCAACAATCTTTGATTAAGTAAAACATCTCAGATATAGTGCGAGTCTCTAATGAAGATTATCAACCAACCAACCCCCTTAACAATGCAGAGGGTCGTATAAATAGGGAAAATGATCCAGAATTAATCTATTACAGCCGACCTAAACAAGTCCAAAAGGAAATGATTACTTTAACCTAATCTTATCCAGAAATAAATGCATGAAAATATCTTTGAGCTGTGCTGAGGGCAGCTATATCAAACTGAGTTAATGTCTGTCCTGGGTGGCTTGGTGTAGTCTTTCTATAATAACTGTGATTTGTCTTTTACCTCCACTTCTAACTTGGTTCTGCTACTGTTTGGTGGCATTAATGTGCACTAATCCCAACCAGATAAGTTTTTAAATGGCCTTAATTGCTTTGCTGACTTCGATGAAGGTTTTTAATTTTCACCTGCTTTGATGTTGCTGAACTGATACTCTTTGCTGCTTCCTGATACTCTTTGGCGCTGAACCTGGCCTCTTTAATGTCTTCTGAGTGCTTTAGACTGTCCCATCGACCTTTATGGCAGCTGTTCGGTCCTCTGTTGCTTTAAAAACTATGTTCGCCCCTTTCTAAACGCTTCGCGAAGAAAATCTGGTCATTTTGCACCTTCTGAGCATGCTGGAGGCCGAGTCACGAAGGGGCTTTCCATTTTGGCCTATTTCCAGTAGCAGATTCTGATTCCGGGCTTCCTAGGCTGCGATTTGTGCCTTTCACACTTTTTGACGGTGACGTCAGCATGACGTCAGCAGGCGGGTCCCAGTATAGCGGTGATGTGGCAGGGTGACATCAGCGGGGTGACGTCAGCAGTACGGCTGGGTGACGTGGCGGTACGGCGGAGGAGGGGACGTGGTAGTACGGTGGTAGCTACGTGGCAAGGACACGGTGGCAGGGGGCCGACGCGGGATGGTGACGTCAGCAGTGACGTGGTGCTGACGCAGGAGGGGGGAAGGCGGTTTACGGTTTCGGGCGCACCGCCTTAGAGCAAAAGTGGTTTTGGAGGAGGGGGCTCCGCCACAGCCGGGAGGGCGACGCGTGGCGGGAGTACGACAGGAAAACCACCGATCTCCTGGGCGTTAACCCTCGGCGGCTTTGGAGATGAGAAGACCCGCCCACTGTAGATCTGTGGCGCAGGCGAATCGGATGGTTGGAGGGATGGACAGGGCGGCGGAAAGTTAAAGCTGGGGGCCCGCGCGAATATTCGAATCTTAATATAGCGCGGCGGGGGGTTTGAAATTTGGTTTTGTGGGTGAACAGGTTATGCGCCGGCGAGGGTTAAAGGTTTGATGAACATAGCTTTAGGATAAGGGTGGAAAGTGGGTTTTATAGGGTCAAGATTAAAAGGGAATGGTTGTTAGCATGACCAGGTGCCAGACTAACTCCAATTAGGACACGATGGGTTAGTAGGAGCCCCAGATGGACTACTGCCTCCCGGACTTAGAAGAATATGGCTATAGTGCCATGGGGAGGATTTATTTAATTTTTTGGGGATTTATATATTTTTACATAGTAGGGGAAAGGGAAATGATTGAGGGAGCTAAATAATAGAGTTAGCAGTTAATATGGAAATGACAAGAAAGCGCTAAGTATGTGGATCTTAGGCTATCAAAGGGGGAAAAATGACTCATAGAGGAAGAATGGAAATCCTTGAGTGAAGCAGATCTTCACCAGGCAAATGATATGGAAAATGATGAAACTAAGAGGAATCAAGCAGATCTTGACCTCTTTAGGGAAATTAGTGAGTGATTTGGGAAATAAGAAGAAGGGGAGTTAGGGGTATCCAGCTTGAGCTCCTCCAAATAAAACTGCCTTACATTGTGATCTGAAGTAAAATATCACTTTGAAACACAAAATTGATCACAAATCAACATTCTGCAACCTCAAAACTACCTACCCAGCCTACCTACCTAACATTTTTTCTTCTTTTGGTTTGGGTGCACTTAGACTTGCAGACCCTGATTTACAATTTTTCTTTTGACTGCCCTCCTATCTAAATCTACACTTATTTCTGCCAAGGGCCCAGATTAAGCAGTTGGGCTCCTTTGATTCTCTACCTATCTACAAATCTGCCAAGATTAAGCTGTTTGGACAAATATTCATTCTCTATTTCTAAAGCAAGAAATTGAAACCTAGGGAAACCAAGATTAAGCTGTTTGGCCTTCCCTTTTACAGAACATTCTTCAAAAATGGTTAAGTCATCAAAATTGGAATACAGCAGTGGCATTTAGATTGGCACACTCTCATGGCCTCTTCTTTGGCCTCTTTAGGAAATATGGAGCATTGCAGTATGCAAAGTATGACATATTTGGCATGAAAAAATGTCAATCATGAAAGATGAACACCTGTTGCAATAGGAGGCTAACAGTATGCATTGCAATTGTTGTTTATATTAGATAACCTAATGATTATGTTGTAAGTTGTTGATGAGTATGATATATATCTTATTGTTGTTATATGCTATTAACTTGATGATTAGGGTCATTTCATTGAGATATTGATGTTATAATTTGGATTGGTAATATGTGTGATGGTTATATTAATTGCCTTGAAGACCTTGATGTTATATGTACTGTGTTAACTTGGTTTGACTTATGCAAATGGTTATGGTTGCGATATTCAGGAATGAACCGACATATTTTTGAAATGGTGTCATACTAATTTAGATTGACTTTGCATATGTGTATGAGTTTATGATGTGAACATGTTAGTTAGATATTGTTATGGATATCATGATCTTATGAGTGCTTGAGATGATGTGTTGTAAAGTTATCTCGTGCTAACTAGATTTATTGTGCAGACAAGACCACCTCCCCTAAGCTACATTAAGGTATCAGTTGCTTATGTCATATATTTGGTGCTTGACTATTGATTATGTCATCTAGTTGATTTATTTAACATGGTCTGAATGTTTGATGAATTGCATAAAACAATGTAAACTTTGAAACGGGAACTGATACTGTTACCCGTTTTGTAGAGATAGCAAAAAAGTGACCCGATTTTGAAAAGGGGTGATGCAGAACACACATGTTTTTTTTAGAGCATAGTTTTTGGCACTTTAATTTTTTTAAATTCTTGTTATGTACATTGCGTTTTAGAATGGTAGTGATTTTCATGCTGATTTTAAAAAGTGGTTATTCTACATCAAACCCTTTTTTTAAAAAGCCTATTTTTTTTACTTTAACTTTTCTAATGTATGAAATGTAAATAATTATTTTGTAAATTTAATAATTTTGGAAGTGGTCTTCCTCTTCATATTTTCTTGTTTTTAATGAAAAAATTAATGAAAAAATTAAAAAAGGTAGTAAAATTAATATTTAAAAAAAAAAAAACAAAAAATGTTAAAAAAATTATCTCACAAACCATAAAAGAACTTAGAAAACAAAAAAACAAAATTAAAAAATATATATATTGAGTAAGTAAAAATAAAGAAATTAAAAAAAAAAAACATTAGAAAAAACTGGGAAAAAAAAAAAACAAATTAAAAACAAACTAGTTTAAAAAAAAATAGAAATTAATGAAAAAAAATTAAAAACTAATAAAATTAATATTAAAAAAAAACAAAAAAAAATTCAAATTATAAAAAAAAAAATAAAAAAAATGTGTATTTCTTATATATATATATATATATATATATATATATATATATATATATATATATATATATATTAAACATAGATATTTCATTTAAAAAAAAATTAAAATTAATTTTTTTTTAAACAATCTTTTTTATTATTAAAAACAAATTTTATTTTTATTTTTATTTAAAAATAAAATTATTGAACATATATTTTATATTTAGAAAAAAATAAAAAAAAATTAAACCTATATTTTATATTTAAAAAAAAATTTACATTTACATTTTTTTCAAACAATGTTGTTTTATTTAAAAAAAATGAAAATTAATTTTTTTTTTTTAACAATTATTTTTTTTAAATAATTTTTTTTTGTTATAATAAAAAAAAGTTTTTGTTTTTTTTTTAATAAACCAATTTAATTTTTTTAAAATAATTTTTCTTGTTATAATAAAAAAAAGTTTTTGTTTTTTTTTAATAAACCAATTTAATTTTTTTATTTTTTATTTTTAATTTAAAATTTTAAAAATTATTAAAAAAATTAAAAATTTCAAAAATTATAATTTATATTTTTTATTAATAGAAAAACCAATTTCCGTTGCCCTCCCCGGCTGCCATGGGCGGCCGGGAGGGCCACAATTTTTTTTTTTTTTATTAATAAAAAAATATAAATTATAATTTTTGAAATTTTTAATTTTTTTAATAATTTTTAAAATTTTAAATTAAAAAAAAAAAATTAAATTAGTTTATAAAAAAAAAACAAAAACTTTTTTTTATTATAACGAAAAAAGATTATTTAAAAAAATTAAATTGGTTTATAAAAAAAAAAAACCAAAAACTTTTTTTTATTATAACCGAAAAAAATTATTTAAAAAAAATTAAATTGGTTTATAAAAAAAAAAACAAAAACTTTTTTTTATTATAGCAAAAAAAAGTTATTTTAAAAAAATAATTGTTAAAAAAAAAAAATTAATTTTCATTTTTTTTTAAAATAAAAAACATTGTTTGAAAAAAATGTAAATGTAATTGTTTTTTTTAAATATAAAATATAGGTGAAATTTTTTTTATTTATTTTTTATTTTTTTCTAAATATAAAATATATGTTCAATAATTTTATTTTTAAATAAAAATAAAAATAAAATTTGGATTTAAGAGATCTGTGGTTAGTATCTTTTGATTCAGTTACCGGAGAATCTACAGTATGAACATTTTTATGCCAAAAAAATAACTGAATCAAAAAATAAAATTTGTTTTTAATAATAAAAAAGATTGTTTAAAAAAAATAAAATTAATTTTAATTTTGTTTTTAAAATGAAATATCTATGTTTAATAAAAAATATTTTTTCTTTTTTCTTTTTTAATAAGAAATACACATTTTTTTTGTTTTTTCTTTTATAATTTGAATATTTTTTTTGTTTTTTTTAATATTAATTTTATTAGTTTTTAAATTTTTTTTCATTAATTTCTATTTTTTTTTTTAAACTAGTTTGTTTTTAGTTTGTTTTTTTTTTCCCAGTTTTTTCTATTTTTTTTTTTTAATCTATCTATTTTTATTTACTATATATATATATATATATATTTTGTTTTTTTTGTTTTCCAAATTATTTTATGGTTTGTGAGATAATTTTTTTAACATTTTTTGTTTTTTTTTTTTTTTAAATTTTTGTCTTTTATATATATTTTTATATTTGTTTTTAGTATTAGATTTAATTTTTTTTTAATTTTTTAATTTTTTTTAAATCTAGTTTGTTTTTAATTTTAATTTTAATTTTTTGTTTTTTTGTTTTTAAATTTTCTATTTTAACCTACTTAATTTTTTGTTTCTTTTAAATGTTTTTTTTCTTTTCCATATATATATATATTTTTTGCCAATTTTTTTTGGTTTACAAGATAACTCCTTTTTCCCCTTTTTTTTAAAATATTTTTTTTACTATTTAATTGTTTATAATTTTTTTTTTTTTTTAGTTTTTTAATTCTTATCATTAATTTCGTTCTTTTTACATCTTATGATTGATTTTTTTTTTTTTTGTTTTATACTTTTCTTTTAATATATATTTTAATCTATGTTTTGTTTTTTTTTTTTAATTTTTTATGTTTTTTCATTGTTTTAATTTATTTATTTATTTTTTTTTAATTTTATGTTTTCATTATTTTTTTAAATTTAATGTTTTTTCGTGGTCATGATAAAATATTTCATGCCATTATTTCGAAATGTTGAAATTTTACTTTTGAAAAAAAAAAATGTTCTTCCAGAATCAACCCTTTTCGTTTTGAGGGTGTTTTTTGGATAATTTTTGAGCAAAAAATTGGTTTTCACCCCCATTTTTAAAACATGTTGAAAATTTACCCAAGAAAAGAAAATGTGTTATTCCAGCATCAACACTTTTCACTTTTAGCACTGTTTTTTATGTTTTTTCGAGGTTTTTTGGCCAGAGTTCCCGTTTTGAGTTTATAGTTCCCGTTTCAAAGTTTACATTGTTATAATATGAGTATGTGTTCAAATGATCTTGTTTTAAGATGATTGTACTAAAATATATGTGTTGAGATAGTTGATATGTACTTGAGTATAGTAGGTGATAGTTGTAGTATTATGATTGATGACTATGAGTTGACTATGGATTATGACATGATTGTTAGTCTTGGTAATAGTTGATTTCAAATTAATAGATATGATTGTCTTGATATTTGGAACATGTGGTTGACATGTGTGAGTAGTTGCAGGGTAACATGCTTGGTATTAGCATGACAAGGTAATAGTTGATGTTCCTATATAACTAACAGTTGGGTGGTGTGACAACGTATAGTAAGCCTCGATTCCAACAAGGTAAAAAGGTAAAAAGGTAAAAGAAAGGAATTGGGAAAGAATTCCTTTGGTTATGTTTGGAAAACATAATTTTGAACGAATGAGTGCTTTGCACACAGGAAGTCTTCTTAACCTTGATTTTGTCTAACATTATGTGGATATGTGTTATATTCATGAACATGGAGTGGACAGGTATATTAGCTAGTCTTTAGCTACAGGTGGATCTGTTAAAGGATTGGAGTCCCTTGAGAGATGGTGTGGACGTGTTCATTTGCAAACAGTGTGATTGGCACGATTAGATGAGGTAATTGGTGCATTATTATGCTTAATTATACATTTACAGTTATGTGTTTATGGCAACATGATGCACAGAGTTGCATGGCAAGACAGGTTGCCATGAAATCTTGAAGATGGCTCAGGTTGACCTTTCCTTGGGAACCGTGGGGATTGAGTCATGGTGTCAGTCTTGTGTGTTTGGTCTTTTGAGCTTGATTTGTTGTTTTGCTTATGTTTGGTGCAAGGCCTTGCCACTTTGTTGTAGTGTCATATCGTTATGGGTTTTTGTGGTCTTCTCCTTGGTTTTTTTTCTTGCCTTCTCTTTTATTGTTTTGAGTCTTGGGAATTGGTTGGGAAAGAGGAAAGTTGATGGAGCTCAGGGAGAGTTGTATGGTACCTGAAAGGTAATTTAAGATTTAGATGAAGCTTAGTGCATGAGTAAGTGCAGCAGAAGGTAAGGCTATGACAGTCGATTGGACTGGCTGGGTCCATTGTGGTAAATGGATGGTAGTAGTATAATCATGAGAAAGGTAACAAAAAAAGGTAAAGTAAATGGATTGGAGGCATCATATGCCTTGTCTATGTTGGGAACTGTTGTTCTCAATGTTGCGCATGTGTTGCATGAATAAAGGAATTTCTCTTAACCTATACCTTATGTTATCTAGTAATTATGTTATGATCGTGATTATGCTTATGTTTATATATGTATACATGAATGTATGTATGTCATTGTCTGACAAGGTGATGATTGTTTTATGCTAACGATTATATATGTATGTATCTATCTATCTATGTCACTGTCTGATAGGGATTGTTAGGGATCATTCTTGTGAAGGAATAATTGCTTACACAACTGAATGGCATGAAGAGGTTCCTGGTTCATGAGGAATCAAGTGGGAAGAGTAGTCATGACAAATATATGAGGTCAGTATCATGTGGTTATGAGTTGATATTATGTGATTATATTATGACTATGTTGTGGACATGTTATACCAAAGGATACACCAGTAGAATGAAAGTAGTGTGGTCTGCGACATGCTAAGACAAGCATGGATAAGACACCAGAAGCAGGGTTGCTTGGTAGAGTCAGTGTGGTTCTGGATGTGTGGTACTATTGTTATGCATATGTTGTATATGTTGTACATGTTGCATCTATGATGTGTGCACTCATGGTGTTGTGTATATGTTATTTATGAAATGTTATGTACAAGATGGTACAAATAGGGTTGTGCGAATATTTCATATGGGGTGCTGTATGCATATTGTATTGTCTTCATGATGTATATGCGGTGTGTGTGCATATGGTGCTCTGTGCATGTTGGATATGCAGTGTTGTGTACAGATAATGCTATGTACATGTTGGGAATGCAATGTTATGTACAAGTGGTGTTGCGTGCATGTTGTACATGTGGTGCTATGTACATATGGTGTGGTGTGCATGATTGTATGAGTGGTGTTATGTGTATGTGGTGTTGTGTACATGTCTTGCATGTGGTGTTGTGTACATGTGGTGTCACGTACATGTCATGCATGTGGTACTGTGTACATGTGGTATTGTGTACATGTTGTACAAGTGGTGTGGTGTACATGTGGCATTGTGTACATGTGATGATGTGCACACATTGTGCAGGTGGTGCAGTGTACCGGTGGTACTATGTACATGTTGTACATATGGTACTGGTGCACATGTGGTATTGTGTGCATGTCATACATGTTGTGTTGAGGGCATGTGGTATTATGTATGTGCATCATGTAGTCATGGTATTGTGGCATGTGTATTCATTGTGTGGTACTCTGTGTAGGTACATGAATTGGGTGGTATTTCACATTGGGTATAGATGGATGGATTGAATTGTATACAATGGGTGTAGGTGTATGTGTTGTATGTCAGGTGTAGATAGATGTATTTCATGGTGTGGTATGCCATGTAATTGTATGTGTGTGATGCACATTATGTGTCTATGCACATGGTTGAGGATAAGGCACTGGGTGTTTGTCGGGTGTAGAAACCGATCTGGAGGGTGTACGGAATAAAGACAAAGGTAGAAGCTAAAGATTAATGAAAGGATATGTATCAACATTTTATTTCAGTTTTATTATGCATGTGATTTATGATTCTGGTCTATGATTATTACAAGTGATCTATGATTTTGATTTATGATGGTTACATGTCATTTATGATTTTGATGGTTATGATTTGAGCTAACCTAATGTGATATTTTTATACATGTTGATTTGGTCAAAGATGCTTGTTTGACTTCTTGTGAGGGTAAGCGAACATGATTCCAAGTGTACCTTATTAACAAACTACCAATGAGTTATGATTTGAAGTTATTTCAATTTATTTTAAATCTAATGGAAGTTATGTTCTTGGTACAGGAAGCATGAACATGCCTAGTTGGGTGGTTGAAATCGACTACAAGAATTAGTAGTAACAACAAAAGAAATTGGAACATGCAGTAGCATGATGGTAAAGTATTCAGGAGCAAGGCCATTGTGGGACATTGGTATCCAATAGTGTCCATTGATTCCCATGAGCATGATATGACTGGTATGATGTGTTGAGGCAAGGATATGCCTTGGTTTTTGTATCTCCTGATGCGAGGAAGCCTTTCCAAGGGATGGACTGCTTAGGATGGGGATGCCAGCAGAACTTGGAAGGTGAGTGATTGCATGGAAGGGATGATTGGATTCTCGAGGGATTATGTAGCAAAGAAGGGAAGGTCATAGATGGATTTGTTTTGGTCATTAGCATTGTCAGATGGAATCAGATGCACATTGGGAGTCCGCCCTAGAACAATGAGCCGGTAACTATTAATTGAGAGGACAAGTGGCATGGGGCTATAGCGTTGGACATTGGGTGCAGATTTGACTTTGCAGTGGATTGTAGACTTCCTGGGAAGGAGGTGAATCCTTATATTACTTTGAGGATGGAGGTGTGAGCCTCTAGATTTTCTTATTATGGATACAAGCATCATATTCTTTTATTTGCTGGTTGGGAAAATGTGCATATGTGTATATGTGGTTATTGGAAATATCATAATGAGCTATGTTATAAAGATCCAGTATGTGGTAAGTTATCATGATGTCATGAGGTTTTGATTTTGAGTAGGTCTTTCATTGTAAATATTGCAACGAGCAATGTTATAAAGCTCCATGGGCAATCTGTTTTATTTTCAACGGTCATGTTGGATAGGTGTCATTGAACACCGAGGATGGTGTTCCCCCAAGGGGAGGGTTCTATAATAGCCCTGGTGAAAATTCCATGTAAAAATATATAAATACCACAAATTATGGGACACGTATTCCAAGATGGATGGTGGGTAGGAAATCCTAGTGTGTGTTCATTTGGTTGTTTATGGCTAAGGAAATTGGCAAAGCCAATGGCTAATGCATTAAAGAGGCAAAAAAGGTTTTTTGGCACATTTATTTATGAAAATAATGGAAAATTAAGACATTAGAGGCCTCATACATAAAAAGGCTTCTAAGGATCAGTTGACAAGCTTCTTCTTTTTAGGGTGAACCTTTGGTTAGTTTAGTTTTGGAGCTCTCTCATTATTCTCTCTCTCTCTCATACTCTTGGAGACTTAGAGTTTTCTTGGAGCACTCTTGGTGGGTGTGGCATACTTGGAGTTTTGAAGCAAGAAGGAAAAGGAAGAGTAGGAAAGCGCAAGAGGGCATTCACATCAACAACTACATTAGATTTCTTGCATGTGCCAAGTTGCATGTATGATTTATTTACTAGTTTTGGAATGCATGACACATGTATGTGGTTCTTGGTTATGATTTGTCATTGACATGGAGGATGGTCAAGATTGACAGTGGATTACCTAGCCTTGCCATTTCATGGATAGCCATGGTGATTTTGGGTTTACTTTCATTGTTGTGTTTTGGTTCATTCTCATGTTTCCTTAGCTTGGGTTGAGTTATTAGTCCTAGAAGCCCTGGTTGAACAAACGCTCCAGAAGCCCTGTAACAACTTGGGTTGAGTTACTAGTCCTAGAAGCCCTGGTTAGACAAATGCTCTGGAATCCCTTGGTGGGTTGATTTACTAATCTTGGAAGCCTTGGTTGGACAAACGCTCTGGAATCCCTGTATAAGCTGTGGGTTGAGTTACTAGTTCTGGAAGCCTTGGCTGGAAAAATGCTTTGGAAGCCCTGGAAGGCTTGGATGGAAACCAATCTAACAATGGTTTTTGGTGATGTCTGGCTGTGAGGTGGAATCATTGTTTGATGGGTTGAGGTGGGTGGCCTATGGAAGCCCTCGATGAGTTTTTATTGATGTGTTCTCTAAGATCCCACATTCATGCTTGGAATATGGCACGGGGGTGATTGGTTGAAGAGAGACTTAGCTCAACCAATCTATGGCCTGGTGGAATGTGGTAGTCCCATCACCGGTTGGTTCATTGCATTTATTAATGAAAAAGTTCATTCCCTTGATTTTCATGTGCAAATGTACTGATGTATATATGGATTTTGATGGCTAATATGTTTATTGTATTTATGTTCCTATTATGTTGTTTATATGCACATTTACCCTGGAAGGTGTTACAACCCTCCATCAGACCAATAATATGACACCACCACTACCTTCTACTCCAACTACGAATGATGTGTCCCAGACCATATAATGTGTCTTTGAGGAAGAAGCTTCATGCTCAGTTCAACCTTGTGCTCATTTCCATTCAACCTCTCACCCCATGCCAATCTCCAATAGGATGGCCAAGCTACCTAAACTAGCCTTGCCAAAACCTACCCACACATTTTCCCTATGTGACGTGTTAGAGCCTAGATTTACCTTAGGCTGAAAAGGTAAGCTTCTAGGTCCACATCAAACCACGCTCAGCCTCGTAGCTAGCCCTACAAGGACAAGAGAGGGCTCTCTCCGGGTCTATCTCAATGAAAAATAATCAAATGGGGCTTGAGATGACTAATTTAACAACTAATCTTAGGCTAGGTATGAAGTGCAAGGATCTGATTTGATTTTTTGGGAGTTTTGTTGGAATCAAGGGAAAGGCAAATTTGGGTCCGGGGATGAGGCCAACTTTTCGCAGAGTTCTAGTTGGGGCAAGATAGGAAGTAGTTTTGATGCTTTAGATTAAATGAATGGATGGAAAAGACTTCTGAGGAGCTGAAGAGGGAAAGAGGTTGCAAGAATCCTCGCCAAACAAATGAAAACATATAAAACTAAACAAATTTTAAGGCAAAGCACAGTAAGCCAAATGAATTCTATCTTTGTCACTCAATTTATTTAATTTCAGAAGAAAAGAGAAGGGAAATGGCATACATAACACATCAATGAACTTACAATTACATGAAGAAAAACACCATCAAAACACAGAGCCACAAGGATCCCAACAAGTGCTGCAAAATCCTGGTCTTTCCTTTGCCAAAAATGCAGAAATCAAATGTACAATGGAGTGCTAAGCAATCCCAAGTGTCCAACCATGAAAATGACTGAGAAATTACATGATATAGACAAGCCTAACTCCTTCCCATGCCTCTAGGGGTTGAGGTCATCATTCTAGGAGTTGTTTCAACCATATCTAAACAAGGAACTGAAAAATAGGCAATCAAACAACTTGCCTCTATATGCTAGGAAACTGATTCATTCATTTAATTTTCACTTTTTAGTGAATGAATCCTCTAGAACAAGTAAAAATGTGCCAATATTACATCATGGTCATCAAATTACATCATGGTAAATAAATAGTTACATCAAAAAGTAAAATTAGTCAAAACTGGGCGAATTTCTGAGCTGAAGAGTGAAAATGAGGCCAAATTTCTCTATGCGCCGCGCCCAAATTCTCTATGCATCGTGCCACTTTGGAGCTGATTTTGAGGCACGTCTGGAATTCTAAATTTAGTTCATGATAGCTCGTTGGAAAGCCCTTCCTGTCTACTTTCCAACCCAAGTGGAATTTTTGGATTTGGTGTCCATTTGCCCCTCCAAATATCCAAT